>JAVJIX010000079.1:1405000-2005000 GCA_036785185.1 Paratrypauchen microcephalus | reverse complement strand
GTCAATATCTCCAAAGCTCAAAATGCACATCACAAGGTGGAACAGAGTTTTCTGTGTTTGAGAGAAGAACTAAATCTGCAGTTTGTGTTAAACATGTGTGAATGAAACAAAACACAACTCCAGGTCTGTTTGTGATGAGGAAACTACATTAGAACAGAGATCAGAAAATAGCCTAGTGTGGTCCTTTCAGTCCTGGTTTAGTCCGAGTTTAGTGCTAGTTTTTTTTAGTTTAGTCCATAAATAACTGCTATAGACCTGTATGAGTTACTTATTGGGTTAAGAAATTCTCCAACAGCACAACACCAAACGAACTAAAAAAGCATTAGTGGCGTTACATTGACACTTGACTGTTATTACAAAAGTGGACAAAGATCAGAGCCACTGGTTCGGTTTTGCCAGATCCTCTGCTTCCTGTTTGGCGTCATTCAATATTTTATGTCAAATAAAGTCAGAGGTCACACTAAAAGATGAAATACACTTCCTAACTCATAGGGGCAAGTTAAACATCCTCTAACTCAGTATTAAAGCTTTACAAACAAGCTTTGGTATTTCCTGTAGATCATAAATAACACACTCAAAAATAAATAAATAAATAAAATTAAAATTAAAAGTGCACTATTGAACTTTTTGGTTCGGGGTCAGTCACCTTCTTGTTTCTAAGAAGATGTCATTGCTCTGCCTGGAATGTTCCACAATATGACATTAAACAACTCTACTCCAAATTCTACCTTATATTTATTCAATTACAGGTGTTTTTATGGCTCAGAAATACCTAGAAAATACCGAGACAAACAGGCATCCTGACTGCGAGCGGGGTCGCCTCTCCACAGATCTGACCTATGATTTGGTCTGGTTTGATCTCCACAAAGATAGGAAACTTTAATGCCATACTGTGAAACATTCCTGACAAAGCAATATCTCCATGAAGAAAAGCATCTGACAGACATTCCACGGTTACTCGATGTACTTTTAAAATTAAAATTGAAATTGTGCATAAAAAAACTGTGTTTTTTGTCACTTACGATTGGTTTTCTGTGGTGATCTCTGCCCAGCGCCTGCACAAAAACAAAGCATGAGTATGAGTATTGGGTCAGTGCATGGACGGATTCTGTACATTTATTTAACAAAGTAAACATTCCGATAATAATAATAAATAAAAATATTTCAACAATCCAACAGAAATTAGCTTTTTAAAATGCCTACTATGTAATTCTTTATTGGTGTGGGTACTGCGCCTGTTTTTCTCCATGGAGATAGATGTGTTTAATGCCATACTACGGAACATTCCAGGCCAAACAACAACCTCTCCACAGAGATCAGCATGTGGCAGAAAAAGTTTAAATTGTAAGTTTAAAGGTGTACAATGTTTAAGTTTATTGCCCCTTTTTCTGATCTCTGTTCTAATGTCGTTTCCTCCTCACAAACAGACCTGGAGTTGTGTTTTGTTTCATTTACACATGTTTAACACACAAACCCTGCAGATTTA
Organism: Paratrypauchen microcephalus; assembly: GCA_036785185.1. Lineage (NCBI taxonomy): Eukaryota > Metazoa > Chordata > Actinopteri > Gobiiformes > Gobiidae > Paratrypauchen > Paratrypauchen microcephalus. The sequence goes on along the minus strand of JAVJIX010000079.1, from coordinate 2,003,514 downwards.
AAGTTTTCACTCAAACTGAAATCATGTCATGTGGTAATACCTGAAAATTTGAGGTTTGGAGACAGACTAATAATAAAGGATTACAAAAACATGTGTGAATGAAAGAAAACACAACTCCAGGTCTGTTTTTAAGGAGGTAACATTATAGCACGGCTCACCAGAGTCAGTTTTGTGTAATACAAGACAAATGTGCATGGATTGTAAAATTACCCAAAAAGTGCAGAAATATCAAAATCAAAACATATTTTTTCCCGCAAATCATTTCTAAAATTTGAATCAGTTCTTTTCTAATCATTCATTGTTCATTCTGTGAGAGTTTATTTCTTATAAACAATGTATAGACATTGTTTATAAGAAATAAACTTGTTTATAAGAAATAAACAATATATAGAGATCCTGAGGTGGGTGCTCGACGGCGAGCGTCTGGTGGCCGGGGTCCGGCTGGGCACAGCCCAAAGGAGCAACACGGGGCCATCCTCCTGTGGACCCACCACCCGCAGGAGGATCCATAGGGGGCTGGTGCAGACAGATCTGGGCAGCAGTCGAAGGCAGGGGCCTCGACGACCGGATCTCCGGATATGGAGACTCTGGGGACATGGAATGTCACCTCGCTGGGGGGGAAGGGGTCTGAGCTTGTGCGGGAGGTTGAGCATTACTGATTAGATATAGTCAGCCTCACCTCCACTCACAGCTTGGGCTCTGGAACCCAACTCCTTGAAGGGGGCTGGACTCTCCATTTCGCTGGCATTGCCCGCGGGGAGCGGCGGCAGGCTGGTGTGGGCCTGCTCATTGCCCCACAGCTCAGCCGCCATCTGTTGGAGTTCACCCTGGTGAACGAAAGGGTCGCGTCCCTGCGCCTTCGGGTCTGGGACAGGTCTCTCACTGCTGTGTTGGCCTACGGGCCGAACAGCAGTGCAGAGTACCCGGCCTTCTTGGGGTCCTGAACAGTGCACCGCCCGGGGACTCCGTTGTTCTTCTGGGGGACTTCAACGCCCACATGGGCAATAACAGTGGCACCTGGAGAGGGGTGATTGGGAGGAATGGTCTCCCTGATCTGAACCCGAGCGGTGTTCTGTTATTAGACTTTTGTGCTAGCCATGGTTTGTCCATAACAAACACGATGTTCAAGCACAAGGGTGTTTACCAGTGCACGTGGCACCAGGACACCCTAGGACGGAGGTGGATGATCAACTCTGTTGTTGTGTCATCTGACCTCTGACCACGTGTCTGTCTTGGGTGAAGAGAGGGACAGAGCTGTCAACTGATCACCACCTGGTTGTGAGTTGGGCCCGCTGGTGGAGGTGGAAGCAGGAAAGACCTGGCATGCCCAAGCGTATAGTGAAGGTCTGTTGGGAACATGTGGCGGAGCCCTCTGTCAGAGGGACCTTCAACTTACACCTCCAGGAGAGCTTCTCCAAGATTCCGGGGGAGGCTGGGGACATGGAGTCCCGAGTGGGCTCTGTTCTCAGCCTCTATTGTCGATGCAACCGCCCGTAGCTGTGGTTGTAAGGTCTGTGGTGCCTGTCGCGGCAGCAATCCCTGAACCTGGTGGTGGACACCAGAAGTAAGGGATGCCGTCAGGCTGAGGAAGGAGTCCTATCGGGCCTTGTTAGCTCATGGGACTTCTGAGGCAGCTGACGGGTACCGGTGGGCCAAGCGTGCTGCGGCCCGAGCGGTTGCAGAAGCAGGTTGGGAGGAGTTCGGACAGGCCATGGAGGAGGACTATCGGACGGCCTCAAAGAAATTCTGGCAAACTGTCTGGCACCTCAGGAGGAGGAAGCAGAGCTTCACCAACACTGTTTACGGTGCAGGTGGAGAGCTGTTGACCTAGACTGGGGATGTTTTATCGGACGGTGGAAGGAATACTCCTCAATCCCGCCGTCACGTCTTCCGAGGAGGAAGCAGAGGCTGGGGACTCGTTCATCACCCTGGCTGAAGTCACTGAGGTGGTTGGCAAGCTCCTTGGTGGCAAGGCCCCAGGGGTGGATGAGATCCGTCCTGAGTATCTTAGGTCTCTGGATGTTATCGGGCTGTCTTGGCTGACACATCTCTGCAACATCGCGTGGCGGTCGGGGACAGTACCTCTGGACTGGCAGACCGGGGTGGTGGTCCCTCTGTTTAAGAAGGGGGACAGGAGGGTGTGTTCCAACTACCAAGCAATCACACTCCTCAGCCTTCCCGGTAAGGTCTATTCCAGGGTGCTGGAGAGGAGAATCCCACTGATGGTCGAACCTTGGATTCAGGAGGAGCAGTGTGGTTTTCATCCCGGCCGCGGAACACTGGACCAGCTCTATACACTCCATCTGCTCCATCTGCTGTTTGCAGATGATGTTGTCCTGATGGCTTCATCGAACCGGGACCTCCAATGTGCACTGGGGCAGTTTGCAGCCGAGTGTGAAGCAGCTGGGATGAGGATCAGCTCTTCCAAATCCGAGGCCATGGTTCCCAACGAGAGGTGGCTTGCACTCTCCGGGTGGGTGGGGAGTCCTTGCCTCAGGTGGAGGAGTTCAAGTATCTCGGGGTCTTGTTCACAAGTGAGGGGAGGATGGAGCGTGAGATTGACAGGCGGACCGGTGCAGCGTCGACAGTGATGCAGTCGCTGTACCGGACCATTGTGGTGAAGAGGGAGCTGAACTGAAAGGCGAAGCTCTCAATTTACCGGTCAATCTACATTCTTACCCTCACCTATGGTCATGTGCTCTGAGTAATGACCGAAAGGATGAGATCGCGGATACAAGTGACCGAAATGAGTTTCCTTCACAGAGTGGCTGGGCGCTCCCTTAGAGATAGGGTGAGGAGCTCAGTCACACGGGAGGGACTCGGAGTAGAGCTGCTGCTCCTCCATGTCGAGAGAAGCAGCTGAGGTGGCTCGAGCATCTTTTCCGGATGCCCCCTGGACGCCTCCCTCGGGATGTTTTCCAGGCATGTCCCACCGGGAGAAGGCCCCGGGGAAGACTCTGGACATGCTGGAGGGACTATGTCTGCCGACTGACCTGGGAACTCCTTGAGGAAGGGTCCGGGGCGTTGCCCCTGCAACCCGGCCCCGGATAAATGGAAGAAAATGGATGGATAGAATATATGGAGATATAGGTCATTGTCTGTGCACATTACTTTAGTTCATTAGGGCCTAGTAGTATTAGTACTTTTGCAAGTCCCAAGGAAAATGTAATAACAAATATACGTCCAAATATATGAACCCAAAATACTGAGTTAAAAGCAAAGAATGCCATTCTAATTTTATTGGACTGGTTTAGTCCTGGTTCAGTCCTGGTTTAATCCTGGTTCAGCCCTGGTTCAGTCCCGGTTTAGTCCTGGTTTAGTCCTGGTTTAGTTCTGGTTTCGTCCTGGTTCAGTCCTGGTTTAGTCCTAGTTTAGTTCTGGTTCAGTCCTAGTTTCGTCCTGGTTTAGTCCTAGTTTAGTTCTGGTTTAGTCCTAGTTTAGTTCTGGTTTAGTCCTGGTTTAGTCCTGGTTTAGTCCTAGTTTCGTCCTGGTTTAGTCCTAGTTTAGTTCTGGTTTAGTCCTGGTTTAGTTCTGGTTTAGTCCTGGTTTAGTTCTAGTTTTGTCCTGGTTTAGTCCTGGTTTAGTCCTAGTTTAGTTCTGGTTTAGTCCTGGTTTAGTCCTGGTTTAGTCTTAGTTTAGTTCTGGTTTAGTCCTGGTTTAGTTCTAGTTTCATCCTGGTTCAGTCCTGGTTTAGTTCTGGTTTAGTCCTAGTTTAGTTCTGGTTTAGTCCTGGTTTAGTTCTGGTTTAGTCCTGGCTGATTTAGATAAGACATCCTGCTTAGTTCATTGGTCTTTTTAACCTGATATGGTAAATAGTCTATTGCACTGTGTGTTGTCTCTGCGTAAGTTTCAGAAGAGCGATTACAATAACATTTTCTATTTCCTGTAAGACACCTGCCCAACCTGCTGGAGCCGTTTTCTATCAGGTTGTCAAATCTAAATGCATAAACATGACAGATATCAAAGATATGCATTTATCCAGAGTGGGTGAGGCGTGTTATTGTGGTCTCGTTGTTTTAAACATGCTGCTTGTAAAAGTATTATTATTATTATTATTATTATTATTATTATTATTATTATTATTATTATTATTATTATTATTATTATTATTATTATTATTATTAATGTTTTTCCTAGAATTCCTAGATCACACAGGTTCTCTGGCCTACCGTTTGGAAAAAGTACTTCCAACCATCATCTCTGAGGAACAGACTGGCTTCATAAAGGGACGTCAGCTTTTTTATAATGTTTGCACTCTATTAAATATTATCTATTCCAAAGAAACCATAGCGACCCCAGAAGTTGTAATATCAGTCGATGCAGAGAAGGCATTTGACAGGTTCCTTACACAGGTTACATCTGTGTAACCCCTCAGTCCTCTAGGAAGGATCTAGAGCTAAATTCTAATTCAAATGTGTCCACTGGGTCCTAAGACTAATGTGAGATCACCATCAGGGGCCTGAACCGTTGTGCCCCAAATGACTCAGGAACAGATCACTTAATAAACTATCAGTCTGGATCATTTTGTTAATTTTGCACAGACTTGCTCCTCCTCCACTGAAGGACTTCATAAAAACAAACACTGTGAGTGAAAGACCATCAGGGCCACAGCAGAAAACCAGGTCTGAACACTTTGAATCTGGACTTTTACTCTTCTGTGCTCTGTCTCCATGAAACTGTGAAACTGTTTTGTGTTTTGTAAGATTTTTCTGCGTCACTGCCTCAGGACAACACATGGAAATGAGCATCTTTGTTATAATCTGTCATATTTACACTGTAATGACAGATGTTTTTTAAGATACATTGTCACTGTCAAATAAAGAAAGGCTTTACTCTAAAACCTTTATCCCGTGACAGATTTGAATAGTTCTTTTGTGATGTTCCACAGTATGGCATTAAACGTATCTATTTGCACAGCTGTGGAAGATCCAGATAAAGTGTGCAAACCCTGCCATTAATAACTTGAATGTTTGAACTTCAATATGTCTGGCGCTGGCACAGCTCAGCTCGTCACAGCGCTCCCGCACTTTTTCGTAACTTTTCTAATTTTTTGCCCTTAAACCGCCCCACTTTTGTAAATATTTTTCTCAATACTCTACGTTAAACTTGGGCTGCACTCGACGCTGCATTTTTCTGCACTTTTGACATTTATTGTTACCTGGCCAGCCAAATGATATCTCTCTGTATTTCCTATACACCGCGATACCATTTGGACACCCTCCATCCACCCTCGCTCCTCCGGTTACAAACGGACTCCGCGATTCTGATTCGTTCAAAGATGGTGACGTCAGTGCCCCCGCCTTTGCCCGCAAAGTCACTCTTAGGCAGCGGAAGTTCCGCCTCAGTTTTGAATCAAGATGGCGCAATCTCTGATTGGTTCACTTAGCTGTCTGTCTACGCGCAACCGCAGCGCATTTTGGACCAAGCGTTACCAGACTCACTCGCTGGTACAGCGATGAGTCATGGATTCTTCCAGGCAACATTTATTGTGCAGTTCCTGTGCCTTTTAACCTTACAGTGTTGTGTTTTTTAGTTGATTGTACAGACTTATTATTATTATTATTTATCTTAATTTTGATGCATGCTCATATTTTCCTACTGTTTCTGAAACTTGCGCTGTGACACTGCAATTTCCCCATTGTGGGACAAATAAAGGATTATCTTATCTTAATGTTTTTCAGTCATGCAGAAAAATATCAGTAACAAACACTGCCAAAGACACTCCCAATTATGAATTAGTGTTAAGTGCTGAAGGCCATGACATCATCAGAGGAATACTGTGGCCTGCTCAACCTGATATTCTTAATTGTTTTGAACCAAGATGAGTTCAGCAGTGAAGTTTAGGAAAGTTCACTTTTTTAGCCCTCAGTGAATGCTACACTTTTCAGTTAGTTCAGGTGCACTGTGTAACTTCTTGGTTGGGGGCTTGTCACCTACTTGTTTCTATGGCTATATCATTGCTGTGTGTGGAAAATACAGGCATTCTGACTCTCCACAGATCTGACCTCGTCTGGTTTGATCTCCATAACAAAGCAATAACATTGACATTTTCAACAAACATTTGACAGACCCTCCACCAGAAACGTTCTACAATGCACCTTTAAGCTCAGTGTGATTTCACGTTTCTGTGAAAGGTTAAAGTCCTGGTTCCAATTCTAGTCTTGACCTTGCTTCTGTCTTTAATCCTGGTCATAGTCTAGATTAAGTCCTTATTCAGTTCTGGTTTAGTCCTGGTCTAGTCCTTATTCAATCATAGTTCAGTTCTGGTTTAGTCCTGGTTTTGCCCTGGCTCATTACCTCGACTTCGTGCAGGCTCTGTACGTGCACGCCGCAGCCCCTCCCTCTCTGCTGCAGCTCCGGGTCACATGGGTCCATTAGAATCACGCGTTTCATACACGGCGTTTCTCTTCGCTCCACGTTCTCGAGCAGGACCTGAGCCTTCTCCGCTCGGTCACAGATCACCGTGGAGATCTCCGCTGCGACAAACCAAGCACAGTATGGATCAGTAGTGTACATGTGTGTTTAACCTGCTCTAACTGCTGAGAAACAAAGAGCCTATAGTTTTATGTACAAACGTAACTCATACATGTGCTAAAATCATAGGACTCCACACACCCAACCTTGCAGATCTTAACGACAGGGCTACTGGACGCATTGCACTTTCAATAGAACAGGACCCCACTCACCCACTACAGGAACACCTCACCCCTCTGCCCTCAGGATGGAGGAGCACCTCACCCCTCTGCCCTCAGGAGCACCTCACCCCTCTGCCCTCAGGAACACCTCACCCCTCTGCCCTCAGGACGGAGGAGCACCTCACCCCTCTGCCCTCAGGACGCCTCACCCCTCTGCCCTCAGGACGGAGGAGCACTTCACCCCTCTGCCCTGAGGAGCACCTCACCCCTCTGCCCCCAGGAGCACCTCACCCCTCTGCCCTCAGGAGCACCTCACCCCTCTGCCCCCAGGAGCACCTCACCCCTCTGCCCTCAGGAGCACCTCACCCCTCTGTCCTCAGGAGCACCTCACCCCTCTGCCCTGAGGAGCGCCTCACCCCTCTGCCCTCAGGAGCACCTCACCCCTCTGCCCTCAGGAGCACCTCACCCTTCTGCCCTCAGGACGGAGGAGGACCTCACCCCTCTGCCCTCAGGAACACCTCACCCTCTGCCCTCAGGAGCATCTCACCCCTCTGCCCTCAGGAGCGCCTCACCCCTCTGCCCTGAGGAGCACCTCACCCCTCTGCCCTGAGGAGCACCTCACCCCTCTGCCCTCAGGAGCACCTCACCCCTCTGCCCTCAGGAGCACCTCACCCCTCTGCCCTCTGCCCTCAGGAGCACCTCACCCCTCTGCCCTGAGGAACACCTCACCCCTCTGCCCACAGGAGCACCTCACCCCTCTGCCCTCAGGAGCACCTCACCCCTCTGCCCCCAGGAGCACCTCACCCCTCTGCCCTCTGCCCTCAGGAGCACCTCACCCCTCTGCCCTCAGGAACACCTCACCCCTCTGCCCTCAGGAGCACCTCACCCCTCTGCCCTGAGGAACACCTCACCCCTCTGCCCTCAGGAGCACCTCACCCCTCTGCCCCCAGGAGCACCTCACCCCTCTGCCCTCTGCCCTCAGGAGCACCTCACCCCTCTGCCATCAGGAACACCTCACCCCTCTGCCCTCAGGAGCACCTCACCCCTCTGCCCTCAGGAGCACCTCACCCCTCTGCCCTCAGGAGCACCTCACCCCTCTGCCCTCAGGAGCACCTCATCCCTCTGCCCTGAGGAACACCTCACCCCTCTGCCCGCAGGAGCACCTCACCCCTCTGCCATCAGGATGGAGGAGCACCTCACCCCTCTGCCCTCAGGAACACCTCACCCCTCTGCCCTCAGGAGCACCTCACCCCTCTGCCCTCAGGAGCGCCTCACCCCTCTGCCCTCACGCGCACCTCACCCCTCTGCCCTCAGGAGAACCTCACCCCTCTGCCCTCAGGAGCACCTCACCCCTCTGCCCTCAGGAGCACCTCACCCCTCTGCCCTCAGGAGCACCTCACCCCTCTGCCCTCAGGATGGAGGAGCACCTCACCCCTCTGCCCTCAGGACGGAGGTACAGGGCGATCAGGTGCAGGAAGGCCCGCTTTGGCAGAAGCCTGATCCCCTCAGCCGTCACATTTTTGAACAACAGGCCCCGCTGAGTGTTGTGGGATTTCATTCTTTCATTATGTGTATGTTCATATAAAGATATGCATCCTTATGTTCTCTGAATTTAGGTACTGAAAAGTGTGTCTGTATGAGGCTAGCTGTGAGGTTGTAATTGGACCCGCTTGTTTTTCTCTGCTAATTCAAACTGTGGTGGGTTAACTTATAGGCCCTTCTATAGCTGGGGGGTGTCATGGGATGTCCACCTGTCCACCCAGTCCATCAATACTGGTAAACTTCCCTCCTGTGATTGGGTAGCTGTGGGAGCTATGTCAAGGCATGTCTGTATTTAAAGACAGCAGCCCTATGCTGTGTGTGATGGGGGCTGAAGGGACATGATCTCTCTGTCTGTGATGGGGATGGGGGCCAAGAGACGATGTAACAACATGAAGATGTCATCATTTACGTTTGTATATCTGCCTTATTCGACATTAAATGCTGATAACCTCAATCTTGAATTAATGCCTTTCTTCAGATTCATTTTTCATAAAACTGAGTGTGCTGTGACACTTATTGTAATGTGTCTGTGTTTGTTGTGTTGTTGCTGTGTGTGTCAAACAGGCTCTGTGTGCGTGAAAATTAATTTCCCTTTGGGGACAATAAAGTCTAAAAAAGTCTCAAGTCTAAGTCTATAGACGGACGATCGCTGTACCAATGATTTATGCACAAATAAATGATTTCTGAAGTAACTTACAGGGCCCATATGAGCCTATTTTCTGATCTATGTTATAATGTAGTTTCCTGATCACAAACATACCTGGAGTTATGTTTTATTTCATTCACACATGTTTAATGAATATAGTTTGGATAATTTCAGCCCTAGAATTGCCCATGTCTACTGAACTAAAGGGAAAAGGAGCTGGTCACTTGAAAACTACTACTTCATGGCATTCCAACTAATAATAAAGAGTCACTCAAACATGTGTGAATGAAAGAAAACACAGCTCCAGGTCTGTTTCTGAGGAGGTAACAACATGGTAAGTAAGTAAGTTTTTATTTATATAGCATATTCATTCACTTACATACCATTATAACATGGCTTACAGCTGACACAAGAGTCAGTTTTGCGTAATATGGGACGTTTAAATTTCCGAAACTAGAGAAGCAGTTTTCAGGGTTAAAAAGCTATTTTAGCCCTGAAAACTGTGAAATGTGCTTCTGAGTGAATAGAATGCTCGGACAGTGTTCTGGGCCGCTGCAAACAATATTTCATCTGAACTTCACCCGCGCGTGTTCATTTCACTCACCGGTGTTAATGATGAAGCGGATGGCGTCTGCTCCCAGAGTGTCGTACAGAGGAACCACCACCATAGAGTATGTGTAGCACGCCATCTCTGAGATAAACCACTGCAACGGAGGAGAGGGGGATGAGAGAGGGAGAGTGAGGAGGGAGGAGAGGTCGAGAACGTTTCGCAGCTCATCCGAGTTGCTTCGTCAGTTCTGGTTAGAGTGCTGATGGACACGGCTTATATCTAGCTGCAGGGAGGAGCTAACTATAATGAAATTTCTCTGCAGCTAGATATAAGCAGTGTCCATCAGCACTAATTCTAACAATGCTATACACTCTAGATTAAAAATTGTATTTGTCTAACTATTTGCTCAATTTTAACATAACACCCTTAAACTTCACGAAGAAGTGCAGTAACGAGTGTGACGTCACCCACAGCGTTCAGCTCCAGTTAAAGGAGAATTGACGTTTTTTACAATCTGAGCCTTATTTCGGTAATAAAACAAGTTGTTTTACTCACCCATAGCACTTTGGTGTCATTGTTCTTTTTATGTTCTTTTATATCATTTTATGATGTTTTTAATGTTCTTTTATTGTTGCATGTGTAGCACTTTGAGATTTGAGGTCAATTGTAAAGTGCATTATAAATAAAATTTATTATTATTATTATTATTATTATTATTATTATTATTATTATTATTATTATTATTATTATTATTATTATTATTATTTGGAGCATTTCCGGAGATGTTTTACTTTAGCGATATCCGTGACGTGAGTTCTCGGGGCATATGTTTGCGGTCTCCAAATAACACAAACTTTATCACTTTTCAAATCATAGAAGCTCAATGTTTTAGTCTACACTTTCGTTTGAGTCAAAAGTGGCCTGTAATCCGAGATTTAGCCATAATTTACAGCTTTGCGTTTCATGTTTGGGTCCCGAGAGCTGAGAGCGAAATCAGCTGTGACTCCGCACATGCGCACTGTCCTCCTCATCTACTCGAAACTATGGATAAATCTCAGATTAGAGGCCACTTTTGACTCAAACGAAAGTGTAGACTAAGACACCGAGCTTCTATGATTTGAAAAGTGCTAAAGTTTGTGTTATTTGGAGACCGCAAAACATATGCCCCGAGAACTCACGTTACGGAGATCGCTAAACTAAAACATCTCCGGAAATTCTCCAAATGACACCAAAGTAGGGATGCAAATTATCGATTAATTCATTAATCTATAGTGATTGACCTTATCGATCGATTAACAATTAACTAATAAGCAGCGTTTTTCACCTGAATTTGAGTGTTTCAATAGGGTCTTTAAGAATATAAGCTATAGTAACATAACACTGAGTCAAAAATATATCATAGTATTATTATATTGTATATTCCTCAATTAATTATTCCTTAGTAAAAAGCAGACAAATGTATTGATGCTGAATAACAAAATACAGTAATCCCTCGCTCTATCGTGATTCGTGGATTTTATTTTTTTTTTCAATTTTTTTTAATAGTGTAACTTTTTTTTTAATAGTGTAACATTTTTTATAGTGTAACATTGTGTTCTGCGTCCTGATTGGCTAAGAGACTAGACCAGGACTAAACGTGGACTAAACCAGGTCTAGACCAGAACTAAACCAGGTCTAGACCAGGTCTAAACCTGGACTGGGCCTGGACTAAACCAGAACTGGACCAGGTCTAGACCTGGACTAAACCAGGATTAAACCACCACGTGCTGCTGCTGGTTTCGTGCGGCTGGTTTGTGGCTCGGGCTGAGACTACGCATTCCGGGCGCCGCGGTTCGATCTCGTGCTCAGCAGCCCAGATGTACGCGCGGGGAAGTGCCGTTGAGTGAGCGCGGTGCGCGGTTGCCTTGTTTCGTGACCACGCGGGTGCGCATGTCCGCGATTAGCGATTAATTACAATTAATGCATTTTGTTCGACCAACGTCTTGATCAACAATTTATCTTAAGTCGATTAATTGTTGACATCCCTACACCAAATTGCTATGGGTGAGTAAAACAACTTGTTTTATTACCGAAATAAGGCTCAGATTGTAAAAAATGTTAATTCTCCTTTAAATAAAGCTCACCAAGGCTTACCGTTATACTGTAGGAGCCAATTTGGAGCTAAGATCCATACAAGGAATTCCGAATTTCTCAAGTATCATAGCAACCAAATAGCCAATCAGGAGCGAGGCTGTTAAAGGTAACGCCCCTGGTTTAGATGATAGAAAAATGGCACCTGCTGATCTGTTATTAATGTTCATATGTTGATTTATGGACAAAATATAAAATAGTGAAATCAAAATTTTAAGACCAAAATAAGGAGCCTGACATCAGCAGTTAGAGACAGTGGCAATGTTTTTTATATACAACGTGAAGTTGATGGAGCCAGAAGTGCACCCATGCTCACTTCCTGTTAGTCATCACAAGATATAAGTCTGTGGTGAAACAAGACATTTTAAAATAGTCAATCATGAACTGTTGCTTTGCCTTTTCGACAAAAAATATTGGCAATGTATTTTTTAAAATTCCAAGCAGGGTGTGTTTATTTATTCTACAGAAGTAGGCTAATTATTATTATCAACAATACCCTATAATTATATCACTTTTTTTTGCCATGTCATTATATGAGATAATCACTTATATCCCATTATATCCTATAGACTATATCCTTGGGTTTACCTCGGGGCGATTCTGGGCGAACACTCCGATGAACTGGTTGGGGTTGGGTTGGCAGCCCTGGTGCAGCAGTCCGGATCCCAAATGCTCCGCCCTCGCATTCACCTGCACAGGAACACAAGTCCTTATAAGGTCAGCAACAAACACGTGTCATAACATTAGATAAATGCAGCCTTTCTGAAACCTCACAGACTCCTGGAGCTCCAGTCAATCATCAGAGGTAATTATAAGGGCTGCAGTTGATGCAAACTTGACTCTTGTGAACTTTACCCGTATTGGAATGCTGTTACCTCCTCAAAAACACATCTGGAGTTATGTTTTGTTTCATTCACATGTTTGACTAATCGTGGATTATTTCATTTCAGAGTATCCTGTTTAACCTTATGATGTCAGGTAATGGTAGAGAGATTTATAATTATCCAAATAATATACCATATACTGTATATAGCAAATGTACATAGGCATAAAAATATATACGTATATATACATAAAAGTTTAAGAAATAAGAATAATTAAAACAAGTAATAATAAAAATGCAAAAAAAAAAAAGAATTAACAAAAAAGTAATACATAAATTGTCACAGTCTAATTTCACAGCTATAGTTGTCTGAAAAAGTCCATTAAGAGTGTTCATATCTCATTCTTGTGCTTTACCTCTATATAGGTATAGGTCAGATTTTAAAACATTACACACAATGTCATTTCTCTTATCCAGGACTGTTCAGGAGAAACTTCAGTCTCTTTCCATGATAAAGCATCATTCTCCAGCCTGCAGGAGGTCGAAGGAGTCTTACTTTTAGAGCTGATAGTAAAGTTGTCTGGTGGTAGTTTTTTTAGTTAAAGGAGAATTAATGTTTTTTACAATCTGATTTACAGCTTTGCGTTTCATGTTTGGGTCCCGAGAGCTGAGAGCGAAATAAGCTGTGACTCCGCACATGCACACTGTCCTCCTCATCTACTCGAAATTATGGATAAATCTCAGATTAGAGGCCACTTGTGACTCAAACGAAAGTGTAGACTAAGACATTGAGCTTCTATGATTTGAAAAGTGATAAAATTTGTGTTATTTGGAGACCGCAAACATATGCCCCGAGAACTCAAGTTACGGAGATCGCTAAACTAAAACATCTCCGGAATGACACCAAAGTGCTATGGGTGAGTAAAATAACTTGTTTTATTACCGAAATAAGGGTCAGATTGTAAAAAAAAAACAACGTTAATTCTTCTTTAACAGCTCCTTTTACCTTTAGTTCAATAGTGATTGACAATTCCTGGGCTGAAATCAATCAAATGATTCTAGTGAAGGTGTTTGGAGTTTAAAAACACAGTGGAACACTTCCTGTATTACCTCATGACATCACAAGATGTTTCCAATTTGAGAGAAGAACTCAGCCTAAATATGCAGGTGTTAAACATGTGAATGAAACAAAACACAGCTCCAGGTGTGTTTGTGATGAGGAAACTATATCATAAGACAGATCAGAAAATAGTGTAATACAGACCACTTAACCTAAACAAGGACTAAACCAGGACCTAACCTATGACAAAGCCAGGACTAAGCCAGATCTGAACCAGCACCAAACCAGGACCAAGCCTAGACTGGACCGGGAAACATCCAGAAATAAATCAGGACTAAACCTCAAATCAGGACTTATGAAGCACTACCACATTAAATGATGTTTATGGCACATTTTAATACAATCGTGATCACAAACAAAGATAATCCCAATTTTTCCCCCAGAATGTGCGGAATCAAGTGACTTCTCCATGATGATCTCTTCTACATCACTGTCGTTTTCACTTATAACAAAATACAAAACTATAACAGCTGTTTAAATATGGAACTTATTCATATTATTAAAAGTATTATCAGCAACCTTAATAATTATCGTGATGTCGTTAATTGCAATTATTTTAACCATGATAATTGTGACACCAAATTTCAATGAGTGTGTATACATGCGCTTGAGTGTTATGACCAGGTTTTTTGAGTGCAGTAATCCCTCGTTTATCGGGAGGGTTATGTTCCAGAAATAACCCGCAATAAGAGAAATCCGCGAAGTAGGAAAACTTTATTCTATTATTCTACATTATTCTACATGTTTTAAAGCTGTAAACGCCTCACCACACACATTATACGCTTTTCTCAGACTGGAATTAACCTTTTCTCACATTTGTTCTCGTTTAAACACTCAAACTTTCATACATTTTCAACAAAATGTATTAATAGTGAAGCGTGGGGGGAGACACGGCCCTGGAAGCCCCGCCGGACGCGCGAGGAGCACTGCCATGTCCCGGGACGCGAAGCAACGCGCACCAACCCCTTGGAGAAGCTCCACACGTGCACCCCTCATCGTGGACAAATCCGTGACACCGGGGGCTGCGAGCACGAGATCGAACCGCAGCGCCCAGACCAAGCCACAAACCAGCCGCACGAAACCAGCAAAGAGCGGTTTAATCCTGGTTTAGATCTGGACTAGTCACGGTTTAGTTCTGGTCTAGTCCCGGTTTAGTCCAGGTCCAGTCCAGGTTTAGACCTGGTCTAGACCTGGTTTAGTTCTGGTCCAGTCCTGGTTTAGTCCACGTTTAGTCCTGGTCTAATCTCTTAGCCAATCAAGACGCAGAACACAATGTTACACTATAAAAAAAAATGTTACACTATAAAAAAAAATAGAAAAAATAAATAAAAAATCCGCGAACCGCGATAGAGCGAGGGTTCACTGTATTCCAGTTCTAATCAGGTTTTTTGAGTATCCTGGATATGTGTATGTCCATGTAGACGCAGTATCCTGATTTCATTATCCTGGATATGCCAGTATCCCAGTGATTAGAAACCCGAACACTCTCACTAGGTTTTTCTGAGAGTGCCAGGATACTGTGGCCTGTAGACTGAGCTGAACTCAAGTAACAGATGCAGTAGAAGCAGTTTTTTTTTTTTTTTACCAAAATGACTCAAAATCCTAACAGGACTTTCTAAGTAATATACTTATGAACTAAATAAAACAGTGTACTTTTTAGTAGAGTAGTAGTAGAGTAGTAGAGTTTTTAGTAGAGTAGAGCTCCACAGTCTTATGTTCTTACTTAAATGTATGTCTTTTTTTTTTTTTTTAATTGTTGGTCGAAACCTGTTAAAAAAAACTTGAGTTAGTCTACTCCATTCAATGTAGTGAAGAGTGCAGTGAGCGCAACACTGAAGAAACAAAACAGCCACTTCACAAGAGAATGTACCAACACAGACGGGCGTGCCAGAGTGGACCGTCATCTGCCGTACATCTTCACCTAGAAGCCACGGGCCATTCGTTTGAGGACAGTGAGGTTCAGATCTTGGCCAGGGAAAAGAACTGGTTTGAGAGGGGAGTTAAAGAGGCTATTTTTGTCAAAAAAGAGAATCCTTCTCTAAACAGAAATGGTGGAGTCAGACATAATTTGTCTCCCATCTATAATTCCATTCTTAAACCTAAATCAAAACAAACAAAAGAAACAATAGGGCTAGAAAGGTCAGGGCCAGAGGTGTGAAAAACAGTCGTGTAGGATGAATAGGTATGCTAATCTAGACGCCAGAGAAACAAAAGACAGAAACAAATAGGCGAGATAGTTTCGGAAAAACTGCAGTATAGTGAGCTCCTCCCTGCAGCGAGATATAAGCAAGTGTCTTACCAGCACTCTAACCAGAACTGACGAAGCCTCTCGGATGAGCGGCGAAACGTTTTCGACCAAACAAACTTTGTCCAGTTGACAAATTGAATTTCTTCTTTTATCATTGAGTTAGCAAAGTTACTACATGCTTATCTCCTTCCCATATCTGTGCCACAGTTACCATAGCAACCAGTCTAAATATCCAGCATGTGTACAGGAATATGAGTATCCTGGTTTCTCTGAGCACATGTAGATGCCAAATCCAGAATACTGTCATAACCAGGATACTCATGTAAATTATTATTATTATTATTATTATTATTATTATTATTATTATTACATTATTGGTGTTATTACATTATTGGTTTTCAGATTCTAGAATGTGAAGATGTCAAACTTCCATAGATACAAGTGCCAGTTTTCCCTATAGATTACATTGCACTTTGCCATGAAATATCAGAAAGTTAAATTTCCAAATATGGAACTTTCTCCTCATTTCTATTATTGACTAGACCCAAGACCCAAGACCATGGACCATGCTGTATTACAACAAAAATCTACAGTTGTCAATTGTACCATGCCTATGAACCACTATGAACCCCCCACAACATTCTGCTCGCTCAATTTTAATAAACCAAAATATCTGGTCTCTTTTTGTGTCACATTTAAGTGAACTGAAAACCTCTGGGACTAAATCCAGTTTAAGTTCTCAGAAAAACAAATGATGTAACGCTACCGTCACACAGAAAACACAACCTCCTTCAAACAGTCAGTGCTGGGGGCTGAGTCAAGTCTAGACCTGCTCCTTCAGTGTGACAGAGGAAAATACACAGGAATATCCAGTGGAAACCCCAAGTCAGAATGGAAAAGGGGATTTGAGGAATGTGAAGGCCTTAATAGTGTAACACTTCAGACACCTAAAATGGAGGAAATAAGTATTTGATCTCTTGCTGATTTTGTAGGTTTGCCCACTGACAAAGAAATGAACAGTCTATAATTTTAATGGTTGGTTTATTTTAACATTGAGAGATCGAAGGTCTGGAGACTGGCTGGGCCACTCCATGACCTTAATGTGCTTCTTTTTGAGCCACTCCTTCACTGCCTTGGCTGTTTGTTTTGGGTCATTGTCATGTTGGAGGACCCATCCATGACCCATTTTCACTTTCCTGATGGATGGAGGGAAGGAGGTTGTCACTCAGGTTTTTTAATGGTACATAACTTCGTCCATCCTCCCGTCAACGCGGTGAAGTTGTCTTTTGCCCTTGGCAGAAAAACACCCCCAAAGCATAACATAAGCATGGTGCTCTTGGGGTCATAGGCAGCTCTTTCTCCAAAAACAGCGAGTTGATTTAATGCCAAAGAGATCTAATGTTGTCTCATCTGACCACAGCACCTTCTCCCAATCACTCTCTAAATCATTCAAGTGTTCAATGGCAAACTGAAGATGGGCCTGTTCATGTGCCTGCTTAAAAAGGGGGACCATGCGAGCACTGCAGGATTTTAATCCACTGCAGCGTAAGATGTTACCAGTGGTTTTCTGCCCCATGTAGCTCTAGGCTGATTTCTCACTATCACGAGGTGAGATCTTGTGTTTAGCCCCAGACTGGGGTCGACTGATGGTCATTTTGTATGTCTTACATTTTTTAACAATTGCACCAACAGTTGTCTCCTTAACACCAGCTTCTTGCCTATGGTTTTGTAGCCCATTGCAGCCTTGTGCAGGTCTACAATCATGTCCTGGACATCCTTTTCTTTGGTCTTTCCCATGTTGGAGAGTTTGGAGTCTGATTGATTGTCTGATTCTGTGGACAGGTGTCTTTTATACAGGTGACTAGTTAAAACATGTGTCTTTAATACAGGTGACGAGTCTGTGGGAGCCAAAACTCTTAAAGGGATAATGCGGGTTTTTTAATGTTAATCTGTATGAGTTTCCTTCTAAAAGTTCCGTGTGTTGACACCGGCTTACCACTGACAGTCTCAGCTGATCCCGGTTCGGCTCGCTTTCTGGAACTCAGGTAATTAGGTCCGGTAACTTCTCTAGAACATGAAATAAAGCTTGTTTTTCTTCTCAAAACAAAACATTTGTCCGAAAGGTGATATAATTGCGTCCGAAACAGTTGTCAAGGAAACATCCAGCAGCGAACTAAGCGATCGCGTATTGTGTCTGACGACTTGTATCACTGCGCGCATATCAGCTGTATCAGCCTGTTCACCTTTAGCGGAAGTGTACGGCAGATGCGGTCCGCCGCAAGGGGAAGTTTACAAGTGAACAGGCTGATACGCTAACGTTAGCGCAGTGATACAAGTACGCGATTCGCTGCTGGATGTTTCCTTGACAACTGTTTGGGACGCAACTATATCACCTTTCGGACAAATGTTTTGTTTGGAGAAAAAAAACAAGCTTTATTTAATGTTCCAGAGAAGTTACCGGACCTACTTACATGGGCTCCAGAAAGTGAGCCGAACCGGGATCAGCTGAGACTGTCAAAGGTAAGCCGGTGTCAACACACAGAACTTTTAGAAGGAAACCCATACAGATTAACATAAAAAAAACAAAAACGCACAATATAATTTATATTATTTTTTAATTTTTAATTTATATAAATATTTTCTATAAGGTGATTTTCTGGATTTTCTTTCTCTCAATGTTAAAATAAACCAACAATTAAAATTACAGACTGTTCATTTCTTTGTCACTGGGCAAACCTACAAACTCAGCAAGGATCAAATACTGATTTCCTCCACCTTTAGTATAATATATTATGTGATCACAATTTACAGTCATATTACACTATTTTATGATCTGTGTTATAATGCTGTTTCCTCATCACAAACAGAAAACACTGTTCCACCTTGTGATGTCATGTGGTAATACAGGAAGTGCTCCACTGTGTTTTTACTCCACAAACCTTCACTAGAATCATTTGCTTGATTTCAGCCCTGGAATTGCCAATCTCTACTGAACCTGAAAACTACCACTTCATGACATCACACGGTGGAACAGAACATTTTGAGGTTTAGAGAAGTAGACATGTCTGTTTTGGAGGACGTAATGTTCTAACACGGCTTAAAGCTTACACAGTTTGGCATAATGCAGAACCTTTAACCTGGTGTAGTTCTGAAATAGTTTGACGGGCACTCACCTCTTTGTAGGATAACCATTTGTAAGGCTGGTTGGGCAGACGGGAGCCGAGGCAGGGCCCATCACCTGTCACACACAACGGTGAATAAGATAATATAGTCGATAAAGGATAGTGCTAAATGCCCTACAGCAGGATTTACCCCCAAAAAGTAGAAAAGTTCCCACGAGTACAAAACAAAAGTAGCGCGATTAATACTGACCCTCAAAAATAACTGTTCCTTCTGTATTGAAAGTCGGTGTAGTAAAGATCATTTATTTGACTCTTATTTGGTGAACAGTGAAGTGTAGTGATAGTGAAGATTTTGGAAGATCAAAACTTGATCCTGATGTCATTAGGTGGTTATGTGAAGATGGACGGTATCATCAAAGTAATAAACACAAATACACAAATGAGGGTTAAAATCGCTGTACCTGACTAAACCAGGACTGAACCAGGACTAAACCGGGTCTAAATCAGGACTGAGCCAGGACTGAACCAGGACTTCTAAGCCAGGACTGAACCAGGACTAAACCAGGACTGAACCAGGACTGAACCAGGACTGAACCAGGACTTCTAAACCAGGACTAAACGAGGAATAAACCAGGACTAAACCAAGACCAAACCAGGACTGAACCAGGACTGAACCAAGACCAAACCAGGACTAAACCAGGACTAAACCAGGACTAAACCAAGACCAAACCAGGACTAAACCAGGTCTAAACCAGGACTAAACCAGGACTAAGCCAGGACTAAACCAGGACTAAACCAGGACTAAACCAAGACTAAACCGGGACTAAATCAGGACTGAACCAGGCCTGGATCAGGTCTAAACCAGAACTAAATCATGAATGAACCAGGACTGAACGAGGACTAAACCAGGACTAAACCAAGACCAAACCAGGACTAAACCAGGACTAAACCAAGACCAAACCAGGACTAAACCAGGACTAAACCAGGACTAAACCAGGACTGAACCAGGACTAAACCAAGACCAAGCCAGGACTAAACCAGGACTGAACCAGGACTAAACCAGGACTAAATCAGGGCTGAACCAGGACTAAACCAGGACTTCTAAACCAGGACTGAACCAGGACTAAACCAGGACTAAACCAAGACCAAACCAGGACTAAACCAAGACTAAACCAGGACTTCTAAACCACGACTGAACCAGGACTAAACCAGGACTAAACCAAGACCAAACCAGGACTAAACCAAGACTAAACCAGGACTGAACCAGGACTGAACCAGGACTAAACCAAGACTAAACCAGGACTAAACCAGGACTTCTAAACCACGACTGAACCAGGACTAAACCAGGACTAAACCAAGACCAAACCAGGACTAAACCAAGACTAAACCATGACTGAACCAGGACTAAACCAAGACTAAACCAGGACTAAACCAGGACTAGATCAGAACTCACCGGTGATGTTGAGTCCCCTCTGGAACACTTCATAAAGCGTGCAGGCGTCGTCATGGTAATGGGTCAGCAGCTTGGTCGGGTCTCCCATCATGGACCTCCTGCCCCCTCCTTCGTTCTGAGCGACAGAGGAGAGAAACAGAACGAGAGTCAGAAAGAGAGGGAGGGAGAGTGATGGAGAAAAAAGAGAGATAAAAAGGGGGTTGCAGAGAGAGTGAGGGACGTGTAGATAGAAGAATGTGAGGGGGCAGGAACCATTTGTATTTATGGCAGTAATAAATGTCTAAAACGACGCTACACTATTGGTCCCTGTTGGCGTGGTGAAACATCTGCTGACTCCACCTCCTCAGGGTCAAACGTCAAGGAATCACTTAAATCAATGACAGGTTTTATGACCCTCGCTTTGGCTCATGTCCATCTGCATGGTGCATAAAGCCATATTACGCAACTTTCTTTAAAGGTCCCATGGCATGAAATTTTCACTTTCTGAGGTTTTTGAACGAAATGTGTAAACTGAGCAATTGCGATCCTTTTCCGCGTTTGAAAAAAAGACAGCCCAAACGGGCGATTTTGGACAAGGGAACTTTCTGACGTCACACTCAGGGAAAAATGCAAATGCAGTTCCACCCCCGTCTGGATGTCTAACCACCGTCTCTGGAAATCATGCCCAGAGAATTTGGACCACAAACGAGCAACGCAATGCGAGATGCGTTTTTTTATTTGCCTGGAGACACGTGAGAGTGTTTCCAGGCTCCTTTATCTGAGCCTCCGAACCTATGAAACAGCAGTGGTTTAATTTTATTTTCTGTGGAAATGTGTTTATTTTTCAATGGAAATCGTCTCATATCTTCCTCCGCGCAAAAACGCAGAAGTGGAGCCAGCGCACATCGTACCGCTAAAGAGGAAAGAGCGGAGAGTTTAGCCACACCCCCACCCGCTGCACTGGCCTGTCTCTGTCCTCCTCATTTACATTCAAGCAACAACGCCCAGAATAAAGTGTTTGAGAGACATATTTATGACTCTGACTGTGTTCATGAGGTTCTCTCATGCACTGAGTCTTGATTTTGAAGAAGGATTCATTTACAGTATTAGGGAACCATTAAGGCGCCATATAAAAGCATCAAGAAGTACCATGTGGGATCTTTAACACACAAACCCTGCATATTTAGGCTGAGTTCTGCGCTCATGCTGAAAAAACTCTATTCCACCTTGTGATGCCATTAAGTGGTAATACATAAAGTGCTCTATTGTGTTTTTAAACTCCATACACCATCACTAGAATCATTTGGATCATTCCAACTCTGGAATTACCAATCTACTACTGAACAAAAGGCAAAGGGAGCTGTTCACTTTAAAACTACCACTCCATGACATCACTAAATGGAACAGAGCATTTTGAGCTTTGTAAATGTAGACAGACTAATAATAAGGGGTGTGAATAATAAACAAAACACACATGTTTTTGAGGAGATAACAGTATTCAAACGTGACTTAAAGCTCACAAGAGTCACTTTTGTGTAATATAACAATATTTAAAGGAAAAGTAACTTTTTTTTTAAACAATCTGAGCCTTCTTTCGGCAATAAAACAAGTAGTTTTACTCACCCATAGCAGTTTGGTGTCAATTGGAGCAGTATCGCAGAACTTATGTTGAGCCGTTCTGTTCTACTAATGATCCCGTATCCGTTAGCGTGAGTGCTCGGGGCACTGATTTGCGGTGTCCAAATAACACAAACTTTAGCACTTTTAAAAATCACAGAAGATCGATGTGTCAGGGTAGACTTTTAGTGGTTTCCAAAACGGCCTGAAACCCGATATCGCAACAGAAAAGTAAAGTTCAGAGCGGTGTTAGCTTCTTTCGGACTAGCGGTGTTTACAAAACAGCTGAGTTCACGCATGCGCACTGTCCTCTCTGATGACGTCATCAAATTAAACTATAGCTGGATATCGGGTTTCAGGCCGTTTTGGAATCCACTAAAAGTCTACCCTGACACAGCGATCTTCTGTGATTTGAAAAGTGCTAAAGTTTGTGTTATTTGGACACCGCAAAGTAATGCCCCGAGCACTCACGCTAACGGATACGGGATCATTAGTAGAACAGAACGGCTCAACATAAGTTCTGCGATACTGCTCCAATTGACACCAAACTGCTATGGGTGAGTAAAACTACTTGTTTTATTGCCGAAAGAAGGCTCAGATTGTAAAAAATTTCCTTTAAGTGAAAATACAATCAGATGTTCTGCTTTGAGGAGAGGACAGAGCCAAACCTCTCATCTGTCTGTGACCTGTTCCAGCCACTGTCTCTTCTCTCACGGCCTCGTGATTTTAGAAATAATCTGCAGATAACATGACACAGCAAGAGTAGTTTTATCAATCCAACACACGGGACCTAAAAGGGACCTTCACTGAGACTGAACCAGTTTGAGAACCATGTGGAGCACAGGCGAATGGCTGGAACTCTACACATAGGAACATCAGATTTCATTTTTAAATATAAATCGGAGTAAAGCTGTTGCTGGGAGGTATGGACTTACAGAGAGTAGATGCAACATTTGTTCTGTTTTGACCATTCCTTTTTAGGGGTGGAGGGGGTGCCCGTAAATCGACTTACAGGCCGATGGCTGTTTTGGACTTTTCCAGAACGCACAGTCCGACCCTATTCCTTGGTCGCAGCAAGTTAAACCACAGACCGTATGACGAGTGTGACGTCAGCTCCAGTCAAATGAAGTTACAGGGTTGAATTTGGAGCCAGGCTCTCTCTCTTATGAATAGGAATTTTTCAAATGACAAAATGGCTAAATAAAAACATCAGGCTCATGTAGAGCGGGTTAATACGGACATTTTAAGACCAAATGAGAGCGGTTACAGAGAGAGGGGCCACAATATTCCAATGTAAATCCATGTGAGCCAGAGTCAGAAGAAGCCAGAAGAGTCACATGCCAACGTGGAGGCTAGTGCTTTAGCTATGTCCATTTATTTATATCCTCCTGAGATCCGCCCATTCATTTGTGTCCTTTATAGTGGACATGGAGTTACCAAAAGTGTTTTTTTAAGTGTTAAGTGTACATAAAAATGAATACATAAATAAATACATAAATAAAAAATAAATACATCAAAAAGAAAATATATATATATAAATAAATAAATAATACATACAAATAAAAATAAATAAATACATAATACATAAACAAAAAATACATAATTAAATAAATAAGAAATTAAAAGGGGCGGGCAGTAGCTGAGGGCGGCAGTAGCTCAGTTGGCCTAGTGATCCAGGGGTTGGCGGTTCGAATCCCGCTCTTGACGGGTTGACCGCGTGTGATCCCAGCTCCCACAGATGAGCGCTGCCGTTGTGTCCTTGGGCAAGACACCTAACCCCACCTCGCCCCCAGAGTCTGTGAACACTGGTAACCCCCATGGCAGAAGATTCATCAAGGCCTGTTGTGACGTGAGCCGTCCTCCTGTGGACCCACCACCCGCGGGAGGATTCATGGGGGCTGGTGCAATGTGTTTTGGGCAGTGGAACACTGCTTGGACTGCTGCCGCCGCGACCCAGAGAATGGAAAAAGCGGAAGAAAATGAATGAATGAATGAATGAAAGTAAAAGGGAGTCTAAAAACTTTTTGAGGCGACCGTAGAAGCTTGTCAGAACAAAAAAATGTTTTTGTTAGCTTGTTAACTTCACGTGGATTTAACACTACAGTATTACTATTTCCATTACAGAGGACAAGTTACAACATTACAAAGAAAAATAAAATTAACAAAATGTAAATGCTAAGGTGTTCATTCACCTCCAAATAGAAAAAAAATAAAAATTAAAAATCTCTGTAACTGCTGCTGGAGACTCATCATTTTTGTTCATATTAACCCGCTCTACATGATGCTGGGCTTTTTATTTCTCTATTTTAGATGTCAAAAAAATCCTATTCCTAATATTGAACTGAGCTTCCTTTGACTGGAGCCTGTGGACGACATCACACTCACATACATACAGTCTATGGCAGGGATGTCAAACTTATTCTGGTCCGGGGGCCGTATCCAACCTACTTTGATCCCAAAGGGGCCGGATCAGAAAACTCATGGTATATATACCCCAAAAATAGCAATAAATCCAAATATTTGTCCAAAGAAATGCAAATCTATTACAGACTGCTGTTTCTTCAGTCCCAGCAATCTTCTGTCTTCTCAATTCTCCGTTCAAGTTATTGTATTGTTCGAAATGCCGTGTCTCATAGTGGCGTTTAAGATTATATTCCTTGTTACAAACACACCGAGTGTACAGGTTTCCCATTCACCTCTGTGAACAAATAGGAATGAGTCAGTTTTTCTTGGAAAATCCTGCACTCGACGTCCACTTTTCTCATTTTTGACATTTTGCTGATGAGGGCGTCACGGTCAACAGTCAAAATGAAAGTCCTGGGAGGAGGCCACTCACAGAGGCGCTGGAGGCGCTACTATGCTATGCTGCATCGAAAAGTGGCACAGAAAACTACCAATATTTTTATATGTTTGACACCCCTGGTCTATGGGGGGACAGCTCACCTGTTGTGGTTCAGCTATGTCAGTTCTTTTGGGTCAGATTGTGTTAAAATACAAGTTAGATTAAAGTCTAACTTGTGTCACAGAGCTTCAGAGAGAGTGGAGCCTAAATTAGTTTCACACATCCAGGTAGTGTTGACATCAGCTGCAAATGTTTTGAATTTCTTGCTGTGTTTTGGAGTACAAACTGGTGATTTCTTTTTATATTTCACAGTACTAGGAGCTTGTTAGTTTTGTTATAAAAATAAAATAAATGCAGACAAATTCAAAGTCCCTGGACAGGTCCGTGGCCTTGTTGTGTGTGGTCTTCAGTCTTACCGGCACCTCCTCAGACTGGTGCTGGAGGCTGCAGGGGGCTTTGATGGGCCGGGGTCTCGTGGCAAACCAATAGGCCAGAACAGCTGCGAGGGCCCCGATCCCCACCAGAGCTGAAGGGGGCAAAGACCGGACCAAATGCCCCAAGTCCTCCATCTCTGGGACCCTCAGGCCAGTCATCAGCTCCTGAGCCTGCATCTTCTCCATCAGTGTCGAACTCAACTCTGGAACACACAAACAAACACGTGAGGCTAAAGATACGGCTACAACTTCAGATAAGCAGACTGAAGGTGAAGGTTAAAGCACACTGCTGTCCCCAGACTTGTCCTCTGCATTTGACCCATCCTTCAGTATCTCTGGGTTAAACCTGTTGTGCATGTTCTAGAGGAAACCACTGCAGTCACAGGGAGAACATGCAAACGTCACACAGAAAGGCCTTGTTCTGTGGATTTTCAAAATGCTGTGCTGGGTGACCGCAGCACAGCACCTACAGGACCCCTGTCCAGCGCTTAAATCTACGGGTCTCAGAATAATGAAAACTCTGGACCACTGCCATAGCATTTAACAATTTAAAACTGCAAAAATATCACTCTATAGAATTGTTTTGCATATCTCCAAAACATCAGTTGCAATATTATCAATTTTTAGATATATCTGCTACGTTTACTTATGAATAGAGCTGTAGGCCTTTAGCCGTTTAGTCGATGAATTGGTCTTTGTCGACCAAAATGTGTATGAGTCGACTAATTCTATTTAGATTATAAAGATTTCTATGGGACAACAGCAGAAAAGTTACTGAGGGAGTGTGTTATCTGAAGATTTGGTATTTTTTGTAAAAATACATACATTGTTTCCTAGTATTTTTTTTAAATAAATATACTCCTGTACAGGTACAGTTTGGGTTAGATACACAGAGGCCGTTTCCCAATTCAGCGACGGCACACTTGTGAGCGTCCTTGGAACGGGATATGCGTCATATCCGGCGCGACAAGCGCCGTTCCATTCGTTTTTTTCCCCCTGCACCGTCGAGACGAGCTCTGAACGGCGCCGTCGTTTCCATGGAAATCGGGGCGTGGACCAAGCGTGCAAACATGCACGCTTCGCACACTTAAAAGCCCCAGCATGCACAGCGCGGGAGGATATATGACTACAAAGACCGACTCGCCAGCGACATCCACAAGTGAGAGTTGCGACGTCACTATAAAATATACGTACTGGTTCACCTCACCTACAACTATGCTACATGAAACTCTTCATAAACTACGCTAAACATGTGTGACGGTAGCCGTAACGGCATAGATCACGGCACCTGTATTACCGTTCACATGCTTTTCCCCTTACACTTCTATATTTCCTTTGCTGTTGTAATGCTGGATATTCTACAGTATCGCCATGTCCAGCGTTTACTCTAAGCTGCGCACTGTTCGCACATTCTCAGCGCACAAGAAAACTTGTGCAGCGCACTGTAAATCAGGGATGAAAGAGCTTTTTAGCGGATCTCCACTTTTTATTCAGCCGCGGGGTCTTTTTTTTTTTTTTATATCTGCAAAGTGCGAGCCATGCGGGGGGGTAGGGGGTGCATTTCGGATGTGGAGCTAGTGTGTGTTTTAAGTTTAAGTTTAGACTTAAGCCTTTATTGGTCTCACACACAATGACACACAGTGACACACGGGAGAAATTTGACTTCTGCATTTGACCCATCCTTTTCAGGAGCAGTGAGCAGCCATCATTTTCGGCGCCCGGGGGGCAGTACCGTGAAGGGTCTTGCCCAAGGACCCACACTGGTTAGCTCATTGCCCGGGGGGGATTTGAACCCACAACCCCCAGGGGGAAAGTCCATGACTTACCAGTTGAGCTAACCAGCCGGTTTGCTCAGACACATTAAAAATTAGGGGGAACATTGGCCATGTCCCAATTCCAAGTATTACTAGTCGCAATAGTATAATATTTTTGTCTTTAGGGAACAAGGAGCAGACCACCCGGCTCATTGAGCTGAGGCGGGACTTGTTCCATTTCACAGACGCCCATGTGAGAAACGTAGTGCACTAAGGACAGAGCGAGTGTGCGCCGTCTCGACGACAGCCCGACGGCACACTCACAAGCGTGCCGTCGTTGAATTGGGAAACGGCCAGAGATACAGAATAATTTTGTAAGCTTTTGTCACGTCCCATTTTCAGTCAGTTCTTTAGTCTGGCCCACTTTTCTTAAAGGTCCCATGGCATGAAATTTTCACTTTCTGAGGTTTTTGAATGTTAATGTGAGCTCCCCTACCCTGTTTAGCCCACCCCCCATGGTTAAAAGTTGCGAAATTTCTAAACTGAGCATTTGCGATCCTTTTCTGCGTTACAAAAAATCGGAGCTCAAACGGGCGATTTTGAACAAGGCACCTTATTGACGTCAGATCGAAAAAAGAAATGCAAATGCAGTTCCACCCCCGTCTGTCTGAACTCAGCGTCTCTGTAAATCACGCCCAGAGAGTTTGGACTGCGAATGCGCTAGGCAATGCGAAATGCGTTTTTTTATTTGCCTGGAGGCACGTCCGAGTGTTTCTAGGCTCGGAAGTCCTTTATCTGAGCCTCTGGACCTTTGAACAGCAGTGGTTTAATTTTATTTTCTGTGGAAATGTGTTTATTTTTCAATGGAACGCTTCAAATCTCTCCCCCCGTGCAAAAACACAGAAATGGATCAGCTGTGAGCTGACAGCGGAGAGCGGAGAGTTTGGCCACGCCCCCACCCTCTACTATAGGCCAGCTCTTTTCTCCTCATTTGCATTCAAGCAACAACGCCCAGAATAAAGTGTTTGAGAGAGATATTTATGACTCTTTCTCATCTTATCTCTGTTTCTCATGCACTGAGTGTTGATTTTGAAGAAGGATTCATTTACAGTATTAGGGAACCATTAAGGAGCCATATAAAAGCATCAAGAAGTACCATGTCATGGGATCTTTAAATTAAAACTGTGATGCACTTCCAGTTAAGCGGGTATCCCATTTGTTTCAATAAAGAATTAGAAATCTGATATAAAGTTGCTGATTTGTGTATAATATTCAGTGTGCACAAACAAATCACGCTGTACCCGTTCTTACTTTAAAACAGCTCTGTAGTCACTGAGGAGATAGGCAGCCCCATGTAAAGTCATACAACTCAATGGTGATAACGGCGACTTCCAGTATAAGGTGTGTTTAACGCCACAGTGTGGAATATTCAGAATCAGTATCTGTGCCGCCATCAAATAAGGCCAAGATAATAGACAAACAGACTGATTGGTTTATTTGGTTATTACAAGAATTACCAATAGCTCCAACATTAGGGATGTCAATCCATCCATCTTCTTCCACTTCTTCATTTCTGTGTCACGGGGAGATCTACTGCCCAGAACACAACACACCAACCCCCATGGATCCAAGATCTGCACCTCACTGTCCTCTTCTACCTGGACGACTGAGGGATTCTACACACTTTTCTGAATAGCTTTAGCTTCTGAGCTTGATCAGAATGTATCAGAACAAGTATAAGAGCACATAGACTACCGTAGTATACGCCCATGGACCACTGTGGGACCTCCCTGGACCACATGGGAATAGAAAAGAAAGTACTACCATTTAATGTTGAAAAGTACATTCTATTGTCTAAAGAAAGAGTGTTTTTATTATCATCATGATATTGGAATCAGTTTTGAGTATCGAGTCTATTCCTTAGTTTTGAAACCAGGTTTGAAATGTGCCACACTGTGACACTAGCCGGCGTGTAACCAGGCCTAGTCGACTCTGTGGTGTAACGTGAATTCTGGCTGGTTTCACTTCCTGTTCACACATCATAAAAGTGCACAGCATCGTGACTTCCTGTCTGTTGCTCTCCACTTCCTTTCTGCCTGAGGAGCAGAGCATGTTGGGTAAAAAGTGGGGGCCATGGGAACAGAGTTTATGAGTTTATTTCAAGGAGGAGAAGTGGTTAGAGTGAGATTACTAAGGCCTTTTTTCTCACGTAATATGACTGATAATGATTATGGGTCTGTTTTTAGTGATTTTACTGTATCGTGCTTCTACCTTGGCCTCTCAGTGGGACATCTTGGTTAAATAAAATAAAAAATGCAATAATGAGTATTAAGTATGAGTAATAATAATTTATTATTTATCTAAAGGGCCCATATTACACTGTTTTCTGATCTCATGTTATAATATAAAGACCTGGAGTTGTGTTTTGTTTCATTCACACTAAAGGAGTCACACTAAAAGGAGCAGTTAACTTGAAGACTACCACTACATGACATCACAAGGTGGAAAAAGAGCATTGGAGATGTAGACTAATAATAAAGGATTACTCAAACATGTGTGAATGAAACAACTGATGACTTAAAGCTCATAAGAGTCAATTTGACATAATATAGAACCTTTATAATAGAAAGCAAATAGTAATCTGCATGTTTTTACTCTGTGACATGTTTAACATGTATGATCTGGAGTCTGGATTTTTTTGAATATTCACAAGGAAGTAGAGAGCAGTGGGTGGGGATAGGGGGTAAGTGACAACAGAAATTTTCTGAGCCTCAACATTCATTCAGCATTACTCAAACATTTAGGAATCGATCCAATCAGCTCTGAGTGAGATAACGATGAGGGGACACTGTTATAACATGTTCAAAAGCTCCTAAATGTCCCTTACAGTGGGTTTAAAGGTATGTCCATGTCCCCCATGTCCTCACGTGTCTCTCTGTTTATTATTGTGTATAAATGTTTGTTTTGGGACTGGGACCAGGTCTCAGCTGAAACAACACCACTCTGCAGGACTGAACCCCACGACCAGAACAAACCAGAGGAGACAGGGCAAATGTGAAGCTCGACACTCTTGGAAAGAAGGTTGTGGGTTTGACTCCCACTGATCAGTTTCTGTAGGGAATTTGCATGTTCTGCCTATGTCTGAGTCATAGACTGTGTAAAGAAGTGGACTCAGAAAGTGTGACATCACCCACAGTGTTCAGCTCCAGTCAAATGAAGCTCACTGAGGCTTGCAGTTGTAGGAGCGAATTGTATTAGGACTAAGAACTGATTTACAAAATAGTGAAATTAAAATACCGGAGTCATGTACAGCGGATTAATACGAACATTTTAAGATATAAAATGACTTACTGCAGAAGTGACACTTCCTGTTTGGAATGGGATGGCTCGTGGGTAAATGTGGGTAAATGTTCATTTATGTTGCATATTTGCAGTCTGGTGTGGGTGGGTTTCCTTTAGAGCTGTACGATTAATTACAAACAAGAAAACATCCTGTTGTATTCTACATAAAAAAAAACGCTAACTTTAGATGACAGCGTCAGCTCCTAACGTATGATGTGATTTTAAAAATAACATATAAAAATAAAAAATACATTTTGAAAAACAGCCCAAAACTGTGAGACCCTTGCCCCATGCAAATATGATTAAAACGAACCACCAGCAGGTAGTGACATGGTTATTTTGATATTTAGCATCATTAAAATGTGAAAGGTGTATTTCAATCTCTCATTAGAGTGATCCACGATATTAAAGGTTTTCATTTGGACACATTTTGTGCATTTCACTCATTAGGTCCACCAACACAAAACAGGACAGCTACAAAGCTAAAACTCAGTATTTTGAAGGAGAAAGCCCTGTAGAAAGTGCAACTCTCTAAGTTCCGCATTTGCAAGCAAAATAAGAAACCCAAAGTGGCTAGAAATGGCAACTCTTACTGCAGTTTTATGCTAGTACTAGTAATACTACTGGTTTTAGTCGTTGGATCTGGCAACCCAAAGTGAGGACCACACTCTGTTTTCTGATTGGATGTTTGGCTATTCATGGGTTTCATCTTCCTGTTATATGCAGTATTAAAGGCAAAGTAACGTTATTTTACAATCTGAGCCTTCTTTCGGTAATAAAACAAGTCGTTTGACTCACCCATATCACGTTCGCGTCATTTGGAGCTGTTTGAAGAAAGTTATGTTGTAGCGTAACCATTAGCATTTGTTTTCGGGGCATTCCCTGAGCATGTAATATGCCCCGTGCGGGCTCCAAATAACACAAACTTTAACACTTTTCAAATCATAGAAGCCCGATGTCTTAATGTACGATTTCGTTTGAATCAAAAGTGGCCTGTAATCCGAGATTTATCCATAGTTTACAGCTATGAGTTCCATGTTTGGGTCCCGGGAGCTGAGAGCACACTCCGCACATGCGCACTGGCGTCCTTATCTACTCGAAACTATGGCTAAATCTCGGATTACAGGCCACTTTTGACCAAACGAAATCGTAGACTAAAGACATCGAGCTTCTATGATTTGAAAAGTGCTAAAGTTTGTGTTATTTGGAGCCCGAACGGGGCATATTACATGCTCGGGGAATGCCCCGAGCTATGATAAGTCACCATGCTTAACAGGCTATACGGCATTAGCCTAACGCTAATCTAAAACATCTCCGGAAACTGCTCCAATTGACAGAAAAATGCTATGGGTGAGTAAAACTACTTGTTTTATTGCCGAAAGAAGGCTCAGATTGTAAAAAAACCTTAATTTGCCTTTAAGAAGTTTTCCCAGTCAAGATATAAAATTTAGTTTTTCGTCGCTATGGCAACGGTCCTTATTTCTCATCATTCTCAAACCCATGACTCGTAAACAGACTTTTATAGAAAATTAATAAATGAACATTTTTATTGCTATGATTTGAACATGTGTACTTCATATATATGTACTTTAAGAATATTTCAGAGAATTCCTCCACACACACACACACACACACAGGTGGAGGCATTAGTGGAGGGCAGGGCGTTTAAGCTCCGCCCATCGGCCCATCTCGTCGTCACGGTGATTAACCCTGTGTGAGATTAGGAGCGTGTGATCTGCAGTAACCTCTGTCACCTGTCCCACACTGGGCTCTGGTGTCAGTCTGCAGAGCCGTGTCCAGTGTGTGCAGTATACGGACATGTGAATCTGACCGTTACTCGTGATTATGAACACCACGACCGAGCACAGTGAAATGGTGCCACGATACTAACATTTCAAACTTGATTCGATATTAAGGAATTTACTCAATACTTGAATGGAGAAGTTCTGTTAGCGTGCC
Organism: Paratrypauchen microcephalus; assembly: GCA_036785185.1. Lineage (NCBI taxonomy): Eukaryota > Metazoa > Chordata > Actinopteri > Gobiiformes > Gobiidae > Paratrypauchen > Paratrypauchen microcephalus. Next base: position 1,971,318 of record JAVJIX010000079.1, on the reverse strand, counting down.
CTTCTAAACATGTTCTCATAAAGCTCAAAATGACTCTAAAACTGTTCAGGAAAGCTCAGTTTTTGTCCTCTTAATGTGATTTTTTGCAGTATCGATATTGCCATTCTTCTAGTGTGTGGCTAGCCTAATGAAACCAAACTTTCTGAATGACATACAACATCTTAGAACTTTTGGAGCGATTATTTTGTGATCTGAAGAATCACAATTGTTAATTAAGCCACTTTCACGTTTAATATTAATTTACAATTCAACCCTTTGCCATTTAAACAAAAATAATCCCATTTCTCCAGCACTGCATCTGCTCCAAACCATATGTTTTCGTGACACAGGACTGGCTGTAAACCTGTGCATCAAACAGACCCGAGCTCATCACTAAACATTAAACATGAAAGAATCTCCATCAGTGTTTAGAGGATGTGCATTTAAAGGAAAATTAACATTTTTTTTTACAATCTGAGCCTTCTTTCGGCAATAAAACAAGTAGTTTTACTCACCCATAGCAGTTTGCTGTCAATTGGAGCAGTATCGCAGAACTTATGTTGAGCCGTTCTGTTCTACTAATGATCCCGTATCCGTTAGCGTGAGTGATCGGGGCATTACTTTGCGGTGTCCAAATAACACAAACTTTAGCACTTTTCAAATCACAGAAGATCGCTGTGTCAGGGTAGACTTTAAGTGGATTCCAAAACGCCCTGAAACCCGATATCCAGCTATAGTTTCATTTGATGACGTCATCAGAGAGGACAGTGCGCATGCGTGAACTCAGCTGTTTTGTAAACACAGTTAGTCCGAAAGAAGCTAACACCGCTCTGAACTTTACTTTTCTGTTGCGATATCGGGTTTCAGGCCGTTTTGGAATCTACTAAAAGTCTACCCTGACACAGCGATCTTCTGTGATTTGAAAAGTGCTAAAGTTTGTGTTATTTGGACACCGCAAATCAGTGCCCCGAGCACTCACGCTAACGGATACGGGATCATTAGTAGAACAGAACGGCTCAACATAAGTTCTGCGATACTGCTCCAATTGACACCAAACTGCTATGGGTGAGTAAAACTACTTGTTTTATTGCCGAAAGAAGGCTCAGATTGTAAAAAAAACGTTAATTTTCCTTTAAAGAGCAGCATCCATTTTACACTTTCCTGAAAACATCCAAATGGAAAAGCCACAAACACTGAACACGCTGGTTTATATTCGCTCCATTATCTGCTGCCTGTGTCCACCTCTCCATGTGCCCTCTGACATTCAACAGGTTCTTCTGTCATCTTTATGAAAAAGTGCAGCGTGTGTCTGCAGATCTGCTCCAGGACGCACCTCCACCCACATGGCCACACTTTTCCATTTGTTTATTCTCTAAAGCTGTTGAGATAGTGTTGGATTAGTTCACAACTAAAGGTGAAAATATCACTTATTAGCACTTCAGAGATTGTACATTTAATGCCCAGTACATTTCTAAAAGTGTCCTCATTTGCCTGCATAGGGAAATGAGCCGTTTAAATCATGTTGCTACAGACAAATGAATATAAATAACAGACATTTTGTCTGTGTGTTGCTGTAGACCTTGTGTCTAGTTAAGGTTGATTTCCTTTAGGGTAAAACTATGGAAACTTCTGCAGTTTTACATTGCAAACAGCAGAAGAAACAGAGGACTTTGGTGCTTTTGGCATGGCTGCTGTGTTTACTTTCAGGGCCTGTGGATGAAGGGTCAGGTGAGGTCCTCCTGGTGAAGGTCTGCAGCCAGAGCCCTCTAAAAGTACAAGTGTGTGTTCTGTCGTTTAGTGTGTAACCCTGATTTCAATATCTATGTGGAATAACCTGGAGTTTAGTTCAGTTTACCGTGTTTACCATGTACTATTATTGCATGTTATTAGTACTTCTATCTTAGCGAGTCAAACGGTTCTTCTGATCCTAAGCATTTCATTGCATTACCTTGTGTTGATTCTGCATATGACAAATAAACAATCTTGAATCTTGAATCTTGAAAGTATTTTAAACAGGGAAAATTGGTAGAGCTGAATCTGGGTAAAACTGTTCGTAATAGAAAATTCTTTATGTTAAATACAGAAGCCATAGTTTCTGCTCCACCTGAGAGAGAGACTATCATTCTCCTGTCTGACCTCCACACTTCCTCTTCAGGGTCAGTATACAGATATAAAGATGCTCTGGACTGAGGTAAGCTAAAAATGTTTCCCTCAGTGTTTATGAATGCTGCAACACATAGACACACAAACGGATACATACACACACAGATGACTGGACGGGGTATTTATCGGTTCAAAATTCAAATCCACAAATGTTGAATCTGATGTATATTAAAATAAAAAAGACAATTCTCTAACTAAATCTATCCAAAGACACCACAACATGTGCAGGTTGACTACAGACATCTGACCTGCAAGAGGATGGGAGGGCATCTGGCACACACAACTATACTGCAGTACACCAGGACTACAGGCACAGAGCCAGAGCTGAGAGCGTGAGGTTTGAACCTGAGAGGCTGCCGTATCATGCCACCTCTGTTTGGACACGCCCCCCTCTCCTCCTCCTGTCTCGGTCACTCCTCTCCCTTTCCATCTTTCTGTATCTCTCTCTCCTCCTCCCTCACTCTACCCGCTTTCTTGTCTTTTCTCTCCCCCTTCCTCCCTCTCTCTCCTTGTGCCTTCTCTCTATTCCCCCTCTCCTCACCTTTCTTTGTCCCCTTCTCACTCTCTTCCTCCCCCTATTTTACATACACCCCCTCCCTCCATTTCCTTCCAGTCTCTCCCACCGCTCTCCCTTCCTTCCATCTCTCACTTCCCTCCTCTCCTCTGGCTCAGCCCCTCTCCTCTTTCCTCTTTTGCCATCTCTTTCCTCTCTCCCTCTCTCTTTCCTCTCTTCCCTCCCTCTCCTTTTGTTTCATTCTCTTCCTCCCTCCCTCTCTCAGCCTCTCTTTAATCCTCCCCCTCTCCCTCTCTCTTGTCCCCCTCTCTCCTCCTCTTCTCTCTTCTCTCTGGTGGCACATCTCCACACACATTTGCATGAGGCGTTTGCATGATCAGGCAAATCAGCACCAGACTCAAAGAGACGTCTGAACCAGATCTAAACCAGGTCTAAAAACAAGACTAAACCAGGACTAAACCCAGTCTAACCCAGGACTTAACCAGGACTAAACCAGGTCTAAACCAACCAAATAACAAGATTAAAGCAGGTGTATAGTGGCTAAAAAATTCAAATTGGGAACTTCGCTAAATTTCAAAAGAAAAAAAGAAAAAATACTAATAAAATACAACTAATAAAATATACTATAAAAATACAGAGAATCAGCGAGAGAGGAAATATAGAGAAGACAGACAAACAGAGGCGGAGACAGTGTTGCTGAGTTAGCACAGAGCCACTCAACAGAAAGACTCCATCAGAATCTATCAACATTAAGAACTCTTGTTATTGGACTGGAGCTGTGGAAAAACAAATACAAAACCATCATCCCCATCATCCGAGAGGACACGCGAGCTACAACTGGGAAACTGGATTTTGTTTCAATATTTATAATTCAAAGTTTCAAAGTCCCACGATAAAAACGGAAGAACCACTGAGTTGTAAAAGAAATCCCTCTGCTCATGCTCATCAGCACATTCAGTATACAGACACTGGCAGTGTGAAGTGTCTTGCCCAAGGACGCAATCACAACATTCATCTATGGGATATGGAACTGCACAACCAACCTGGTGTGTGCGTGCGTGTGTGTGTGTGTGTAGCTAATGGATAAGATAATAAACATGACCCGAATTGACAAAGCAGGGAAGAGTTATGTTATTATGTTGAAAATGACGGAGTTACCGTACTTTTTGTACTATAGAACGCACCTGATTATAAGCTGCACCAACCAATTCAAAAAAAAAAAAAAGATTTGTACATTTATAAGCCGCACCTGATTATAAGATGCAGGTGTCCACATTGTAACGTGAGATATTTACACAGAAAGACGGCACACAAAAGGACTTTTTTTTTTTTTTTAAATTAACATAAATGTAGATACAGGGGGTCCTCGGGTTACGACGGTCTCGTTTTACGACGTTTCGTGGTTACGAACGCGCCCCCATTAAAAATATATATATATATTTTACGCGTCATTCCGTCTTACGCGGTTTAGCGTGGTAAGAGATGTAAACAAACGCGAACGGCGCACGGCGGAAGAATACGCTTTGTTGTGGTTATAGGGAGAAGAAGACGGCCTCGTGTGCGTGCCCAATGTGGGCGGAAGTACCTGATGTGGGCTCTGATCTGCTCCTATGAAAGTGATAACCAAGCAGCGTAGTGGTCTAATTATTGAGATGGAAAGGTTATTGGTGCTTTGGTTGGAAGAGCAAAGTCAAAATCCGACTTACGACGAAATTCGGGTTACGACGCGTCTTAAGAACGGATCAACGTCGTAACCCGAGGACCCCCTGTACATGCTTTTTTTCAAACAGAGCCTACAGCAGTAACACGGCAGTAAAACAACTGTAAAATGGCCAGCCTGTACCCTCTGGAAGGCTTAAAATAAAGTTTCAAGTTTAACTTTAAGGGTAAACCCCCTGAACTCAATCTCACGGAACCTGTGTAGGAGATTTTAAGTGGCTAAAACAAGGTTTCATTAATTCATGAACTCGCCTCACTTATTTACCGTAGGTATTGTCACCTACCAAAAAAGTCCCTGATCTCTATCTTCTTCTTCTTCCTGTGCACTGAAACCACTGAAGTTGTCATCTGCAGTGTCGGAATTGAAGAGCTTCAGCATATCTTCATCACACACGCGATTCGCTGTCTTGATAAAGAATGAATCCATACATAAGCCGCACCTGACTATAAGCCGCAGGGTCCGAAGTGTGAGGAAAAAGTAGCATCTTATAGTCCGAAAAGTACGTTAACTGTGCTTATAGTGAAATGAGGAGTGAGTGTAACCTGGTCTAAAAATCAGAAGTAAACCAGGACTAAACTAAGTCTAAACCAGGACTAAATCAGGAGAAAAACTGCACTAAGCTAGATCAAAACCAGGACTAATCACGTCCAAAAACAGGACTAAACCAGGTCAAAACCAGGTCTAAAACTGGACTAAACCAGGTCTAAAACAATAATTGTGTTAATTGTGTTTTTGGACATGCTGGTGAGTGTAACTGTCATATGCAGCTTGGAGAATCTGTATTAAACATTGAGCAGGGAAAAAGTCTAGTTTTACATGAGTGGAGCTGAGGGAGGAGCAGGTGAATAATGCATGAGACAGCAGCAGGACAGGCTGTGGACAGGTGCAGACCCCCTCAGGGCAGGTGCACCACACAGACAGGGTTTGGACATGTTTAGAAGGCTCTGTTAACAGTGAGACAGGTGTACAAGCAGCCACACCTGCACAGCGCTAACGATAAGGCTAACAGACAAACTGACATGCTACTCGATACACGCGGCAGTTGGTGCCTGCGCGTCATCAACACATCACGCAGCCGCATACGATTTAGGTCTAGATTTCAATTGTTTATCTGTCACTGTAATACAAATACAGCCCGGGGGTGTCTGAAAACTCCGTCTTGACTTTGACCAATCCTCAAATGAGCTCATACTGTTACCCCTCTGCTGTGAGAAAGCACTGGGCACAGAAACTCCAGCACTTTTTAATGAACTATATGGACTAATTTGGGTGCTTTACACCTGGTTTAGACCTGGTTTAGACCTGGTTTAGACCTGGTTTAACCCTGGTTTAGACCTGCTTTAGACCTGGTTTAGACCTGGTTTAGACCAGGTTTAAACCTGGTTTAGACCTGCTTTAGACCTGCTTTAGACCTGCTTTAGACGTAGTTTAGACATGGTTTAGACCTGGTTTAGACCAGGTTTAAACCTGGTTTAGACCTGGTTTAGACCTGGTTTAGACCTGGTTTAGACCTGGTTTAGACCTGGTTTAGATGTGGTTTAGACCTGCTTTAGACCAGGTTTAGACCTGGTTTAGACCTGGTTTAGACCAGGTTTAAACCTGCTTTAGACCTACTTTAGACCTGCTTTAGACCTGCTTTAGACCTGCTTTAGACCTGCTTTAGACCTACTTTAGACCTGCTTTAGACCTGCTTTAGACCTGCTTTAGACCTGCTTTAGACCAGGTTTAGACCTGGTTTAGACCAGGTTTAAACTTGCTTTAGACCTGGCTTAGACCTGGTTTAGACCTGGTATAGACCTGGTTTAGACCTGCTTTAATCCTGCTTTAATCCTGCTTTAATCCTGCTTTAGACCTGGTTTAGACCTGGTTTAGACCTGGTTTAATCCTGCTTTAGTCCTGCTTTAGACCTGGTTTAGACCTGGTTTAGACCAGGTTTAAACTTGCTTTAGACCTGGCTTAGACCTGGTTTAGACCTGGTATAGACCTGGTTTAGACCTGCTTTAATCCTGCTTTAATCCTGCTTTAATCCTGCTTTAATCCTGCTTTAGACCTGGTTTAGACCTGGTTTAGACCTGGTTTAATCCTGCTTTAGTCCTGCTTTAGACCTGGTTTAGACCTGGTTTAGACCTGGTTTAGACCTGCTTTAATCCTGCTTTAATCCTGCTTTAGACCTGCTTTAGACCTGGTTTAGACCTGCTTAGACCTGGTTTAGACCTGGTTTAGACCTGGTTTAGACCTGCTTTAATCCTGCTTTAATCCTGCTTTAGACCTGGTTTAGACCTGGTTTAGACCTGGTTTAGACCTGCTTTAATCCTGCTTTAATCCTGCTTTAGACCTGGTTTAGGCCTGGTTTAGACCTGGTTTAGACCTGCTTTAATCCTGCTTTAGACCTGCTTTAGACCTGGTTTAGACCTGGTTTAGACCTGGTTTAGACCTGCTTTAATCCTGCTTTAATCCTGCTTTAGACCTGGTTTAGACCTGGTTTAGACCTGCTTTAATCCTGCTTTAATCCTGCTTTAGACCTGGTTTAGGCCTGGTTTAGACCTGGTTTAGACCTGCTTTAATCCTGCTTTAGACCTGGTTTAGGCCTGGTTTGGACCTGGTTTAGACCTGCTTTAATCCTGCTTTAGACCTGCTTTAGACCTGGTTTAGACCTGGTTTAGACCTGGTTTAGACCTGGTTTAGACCTGCTTTAATCCTGCTTTAATCCTGCTTTAGACCTGGTTTAGACCTGGTTTAGACCTGCTTAGACCTGGTTTAGACCTGGTATAGACCTGGTTTAGACCTGCTTTAATCCTGCTTTAATCCTGCTTTAGACCTGGTTTAGACCTGGTTTAGGCCTGATTTAGACCTGCTTTAGTCCTGGGTTAGTCCTTTTTAGACCTGGTTTAGACTTGGTTTAGACCTGCTTTAATCCTGCTTTAATCCTGATTTAGACCTGGTTTAGACCTGCTTTAATCCTGCTTTAATCCTGCTTTAGACCTAGTTTAGACCTGGTTTAGGCCTGATTTAGACCTGCTTTAGTCCTGGGTTAGTCCTTTTTTAGACCCGCTTTAGAACACATTTAGACCATGTATCCAGTTTTTCTTTTAAACTATGTACTGAATAATACTTGTGTCTGAAATAAAGAATAACAAATACCAGAGCATAATTCATAATAGGGTTATAAAAGTAATGAAAATCAGATACAAATCGATACTAAAACGAGTATCAGAACTAAATGCTCATTTGAGCAGGTATTGATACTAAAAAATCACATTGACAGGACAGAAATGAAGCTTTCCTGAATGTCTTTAGAATAATCTTATTAATAATCTTGAGCTGTGTCAGAGCACATAGACTAGTATACACCCATGGACCACTGTGGAACCTACAGGACCACTGAGGGAGCACACACATAGAAGGACACATGGGAATAGAAAAGTAAACACTATTATCTAAAGACAAAGTGTATTGAGTCGAGGTGATATGACAAAATTGCACAGTACTTAGAAATGTTGTCAATATGATCCACTAAAAGGCCAGAGGACGCTCAAACATAGCGCGTGTAATTAGCTTGCCTAGATCATTCCACTATATTGGTAAAAGTTAACAGAGCATGATAAAAAAACAAGCTTAAAGTATGTTTATTTAATAAGCATTCTGTTAACGTAAGACAAACTGCCACATTCCAAACAGGAAGTGAGCATGGTCACGTTTTCAGCTCCAAGTGACTTCACGTTGAAAAAGCCTCTCCCCTCTCTCTGTACCTGCTGCTGTGAGCCTGGACATTTTGGTCTTAAAATGTTGTTTTAACTCACGCTACATAATCCTGGGTTTTTTGTTCTGTCCATAAATCAAGATAAAAACGTTAAACAGACCAATCAGACACCTTCATTCCTCAAGATCGCTCCCTTTAGTCTCAGCAACAGGTCTGACTGACAGCATTTCTAAGCACCTTCTCCCTGCTAAAACCAGAAGTGTGGGCATTGCCTTCAACAGCCTCATCACTATTGGCTTTCTGGTTGCTCCAAAATTGCTCCTATAACTGCTAGCCTAGTGAGCTTCATTTGACTGGAGCTGAGTGTTATAGTCCAGTCTCCCCCTCCTCCTGCTGCTGCTGTTGTTAACCCATTAACCCGTTAAGCTTAGAAGTGCTGCTATCCAATAAAACAGTCTCCACTAACGCACCATTTAAGACAGACGCATATTACAACTACTACGCCGGTTTTAGACCTGCTTTAGACCTGGTTTTTAGACTTGCTTTAGACCTGTTTTAGACCTGGTTTAGACCTGCTTTAGACCTGTTTTAGACCTGCTTTAGACCTGCTTTAGACCTGGTTTAGACCTTCTTTAGACCTGGTTTAGGCCTGATTTAGACCTGCTTTAGACCTGCTTTAGGCCTGATATAGACCTGCTTTAGACCTGGTTTAGACCTTCTTTAGACCTGGTTTAGGCCTGATTTAGACCTGCTTTAGACCTGCTTTAGACCTGCTTTAGACCTGCTTTAGGCCTGCTTTAGACCTGCTTTAGACCTGCTTTAGACCTGCTTTAGGCCTGATTTAGGCCTGATTTAGACCTGCTTTAGACCTGGTTTAGGCCTGATTTAGACCTGGTTTAGACCTGGTTTAGACCTTCTTTAGACCTGGTTTAGGCCTGATTTAGACCTGCTTTAGACCTGCTTTAGACCTGCTTTAGACCTGCTTTAGGCCTGCTTTAGACCTGCTTTAGACCTGCTTTAGACCTGCTTTAGGCCTGATTTAGACCTGCTTTAGACCTGGTTTAGGCCTGATTTAGACCTGGTTTAGACCTGGTTTAGACCTTCTTTAGACCTGGTTTAGGCCTGATTTAGACCTGCTTTAGACCTGCTTTAGGCCTGCTTTAGACCTGCTTTAGACCTGTTTTAGTCCTGCTTTAGACCTGCTTTAGTCCTGCTTTAGACCTGTTTTAACCCTGGTTTAGACCTGGTTTAGACCTGGTTTAGACCTGATTTAGTCCTGGTTTATAACAGGTTTAGTTCTAGTCTGAATGAATACAGGTTTCACCCCCTAATGTCCCTGTTTAGTCTGAGTTTAGACATCCAGGTTCACATTAGAACTTCCTTAGTTTTCAGTTTAGTAAACTGAAAAAAACGTACAAACTTACAAAAAACTAAAAAACATTATGTGCCTATTCTGTCTATACGGCTCTCATAACAGCGTCTCTCCAACTCTGCATTTTTAATGTGGCAAGTAAATTTCTCCTATGTGAGATCAATAGAGTCTTATCTTATCTTATCGTATCTTATCTTATCTTAAAGTAAAAGTCCACGCCCTCAAATAGCCCGCTCTCTCTCTCTCCATACGCGGGGGAGGAGCAGGTCTCCAGGAGAGAGGGGGGGTTGTGTATGGTGGTGTACAGGCGCAGATTACCCCCCTCGTTCTGCATGTCCCGAGTCGGTACAGGCTGCAGGATCGCTCCGGGATTTCAGCACTGGACAGCTCCGGCCAATCAGAGGCCCCGGTTTGAAGCACGTCACGCTTCGAGCCTCCATCACTGAGCAGGCATGGTGGAGGACATGACAGTGTACCTTCTCCACCGGCGTTTGGGCTCCACCACGTCCATTCATTCCGCAGACGGTGTCCCAGCCCCGCCGTGGTTAGATAACACTCACATTTGCGCATACGTCGCTACCGAGACGCGCCAAATGTGACGCATACGTGGTCTTTTACGCACAATGTCAAACGACCTTACGGCAGCAGCCTGGCCTGTCAAGCACGTTTCCATCTGTTCAGACCATTTCCTTCACAAACCTTCATTCAAACAGACAGATTAGCTCTTTGGCTTTATTTTAGTTACGCGATGTGACACAATACATCCAGTTTGGACGTCAAATTATGCATCGTAAAGGTGCACGTAAAGACAGAACAAGTGCACCGCGTGCAAGCTCATCTTGCTAGGCTATATCTGGCTAAAAGCAACGGGAAGACACCCAGTGTCTGGCCATACAGTTTGCATGGGGAGAATAGAAACAGATCCACTCAGTGTGACTACAAGGATGCAACACTAAGTTCGGAGGTTTATGCACAACATGTGAATGGAAGAGGAACACAGATGGGATGTAGGAAGCCGTTTGTCATTAGAGGAGGCCATGGTAGGAGCAAAGTCAGGCTAGAAGCCGGCAGAGCGAGAACATGTCGCCTGGCAACACGCACATCACGGCAGGTGCAGCCCCATCCCGACACCAGCTGACCACTCCGCGGAAAACACACACCGTGGGGTAAATACACTTTGGGAACTCACCTAATAAAATCCAGAGCGATCCAGAGACCAAAACGAATGCCAGCATGTCTTTGTCATTGAGCCAGCGTGTTCCCCCGGCTCAGAACTGCACCAGTGACTGCACCAAGCGCGCCGACAATCCGCGAGATTAAGACGAAGAGGAGGGGTGAGAGGAAGAGGAGGGAGGAAGAGGAGGGAGGGAGGACACATATATGAGAGGAGAGGCGCAGCGGGAGGGCAGGAGGAGGGGACAAGCCGGTGGTCCGATTTCTTTACGTAGATATATTTTTTTTTACGTGAGAGAGAGACGAGTCCAGGGTACAGACCTCAGCGCAGCATCTTTTCCGGTCACTGCTGAGCACACAGTATGGCCCCTGATAGAGGTTTAGGGCGGGCAGAGGCAAGGTGACCGGGCATACCACTTATCACACAAACCCTGGCTTATCAGCTTTTCGGTATCTCTCTCTTTTTTTTTATAGGAAAGTTTAATCAATAGTTTACAGTCCACCAAAACGTGGAAGAGCATTTAGAAATCCAGATTTTAGGCCTGTTTGGACAGTTTGGGCTATTTCAAAAACGATTATACGATCATTTAATATGAAAGTTGCGTTGTATAAGCTCATAAAATAAAAATAATATTTAGTCTTATGTTATATAAATCTTTAAACTAATTTTAAATACCAGCCCTATACTCTAGATTAGATTTAGCCTTTATTGAATCCCTGTATTGTGATGTGTCTGCAAATGCTGAAACTGTGCTTCCTTTAAAAATAAATATTGGCCTAAATCGTGTTATTTGTATAAAGCAGCATCCCCCTGTCCTCCGGAGCAGAGGACTTTGTCTCACAGTAACATCCTGACCACGTGACGCACCGAGCTCCGCCCCATGAACTAGAGTAACCCCGAGAACGGACGACACAGTAAAGAGAGGGAGGGGAGGACGGAGAGAGAGAGCATGACTGGAGGGATGGAGAGATGGAGAGGCAGGGAGAAAGAGAGAGAGAGAGGGGGGGGGGTGAGGAGGGACAGAAGGATAAAGAAAAAGAGGCAGAGGAAGAGAGAGAGAGAATGAGAGAGGGTTATAGAGCAGAGGGAGAAAGGGAGGGGGAGAAATGGATAGAGAGATGCAGGTGGTAGAGGGGGAGGAGAGAGAGAGATGACAGAAAAACGTGAATGGCGCGAGGATGTGGCGATAATGTGTTTTAACATAACGACGAGGATAAAAATAGAAAGCATTTATTTCTAGTGCGTTACAGTTTGAGTCAGCACGTTCTACAGTGAAGAGGCTCTCACAGAAGCAGCAAATCATGAAACAAAACTCTGAAGAGAAACTGTGATCTTTGTCCATACACGAGAATACAGGAGGACAGGGCTAAACCAGGACTAAACCAGGACTAAACCAGGACTAAACCAAGTGCAAACCAGGTCTAATCCAGGACTGAATAATCCATAATAACCACAAACAAGGTTGAAATTAGGGCTACACCCAGATTATAACCCAAGACTAAATCAGGACTGAACTAGGTCCAAAAACCAGGTCTAAACCAGGCCAACCCAAGTCTAAACCAGGTCTAAACCAGGACTAAACCAGGGCTAAACCAGGACTAAACCAAGTGCAAACCAGGTCTAATTCAGGACTGAATAATCCATAATAACCACAAACAAGGTTGAAATTAGGGCTACACCCAGATTATAACCCAAGACTAAATCAGGACTGAACTAGGTCCAAAAACCAGGTCTAAACCAGGCCAACCCAAGTCTAAACCAGGTCTAAACCAGGACTAAACCAGGACTAAACCAAGTGCAAACCAGGTCTAATCCAGGACTGAATAATCCATAATAACCACAAACAAGGTTGAAATTAGGGCTACACCCAGATTATAACCCAAGACTAAATCAGGACTGAACTAGGTTAAAAAACCAGGTCTAAACCAGGCCAACCCAAGTCTAAACCAGGTCTAAACCAGGACTAAACCAGGACTAAACCAAGTGCAAACCAGGTCTAATCCAGGACTGAATAATCCATAATAACCACAAACAAGGTTGCAATTAGGGCTACACCCAGATTATAACCCAAGACTAAATCATGACGGAACTAGGTCCAAAAACCAGGTCTAAACCAGGCCAACCCAAGTCTAAACCAGGTCTAAACCAGGACTAAACCAGGACTAAACCAGGACTAAACCAAGTGCAAACAAGGTCTAATCCAGGACTGAATAATCCATAATAACCACAAACAAGGTTGAAATTAGGACTACACCCAGATTATAACCCAAGACTAAATCAGGACTGAACTAGGTCCAAAAACCAGGTCTAAACCAGGCCAACCCAAGTCTAAACCAGGTCTAAACCAGGACTAAACCAGGACTAAACCAAGTGCAAACCAGGTGTAATCCAGGACTGAATAATCCATAATAACCACAAACAAGGTTGAAATTAGGGCTACACCCATATTATAACCCAAGACTAAATCAGGACTGAACTAGGTCCAAAAACCAGGTCTAAACCAGGCCAACCCAAGTCTAAACCAGGTCTAAACCAGGACTAAACCAGGACTAAACCAAGTGCAAACCAGGTCTAATCCAGGACTGAATAATCCATAATAACCACAAACAAGGTTGAAATTAGGGCTACACCCAGATTATAACCCAAGACTAAATCAGGACTGAACTAGGTCCAAAACCAGGTCTAAACCAGGCCAACCCAAGTCTAAACCAGGTCTAAACCAGGACTAAACCAAGTGCAAACCAGGTCTAATCCAGGACTGAATAATCCAAAATAACCACAAACAAGGTTGAAATTAGAGCTACACCCAGATTATAACCCAAGACTAAATCAGGACTGAACTAGGTCCAAAAAACAGGTCTAAACCAGGCCAACCCAAGTCTAAACCAGGACTAAACCAGGACTAAACCAGGACTAAACCAAGTGCAAACCAGGTCTAATCCAGGACTGAATAATCTATAATAACCACAAACAAGGTTGAAATTAGGGCTACACCCAGATTATAACCCAAGACTAAATCAGGACTGAACTAGGTCCAAAAACCAGGTCTAAACCAGGCCAACCCAAGTCTAAACCAGGTCTAAACCAGGACTAAACCAGGACTAAACCAAGTGCAAACCAGGTCTAATCCAGGACTGAATAATCCATAATAACCACAAACAAGGTTGAAATTAGGGCTACACCCAGATTATAACCCAAGACTAAATCAGGACTGAACTAGGTCCAAAAACCAGGTCTAAATCAGGCCAACCCAAGTCTAAACCAGGTCTAAACCAGGTCTAAACTAGGTCTAAACCAGGTCCACACTAGGCCATACCAGGACTAAACTAGGTCTACACCAAGTCTAAACCAAAGGGTATACCTTCCTGGGACCTGAAGGAAAAAAAGTGTATCTAAATTATTATTATTTTAATTTTCTATTTGGAGGTAAATGAACACCTTACAATCTAACAAAAACATTTTTTTTGATGACCAACATCTCTGACAAGCTTCTGCAGTCGCCTCCCTTTTAATTTCTTATTTTTTTAAGAATTGCGTGCGAAATGCCGTGTCAATGCGTGAGACTTGAGAGCCCTGTGTAAATGTTTGTCTAAAGAGCAAACTTAAACTACAAAGCAACTAATGAGAGTTATATAAATGAAGTTATTACCTGATGGTTCTCATTTTGTTTTATCATCTCCTCCTGTTCAGTCGCTGTCCTTATCACTGAGCGCGCACTGCACTGTCAACAGTCTGCCCAACAACAGAACAATCTATTTTCTGATTGGCTGAAAAGGGCGCGGCGCCTGATATCTGAGATTTTTTTCCGGGGAGCGGGGGAGTTTTTTTTCGCTGAAAACGCACGGTGCCTGCATAAACTGAGCCACACAGACCGATTTTCTGGGCACAAAAATAAAAAATAAAAATCAGCGTGAGAAATGCCATGTGTGGCGTGTGACGTCGAATTGCGTGTGTCACACTCTCAATGCGTGAGACTTGAGAGCCCTGCTTTTGCATTTGAGAGACATGTGCTACAAATGAGCATCTGTGGTTGGATCTTTGAAAAACTGGACAGAGGTTTTTCAAGCTCTATAGTCCGATTTCAGAACCTTCTGGATTCAAACAGAATGTAGAAGGGACCAGGACCAAACTAAGTCTAAACTACTGTAAGACCAAACCAGGTCTAAACCATGTCTAAGCCAGGACTAGAATAAAATCACTGTTACAGATATTAAAAAAAGATAAATAAATGTATAAATAGAGCTTTTACTTGGCCTTGTTGGATACTTATTTTTCCCAGAGGTCGATGGGAAAACGTCTGAGACTGACCCTCTATAATCAGTGTTGAGCTCCATAGCGCCTCCTGCTGTTGGTTGGAGGTGTCGCCTGTGTAGTGGGGGCTGAAAAGGCTTTCAGGCCCTGGTCACGTGATCTGACCCTAATCTGACGCTCACAGAGGAGCTGCTGTCCACTGTGTCCACTGCTCTGTCCACTCCTCTGTCCACTTCTCTGTCCACTCCTCTGTCCACTGCTCTGTCCACTGCTCTGTCCACTGCTCTGTCCACAGTACAGACCGAGGAGGGCAGGAAGATCATTATTGTTGGAATATAGTTTTATTAAAGACCCGATATTACACAAAAATGAACTCTTATGAGCTTTAACACGTTTGTGTTATCCTTTATTATTAGTCTGTCTACATCTCCAAAGCTCAAACTCAGAATGCTCTGTTCCACTTTGTGATGTCATGTAGAGGTAGTTTTCTGGTTAACAGATCCTTTTTGTTGAGTGGAGATGCAATTCCAGGGCTGAAATGGTCTAGTGAAAGTGTATGAAGTACTTCCTGTAAATTACCACATGACATCACAAGATGGAACAGAGTGTTTTCTGTTTGATCTGTTTAATCTTTTACAGAGCATTTTTTTAGTTAATAACTAATACAGAATCTACTAACCTTTATTTGTCCAATCAGGTGCATTGTTACTATATTAATTAATTAATCATTGCATTTGTATAGCACCTTTCAAGACACCCAAAGTGCTTTAAAGTTCACTAAGCACTAATATAAATCACCAATGACCTCCTTATAGCAGCTGATACTGGTTTACTTTCCATCCTCATCCTCCTTGATCTTACCGCAGCCTTCGACACTATTTCCCACAGCACCCTCCTCCATAGACTATCTTCAATCGGCATTACTGACACCCCCCTCACCTGGTTTACCTCATACCTCACCGACCGCACACAGTATATTCATCTCAAATCACACACATTCAACACTTTTCCTGTCTGCGCAGGGGTGCCCCAGGGCTCTGTCCTGGGGCCCCTCCTCTTTATCATCTACATACTCCCTCCTGGCCATATCTTCCGTAAGCATAACATTCCTTTTCATTGCTACGCGGATTACACCCAGCTCTACCTTTCCTCCAAACCCTCCTCATCACTCCCACCATTTTCCCTTACCCTCTGCCTACAGGAAATCAACTCTTGGTTCTCCTCCAACTTCCTAATGATTAATAGTTCCAAAACAGAAGTCCTCCTAGTAGGCACTCCATCCACACTCTCCAAATCTAACAGCTTCTCCATGAACATTAATAACTCAACTGTCCATCCCTCTCCTCAGGTCAAGAGTCTGGGTGTCATCCTCGACAGCACACTTTCATTTCACTCTCACATCAATAATGTCACCCGGTCTGCATACTTCCACTTACGCAACATCTCTCGTCTCCGCCCTCACTCCTCACACCACTGCCGTCCTAGTCCACAGCCTTGTCACCTCTCGCATCGATTACTGTAACTCTCTTCTTTTTGGTCTCCCCAACAAATCCCTTCAGAAACTGCAGCTCCTACAGAACTCTGCAGCCCGGATCATCACTTGGACCCCCACTATCCATCACATCACCCCCGTACTACAACAACTCCACTGGCTCCCCATAAAACAGCGAATTCACTTCAAAATACTCATTACCACATTCAAAGCATTACACAACCTAGCCCCACCATACATATCTGACCTCGTCCACATCGCCACCCGCACCCTCCGCTCTTCCTCCTCTCTTCAGCTCTCTGTCCCCTCTGCCTGTCTCATCACCATGGGGAGCAGAACCTTCAGCCGCTCTGCTCCTCAGCTCTGGAACTCTCTCCCTCCTGACCTCCGGAATATAGACTCTCTCACACTCTTTAAATCCAGACTCAAAACCCACCTGTTCAGACTGTCCTACCTCTCATAGCCAATCACTCCACTCTGATTTTGTTTTTATTTTGTTTTATATGTTTTATTGTATTGTTTGTTTGTGCTTTTATTCATTTTAACCTTGTGTAGTGTCCTTGGGTGTTCTGAAAGGCGCTTTTAAATAAAATGCATTATTATAGAAGAAGAAGAAGAAGAAGAAGAAGAAGAAGAAGAAGAAGAAGAAGAAGAAGAAGAAGAAGAAGAAGAAGAAGAAGAAGAAGAAGAAGAAGAAGAAGAAGAAGAAGCAACTTTATTGATCTCACACAGGAGAAATTCTTCTCTGCATTTAACCCATCCTGTTATTAGGAGCAGTGGGCAGCACATTACTGCGCCCGGGGACCATCTCCATGATCTTCTTGCTTCGGTTTGGTCAGGACCTCAGCTGGAGGATTTTACCTGGAGCATGTTTTGGGTTGATGGGGGAAACCGGAGTGCCCGGAGAAAACCCACCCAGACACGGGGAGAACATGCAAACTCCACACAGAAAGGCCCAGGCGACCTGGGGATCGAACCCAGACCATGCATGCAAACTCCACACAAAACACACACAGAAAGGCCTGGGCGACCCGGGGATTATTCATTCACTCCACACTCAGTGGTGGCAAGGTCCTATTGTAGCCACAGCTGCCCTGGGGCAGGCTGACAGAAGCGAGGCTACTAATCTTCGCCATCAGCTTAACCACCACCAACACTCACACACACACACACACACACACACACACACACACACACACACACACACACACACACACACACACACACACACACACACACACACACTCCACTTTGTTACTAGGCAATGTAGGTAAAGTGTCTTGCCTAAAGTCACAATGGCAGATCCACAGGGGCATCTGAGCGGTCTCCCGTCCAAGTCCTAACCAGGCCCTGCCCTGTGGAGCTTCTGAGATCTGACGGGATCGTGCTTTGACAAGCTGGTGGCCACGTATAGACTATACACTATAGACTGTATATATAAATGGACACTCGCTAGCCACCGCGTTCCGAATAGGGAGTGAGCATGGGCGCTCTTCCGGTTCTGTTGACTCTTTACACTGAAAAATCTTCACCCCTCTCTCTGTAACTGTTGCTGTGAGTCTCGTCATTTTGGTCTTCAAATATTTGTATTAACAACTCAACATGATCCTGGAGTTTCTATTTTGGTATTTTGTCCGTAAACAAATTCTATTCCTAATATGGAACAGATTCCAAATAACTGGCTCTTATAACCGCTACCCTCAGTAAGCTTCATTTGACTGAACTGCTGTGGGTGACGTCACACTTCCTTAGTCCACTTTTTTACGTAGTCTATGGTTGCTTCTCAGAATCATGGGGGAAAAACAACAACCCCTGTCTGACACCACAGCAGAGCAGAGACTGTATACATCACCCCAGGCCATACCTGATGCATTTTCACGATGTGCAGTCATGATCTGGAATTTGATGATGTCATAATTTTCGATTTCATAATTTGGAGATGAACTGTTTGTGAATGAAAATATCCAGACTTATGATCCACAAATGTTCCACCTTATCTTCCTAAAACAGTAATCTTATGTTTTAAAGTCCTTTTAGCTGGCACCACCTATTGAAGATACCGTGAAAACAATATTGAACTCTTATGTCTTTATACTGGACCTGTGGACCCACCACCCACGAGGGGGCCATGGGGGCCGGTCCCCATGACCTGAAATACGGAGAAAGTGGAAGAAAATGGATGGATGATATTTATACTGAGTTCCTGTTTCATGTGGAGAGGCCAGTCATTACAAAGAAATGAATCATAAAAAGAGGTTTTTAATCTCAATGGGATTTCCCTGGTTAAATAAAGGTTTAAATATAAAAATAATAAAAATAAACCAAGTCAAAAAATCTGCAATCTGACAGTTACACACTTGAGAATTCTGACCTGTCTCCAGCTCAGTTTAAACTTGGGAGATTCTAATGTTTTGATGTCACGTGAACGAAACATATTACTTGTCCACAAAATAAGAGCATTAGCACACACATTATACTGGCTAATCTGTCCATCTGCTTTTGGCGGCCCCTAGTGGCTGTGGGGCATATGCAGAGGCAGGCCCAGTGCAGCTGCAGCATGTCTGGCTCTGGTGTATCTGTGTGGGGTTTGTGGTTTAATAAACGACCAGGATTGATTTGATATCCTTTATTCATCCCTGTAGGGAAATTATTTCCCTGCATTTGCCCCACCCTTCAGGCACCCAGGGGGCAGTACCATGAAGGGTCTTGCCCAAGGACCCACACTGGCTTGCTCATTGCCGGGGTGGATTCGAACCCAGGTTGTATATCAATGAGAGTTACTCACAAAGGTCAAAAATAAAAACCCACAGAGCTGTAACTTAGAACTAAAACTGAACTGTTAAGATTAAAGCTCATTTTTGGGCTGTGAGGTCTGTGACTTCTGCCATATCCTCCTAATTATTCTAAATTATCATTATTATTTAAATTTTCTATTTGGAGGTAAATGAACACCTTAGCATTTACATTTTGTTTATTTTATTTTTATTCATATTTTTGTAACATGTCCTCTGTAATGGACTCTAACAGTGTTAAATCCATGTCAAGTAAACAAAGACATTTTTTCGGTCGGTTTTACAGTCGCCTCAAAAAGTTTTTAGACTCCTTTTTAATTGTTTATGTATTTATTTATATATTTTTATGTATTTTTATTTATTATTATTCATTCATTCATTTCATTCATCTTCTTCCGCTTTTTCCATTCTCTGGGTCGCGGGGGCAACAGTCCAAGCAGTGTTCCACTGCCCAGAACACAATGCACCAGCCCTCATGAATCCTCCCGCGGGTGGTGGGTCCACAGGAGGACGGCTCACGTCACAACGGGCCTTGATTTATCTTCTGCCATGGGGGCTACCAGTGTCCACAGACACTGGGGGCGAGGTGGGGTTAAGTGTCTTGCCCAAGGACACAACGGCAGCGCTCATCTGTGGGAGCTGGGATCACATGCGGTCCATCTGTCCGGGATTCGAACCGCCAACCCCTGGATCACTAGGCATGCGCTCTACCAACTGAACTACTGCTGAACTACTATTATTATTATTATTTTATGTTTTATTTTTTAATGTATTATTTATTTATTTACTTATTTATGTATTTTCTTTATATAGTTTTGATTGTTTATGCATATTATTATTATTATTATTTTTTTAATTAATTTATTTATTTTTAATCATAGTGCAGCCACAAACCAGAGTCTATCTCAAATCTTAAAAGATGTCCACTATAAAGGACACAGATGAATGGGTCTCAGGAGGATAGTGTAGTATTGCTTTGTCTGGAATGTTTCACAGGACGCTATTAAACTTCTCTAAGCCAAGTTACAGTTCAGATCATGACCACAGAAACACCTGTCACTGAATAAATGCAGGTGAGATTCTGTGTAATGCCAAACTGTGGAACATTTTAGGCAAAGAAAAAAATAAATCTTGTGGTGGACCCTCCCTAGAAACGTTACACAGTATATCTTTAAGTAGAAACATGTGATGTAATATACTTGGGGGTCACTATGTCTTTGTGTTTAGGTTAATGACTGTATGTTATCTTTAAACAGGTTGCCTCTGTATAACTGTCCACTCAGTGTGGGTGGGATATTCACTGATAAACAAACCGGGCTAAAGGTGAATGTTAAATCAATCCAGGAAGCTTTGAAAAACTCAACAAAGACACTCCCACAGTAAAACTTGTTTGTAATAAACGCAGAACAAAAGAGTAAATGATTAATGACAGCTAAAGCGCAACACACGTAAAGTTACACAGTGGCGTTCCTAGAGTGATTTGCGCCCTGGGTGAAAGCCACTCTTGCCCCCCCCCCCCCACCCACCCACCGAGACTGACTTGCGGTCTCTGGGGGGGGGGTTCACAACAACAATTCACAACAACTACTTTCAAGTTAGTTTTAATGAACAATAAACAATAAATACAAAAATGTTTTTGAACATAAAAAGACCAAAGGCGCAATTATTTCACATTATAGCCATGTAGGCCTACAGCTATTTAACAAAGCAAAAGTGCAACATTAGTGTAACATAATTAACTAAAAGACTTAAACCTTTGTTGAAGTCGCACCATATAAATAACAAAAAATTAAACGATCTGTACATTACAGAATTACATGAAAAAATATGTAAAATTACTACACATTAAATTGGCAAAAATGGTGCAAACAGTGCAAATCTGTATCATAAATAAATGAATGACCAAGGTACATTCTATACATATTACTGTACACATAAAAACAAATAATGAACACTATTATGTATCATAAGTAACAGGAAGTAATAAGTGAGGAAGTGGCAAAAAAAGGCAAACCACTATAATTTGTCATAAATAACAAGGGCAAAAGAAGTAATAGGAAAACATCTAAAAGTTGGATTTCCTGGCCTTCCTGGATGCAAATTCGTCCACAGTGTCTTCATATGAGCTTGGGGGAAGGACAAACATGCATCAACAATCACATCGGGGGAGTTTAACTAATACAACATCATCATCATTAAGTCAAACTTGAAGACTAGTCGATAGCATACCTTTTTCTTTTGCTCACTTCTCCTCCTCTTCTTTTCCATTTCTTTCGAGTCCATCACTGCGACTGTTTTGTCATATACTGTACACCGTGCACTACTCTGTCTTCACGTAACCACGAGCCAGCACAGCACCAGCCCCCCACCCCGGCCCCTGCACAAGGATCCGCGCGGATCTTTGCTCCGCGCCTCCGCACCGTTTTTTTTCTTTTTTTTTTTTCGCGCCACCGCGACGTCCCCCCCCCCCCGCGATGCCGCCCTGGGCAATTGCCCAGGTGGTCCCCGTCAAAGAACGCCCCTGGTAATACACTGTGAGCTTTAAACCATGTTCCTCAAAAACACATCTGGAGCTGGGTTTTGTTTCATTCACACATGCTGTAGTAGCCCTTTATTTTTAGTCTGCCTACAACTCCAAAGCTCAAAATGCTCTGTTCCACCTTGTGATGTCATGAAGTGGTAGTTTTCAAGTTAACGGGTACCTTTTACCTGAACTTCAATAGAGATTAAATATTGCACATGATTCTAGTGCAGGTGTGTCATGTTTTCAAATTAACAGCAGCTTTTACCTGAATTCCTGGGCTGAAACAATCCAAATTATTTCAGTGAAGGAGTACACTTCCTGTATTACCACATGACATCACAAAGTGGAACAGAGTGTTTTCTGTTTGAGAGAAGAACTCAACCTAAATATACAGGCGTGAAAAGTCCCTCAGTCGTCCAGGTAGAATCCATGATCAAAGGAGAAGTTCAATTTGTCAACTGGACAAAGTTTGTTTGGTTGAAAACGTTTCGCCGCTCATCCGAGAGGCTTCGTCAGCTCTGGTTATTGTACTGGTTAGACCCTGCTTATATCTAGCTGCCGGGAGGCGTGTCTGACAATGACAAAAGCTCTGAAAAGGATCCCCCTAATCTGTCTCTTTGTTTTTCAAATTACTCTGACGGCTGTTTCGACCCCCTATTCAACGTCTAACGACCCTCTCCACCCCTCTGCCCTGGCTCTGTTTGACTGGTCTAAGAATCCCATTATAAATGGGGACGAAGCCTCTCGGATGAGCAGCGAAACGTTTTCAACCAAACAAACTTTGTCCAGTTGACAAATTGAACTTCTCCTTTGATCACTAAATATACAGGGTTTGTGTGTTAAACACGTGTAAATGAAACAAAACACAACTCCAGGTGTGTTTGTGAAGAGGAAACTACATTATAAAATAATCAGAAAACTGTGTAACATGGGCACTTTAACTGTTTTAATAGGCATTTTATTATAGTCAGACATTTGCTAAAACATATTTACCACTGTTCAGTATGATGTTATCTTACTTTTTATTACTGCTTTAAAGCATTTATGATTTATTTTTATTTAACCAAGTTAGAACCCACTTGCACTACATCAAAACTGGGACTAAAACCAGATCAAAACCTGGACTAGACCAGGCCTACAAAAGGACTAGAACAGGACTAAACCAAGTCTAAGTTCATCCTAGTGTTTGAGTCTTCTAGCAGTGCCGGATCGTCATTTAAAAAAAAAACAACAACAACAAAATGTCTTATTGTTATAACACACGGATGTAGGACCAAAAAGCAAACTTGAACTCAGGTTAACAGGTTTATTCTACAGATGGAAATGGAAACGGGCAAAAGGGTCCGGTGGAGGCAGGCAGGCACAAGGCAGGGGGGTCCGGAGGAACACGAGCCACGAGATGAACAGGGGAGCTGAGAGGGGAGATCCAGGGAGCAGAAATAACAAAAATTACAAAAGGTCCAGGAACAACCACAAAACAGTCTCAAAAACAAGATCCTATGAAGCGTGAGCCATGAGCGAGTTACCGATGTGGTAAACTGAGGAACTGGCAGAGAGTGGAGGAAGAACCGGGCTGATATGGGCAGGAGTAGACTGGGGATGGATCTCAGGTGTGTGATTAAAGGAAAATTTACGTTTTTTTTTTACAATCTGAGCCTTCTTTCGGCAATAAAACAAGTAGTTTTACTCACCCATAGCAGTTTGGTGTCAATTGGAGCAGTATCGCAGAACTTATGTTGAGCCGTTCTGTTCTACTAATGATCCCGTATCCGTTAGCGTGAGTACTCGGGGCACTGATTTGCGGTGTCCAAATAACACAAACTTGAGCACTTTTCAAATCACAGAAGATCGCTGTGTCAGGGTAGACTTTTAGTAGATTCCAAAACGGCCTGAAACCCGATATCGCAAAAGAAAAGTAAAGTTCAGAGCAGTGTTAGCTTCTTTCGGACTAGCGATGTTTACAAAACAGCTGAGTTCACGCATGCGCACTGTCCTCTCTGATGACGTCATCAAATGAAACTATAGCTGCATATCGGGTTTCAGGCCATTTTGGAATCCACTAAAAGTCTACCCTGACACAGCGATCTTCTGTGATTTGAAAAGTGCTTAAGTTTGTATTATTTGGACACCGCAAAGTAATGCTCCGAGCACTCACGCTAACGGATACGGGATCATTAGTAGAACAGAACGGCTCAACATAAGTTCTGCGATACTGCTCCAATTGACACCAAACTGCTATGGGTGAGTAAAACTACTTGTTTTATTGCCAAAAGAAGGCTCAGATTGTAAAAAAAACGTTAATTTTCCTTTAAGGAGATTTATTCTGCATAAAAATGTCTAGCCCTGTAGTTTTACCTGTACAAACATGTTCTCAAATGTGATTCTTGTATTAGTTTGTCTTTTTGTTGATTCTTCTGGACACTTATGACAAAATACATTTTATTAATCTAAACGCTAACCTCGATGAGCTTCATTTGACTGGAGCCGAGCAATGTGGGTGACATCACACTCTTTTAGTTCACTTTTTTATACAGTCTATAATTGCTACTGAGAATCATGGGAGTATTGCTCAATGACACAAAAACAGACATTCGTTAAATTATTCCTGGCATTTCATTCGTTAGTGTATTAAGTGTTAACCACATTTTCACGGTCACTCAGCTGGGATTTTTGTTAAATTTTGCATCTGTTTTTGGTGGCTCAAATGGGGGATGGTAAACTACCCAAAATGTTCTGGTGAAATAAACTTCCTCCACTGAAGTGTGTTCAATATTTCACTCAAATTGTGGTTCACACACGCCGCTCAGAAAGGGAAGTGTCTGTCACGACCAACGTATACTTGAGCTATTTCTGATCAGATGTCAAACATCAACACGACAACATTCAGGCGTGCACTTTACTCTTTGTAGAGCGGTGTTTTCAAAAGACAAATGCATTTTACTGTACTTTTTTTTAAAGCACTTTTTCAAATATTATTATTATTCAAGATTATTAAAAATGTGGCACCACCATTGAAAAAGTTGATCTATTTATCATCTGATCTGATGGTCAGAACAACCACGTCAACGGACAATCTGCATTTTCATTTAAAACAATCTCAGAACGGAATAAACGTCCAACTGAGCTAAAATTATGCAAATGCTTAAAACAATTTAGCCTAGAAATTGAACAACAGTTTGTAAGAGTGCAGACGTGTCAGTGTTAAAGACTCGACATGAGAAGGGGGAACAGGGACCGGGAAAAGAGTTTTAAAGGAAAAGTAACGTTTTTTACAATCTGAGCCTTATTTCGGTAATAAAACAAGTTGTTTTACTCACCCATAGCACTTTGGTGTCATATGGAGCACTTCCAGAGATGTTTTAGATTTGCGATCTCCATCATGTGAGTGCTCGGGGCACTTATTTGCAGTCTCCAAATAACACAAACTTTAGCACTTTTCAAATCATAGAAGCCTGATGTCTTATCCTACGATTTCGTGTGGTCAAAAGTGGCCTGTAATCTGAGATTTAGCCATAGTTTCGAGTAGATGAGGACGCCAGTGCGCATGTGCGGAGTGTGCTCTCAGCTCCCGGGACCCAAACATGGAACGCAAAGCTGTAAACTATGGATAAATCTCGGATTACAGGCCACTTTTGACTCAAACGAAATCGTAGACTAAGACATCGGGCTTCTATGATTTGAAAAGTGCTAAAGTTTGTGTTATTTGGAGCCCCCACGGGGCATATCACATGCTTGGGGAATATATTATATGCCCCGAGCTATGGCTAGAAGCCGCGCTAGGCTAACCGCAAATCTAAAACATCTCTGGAAGTGCTCCATATGACACCAAAGTGCTATGGGTGAGTAAAACAACTTGTTTTATTACCGAAATAAGGCGCAAATTGTAAAAAAAATTTTTACTTTTCCTTTAATTATTTTTTACTAATTGATGAAATGTATCACCGCCACTGTAAATATTCTGAATTGGGCTGTTTTTAAAGTTCATGCTCCTGTACATTGTCCCTGCCAAAAAAATTTGCAAATGAACCCCTCCCATTCTGACAAACAGGGAGCAGCCACAATGCCAACTGTCCCTCTGCACTGAAACATGCTTTCATATTTAACTGAATTCACTTACATCCACAGACTTCTATGAGACACTGTAAATTCAACGTCTGTTTTCTCAAAAAGCATAAGGATCAGCCCTTAAAGCAGCACCGACACACACCACAGTGCAGCCTTGGACTTAACAATATATTTAAAGGAAAAGTAACGTTTTTTACAATTTGAGCCTTATTTTGGTAATAAAACAAGTTGTTTTACTCACCCATAGCACTTTGGTGTCATATGGAGCATTTCCGGAGATGTTTTAGATTAGCGTTAAGCTAACGCCGTTAGCCTAGCGCGACTTATAGCCATAGCTCGGTGCATTCCCCGAGCATGTAATATGTAATATGCTCCAAATAACACAAACTTTAGCACTTTTCAAATCATAGAAGCTCGATGTCTTTAATCTACGATTTCGTTTGAATCAAAAGTGGCCTGTAATCCGAGATTTATCCATACTTTACAGCTATGCGTTCCATGTTTGGGTCCCGGGAGCTGAGAGCACACTCCGCGCATGCGCACTGGCGTCCTCATCTACTCGAAACTATGGCTAAATCTGGGATTACAGGCCACTTTTGACCAAACGAAATCGTAGACTAAAGACATCGAGCTTCTATGATTTGAAAAGTGCTAAAGTTTGTGTTATTTGGAGCCCACACGGGGCATATTACATACTCGGGAATGCCCCGAGCTATGGCTATAAGTCGCGCTAGGCTAACGGCGTTAGCTTAACGCTAATCTAAAACATCTCCGGAAATGCTCCATATGACACCAAAGTGCTATGGGTGAGTAAAACAACTTGTTTTATTCCCGAAATAAGGCTCAAATTGTAAAAAACGTTACTTTTCCTTTAACATACCGAAGGATTTTTTGGTGTCTAATTCCAAGTTTGATGAAGTTTTGAAGTTTAAACTTAAAAAAAAACAAAACTATTCTTATGCACATTTTTAAGGGTTTCAGGTTTAGTTTACTCAAATTCTAAATAAGATATCCGAAATCCCCTCTGGATATTCTTTAGTATCTAATATGACAACAAAAAGAAGCAAGAAATTGAAATACGTCTCTTTTCGTGTTTCTGTTTTGAACGTCCACTGTGTTTTAAAACTCCATACACCTTTTGTAGAATCATCTGGCTCATTTCAGCCCAGATACTGCCAAAGGTGAAAGGAGCTGTTAACTTGAACACTGCCACAACATGACATCACAAGGTGGAACAGAGCATCTGGTGTTTTGGAGATGTAGACAGAGTAATAATGCAGGATTACTCAAACATGTGTGAATGAAACAAAACACGAAAACAAGTCCAGGTCTGTTTCTGAGGATGAACATTCAAGCGTGGCTTAACGTTCATAAGAGTTCATTGTTCTTTGTGTAATAGGAACTTCAAATCATGTTCCCTGTTGAAGTTATTGTTTATGATTTCTAAATTTCACACTAAAAGTACTTTTATGAGGGTGTAATGGGCTCTGAGCTGATCATCTGTCATAAACACACACACACACACAGGCCCTGCTCATCTTCAGAGGTGTGTCGATCTGAGGTCTTAAATTCTTAAAGGAGAATTAAAGTTTTTTACAATCTGAGCCTTATTTCGGTAATAAAACAAGTTGTTTTACTCACCCATAGCACTTTGGTGTCATTTGGAGCATTTCCGGAGATGTTTTAGTTTAGCGATCTCCGTAACGTGAGTTCTCGGGGCACATGTTTGCGGTCTCCAAATAACACAAACTTTAGCACTTTTCAGACGCTCAATGTCTTAGTCTACATGAATAAATGAGTGAAAAGTCCCTCAGTCGTCCAGGTAGAATCCATGATAAAAGGAGAAGTTCAATTTGTCAACTGGACAAAGTTTGTTTGGTTGAAAACATTTCGCCGCTCATCCGAGAGGCTTCGTCAGCTCTGGTTTTTGTGCTGGTTAGACACTGCTTATATCTAGCTGCCGGGAGGCGCTCCCGACACTGAAAAAGCTCTGAAACCGATCCCCACTAATCTGTCTCTTTGTTTTTCAAATTACTCTGGCGACTAGTTTCGCCTCCCTATTCAACGTCTAACGACCCTCTCCACCCCTCTGCCCTGGATCGTCTGCCCTAATGTTTCTTTGTCTGTTTTGACTTGGTTTAAGAATCGAATTATAAATGGGAGACAAGTTATGTCTAACTCCCCCATTTCTGTTTTAACGATGGATTCTCTTTTTTGACAAAAATAGCCTCTTTAACTCCCCTCTCAAACCAGTTCTTTTCCCTGGCTAAGATCTGAACCTCACTGTCCTCAAAAGAGTGTCCCGTGGCTTCTAGGTGAAGATGTACGGCAGATGACGGTCCACTCTGGCACGCCCGCCTGTGTTGGTACATCCTCTTGTGAAGTGGCTGTTTGGTTTCCCCAATGTAGCGCTCACTGCAGTCTTCACTACACTGAATGGAGTAGACCACATTGCTTTGTTTGTGGCTCGGTGTTTTGTCCTTTGGGTGGACGAGTTTTTGTCTTAAAGTGTTTGTGGGTTTGAAATAGACTGGAATTTCATATTGTCTGAAAATCTTCTGTAGTTTTTCCGAAACGCCGGCCAGGTACGGAATCGCTACCCCTTTCCTCCTGGGTTCGGATTCTCTGTTGTCTTGTTTCTTGTCCTTGTCTCTCTTGGTTTTGTTGACAGCCCACTTAGGATATCCACAAACCGAGAGGGCTTCCTGCACATGTTGTTCTTCTTTCTCCTTACCCTCTGTGCTTGTGGGAACCACTTGGGCCCTGTGTTGTAATGTCCGAATAACACCCAGCTTGTGCTGCAGTGGGTGGTGTGAAGCAAAAAGCAGGTATTGGTCTGTGTGTGTGGGCTTCCTGAAGACTTCTACTTGGAGTCGCCGGTCTCCTCCTATCGTTACTGCACAATCTAAGAACGCCAATGTGTTATCCTTGGCATCTTCACGGGTGAATTTGATGTTCGGATCTACAGAATTGATATGTGTAGTGAACGGTTCCAAATCTTGAATTTTGATTTTTGTAAAATTATCATCAACATAACGAAACCAGTGTGTGGGTGGAGTGCCTGGATATGAAAAGAGAGGTTACATCAAAGGAAACCATTGTGGTTTCCTTTGATGTAACATCTCTTTTCACTTGTATCCCCACAGCTGTAGCGGTCGAAGCAGCGAGAAGGAGTTTACTACAGGATTCCAAGCTAGAAGAGAGAACCAAACTTTCTCCTGACCAAATCTGCCAACTGCTGGAAATTTGTCTAAATACCACCTATTTCCAGTTCAGAGGGAACTTTTACAGGCAGATCCACGGCTGTGCGATGGGCTCACCGGTCTCCCCTATCATGGCTAATTTATACATGGAACAATTTGAACAGAGTGCCTTAGCTTCATATCCAGGCACTCCACCCACACACTGGTTTCGTTATGTTGATGATAATTTTACAAAAATCAAAATTCAAGATTTGGAACCTTTTACTACACATATCAATTCTGTAGATCCGAACATCAAATTCACCCGTGAAGATGCCAAGGATAACACATTGGCATTCTTAGATTGTGCAGTAACGATAGGAGGAGACCGGGGACTCCAAGTAGAAGTCTTCAGGAAGCTCACACACACAGACCAATACACCACCCACTGCAGCACAAACTGGGTGTTATTCGGACATTACAACACAGGGCCCAAGTGGTTCCCACAAGCACAGAGGGTAAGGAGAAAGAAGAACAACATGTGCAGGAAGCCCTCTCGGTTTGTGGATATCCTAAATGGGCTGTCAACAAAACCAAGAGAGACAAGGGCAAGAAACAAGACAACAGAGAATCCGAACCCAGGAGGAAAGGGGTAGCGATTCCGTACCTGGCCGGCGTTTCTGAAAAACTACAGAGGATTTTCAGACAATATGAAATTCCAGTCTATTTCAAACCCACAAACACTTTAAGACAAAAACTCGTCCACCCAAAGGACAAAACACCGAGCCACAAACAAAGCAATGTGGTCTACTCCATTCAGTGTAGTGAAGACTGCAGTGAGCGCTACATTGGGGAAACCAAACAGCCACTTCACAAGAGGATGTACCAACACAGACGGGCGTGCCAGAGTGGACCGTCATCTGCCGTTCATCTTCACCTTGAAGCCACGGGCCATTCTTTTGAGGACAGTGAGGTTCAGATCTTAGCCAGGGAAAAGAACTGGTTTGAGAGGAGAGTTAAAGAGGCTATTTTTGTCAAAAAAGAGAATCCGTCGTTAAACAGAAATGGGGGAGTTAGACATAACTTGTCTCCCATTTATAATTTGATTCTTAAACCAAGTCAAAACAGACAAAGAAACATTAGGGCAGATGATCCAGGACAGAGGGGTGGAGAGGGTCGTTAGACGTTGAATAGGGAGGCGAAACTAGTCGCCAGAGTAATTTGAAAAACAAAGAGACAGATTAGTGGGGATTGGTTTCAGAGCTTTTTCAGTGTAGGGAGCGCCTCCCGGCAGCTAGATATAAGCAGTGTCTAACCAGCACAAAAACCAGAGCTGACGAAGCCTCTCGGATGAGCGGCGAAACGTTTTCAACCAAACAAACTTTGTCCAGTTGACAAATTGAACTTCTCCTTATATCATGTCTTAGTCTACACTTTCATTTGAGTCAAAAGTGCCTCTAATATGAGATTTATCCATAGTTTCGAGTAGATGAGGAGGACAGTGCTCATGTGCTCAGTCACAGCTGTTTCGCAGATAAGAAGACGCTCATAACTTTTCTGTTGCGAGTGACACATGGCAGAAGATTGGGACTTTGAGGCTGAAGAGGACTTATGGAGGACTGAGGACTGAAGAGGAGTATACGGATGAGGAGACAGAATGGATACGGAAAGAATGAAGCGGAGACAGTTTTAGGAGCAGCAGAGAACAGCCATCGGTTTCGCATTACTTCTCAGAATCGTGCGCTGAATCCGCTGGCCTTCTTTCTTTTCCTTTGCTGGTAAAAAATCGTCCTGACTGAAGTGGGTACTGCAAACACGATGGTCCAAACGTCTTACAGCTTTGCCTTTCATGTTTGGGTCCCGAGAGCTGAGAGCGAAATCAGCTGTGACTCCGCACATGCGCACTGTCCTCATCTACTCGAAACTATGGATAAATCTCGGATTACAGGCCACTTTTGACTCAAACGAAAGTGTAGACTAAGACATTGAGCTTCTATGATTTGAAAAGTGCTAAAGTTTGTGTTATTTGGAGACCGCAAACATGTGCCCCGAGAACTCACGTTACGGAGATCGCTAAACTAAAACATCTCCGGAAATGCTCCATATGACACCAAAGTGCTATGGGTGAGTAAAACAACTTGTTTTATTACCGAAATAAGGCTCAGATTGTAAAAAAAAAACGTTAATTCTCCTTTAAATATGCAGGGTTTGTGTGGTAAACATGTGAAACAAAACACATATGATGAGGAAACAACATTAGAACAGAGATGAAGAAACAGCATAATAATCGTTCATAATATTTAAATATGCACTGTGTAACTTTTCTAGTGGAGTGTGTGCCATCTGCACCTCCAGGGAGACTGCTTTGGAAAATTGCACAATATGGTATAAAACTATACACCTTGTACTGTAATTGTTACAATACATTTTTTATTGCTGAAAAATACCTTGAAAAACATGCATGAATATATCACCTCTCCACAGATCTGACCCATGACTTGGTGCTGTCACCTGCTTGTCTCCATGATGAAAATAAGTTTAAAGGGCCCAGATTACACTATTTCCTCTTCACAAACACACCTGAAGTTGTGTTTTGTTTCATTCACACATGTTTAACACACAAACCCTGCAGATTTAGATTCAGAGTTCTTCTTTCAAGCTGAAAACGCTCTGTTCCATCTTGTCATGTCATGTGGTAATACAGGAAGTGCTCCACTGTGTTTTAAACCCCACACACCTTCACAAGAATCATTTGGATTATTTCAGCCCTGGAATTTCCAATCTCTATTGCCTGGAAGAATCCATGACTCATCGCGGTACCAGCGGCGAGTCTGGTAATGCTTGGTCCAGAATGTGCTGCCGTTGCGCGTAGCCAGACAGCTAAGTGAACCAATCAGAGATCAGTTAACGGACAGCGAGGTGAACCAATCAAACAAAAGAAAAGAAAGAAAAGAAAGGCCTCTAGAGCCGTCAGCTGCTGTGGTTTTAAGGAATCGATGTGTTTTAGGTCATTTAAGACCAATTTTACAGCTGAATGGAAGGGACGTTCAGTTCTTCGATGCGCCATCTTGATTCAAAACTGAGGAGGAACTTCCGCTGCCTAAGAGTGACGTTGCAGGCAAAGGCGGGTGCACTGACGTCACCATCTTTGAACGAATCAGAATCGCGGAGTCCGTTGTTAACCGGGGGAGCGAGGGTGGAGCGAGGGTGTCCAAATGATATCTCGCTGTATAGCAAATACAGAGAGATATCGTTTGGCTGGCCAGGTAACAATCTCTACTGAACTAAAGGTAAAAGGAGCTGTTAACTTGAAAACTACCACTGCATGACATCACAAAGTGCGACAGAGCATTTTGAGCTTTAGAGATGGAGCCAGACTAATAATAAAGATTACTCGAACATATGTGAATGCAGCAAAACACAACGCCATAATACGTTCCAGCCGTAGCAGTAACATCTCTACATGGTGGAGCTTTAACAATGCTGTCATATGATGTTGTTCATTATGAATGCACCAGACCACCAGCATGACGTCATCCTCACCACACATGGAGAAAGGCTCCTGGTGTCCTATCCATATGGCCTACCCGTCGATCTGAGCTGCTGAGCGCTACTGCACATGCACACCACCCCTCAGTGCTGTTACAGTTTAAATGCCGTCGATTTGAGCATCCCGAGGCAGAAGTGGAGTTGTTTTCAGCAGTGACGACGCAAGTAACATTTTAACAGTGTATTGGTTTTATTGTATGTTCTAACCCAGACCCAGGCATTTCAAGGCCCAGGGGCCAAATACGGCCGCGAGCCGACTCTGACGACCCGTGAAAGGTTGCTTGGAATTAAGAAAATAAAACCTACTTTCAAAATTGTACATAATGCATTTGTACTGATGCATTTGTACTGATGATCATCTGTCGGACTTCACATCTCCACCTCAAACATGAACCTGACTTTGATGCACTTGTTAAAACTCAACAGAGGCGACATTTCTCTCACTGATCAAGAAAAAAAACACTAAACATGCAACTTTGACTTTTTTCTACACAGTTTGGCAGTTGGACAAAAATGTTGTGACATTTCTTGTCTTATATTATTTGGCAAACAAAGACATTGTGGTGTCTTAATAGAAAATTAAGAACTCAGAAAACATTGTGGGGTTAATGTGACTGAAAAAGAGTTCCAAATGTTTCACGTTTACCATTGTTTTGAATTATTTTACTGAATAAATTCAATTTTTGTAAAACTTCACTCTCTCATTACTTAAAGGAGAAGTAATGTTTTTTTTATAATGTTTATAATGAAATGTTAATTTTCTATTAAAATATTGGTAATTTTCTGCACAGTTTAGCATAGCAGCATCTCCAGCGCCTCTGTACGTGGCCCCTCCCACCAGAGCAGCACAAATGAAGACTCGCCTCTTTCCAAACGCTCTTAAAGGAGCATCGTTTTGACTGTTGACCGTGACACCCTCATCAGCAAAATGTCAAAAATGAGAAAAGTGGACGCCGAGTGCAGGATTTTCCAAGAAAAATGGACTAATTCCTATTTGTTCATGGAGGTGAATGGGAAAACTGTATGTTTGTGTTGAAATTGCATTTTTCTTAAAGGTACAGTGTGTAGGATTCGTTGCGCATAGGTGGATGGTAGCTATTCCACTTCCTCTTTTGGCTAAGAAACCTTACAGTCTCCTCTTTTTGACTATACAATTCATTTCCCGGCACAACAATCACTCCCCGAGCACATGGGGCTTTTATACGGAAAAGCACAAAACGAGGTTTGTTACTTAGCTTACCTTTGAAGGCTCTGGACAGGTCAAACTCTGTATTTCACCATAAACTTGGTCTCAATCCGTAAGGATCCAGCGAATAAAATCCAGTAAAGCAATTTAGTCCAAAACACGTGTTAGATCCATTACGACGTCTGATCCGGCAGCATGCTTGTCGTTGTTTACCCAAAACCACGAGCCTTGCCGAAGGCGGAGCCCAAATGTCCTTCTGCGGCTCTCGTATTCAAAATGGCTGCCTCTGCATGGGGAAGATCCCCCTTTTATGTGACTATATCTAAGTCCAACAGAATACTTTGATTTTATGATGGAAGTGAAAAGGCTTGGAAAACACTGTATTTTTGAATGGGTATCTTCAATTTCGGTAATTAACGGGTAAAAATCTTACACACTGTCCCTGTAAAGTTTCAGGTTGTTCATAATATTATAATATTTTGTAAAAGAAAGAGTTCATCAAACAAACAAACAAACATTTTTTTTAATTTTTTTTTTACTTATTGCTGTTTTGGGGGTATATTTGCCATGAGTTTTCTGATCCGGCCCCTTTGGGATCAAAGTAGGTTGGATACGCCCCTGGTATAAAGTACATCCCAAGTCTCCCGGAAGTTCCGGAAGTCTCTGGCCGTTTCCCAATTCAGTAACGGCACGCTTGTGAGTGTGCCGTCGGTCTGTCGTCGAGACGGCGCACACTCGCTCTGTCCTTAGTGCACTACGTTTCTCACATGGCCGCCTGCGAAATTGAACAGGTCCCGCCTCAGCTCAATGAGCTGGGTGGTCTGCTCCTTGTTCCCTAAAGACAAAAATATTATACTATTGCGACTAGTAATACTTGGAATTGGGACATGGCCAATGTTCCCCCTAATTTTTAATGTGTCTGAGCAAACACATAACTCCACATCCGAAATGAACCCCCCCCCCCCCGCGCGGCTCGCACTTTGCAGATATAAAAAAAATGACCCCGCGGCTGAATAAAAAGCTCTTTCATCCCTGATTTACAGTGCGCTGCACAAGTTTTCTTGTGCGCTGAGAATGTGCGCACAGTGCGCAGCTTAGAGTAAACGCTGGACATGGCGATACTGTAGAATATCCAGCATTACAACAGCAAAGGAAATATAGAAGTGTAAGGGGAAAAGCATGTGAACGGTAATACAGGTGCCGTGATCTATGCCGTTACGGCCACCGTCACACATGTTTAGCGTAGTTTATGAAGAGTTTCATGTAGCATAGTTGTAGGTGAGGTGAACCAGTACGTATATTTTATAGTGAGGTCGCAACTCTCACTTGTGGATGTCGCTGGCGAGTCGGTCTTTGTAGTCCCGCGCTGTGCATGCTGGGGCTTTTAAGTGTGCGAAGCGTGCATGTTTGCACACTTGGTCCACGCCCCGATTTCCATGGAAACGACGGCGCCGTTCAGAGCTCGTCTTGACGGTGCAGGTGGAAAAAAACGAATGGAACGGCCCTTGTCGCGCCGGATATGACGCATATCCCGTTCCAAGGACGCTAACAAGCGTGCCGTCGGTGAATTGGGAAACGGCCTCTGACTCCCGCGAGTTAGATAAAATATCCCGGATTTTAGACAATGTGAGTTGTTTTTTTTGTTTTTTTTTGGATTGTGCAGAGTGTGCACGCAAGATAATAACTCTTGTATCATCACGGACTACTGCAAACGGAGAGAGAGAGTGTGTGTGTGTGTGTGTGTGTGTGTGTGTGTGTGTGTGTGTGTGTGTGTGTGTGTGTGTGTGTGTGTGTATGTGTGTGTTTAAGCGAGCGCTGGCCAGAGAACGCGCTGATTGGTTACACTCAGCAAAACTAGCCAATCAGCTTTCAGTGTGGGCGGGCTTCAATGCAGCGAGATGACAGAATCTAAAAAACGAAAATATAAAACTAATTTTATGGCAGAATATACTAAAGAATATACTAAAATATATCCCTGTCTGATTCGGGTGAAAAATGATGACACTGTGGTGAGGTGCCCTGTGGTGAGGTGCCCTGTGGTGAGGTGCACTGTGGTGAGGTGCACTGTGTGTAACAGTGACTTCAGCATTGCCCATGGCGGTCTAAATGATTGTAAAAGGCACGTTGAGGTAGGCGAAATTTAAACATGGACATATATTTAGGTTTAATTTTAAAGTTTAATGTTTAAGAACTTGTTAATAAAAAGTTGACGACGACGACATCTCCCTGAAATGAGTTCTTGGGAAGTCTGTTAAGCAAACAGCACACATCTCTCTCATGCTCAGGAGCTCTCTGGGAAACTCCGCTGTCAGACTGGACACCTCATCGTCCTTTTTGGGACTTCCCGTGCGCGCCTCCCTCCACGTGACAGGAAGAGCGCGTGCGTGTGCGTGAGCGTGCCTCGAGGAGCGCGCGGGGGGTGGGGGGAAGGAAGGAGGAGGAGGAGGAGGGGTAAGGGAGGAGGTGGGGTAAGGAAAGGGAAAAGGGAAAACGTTTCCAGTGGACTTTTTTCCCCGGGTCCATGCAGGTTCAGGCTGTGGACTTTCCCAGAGTTAAAACTTGGGAGTCTGGGGGAATATCACACCAGGCTCCCGAGTCTTTGTCACAGGAAAATAAATGAGGCCCTCCCTTGTTTGTTTGTCATGATGAAATACTCATCGTTATGTTGTTGCGTAATTTGAAGTCACTGCCTGTGCAAGTATGCGGCATGCACAAGCACTTACTCTGTCGCTCCTCTTTTACACTCGCTTTGCACCGTGGGCTACACGGACCGTGGACAATACATTCATTTATGACTTTGACTCCCAAGGCATTTTTAATCATCGCGCGGATATTACGCATCATAACGCGTCGGCGGACATTAAACCATGTCACATACATGTCGTCCACTGAGGAGCATGCATGAACCTAAATATAGCACGTATCAATATCGTGGCTTCATTTTCAAGCTGCCATATTTAAACAGATCCACGGTGACCAGGGCTGGACTGGGACAAAAAAATGGCCCTGGCATTTTTGGCTTAGACCAGCCCTTATAATTAGTCCTGGTTTAGTCCTGGTTCAGACCTGTTTTAGTCCTGTTTTAGTCCTGGTTCAATCCTGATTTAGTCCTGGTTTAGACCTGATTTAGTCCTGGTTCAGACCTGATTTAGTCCTGGTTTAGACCTGATTTAGTCCTGGTTTAGTCCTGGTTCAGACCTGATTTAGTCCTGGTTTTAGTCCTGGTTCAGTCCTGGTTCAGTCCTGGTTCAGACCTGATTTAGTCCTGGTTTAGACCTGTTTTAGTCCTGGTTCAGACCTGATGTAGTCCTGGTTTAGACCTGATTTAGTCCTGGTTTAGACCTGATTTAGTCCTGGTTTAGTCCTGGTTCAAACCTGATTTAGTCCTGGCTCAATCCTGATTTAGTCCTGGTTCAATCCTGATTTAGTCCTGGTTTAGTCCTGGTTTAGTCCTGGTTTAGTCCTGGTTCCGTCCTGATTTAGTCCTGATTTAGTCCTGGTTTAGTCCTGGTTCAATCCTGATTTAGTCCTGGTTCAATCCTGATTTAGTCCTGGTTTAGTCCTGGTTCAGACCTGATTTAGTCCTGGTTTAGTCCTGGTTCAATCCTGATTTAGTCCTGGTTTAGTCCTGGTTCAATCCTGATTTAGTCCTGGTTCAATCCTGATTTAGTCCTGGTTTAGTCCTGGTTCAGACCTGATTTAGTCCTGGTTTAGACCTGTTTTAGTCCTGGTTTAGTCCTGGTTCAATCCTGGTTCAGTCCTAAATTGTGGGCCTGTCTCTAAGAAAAAAAAAAAAAAAAGAACGGCATCAGCCCCTAGGACTGTCGGCCCACCGGGAAAATGCCCGGTATGCCCGATTACCAGTCCAGGCCTGACAGTGACCCACTTATGACCCACTTATGACAGCTTTAACCTGGCTGGGGATAATATTGGGGCAAATGCAGCAGATTTAAAGCTTCATTGTGTAACTTTTCTGTTGGAGGGTCTGTCAGAATGCTTTTCTCCATCGCTTTGGAATGTTTCACAGTATGGTATTAGTGACAGGTCAGATCTGCGGAGTGGCGACCCCGTTCACAGTCGTTTTTCTAGGTATTTTTGAGCAGTAAAACCACCTGTGATTAAATGTAAGGTGGAGATGTTTGTGTCATACCGTGGAACATTCCAGACAAAACAATAACATCTCAAAGAAAAGCACCAGAACACTTACATGATGCACCTTTAAATCTACTGCATTTGCTCCCATATTCTTTTCCTCTGGATTTGACCCATAGCCTAGTGCACCTTTTAAGTTTTTAGCATGGGGTAAGGAGGACATAAAGTGCAAATCCGAAAATGCTTTGAACAGGGCGACCAGACGTCCCTGTTTCCCCGGTAAGGTCCCAGTTTTGAGCCCCGTGTCTTCTGTCCCAGCAGATTTATCACAAAATCATGTCCCAGGTGTCTCTATTTTTGACCAATTTGATCCCTGCAACAGTAAAGAGACATACATTATCATCCGTTTAGGTAAAATACAGAAAAGCTGCTTATAAATGACCAAAACACAAAGGAAATGTGACTACTCGTGAATGGGCTGAATGCAGAACAATTTTTTTTTTTTAGAGATTTAGAGATTAAGCCTTTATTGATCTCACACACAGTGACACACAGGAGAAATGTTACTTCTGCATTTGACTCATCCTTTTCAGGAGCAGTGGGCAGCTCATCTTTCCGGCAAAGGGTCTTGCCCAAGGACCCCAAGTCAAGTGACTTACCAGTTGAGCTAGCCAGCTAACATGTTTAATTACATATTTGGTCCACAATTTTTATTATTACAACCACCCCAAACTGGGGGTGTCCCATTTTTTTTATTTGAAAATCTGGTCACCCTAGCTTTGAATGTGGTTATTATTATATAGGTAAAATCCTCCAGCTGAGGTCCTGACCCGGGCGCAGTCATGTGCTGCCCACTGCTCCTAATAACAGGATGGGTTAAAATGCAGAGAAGAATTTCTCCTGTGTGAGATCAATAAAGTCACTTCTTCTTATCTTATCACATTTGTTTTTGCTACTTTGTTGTTACATTGGAGCTACGTGTCTGTATTAACACTTACGTAAATGACACTGACAGTGCTGCTTAAAGACACCATTTGAGCTTTATTATGCTACACATTGTGTGTTTCACCTATTTGTATAATA
Organism: Paratrypauchen microcephalus; assembly: GCA_036785185.1. Lineage (NCBI taxonomy): Eukaryota > Metazoa > Chordata > Actinopteri > Gobiiformes > Gobiidae > Paratrypauchen > Paratrypauchen microcephalus. The sequence continues at coordinate 1,932,480 of JAVJIX010000079.1, read as the reverse complement.
CACAAGTCTGCTGTAGGCCTACTTTTACTACGGGTATATGTGATGTTTTATTCATGGTGTTTATTGTTTTGTTTATCAAATGTGTTATGTTCACTATGGGCCTAGGGAGCGCTGCAATTTCAAATCCTGTGTGTGTAACCTGTACATATGTACATGGTACATGTACATGGTTTTTGACAATAAAGCTGACTTTGAACTTTGAACTTCAGATGTGTCTATTAAGGCGTATGACAGGTTGGATTGCATCGCAAACAATGCAATAACGCTTTTATTCACGCTCCAGTTCACCTTAACCCACAACCTGCCAGCAGATATTTCCTGAAACCCACAGACTGTACTGTACATGCAGCGCCCCTCGCGGCAAAAGAGCGCACTGCAGCATTTCCCGTAAAGAGGTGCACTTCACCAAAGCGCTGTTTACACTCTGCACACCTCTGTGTGCACTTTTATTACGGCCACACGCTATCATTTACAAACATAACATATACACATCATATTTTTAGAAATAAGCTTAAGAATAATACAATAGTTATGTTGGCTCATGATAAAACTTTGCATTCTTTCGTGTTTTTTTAGTAAGTGAAATAGCATGACCAGTAACTGTACTGCCCATCTTAAAGAGTACTTGTGATTTTTAGCTGTCATTACATACTTTGCATGTTTTCCAAGCATTTAAGAGTCCATATTCTTAATCTATATTTGCAGCTACTACTACTACTACTACTACTACTACTACTACTACTACTACTACTACTACTACTACTACTACCACTACTACTACTACTACTAGTGGTATGTATCTGCAAGCAACTATTCACATGCATGAACCAAGTTTTAAGAAAATGTTAAATCAATATATTGGAGATTGTACAGGATTATATTTAGTCAGTATTTATTCATTGTAACTTATTGGACATATTATGGCTAATGTTTATGATGATGTAAATAAGATATTAACTTGAACCCCAGAAAGAAAATGAATGGGGATCAAATAAATAAATAGCTACATAAATAAACAAGTCACACAAATAACATAATGACAAATGACATCATATTTTCAGACTGCAATCATTCTTAATAGTCCAGATTTCTATCAAAAAACGCACGCTGCAGTTGGATATTCTGTATTTGTATGCATGCAGAGCTAACTAATCTATAGTAAATAATGCGCATTTCAAGTCTTATAGTAATCTGGCCTATTTCTACTAAATCCATGCACATTAATAAATAACATTCCACATTGCAGTCCAGACTTAAACAACGCCTGTGTTGGTATGAGCTCCGTGGGTGTGTATGTGCCGCCTCCGCGAACTGCTGCCCTTCGCTTCCGTCTTCTCTTCACCAGCATGATTTCCCGTAAACGTCTGGAGCTCTGAAGAGGCTGAGCTGCACACTGCGCATGCTCGGCTTCTGCGCGCTCCTGCCCCGGGGATTACCCATGCAACGGTATAAAAGCGCAACTGCACTTCACAGCGAGACACGAAACTCTTGGAGTATACACAAGAAGTGACCCTCCGCTGCAACTACAACTACAACTACAACACGTCCAAGCACACACGGACTATTGCTACTTATTTTCCTCGCGGATCATAACCAAGCGAAGTCTGTAAGTAGCTCAACATAACCCACAGTTGTGCTATTTTAACTTTACGCACGCGTTTTGCTTCAGTATTTCATTTTGTATTGCATTTTGCGCAATAAATACAGTAAAAGCAGATTCATATGCATAGCTGTAATGCTATAATGCGCTTTTGTAAATTGTATTTTAGCCAAATGTATGTCCAGGTCCACTTTTGGTCACCTGTTCTGCTTGTGCGCTCTGGCTGCGACCTCTCGTTACGCGCTTGTGGTTCTGTCTAAAGAGCAGCTAAAGGAGGAGGAGGAGTGGTCGTTTCTTATCTCTTTCTGGCACGCAGACGCTTCATTGGGTTTTATTTACATTTTTGGCAGGAAAATATGCCGGTTTCAAGAATGAGAATGCGCCCATGGCTGGAGCAAATGATCGACTCCAACAGGATTCCCGGTCTACACTGGGTGGACAAGGTAAGGACTGTCATATGTAGTCCTGGTTTAATCCTGGATTTAGACCTCACCTGATTTAGTCCTGGCCTAACCTTTTTTAGTCCTACTTTAATGTTTTATCGTGCAACATACTGAAAATACACTGAGGATGTGGTTTTTTGCAGCTTGATATTTGTTCAAGAGGTGTTTACTAACCAAGATGTGAATCAGTTGCAACAGAGACATCTGGTTTAATCTTCTGTTTAACTTGTGTTTCAAGGACAGGACCATGTTCTCCATTCCCTGGAAACATGCAGCGAGACACGGCTGGGAGCTGCACAAAGATGCATCGCTTTTCAAAGAGTGGGCCATCCACACAGGTAACAATCTACACACTACTAATAGTTTTAAAAGAAATACTGGATAAAATCCTAAATACTCATCTCGTTTGTTTAAAAACACAAGGTTAAGAGCAAGAAACTAAGATTTAGAAATGAAATTAAGATTACTGCTACTTCCAAATAATACTGCTGAAGTAGAAGTAAAAAATATGTTAGGGCTAAACCAGGACTAGGACAGGACCAAACCAGGCCTACATCCGGACTTAACCGAGATCAAACCATGAAACAGCCTTAACCTAAAGCTGTTGTGTTGTTTTTGCAGGTAAATATGAGGAGGGCAAGACGTGCGACCCCAAAACCTGGAAAGCAAACTTCCGCTGTGCGATGAACTCCCTCCCTGACATCGAGGAGGTCAAAGACAAAAGTATCAACAAAGGTCACCAGGCGGTGCGCGTTTTCAGGCTGCTGCCATTCACCCCCAAAAGCAGAGGTGAGAAAAAACACAGGAAACCACCATGTACACACCTATTTGAGTCCATGTTTAGTATGTCAAGAACACTTTAATTGTTGCAGTAGCCGTAGTATTTCTCTAACCATTCCGTGTTTATTTGCGCAGACAAGAGAAACAGAACGACCAAACGGAGGAGGAATATTAAAGTCAAATGTGAGGAAGAGTCCAACGACAGCGACTGCGTGCCCTCCCCAATGCAGACCTCACACTTCCCATCCCCGCAGGACAGCCGAGTGGACAGTACCGTACAGCCAGAGCCTCGCGGTAAACCACAGCACTGTTAAACCTTACTGTAGTATTATCATAGCACTTGAGGTTTAGAGTAGACGTGTAGAGATGGTTCATACTGTATCGCTGTAATTACTGGGCCTAGTCATTAGATTGAAGTTATATGTTACTATAGAGTCAAAAAGTGGTATTAATAAAACAATAATAAGTCAAATAATCGATCCTTGTTTTTTCGCGCAGTCCATGAAGTCCCTGTTTGGCCGGCGTTGGAAGAAGTGCAGCGGCATTTTGAAATCTCGCCATCTCACAGCACATGTAAGTTACCAACAGAATCATCAGCAGTTAGATCATTTTAGTCATGTCAAAATAATATGACTCAGGAGCAACTGAAAGTAGCAGTTGTAATAGCAGTAATAGTAGTAGTAACGTGTTGTAGTAATTGGGAGTTGTACGAGTGAAAGTAGTAGTGTTAGTGTTGTTATTTTAAAGCAAAATATATATAGCGTATTTATAATGTTTCTCTTCTCTCTCTTCCTCCTCTTCTTCGTTTAAAGATCCAGACGACGACGACATCGTTGAGGTAAGCGTTCATGGCTTTTTTTAGCATTTCATTGTCAGGATACCCACGTGTGTCTTGAACTCGCTTGTTAGATTGATGCAAAAAAAATAAATTAAATATTATTCTTAATGAATCCGTTGTTTATTTTTGCTCAGATTTGCGCGCAGTTGGAGAGAGAGAGCTGGATGTCAAGCGATCCAAGCTACAATGGGTTCCTGAACAATGAACTGCAATGCACGAGTCCAGGAAGTCAGTACAGTGAGGCGTCTTCAGGTAAATAAGAAATTCTGTCACCATGGCAACACTGGGACTAAACCGGGACTAAGCCAGGACTAGACCAAGGCTATACAAGGTCTAGAATAAGACTAAACCAAGACCAGAGCCAGAATAAAGCAGGACTAAAGCAGGCCTAAACCTGGACATATCATGTAGGACTAAACTGAGCTGGAGTATTCAGACATAGGAACATACCAAGACTAAACCAAGACTAAACCAGGACTAAACCAGGACTAAACCAGGACTAAACCGGGACTAAACCAGGACTACAACATGATAACAGCAGGTCTAAAAATGTCTTCCTTACAGTGTAGCTACAATAATTTGTGTAATGCATTTCAGTTGCTACTGTCCACATCACATGTGGTTTGTCATAGCTGCATTAAAGACAATAATGCCAAGACTAAACCAGAACTAAACCAGGACTAAACCAGGACTAAACCAGGACTAAACCAGGACTACGAAAGGACTAGAACAGGGCTAAAGCAGGACTAAAGCAGGACTAAACCAGGACTAAACCAGGACTACGAAAGGACTAGAACAGGGCTAAAGCAGGACTAAACCAGGACTAAACAAGGACTAAACCAGGACTAAACCAGGACTACAAAAGGACTAGAACAGGGCTAGAACAGGGCTAAAGCAGGACTAAACCAGGACTACGAAAGGACTAGAACAGGGCTAGAACAGGGCTAAAGCAGGACTAAACCAGGACTAAACCAGGACTAAACCAGGACTACAAAAGGACTAGAACAGGGCTAGAACATGGCTAAAGCAGGACTAAACCAGGACTAAACCAGGACTACAAAAGGACTAGAACAGGGCTAGAACAGGGCTAAAGCAGGACTAAACCAGGACTAAACCAGGTCTAGACATTGCTTGTTTGCAGACATTGCAGCACCAATAAGTCATGCATTTCTATCTTGAAAAGCGCGTGTGGCTGTGTGTGGTTTTGCTGCTGCCGTTGTCAGGTACGACCAGTTTCATCAGATCACATCCTGATGTGCCTTTGTTTTTCTCTACAGCCGACGACTTCGATGACCATCAGCTGAACTTGACGTACACCACACTCTGCAGCACCTTTCCCTCAAACGAATTCAACTTCTCGTCCTTCTCTTCTAGTATGTTCTGAGGACAATTAAAGCCACGCTCTGGGACTTTTTTTTCGGACTATTTAAAAGAGCTTCGACTCCTACTCCAAATAAGCACCTTTCTGGTTGATTTTCTGCAAAGATGCCGGCAGCATCTTTGTGCTAAATATATGTACTACAGTTGAAATCATTTGAATTCACAATACTGTCATTTTGCACTATAGTGTACATTTGTTTACCACTTCATGTTTTACTGCAAGATACTCACAATTGCAGTCAGAAAATGAAAATAAAACTAAATTTCAAAAAAGTCAGATCCTATACCTATTAACTGGAGGTAGCCTAAATATTGTGAATTCATTTGCATTTGTGTAAACTGTATTTTCTGGAAACTGTGATCCAAAAAGTGCAGTACGTATGTAGCATGTCTTATACACTGGAAGTAGAAATGATTCATTACCTAATCCATAGCCAATGTGATTCTAGCAATGATGTAATTTTATAGCTAAGCCGTTTTAGTTGCTCAAATACCACGTGAAGGATTGAATATCTGTTAGAGGTTTCACAATACAGCAGTGGTTTTTGAAACAAGTTACATTTGCCAAAGTTAAAAAGGTATGCATACTAATTGACTAAATAAGGAACTAAACCAAGACAAAACGATGGTGAAACTCCAACTATACAAGGACTGCACTAGATCAAGTATAGCTATAACGAAGCTACACTAAACCAAGATGTAAACCGGAATTAGTCACCTACACTTGAGGTGGTAAAGACCCTAAAATGTTGATTCAAAACGGTCTCTAAAGGATGTGAAATTGTGTCACGCCTCATACGCGCGCCGTAGTTTGAAAACCACTGCTGTATTTGTCTCAGATTTGGTGTGTGGCGAATGCTCAACTCAACTGTACATAGACTTGTAAATATTGTAAGTATATATATATAAATATTTTATTTGTGCCGAATAAATGTTTACTTGGAATATAACATGTGGTCTCTTTAGTTCGTGTGTATAAAACAGCTCAAATACAAAGACATTTTCAGCCTTATTTATTAAAGGTCCTATATATAAAACAAAATCTCTTGTGAGACAAAAACAAAACATGTCACTCTTGTGAGCTTTACACCATGTTATAGTCAAGTCCTAAACAGACCTGGAGTTGTGTTTTGTTTCATTCACATGTTTGAGTAATCCTTTATTATTAGTCTACATCTCTAAAGCTCAAAAGCTCTGTCCCACCTTGTGATGTCATGTAGTGGTAGTTTTCAAGTGAACAGTTCCTTTTAGCTTGAGTTCAGTAGATCAGCAATTCCAGGGCTGAACTCATCCAAATGACTCAAAAACACTGTGAAAAATTCCTGGGATGTTTGAGATGAGGAAACATTATAACAGTTAAGAAAATAGTATAATATAGACCAGGGGTGTCAAACTTATTCTGGTCCAGGGGCCGTATCCAACCTACTTTGATCCCAAATGGGCCGGATCAGAAAACTCATGCCATATATACCCCAAAAATAGGAATAAGTCTAAATATTTCTGCAGAGAAACACAAATCTATTACAGAAGTCTTTTTTATTTGATGAACTCTTTCTTTTACAAAATATTATAATATTATGAACAACCTGAAACTTTAAGAAAAATGCCATTTCAGCACAAGCGTACAGGTTTTTCTCTGAACAAATAGTCAATTTTTCTTGGAAAATCCTGCACTTGGCGTCCACTTTTCTCATTTTTGACATTTTGCTGATGAGGGCGTCACGGGCAACAGTCAAAACGATGGTCCTTTAAGAGCATTTGGAAAGAGGGGAGTCTTCATTTGTGCTGCTCTGGTGGGAGGGGCCACGTACAGAGGCGCTGGAGACGCTGCTATGCTAAACTGCACAGAAAATTAACAATATTTTAATAGTAAATGAGCCAAGGGTCAGATTAAAGGTCTTGGAGGGCCGGATCTGGCCCCCCGGGCTGCATGTTTGATACCCCTGATATAGACCCTTTCACTTAAAGGTCCCATGGCATGAAATTTTCACTTTCTGAGGTTTTTGAACGTTAATGTGAGCTCCCCTACCCTGTTTAGCGCCCCCCCCATGGTTAAAAGTTGCGAAATGTCTAAACTGAGCATTTGCGATCCTTTTCTGCGTTACAAAAAATCAGAGCTCAAACGGGCGATTTTGAACAAGGCACCTTATTGACGTCAGATCGAAAAAAGAAATGCAAATGCAGTTCCACCCCCGTCTGTCTGAACTCAGCGTCTCTGTAAATCACACCCAGAGAGTTTGGACTGCGAATGCGCTAGGCAATGCGAAATGCGTTTTTTTATTTGCCTGGAGGCACGTCCGAGTGTTTCTAGGCTCGGAAGTCCTTTATCTGAGCCTCTGGACCTTTGAACAGCAGTGGATTAATTTTATTTTATGTGGAAATGTGTTTATTTTTCAATGGAACGCTTCAAATCTCTCCCCCCGTGCAAAAACACGGAAATGGATCAGCTGAGAGCTCTGAGCGGAGGAGCGGAGAGTTTGGCCACGCCCCCACCCTCTACTATAGGTCATCTCTTTTCTCCTCATTTGCATTCAAGCAACAACGCCCATTATGACCTGTTCTGAGGGAGAAAAAATACTCTTTCTCATCTTATCTCTGTTTCTCATGCACTGAGTGTTGATTTTGAAGAAGGATTCATTTACAGTATTAGGGAACCATTAAGGAGCCATATAAAAGCATCAAGAAGTACCATGTCATGGGATCTTTGAGTGTACTGCTCTTTGTTGTAGTTTGGAATGTTAACCCACTTAGTCCTTTCTAGTGTTGTTACAAATACAATATGTATTACAATACAAATATTTCAAATTTCAAACTCAATTTCAATACTAAGGAATAGACCTGATACTGATACTGATTCTAATACCACAATGATAGTAAAAACACTCTTTATTTAGACAATATAGAAAATATATAGAACATATCCTTTAGGACAGAGGTCTTCAACAGGGGGGTCGCGACCCCTAGGGGGGTCGCGGAGGTACTGCAGGGGGTCGCGAAATCTTTTGATTTCACGTTAAAATAATATAATTTTATATTTTATAGTGTAAAATACAGTATTACCCTGTGTATTATTTCCTTGTATTGGATGTACCATAACAGATTAGCAATGTTTATACATGACACTAAGCTCAATTTAATATAAAACACAATCCTATGCCGTATATATAGTAGGGGGTCCCTGGCCCAGTTTGCCATCTGTTTGGGGGTCCCTGGCCTGAAAAACGTTGAAGACCCCTGCTTTAGGAGACAGTTGTGTTCAAACAGCAGGTGTTGTGATGTTAGTGACACATGTGTTAACAAATGTTAAATGCAAATTTTGCCCCTTCCACAGACCAAGCATGCAAATATGAAGCTAAAATTACTTCAATATGACTCTTTATTTGTACTTAAACCAGTTGCTGTGAATTAATCGAAGTCTGGGGTTTTGATCCTCTCCTCACTCACCACACTGTTTTTGCAGTGTCAGCTACATTATGAGTTTCATGGGATATTGTGTCTGTCTTCCTCAAATAAACGACAATTAAACTGGCAGCTACCAAAGGGGAAGTGTTTCATGCCCATGTGGAGAGCCAAGTACGGTGGTTCATTCTGATGATTCGGCAAACATATGTCTGTCACATTTTTTCTCATCAAAACTAAGAATTTCTTAAGCAATAATCTGGACGGACATCACACAGAATATAAACCAAAACACAAAAATAGGTCAGCAACTTACTTATTGTTTGACATTGTATTAGCATGTATTTTTGGAAGAGAAGATACGATATTGATCCTTGGCTGTCGGTCTTTGGGCAACAATATCCTGGTTGGACATGATTTAATACGACTATTTACTGTTTACTTTCATTTACACAAAGCTGTTCTGTGGTCACGTGAGATAAATAACACTCCATTACACATCTGCCCCAGTTTTGTCTCAGTTGTTAATCTTGTTTTAAGAAAATATACTGCTGCTTCCAGTCTCTGTACTGTACTGTACTGTACACTTGATATTGGGTATCAGCAGACACTTAATGCTATCAAAATTGTATATAATAATACTTTCCCTACAAAATACCAGGTTAAATATCACCGTATCCATGGCAACATAGCAGCTTATGCCAAATAAGATCAGTGTTTGACTATATCTTTATTTGAACATGTTCATTTACAGATGTGGGTCGATCCTTTTACAGTACCATGCACTTGAGTAACTTTAAAAAGAAATTGTACTTTTCCATCAGCGTGCTTTTACTCCTGTGTTTACTGAAGTAACAATAATCTTAGTTGAATAAAGGTTGTGGTTCCTCTTCTCACTGTGAATAAGTCTAAAATGACAAAAGCTTTATGTGAACAATATGACATGGTTTAAACATTTGTGTCTCCAAATATGATTTAGTCTCATTTTGTGTCTCTAATGCAGATTCTGTGGCTTATTTAACCCTGTGTCCTTCCTTTGCCTTGTCCTTAGTGTTGCTGTCTGTGCAGCACCCTCTGTCGGTGGGTAAAGTCACTACATCATTTACAATAAATGCCCGTGTTTATTCTAAAAGGAAGTCCGGCTCGTGACACCTCAGGGCTGGACTTTGAGACTACAAAAATCCAAACATGACCGCGTTTCGTATGACAACAGTATATAGGTCAGTCATATTTAAGGTGTATGTATATATATATATGCATATACTGTGTGTGTGTGTGTGTGTGTGTATATATATATATATATATATTTATATATATTTATATAGTGTTTTCTGTTCAATTTATTAGTAAAAGCAAAGTAGTATTGTATAGATATATGTAGAGTTGTACAGGACAACGATGAGAAATGAATATTATATTGTATTATAATATATCATATTGTATTATATTGTACTGTATTACCGTATATACCGTATATATATATATATATATATATATATATATATATATATGTATATTATAATAGCTGTCAATATGGAATGTGTGAGAATATGGAGCAGGAGTAAATAAGTTTACACTTCCACCTGCTCCATTTTGAGCAAAAGGAACTGCAGAGACATAAGTTTGTATTTGTTTGTATTTTGAGTTTGTATTTGTGAAATTACGCTTAAATGGAACCTGCAAGTTGCTCAAATAAACATAAACATGTTTAACACACACAGTGGAAGCGAAAATAAAGAGATTTGTGCTGCAATATAACGACATTTGTGATATTACCTTTTGGATTACACTGATTTATTTATTTATTTATTTGATAGGGACAATGCACATTAATGAACATAAGTATAAAACAAATGTAAATATGCCGAATTTTAGCTACAAAGTCAGTTTTCATCCGTAGTCCCTCGGCAGGCAAATACATAAAAATACAACATACAAAACAAGCAGCACAAACAAAAGTCAATACATGACTGGTTGGTTTTTAGCTAATGACAATACCAGGGCTGTAGTCCACATTTTTGGTGGACTAAAGACATTTTTAAGACAAATTCTAATACACAAAGTAATAGGCAACTTATAAAATGGACTAAAGACAAGTGTTGCCAATTGATTAGTCGACTAAAAAGTGGGTGTGGCAAAGCTCTCAAAACTATTAGGCTGCATATCTCTGTGTATCTGACCCAAACTGCACTCACAAGACCACACCTGCAGGGGGAGTTCATGTAAAAACTACTCAGGAGCTGTATTTTCTATTTATCTCATGAGTAATGTGGAGTTTGGAGGCTAAACAAACTGTGTGATCAAGAACTGCAGTGTATTCCTTAGAAAAGTATTCCGAGTGCCACCAAATGATGATGATGATGATGGTAATTGGTCTGATATAATCTTAGCGAGATTTTATTGTAAAATTTTATTGTGTAATAATTGGTCATTTGTAGCGTGTGAGTGTGTATTGATTGATTATTGATTATATTGCTTACATTTTATATTATAATTCTCACCTGCTCAGGGAGTACAGGTGGAAACGAGCTTCAGCTTTAATCTGGTGTGAAGCATCGTTAATGTTTTTACACATTGTCCCTGTCAAATAAACTAATAAAAGAAAAGAAAGAATGTATTCAGTTACTTCCCAACACTGCATATAAACTAAACACCAAAAAATACCAAATCTACAACAGCCTCCCTCACTGACTTCTCCCATAAATCCTCATCATCTAAACCAAATGATTAGCTCTCGTGAAGATGTATGTGGGTCTTCTGATCAGACTATAATGGACGATCTTCTCATCATCTGTGACATTACTGACAGAGAGCGAAGGACTTGGATGTTGGTCTCCTGTCGATCGGCCAGGAAAAGACCTTTGATCGGGTGGACATTCATAAGATGGATAGAGACTATTTGTAGGAACCACACTATTGCTAAGTGTAGGGGGAGGACTCAGTCGACCAGTGGAGGTGTGGAGAGGCATCAGGCAGACTCTCTATATCCTGGACATGGATTCTCCAGAAGCTCAGGAGAGGACTGAGGGGCTTCAGGCTGGACCAGGCCTCACAGCCTCTCTGCCTATCAGACTCTCGCTCTACGAGTGTGCCTCATCCTCACGAGTGAATTGGGCAAAGTCTGAGGCCTACCTCCTGGGAAGATGGGAGTGCCAGTCGAGGCACGTCCTTCCTGGGGGACTGCAGTGGAGCACTGAGGGGTTTAAATGTCTGGGTGTTTCCTTGGGGAGTCACACTTTCAGGGGAAGGACTGGGATTGTCTTAGGGAAAAAGTGAGTGTCTAGATTCTCTAGATGGGCTTCAGCCCCAGGTGTCTCACAGGGGGAGGACTCTGGTGGGTGTCTCCTGTCTGTTACACCGTCCTACAGCCTCTGGACTCTGGACTGAGGGCTGCGGTGCTGTACCTGCCTGTGGAGGAGGGCGGACAGGTGCTGTACCTGCCTGTGGAGGAGGCAAAGTGCAGCGTTTTTTCTATGAACCACAGCAGCTGTGGACAGAGACGAGTGGAGGACTGCACTATTAAAAGCACCAGTTTATTTATTTATATCACTTATTTGTCCCCAAAGGGAAATTTGTCCTCTGCATTTGACCCATCCTTTATTCAGGAGCAGTGGGCAGCACATGACTGCGCCCGGGGACCATCTTCAGGATCTTACTGCTTAGGCTTTGGTCAGGACCTCAGCTGGAGGATTTTACCTGGAGCTTGTTTTGGGTTGATGGGGGAAACCGGAGTGCCCGGAGGAAACCCACCCAGACACGGGAAGAACATGCAAACGCCACAGAGAAAGTTTGCATGTTCTTCCCCTGGGAGACTTTTACTGTTCGGTGCTAAAGGCCTGGGGTGCTGGAGTGCTTGAGAGAGGAGCCGTACGGGTGCACAGGGCAGGAGGTCTTTCAGTCCTATAGTCAGGAGCAGCCTGTTGGACTCCACACAAGTGAGCAGACATTTGTGGCAGCAAGCCTCACAAAGCTGGCAGACTTGAGAACGGAAAGGGGCTGGAACAGTTTGGCTGAGCCTGGAGACTGGGGTAAGGTGTGAGTGGGTGCTGCAGAGGCTGCGGTGGCAGGTGCACTTCAGAGAGGCGCTGGGAATCTACTGACCTGCTCCACAGGTCTAGAGCTGGGGCCCTTCCGCTCAATGTATGGTTGGGCTGCTGGAGGGCCTGCTATCGTCTCACACGCTGTCCTCCCAGAGATGTCCACAGTGGAGAAGAAGAACCTTTTCATCCTGTCCGCCAAACTCCTCCACAGAGCCGAGCTGTCCGGTGTCCCAGAGTTCAGGAGGTCACATGTGACGTTCCTCTGGGGGGATGACGGCGTGAAAACAGGTGATTGTATTGTTTTTTTTGTTGGTTTTGCACAATTTTAAGTAACAAGTGGTTAAAAATAAATGTATTGTCAAAAATCTGTCTCTCTCTCTTTGTCTCTTAAAGATGTTCAGGACATTCCTCCTCATCTCTTCTTATAATAAATGACTGACTGTTCTATTTATGTTCAATGTGTTCATATGATGGTGAAACAATAGGTCTAAGAAATAGACTCGATACTGATTCTGATACCACAATAATAATACAGTGGTACCTCACCTTACGAATGACCCAACAAACGAAAATTCCAAGTTACGAAATGCCTTCACGGTAAATTTTGGTCTCTAGATACGAAAGAAAATTCAAGTTATGAAACGCGAAATCTCAAAAATTCAAATAATGCGCGCTCAGCCACACACATTATACGCTTTTCTCAGACTGGATTTAAACTTTTCTCACATTTGTCTCTCGTTTAAACACTCAAACTTTCATAGATTTTCAACTAAATTATTAATAGTGAAGTGTGGGGGGAAGGGGGAGGGGGAAGAAGACTGCGCTCTGACACGTGTGTGATAGCGCACATGACCCGGCGCTGAGCTGACAGCAGGTCTAGACCAAGGTCTAAACCTGGACTGGACCAGGACTAAACCAGGACTAAACCAGGACTAGACCAGGTGGATTAAAGAAGCGAGGAGGGGACTGCACGCAGTCTGAGCGCATGAACGCATGAACGAGACCCATGCAAGAGCCGCCCGCGGTGGTCTAGACCTCCTCTAGACCTGACCAGGTCTAGAGGAGGTCTAGAGGAGCCGCGGTGGTCTGGACTAAACCAGGACTAAACCGCGGGGTCTCGCTCGGGTCGGGCGCTGGTTCTATGTGACTTCCAGGTCTAAACCAGGACTAAACCTGGACTAAACCAGGAGGAGCCCGCGGTGGGTCTCGTTCATGCGTTCATGCGCTCAGACTGCGTGCAGTCCCCTCCTCGCTGCTTTAATCCACCTGGTCTAGTCCTGGTCTAGTCCTGGTTTAGTCCTGGTTTAGTCCAGGTTTAGTCCTGGTTTAGTCCAAGTTTAGTCCTGGTCCAGTCCAGGTTTAGACCTTGGTCTAGACCTGCTATCAGCTCCGCGCCGGGTCATGTGCGCTATCACACGTGTCCGCGCAGTCTTCTCCCCCCTCCCCCTTCCCCCCCACACTTCACTGTTTATACATTTTGTTTAAAGTGCTTTATAAATAAAGTTGGATTGGATTGGAGACTTCGCATTTCATAACTTGAAATTTCATTCGTATCTAGAGACCAAAATGTGAGATGAACACACAGAACACAATGTTACACTATAAAAAAAGTTACACTATAAAAAAAAAAGTCTGTCTCTCTCTCTTGGAAAGATGTTCAGGCTTTCCTCCATCTCTTCTTATAATAAATGACTACTCAACTTATGTTCAATGTGTTCACGTTACGAAACCACTTCTGGAACGAATTAATTTCGTAAGGTGAGGTACCACTGTAGTTTAAAAAAATACACACAACAAAACGCGATTTTCAACAACAAATGGTAGTGTGTCCTTATATGTGTGTACTCCCTCAGTGGTCCTGTAGGTTCCACAGTGGTCTATGTGCTCTTATATTTGTTCTGATACAGCTCCAGATCATTCTAAAGACATTCAGGAAAGCTTCATTTGTGTCCTGTGAATGTGACATTTTCAGTATTGATATGTGTTCAAATGAGTATCTAGTTTTGACACTACTTTTAGTATCAGTAAGCATCTGTTTTTTGACACTTTTGATGTTTTTAATTCTTTATTTATATTTCTTTAGTTTTTATTCTTCACTTTCTGACATCAAACACCTGCTGATGTCATGAGGTGGTATACTCCTTCTCCAGAATGCGCTGCTCTGTGTTTTAAAGGTACACAGTGTAACTTTTCTGAGGTCCACCATTTGCCTTGTTTCCATGGAGATGATGTTACTGGTCTACCTTGTATTTAAAGAAAAACCCTGTGGAAAATACATTGTTTCTGTGTTTGGGTTCGCCTCTCCACAGATTTACTTCTCACTTGGCCCGGTAACCTGCTTGTTTCCATGGAGACAGATAAGTTTAATGTCATACTGTGAAACATTCCAGGCAAAGCAATCTCCACAGTGACAAGCAGGTGGCAGATCTTTCACAAGAAAATGAACTGCGAGTTTATTCCACACTACACTTCATTTGAATCCAAGTGAAACTCAAGAATGTTTAAAGGTTTTTTATTAAACAAAACTGACTCTTCTGAGCTGTAAGATATTAGAAAGTTGTTACCTCCTCACAAACTTATCTGGAGTTGTGTTTTCTTTCATTCATTTATTATTAGTCGTTCTACATACAATGCTCTTTTCTATCTTACGAGGTCATGAAGAGTTTTCAAGTTAACAGCTACGTTTACGTTTTAGTTCAGTAGAGATGAAACATTTCAGGGTTGAACTCATCCAAACGATTCTAGTGAAGCTGTATGGAGTTTATAAACACAGTAGAGCACTTCTTGTATTACCACATGACGTCACAAGGTTAAAGAAGTCTAAATCTGCAGGGTTTGTGTGTGAAATGTGTGTTTGTGTGAATGAAACAAAACACAACTCCAGGTGCGTTTGCGATGAGGAAACAATATTTTTTTTTTTTTTTTTTTTAGTTTAGTTTATTAAAGGGACAGTGTGTAAGATTTTTACCTGTTAATTACTGAAATTGAAGATACCCATTCAAAAATACATTGTTTTCCAAGCCTTTTCACTTCCATCATGAAATCAAAGTATTCTTTTGGACTTAGATATAGTCACATAAAAGGGGGATCTTCCCCATATAGAGGCAGCCATTTTGAATACGAGAGCCGCAGAAGGACATTTGGGCTCATCCTTCGCCTCGGCTCCTGCTAACAGCTGCACAGCCGCGCTGTATATGGGTCCCCCCTTCCCCCCTCCCCTTCCCCTTCTCCCCTTCGGTCCTCTGCTCCCATATGCAGCCAGGACCGAAGGAGAGAAGGGGAAGGGGAGGGGGGGAGGGGGGAGCATGCTGCCGGATCACACATCGTAATGGATATAACACGTATTTTGGACTAAATTGTTTTACTGGATTTTATTCGCTGGATCCTTATGGACAGATTGAGACCAAGTTTATGATGAAATACAGAGTTTGACCTGTGCAAAGCCTTCAAAGGTAAGCTAAGTAAGCTAAGTTTTGTGCTTTTCTGTATAAAAGCCCCATGTGCTCGGGGAGTGATTGTTTTGCAGGGAAATGAATTGCATAGTCAAAAAGAGGAGACTGTAAGGTTTCATTTGATGTGTAGATTGTCATGAATCATGATCGGGATTGTGTGTTTTCATGCGAAAAGAAAAAAAAAAAGTGAACGGGGGACCGCGGTTTATGTATACAGCGGTGCGCGGTTCGTGCGCGGGCACGCGAGATTTCGGCGCTACGTCGCGCCCGGGTGACCCTCGAGGTCTGCCATAGCCAAAAGAGGAAGTGGAATAGCTAGTAACCACCTATGCGCCACGAATCCTACACACTGTCCCTTTAAGGACAGTGTGCAGTTTCATTAAAAAGATGTCTGCACCAGATTTAGCTCAAAGCTAATTTCCATCTGCAGTCCTCACATCATAAAATACAATAC
This sequence comes from Paratrypauchen microcephalus, assembly GCA_036785185.1. Lineage (NCBI taxonomy): Eukaryota > Metazoa > Chordata > Actinopteri > Gobiiformes > Gobiidae > Paratrypauchen > Paratrypauchen microcephalus. The sequence continues at coordinate 1,916,094 of JAVJIX010000079.1, read as the reverse complement.
AAAAATACGATAAAGTGCAATTATAAATACAATAAAAATACAATACAATATAATAAAAAGAAATCACATATCAAATACAAGGTACAATCTTAACAGGCTAGTGCAGGATAAAATCTTAAAATATAAGCACTTCTAAAATAAACAATCTCAAAACAATTCTATACATTATCCAATATTAAAAAGTGCGTGCATATTCATAAGCGCATACAGGTAGAAATCGCACGCATAATTTAGGAGCAGGGTCATTGAGAGTAGGTGAACGCTGATGATAATAACCCCCTTTCATTACTTTTATAAAGAGCAGCAGCTGTCGAATGGTACCCACGAGGGTATCATCCGACAGCCACCTACCTAACTGGTACGATTATTTTGAGGTGAAGCTTTAGAAATAGGGCCTTAGCTAACAAAGATCAGAAAAATAGTCAAATATGGGCCCTTTAAACAAACATTGTCTTTGTAGTAATTTGTATTCTATAATATACATGCAGTATCAGTATAAAACATAGACATACACCTCATTCCGCTGATCAGCTCTGGCCCTGCTGCATCTGTGTTCAGACAGATGCTGATACAGTGGTACCTCACCTTACGAAAGACCCAACAAACCGAAAATTCCAAGTTACTAAACGCCTTCACGTTAAATTTTGGTCTCTAGATACGAAAGAAAATTCAAGTTACGAAACGCGAAATCTCAAAAATTCAAATAATGCGCGCTCAGTCACACACATTATACGCTTTTCTCAGACTGGATTTAAACTTTTCTCACATTTGTCTCTCGTTTAAACACTCAAACTTTCATAGATTTTCAACAAAATGTATTAATAGTGAAGTGTGGGGGGAAGGGGAAGGGCGGTGTGTGTGCGCGGGGACACGTGTGTGATAGCGCAGCATGACCCGGCGCGGGGTGCGAGCACGAGACTCGTGCTCAAACCGTGCCAGGTCTAAACCAGGTCTAAACCAGGTCTAAACCAGGATTAGACCACCGCGGCTCTTGCATGCGTTCGTTCATGCGCTCAGACTGCGTGCCGTCCCGAGGGGAGTCCTCGCTGCTCGCCTCAGCCGTGACTCGAAACGAAACCAGGAAATAGACCCGCACGCGGCGCTTTAATCCACCTGGTTTAGTCCAGGTTTAGTCCTGGTCCAGTCCTGGTTTAGTCCAGGTTTAGTCCTGGTCCAGTCCTGGTTTAGTCCAGGTTTAGTCCTGGTCCAGTCCAGGTTTAGTCCTGGTCCAGTCCTGGTTTAGACCATGGTCTAGACCAGGTATAGTCCACGTTTAGTCCTGGGTCTACAGTCTCTACGCAGGACACAGTGTTACACTATTAAAAAATGTTACACTATTAAAAAAAAAAAAAAAAACTTGGAACGAATCAGGCTTTTTCCATTGAAATAGCTACTCAACTTACGAAAAATTCACGTTACGAAACCACTTCTGGAACGAATTAATTTCGTAAGGTGAGGTACCACTGTAATATGAATTTTAAAAGATGAAGATTTTGTAAATACTTTTTTGAAATGTGTGCCTTGTATGGTGTTTTGAACATGTGTGTGTGACTATGTGAGAGTGTCTTTATCTGTGTTCCTGTGTGAAGGTGTGAGAATGTTTCTTATATTTCACTGTCATTTATTAATGTAACAGGGACTGCAGATGGAAACAGCTCTGTAGCTATAATCTGGTGCAGATCATCTTTGTTTTAAGAGCTTAATGTCTCTGTACACTGTCCCTTTTCAAATAAAGACTAAACTAAACTAATTCAGAATATAAGAATACACCACTACTGTGTCATATTCCCGTTGTTTTCAGTGTATTTGTGGAATAATAAAATGTTTACGGTTTTTTTATCTTCTCATTAATTTGCATATTGGTTCACCAGACCACGTGACCGGTTCTAACGCGTTCTCTCCTCCAGCCTGGGGGAGGCTTTCCGCGTTTCATTTACAGAATTAGTTTATCCAACACAAGCAGTTTAATACTAACTTTAACATCTGACATTGTGCTCAATCAGTCCATTTTACACATACAGCAGGCCACTAATATCGCGACATACTGCGGCATTACCATCACCAGTCCGTTTTTATTTATGCACACGAGGTGACCAGTGCTTTAGAATCATACCAACACTACATAAAAGATGCACACAGAGCTGACTGGCTGTGTTTGCTCTCGCTGGTGCTGGTGTGGTGATGAGCAGCAGGGGAATGCCCAGTGCTGCGCCATATAAGCAGTACGCGCGTACCTGCGCACCAAACCCGCGCCACAGAGCGCGCAGCAGGAGGAGGACGCGCACTTTGTGTGGATATACCGGACTGAAGCACGACCAATACTTCAACAATACTTCCACAAAGAGTGAGTAGTATTATTGTTGGTGATTATAGGCTCTTTATTCAATGGCGATCGCTCCGTAAGATCCAAGAGTTAGAACTTTGTCTAGTTGTCCATAGTCAAATCTCAAATGTGCACGTTTTCTTTGGTTTATTCCCGCGCAGTTGCATTAGATCCGTGCGTAAAAGTTACACAATATTATCTCACTTCTCACTACGAGCACGGGCATGGTCTAGGACTAAACCAGGACTAAGACAGGACTAGATGTAAATCAAGACTAAACCAGGACTAAAGCAGGTCCAGACCAAATGTTACCGAGGACTGAACCAGGACCAGATTAATAGAGACAGTTTGTGCACGTAAGTGTATATGCAGTATGTGTGTTTATATGTGTATATACTGTATGTATACATATGTATACGTGCTTTATATCACAAGGGGGTATTTTGTGTTATGAGTAAGCATTTTTTAGAAAACATGCTTCATTGAAAATATGACACAATAAAGTATGAAAATAAACCAGCTCTAAAGCAGGACTCAAACAGATCTAAACTGGGCTAAATGGGGACAATGGTTCCATTTGTAAAGAAACTTGACCAGGACTACATAGAAACTAGGGCTAAACCAGGACTAAACCAGGCCCAAACCAGAAGTACGCCTACGCCATATCTTAAACTGAACCTAGACCAGGAAGACTAAACCACAACCTGATCTAAATCAGGACTATAAAGTATAAAACACCAAGTCTAAGACAAAGACCTGATATAAAAAGTCTCAGTGTATAATCTTCTTGCAATATTGTGTTCATACCTCACTGTTATAAAACCGTGTCACTGTAAATATGTTATAAGGGCGCTATATTTTTATTATTTAAGGTAAATATTGTTGAATTTTCACTCTGGGTTTAGTTGACATAGACTTGTACTTGAGTTCTGATATTTAAATAGCATGTCTGTAGCCAAAAGAATTTCCCCTTTGGAATGATAAAAGTTATCCTAATTGTGATAAACCAGTTACCTGGCCAGCCAAATGATATCTCTCTGTATTTCCTATACAGCGCGATACCATCTGGACACCCTCCATCCACCCTCGCTCCTCCGGTTAACAACGGACTCCGCGATTCTGATTCGTTCAAAGATGGTGACGTCAGTGCACCCGCCTTTGCCCGCAACGTCACTCTTAGGCAGCGGAAGTTCCTCCTCAGTTTTGAATCAAGATGGCGCAATCTCTGATTGGTTCACTTAGCTGTCTGTCTACGCGCAACTGCAGCGCATTTTGGACCAAGCGTTACCAGACTCACTCGCTGGTACAGCGATGAGTCATGGATTCTTCCAGGCAAATAAACCAGAGCTAACCCAGGACTAATCACAATTTAAAAGACAATCTTTCAATGATGAAAAACAAAGAAACAAACCAAACACTTAAACCATGTTATAATCTTACCTAATCATAACAGGAGTTGTGTTTTGTTTCATTCACAGATGTTTGAGTAACCCTTTATTATTAGTCTCAAAATGTGTTGTTTTTCACAGTCTGGAGCTCATGAACAACACACATAAATACTGTGTGACCGGAGGGTGACCTCAGGGTCACCTGGGAGTGAGCAGACGTCCAGTCTCTGCTCCTACTTCCTTTGTTCATGTGATCTGTTTTTCTTGTTCATTTCCAGACCTGAGTCCAGACCTGAGTCCAGACCTGAGTCCAGACCTGAGTCCAGACCTGAGTCCAGACCTGAGTCCAGAGCCATGCCTGCTGTGCGGGAGAAGATGAGGCCGTGGCTGGAGAGGCAGATCAACTCCAGCAGTGTGTCTGGGCTGAGCTGGATCAATAAGGTGAGACTGAGAGTGTATGGAGCATTAGAGATGTATTCAGTATTCAGATTTCAAGTATTTATTGTCATTGCACAAGAACAAGGAAAGTGTGTTTGGAGCATCCACATACGTAGTTGTAAAGTTCGAAATAGTAAAGTGCAAACCCAGTGAAATAAATACCCCTCAATAACCCCTAAATACCCCCAGTGTAAACATTTGTAAACATTTGACATCAGTACAGCAGTATTGGCAGCAGCATCAGGGCATGTCATTAATATTATCATTAAAGTGTTAATGTTTGTGTTATTATTATTATTAGCAGGGCCATTCAGATACATGAGAATAGTGACATTATGCAGCAATGCAAAACCAGTTCAGAACTATTGATTGGTGAGTGTGGTTATTGTCCATGGGAGGGGGGTAGAAAGGGGTGGGGGGCAGTGTTCAGTAGCCTCACAGCTTGTGGGTACAGGCTGTGGGTGGTTGGTGGTGAGCAGGGTGGTGCTGGTCCCGCAGGATGTTGCGCACTCTCCTCAAACAGCGAGTGGAGTAGATGGTGCTGATCTCCGGGAGAGTCGTCCCAATGATTCTCCCCGCTGTTTTCACCACCCGCTGGAGCGCCTGCTGGTCAGCCTTAGTGCAGCTGGAGAACCACACTACGTCAGCACACTACTGATCGCACAGTTAAAAAAAAGGTCACCATCAGTCGTCTGGGGATACTTGCACTCCTCAGCTCACCAACCCCGAAACAACAGTGAGAGACTTGTCCCCGACCCGAAGGCGCATGGACACGACCCTCTCGTTCACCGGGGTGAACTCCAACACACGGCGGCTGAGCTGTGGGGCAATGAGCAGGCCCACACCAGCCTGCCGCCGTTCCCTGCGGGCAACGCCAGAGAAATGGAGAGTCCAGCCCCCTCAAGGAGTTGGGTTCCAGAGCCCAAGCTGTGTGTGGAGGTGAGGCTGAAGCTCTGGCTCCTTCCCCCCCCAGCAAGGTGACATTCCATGTCTCCAGAGTTAGTCTCCATGTCCGGAGATCCGGTCGTCGAGGCCTCTACCTTCAACTGCCGCCCAGATCTCCTTGCATCCCTCTATGGATCCTCATGCGGGTGGTGGGTCCACGGGAGGACGGCCCCATGTTGCTCCTTCGGGCTGTGAATAATGTTCAGAAGTATGGTTTAAACTTTCTTTTTCCATGGAAATCATGCAGGTACCAGCTCCAGAAAGTTCCACAGTGTTGCTTTAAGTTCCTCAGTGGGGAGTTGCCTATGTTCTTTATATGTTTTAGAGACATCACACTTAGCAACTCTATAGAGACAGAAAGACAAGTTTAATGCCATACTGTGGAAGATAATAGTCAATGGAACAACAATAAGAACACAATAAGGATGCGTCTTATCTGTCTTCATTTTTGTCAGAACTTGCCCTGTAGCCTGTCCAGTGTTTTGAAGGTTTTGTTTTGTTTACTGCACTGTAGTGAATGGAGACGACTTAAAACAGTGTAATAAGGGCATATATGTGTGAACAGTAGTTTATTTGTTTACCTGTTGCTGTGATGACACTCACGGTGTAGTGATATAGATCAGTGAGTAAATGCTGCTGGAACTACCCATGTAGTTAAGATAATGTAAGTATGCGTGAGTATCATAGTAAGTGTCATAGTATCGTGCTGTGTTCATGTGCTCCTGGGGATTCTGAGATGAGATGTTGGAGTTCTGTTTGCGTTCATGTGCTGTATTCAGAAAGTCTGAATTATAATGTCACCACTGATAAAATGATGTTGCTCACTCATTAACAGAGTTTAACAGAGCTAAACAGTAAGATTTGTGGTTGGCCTTTTCAAAACTAAACCCGTTTACTTAAGCTACTTAACATCAGTATTAATGAAACCCTTGTACTCTCGGGTCTTTCTTGTGCAGATCTGTTACTCTTATGATCTGGTTAAGTGACAGTAAACTTCTAAATGTGATCACTTAATTCAAAGATCTCCCACGTGTCAGGTGAAGAGACAGATGAGCTGATTTTGGTTAATGACATGAGCTGTGGAATTCAGGCAGGATGGTTTGGCTCGAGTTGTTTTTCCAAAAGGAGAAATAGCACACAGTGTGTCACATTAGGTAAAGATTTGTATATGTTGTTTGTAAGGCCAATTAAATGTAAATATCAAATATCAAATATATACCTAGACAATAAAAGAGGAGCAGAGGAGCAGAGATGACGATTGAAGGCTAGCACTGACACACAGCTGAGTTCTACTGTTCTATGTTTGTTAGGAGAAGAACATGTTCTCCATTCCCTGGAAGCACGCAGCCCGACACGGCTGGACCATGGACCAAGACGCATTACTCTTCAAAATGTGGGCCATCCACACAGGTACGACAAGAAACAACAATATGACTCATGTGTTTATATGTGAACGGAATATCTGTGCCTCAATCAGCCTAACGTAAACTTCATTTATAACTTACAGTATGTTATAGGGTCGTCAGAAGTATTACAAATAAACTAGTATTGAAAGTAGATACTCATTTGAGCAGGTATTGATACTAAAAGTCACATTCACAGGACAGAAATGGAAAGAAAGATCTTGAGCTGTATCAGAACAAGTATAAGAGCACACAGACTAGTATACACGCATGGACCTCTGAAGGAGTACACGGATAAGGACACATGGGAATAGAAAAAAAAGTACTACCATTTAATGTTGAAAACACATTCTATTGTCTTTGTATTAAAATGAAGTTTGATATTTTAGTATCAGGTCTTCATTTGATAAACATTTTCTTACAGAGACAGTAATGAAAATGTGTTGTGCCATAAATTTATAACGTCTGCGTGATAGTTTAAACTTTATTATTTTGGCCATGTTTGTGTCCTTGTTTACCTGGTTTAGTCCTGGTTTAATCCTTGGTTAGTCCTGGTTTAGACCTGGTTCAGTTCTTGGTTAGTCCTGAGTTCGACCTGCTTTGTCTTGGTTTAATCTTGTCGTTTTTTACAATCTGAGCCTTATTTCGGTAATAAAACAAGTTGTTTTACTCACCCATAGCACTTTGGTGTCATTGGGAGCATTTCTGGAGATGTTTTAGTTTAGCGATATCCGTAACGTGAGTTCTCAAATAACACAAACTAGCACTTTTCAAATCATAGAAGCTCGATGTCTTAGTCTACACTTTCGTTTGAGTCAAAAGTGGCCTGTAATCCGAGATTTATCCATAGTTTCGAGTAGATGAGGAGGCCAGTGCGCATGCGCGGAGTCACAGCTGATTTCACTCTCAGCTCTCGGGACCCAAACATGAAACGCAAAGCTGTAAATTATGGATAAATCTCAGATTACAGGCCGCTTTTGACTCAAACTAAAGTGTAGACTAAGACATCGAGCTTCTATGATTTGAAAAGTGCTAAAGTTTGTGTTATTTGGAGACCGCAAACATATGCCCCGAGAACTCACGTTACAGATATCGCTAAAATAAAACATCTCCGGAAATGCTCCAAATGACATCAAAGTGCTATGGGTGAGTAAAACAACTTGTTTTATTACCGAAATAAGGCTCAGATTGTAAAAAAAAACATTAATTCTCCTTTAAACTTACTTGTGAGTATCATAAACTACCTGCTGATAAGATGGAATGTGCATTGTTTATCTTCAGCTCTGACGTCAGCTTGTAGCATGAGATGAGCTGATCTTTTTAACAAAAGGAAAAAAAAACACTGTATTGTCCATGGCTGCTTTTCAAGGAAACCTTTTTCTATAATATGTTAAACAAAACTGACTCTTATGAGCTTTAACCCATGTTATAATGTTGTTACCTCCTCAAAAACAGACCTGAAGTTTTGTTTTGTTTCATTCATTTATTAATAGTCTGTCTTCAGCTCCGAAGCTCAAAATGCTCTTTTCCACCTTGTGATGTCATGAAGTGGTCGTTTTCAAGTTAACAGCTCCTTTTACCATTTCTTCAGTAGAGATTGGCATTGGCATTGGAGGGGTGAGATCATGCAAATGATTCTAGTCAAGGTGTGTGGAGTTTAAAAACACTGTGAAGCACTTTCTGTATTACCACATGACATCACAAAGTGGAACCAAATGTTTTCCCAGCCTAAATATGCAGCGTTTGTGTGTTAAACATGTGTGAATGAAACAAAACACAACTCCAGGTGTGTTTGTGATGAGGAAACAATATTATAACATAGATTTTAATTGTCGTTGTGGTATCAGAATCTGTGAGTTTTGAGTCTATTCCGCATCCAATGTTTTGAAATGTTCATATTTCAGCAGTATCGTGGCAACACTGCGCAGAAGATGACCCTCCACCAGTAAAGTTCCACATTCTGCCTTTAAAGGCAAATTAACGTTTTTTTACAATCTGAGCCTTCTTTCGGCAATAAAACAAGTAGTTTTACTCACCCATAGCATTTTTCTGTCAATTGGAGCAGTATCGCAGAACTTATGTTGAGCCGTTCTGTTCTAGTAATGATCCCGTATCCGTTAACATGGTGCTGTATCATATGCTCGGGGCATTACTTTGCGGTGTCCAAATAACACAAACTTTAGCACTTTTCAAATCATAGAAGCCCGATGTCTTTAGTCTACGATTTCGTGTGGTCAAAAGTGGCCTGTAATCCGAGATTTAGCCATAGTTTCGAGTAGATGAGGACGCCAGTGCGCATGCGCGGACTGTGCTCTCAGCTCCCGGGACCCAAACATGAAACGCAAAGCTGAAAACTATGGATAAATCTCGGATTACAGGCCACTTTTGCTTCAAACGAAATCTTACATTAAGACATCGGGCTTCTATGATTTGAAAAGTGCTAAAGTTTGTGTTATTTGGAGACCGCAAAGTAATGCCCCGAATACAAATGCTAACGGATACGCTACAACATAACTTTCTTCAAACAGCTCCAAATGACACGAACGTGATATGGGTGAGTCAAACGACTTGTTTTATTACCGAAAGAAGGCTCAGATTGTAAAATAACGTTACTTTTCCTTTAACTGAGCCTTCTGTGTTTGCAGGTAAATACGTGGAGGGTCAGAAGTCCAACCCCAAAACCTGGAAGGCCAACTTCCGCTCTGCGCTCAACTCTCTCCCCGACGTGGAGCAGGTAAAGGACCGCAGCGTCCAGAAGGGACACACCGCCATGAGGGTCTTCAGGATGTTACCGGAGGCCAGGAACCCCAAAGGTGAGAGGGGGAGAGGGGTGAGGGAGAGAGGGGGAAAGACAGAGAGGTGACAGAGAAAATCAGAAACAAGCTCCCCCTTAAATTGAACGTCTTTTATTTTAACAGACAAACGAAGGAAAGTCACCAAAATCAAGTCAAAACAGAAGGTAAGACACATCTTTTTATTATATAAAAAGTGCACAATACAGTTTTCAAATTACAAACGGAGGAAGAATGTAAAGTGATGTAACTTGTCCATAGCGCTCACAAACTCACCAACAAGACACAAACTATTAAAGCTCCTCCTCCTTATATCCTCCTGAGACCCGACCCTTTCATTTGTGTCCTTTATAGTGGACATCTTTTAAGTTTTGAGATGGACTCTAGTTTGTGGCTGCACTATGATTAAAAAAGAATAATAAAATAATTCATTAATTAAAGGTCCCATGGCATGAAATTTTCACTTTCTGAGGTTTTTGAACGTTAATGTGAGCTCCCCTACCCTGTTTAGCCCCCCCCCATGGTTAAAAGTTGCGAAATGTCTAAACTGAGCATTTGCGATCCTTTTCTGCGTTACAAAAAATCAGAGCTCAAACGGGCGATTTTGAACAAGGCACCTTATTGACGTCAGATCGAAAAAAGAAATGCAAATGCAGTTCCACCCCCGTCTGTCTGTACTCAGCGTCTCTGTAAATCACGCCCAGAGAGTTTGGACCGCGAATGCGCTAGGCAATGCGAAATGCGTTTTTTTATTTGCCTGGAGGCACGTCCGAGTGTTTCTAGGCTCGGAAGTCCTTTATCTGAGCCTCTGGACCTTTGAACAGCAGTGGTTTAATTTTATTTTCTGTGGAAATGTGTTTATTTTTCAATGGAACGCTTCTCATCTCTTCTCCGCGCAAAAACGCAGAAATGGATCAGAGCGGACAGCTGAGAGCGGAGAGTTTGGCCACGCCCACACCCTCTACTATAGGCCATCTCTTTTCTCCTCATTTGCATTCAAGCAACAACGCCCATTATGGAGTGTTCAGAGACAGAAAAATTATCTCTGTTTCTCATGCACTGAGTGTTGATTTTGAAGAAGGATTCATTCACAGTATTAGGGAACCATTAAGGAGCCATATAAAAGCATCAAGAAGTACCATGTCATTTGCCTGGAAGAATCCATGACTCATCGCTGTAACAGCGGTGAGTCTGGTAACGCTTGATCTAGAATGCGCTGCTGTTGCGCTTAGACAGACAGCTAAGTGAACCAATCAGAGATTGCGCCATCTTGATTCAAAACTGAGGAGGAACTTCCGCTGCCTAAGAGTGACTTTGCGGGCAAAGGCGGGTGCACTGACGTCACCATCTTTGAACGAATCAGAATCACGGAGTCCGTTTTTAATCGGAGGAGCGAGGGTGGAGCGAGGCTGTCCAAATGGTATCGCGCTCTATAGGAAATACAGAGAGATATCATTTGGCTGGCCAGGTAACCATGTCATGGGATCTTTAACAAATAATAATAATAATAATAATAATAATAATAATAATAATAATAATAATAATAATAATAATAATAATAATAATAAATAAAATACATAAATAAGTAAACAATACATAAAAAATAAAATAAAACATAAAAAATAAAAAAAAAAATACATTAATAAATAATAATAATAATAAATAAAATAAAAAATATATAAATTAAATACTTAAATAAGTAAATAAATAAATAAATAACACATAAAAAATAAAAATAAAAATAAAATAAATAAATAAATAAATAACAAATTAAAAGGGAGTCTAAAACCATTTTGGGGCGACCGGAAAAATGTTTTTGTTAGGTTGTTAATTTGACATGGATTTAACGCTGTTACAGTCCATTGCAGAGGACATACTACGACATTATGAAAAAAACAAAAATTAACAAAATGTAAATGCTAAGGTGTTTATTTTCCTCCAAATAGAAAATTTGAATAATAATAATGATAATTTAGATACACTTTTTTTCTTCGGGTCCCAGGATTATAGAAAAGTGTTAAAATGCTCCTCAAAAACACACCTGGACTTGTGTTTTGTTTCATTCCCACATGAGTAATGCTGCATTATTAGTCTATCTACATCTTCAAAGCCCAAAATTCTCTGTTCCACCTTGTGATGTCATGCAATGGTAGTTTTTAAGTTTGTTTTACATTTTGTTCAGACAATGGGAATTCCAGATCTGAAATTATGCAAATGATTCTAGTGAAGGTGTATGAAGTTTACAAACTTCCTGTATTACCACATGACATCACAGGGTGGAACAGAGTGTCTGAGAGAAGAACTGTGCAGGGTTTGTGTGTTAAACATGTGAATGAAACAAAACACAACTCAGGTCTGTTTGGGATGAGGAAACGACATTAGAACAGAGATCAGAAAATAGTGCCCTTTAAGCATTCTCCACCACCTGGAGGGTCACGGGTTCATATCTTGCCCAATCTTGCGTGTTGTTGTATCCTTAGGCAAGACACTTTACTCACAATACCTGTTCTAGCAACATCTGTGGGACATCACTGCCTAATTAACTGTAAATTGTAACACCCTCGACATGACTGGATAAAGATTAGGGCTGCACATGCTAGCACAAGTTCGATTTGCAATTTATATTTTAATACAGTCATACCTCACCTTACGAAAGACCCAACTAACGAATCATCCAAGTTACGCAGTTACGTAAGCCTTTACGTAAAATTTTCATCTCTGAATACGAAAGAAAATTCAAGTTACGAAACGCCAAATCTCAAAAATTCAAATAATGCGCGCTCGGCTTCGCAGCCGCCCGAATACACTTGTAAATACACTCTCCAACACCCTGCTGGCCTCCCATCAGCTAGGGACAAATCAGGCCTTTTACATTGCGACTCTACTTACGAAAAAATCACGTTACAAAACCACTTCTGGAATTAATTTCGTAAGGTGAGGTATGACTGTAATAGGAATCTGTTCAAAGTTCACATTCTGAACACGTCTAGGAGAATTGACAAAAAGACTGAGGGTGTTTTCACATATAGTCCCCTTTAGGCGAACTGAACTCAGTCCCCTAAAAGTGGACCAACAAGGGGACCAAGAGAACACAAACTCAGTTCTGTTTGTGTTCACATTGTGAAAGAGGACCCAGTTCTCTTTCTGGTCCACTTAAGCTCTGATGGAGCCTCAGTCCTCTTTCTGTTCACACTGTAGCTTCTCTAGAGCGCTGAGACCTGGTTTAGTCCTGGTTTAGTGCCAAAATAGTTGCAGAAATAATCTGATAATATGACTCACCCGCTCATTCACCCAAGAACGGTATCCATGTATGCACGTGTCACGGTCTTTAATAATCCGGAGCTCCGGAGAAAAGGACATACTGTATCCCGAACTTATCCCGTGTCCTGAGGCGAGAGTTCCTTCTTACGTAGCATTAACGTAGCAAGTTAAGGTTTCTTCTTCTCTTGGAAATGCCGCGTAAATATCACACGGCTCGCTCACAGCTGATCGGCGAACAGGCGCAAACACAACAGCGATAATCGTCATGATTGGCGGGAGCACGATCGGTGCGTAATTATGCTGCAACATGATTGGAAGCTAGAGCGCAGTTCAGCCTATGATTGGCTCTTGCCGGCTCTTGGCTCACCGGCTCTTGGCTCACTGGCTCTTGGCTCACCGGCTCGTGGTGGTGCACTGCACAAAAGGCGAAGTGAACCCGAGCGTTATGTGTACACACTGTGCAGGTTAGGCGAACCGTACCGCGGACCTTTTAGCGAACCGTACTGAGACCACCTCCCGAGATGGTCTCAGTTTGGTTTGTTTTAAAGGGGTCTGAGTGCGCTTAGAGTGTTCACATATAAACCTATAATGCTCAGTTAGCGATCTGAGTTCGCTTTAAACGCTGAAAGGGACCAAGTGTGAAAACACCCTAAAATCTGAAGTGAAAAGTGTATACAAGAATCACATTTCAGAACAGATCTAACAGATCTTTGCTAATTGCATCCATTCAAATTGAGATTTTTGACTTATTTTGCAATTAAGGTCGCAATCCTGTCAAAGATTTCAAAATGTGTATAGGTGTTTTTTGGTTGGTCAATCACGAAATTGAACCCCTGACCTCCAAACTGCGAGATGAGAATTCTAAGTGTCTTTGTGGACTTTTCTGATCTTTTTTGTTTCAGATCAAACTGGAGGCAGTAGACCCAGACTATGAGCCCTCTTATGGAGCGACTGGCCCCACGCAGGAGAGCACAGTGGACAGCACTGTGCCCGGCCAGTACCACGGCCAGGCTACTTTAGGTCTGTTTTATTATTCATGTTCATTTTCCAGTCTTAAAAACAGAAGTAGTTCATTTGAGTGATCAGTTTGCAGTGATCCACAGCGATGAGTTTATGAGTGCGTTTCATAACTTTCAAAAACCAGAGAGGAGTTTTCACAATAAAGCCAACAGTTCCTGCTTTTCAGAAAATTATTTACTTCATAATTAAATGCAGACAGTACACAGCAGACTTATTTTACCTCAAGAGCTTCTTATACAATACATCTGTACTGGAGCAAGACACATTTAGCTCATCTCATATCACGCAAAACTGACTCTTGTGAGCTTAAAGTCATGTTATAATGCTGGTACTTCCTCACAAATGTACCTGGAGGCGTGTTTTATTTCAGTCACACATTCACACTCCAAAGCTCCAAAACACAGCGCTTTCTGTTTAACCATGTGACATTACAAGGTGGAAGTGTTTTCAGTTCAAGAGAAGAACTCCTCCTAAATATTCATTCACTAGCACGGACCACGCCACAACACTGAAATACGATAAAGATATTTATTGACGTTTGACAGTGGGTAGATGTGACGGCTGGGGGAGAGACTCGGGGTGGGGGCTCCGTCTCCAGTCCAAAATGTTCACCCAGCTGATTCGGAACCCCCCTTTCCTTAAAGATGATGTCTTCAGGCGTGGGGGGAGGGGGTTGAGAGCTGACATGGACGGTGTTGTCGGGATAGGCTGTATATAAATAGACTTCTGGTAACTGAAGGTGTGGTTAGCTGGCGAGGAGGTTGAGGCGTGGTCCAGCTCCTAAGTCCTATCTAAGTTAATCTTATTATCTGTGTTAAACTTGTGTGAATGAAACAAAACACAACTCCAGTTCTGTTTGTGATGAGGAAAGAACATTAGAACGGATCAGAAAATAGAGTAATATGGAGTTTTCAGCTCTTTCCTAAATAACTAGTCTGCCATTTGTGAACCATGACCATGTTAAAGGTCCCATGGCATGAAATTTTCACTTTCTGAGGTTTTTGAACGTTAATGTGAGCTCCCCTACCCTGTTTAGCCCCCCCCCCCCCCCATGGTTAAAAGTTGTGAAATGTCTAAACTGAGCATTTGCGATCCTTTTCTGCGTTACAAAAAATCGGAGCTCAAACGGGCGAGTTTGAACAAGGCACCTTATTGACGTCAGATCGAAAAAATAAATGCAAATGCACTTCCACCCCCGTCTGTCTGAACTCAGCGTCTCTGTAAATCACGCCCAGAGAGTTTGGACTGCGAATGCGCTAGGCAATGCGAAATGCGTTTTTTTATTTGCCTGGAGGCACGTCCGAGTGTTTCTAGGCTCGGAAGTCCTTTATCTGAGCCTCTGGACCTTTGAACAGCAGTGGTTTAATTTTATTTTCTGTGAAAATGTGTTTATTTTTCAATGGAACGCTTCAAATCTCTCCCCCGTGCAAAAACAAGGAAATGGATCAGCTGTGGGCTCTGAGCTCTGAGCAGAGAGTTTGGCCACGCCCCCACCCTCTACTATAGGCCATCTCTTTTCTCCTCATTTGCATTCAAGCAACAACGCCCAGAATAAAGAGTTTGAGAGAGATATTTATGACTCTTTCTCATCTTATCTCTGTTTCTCATGCACTGAGTGTTGATTTTGGAGCAGGATTCATTTACAGTATTAGGGAACCATTAAGGAGCCATATAAAAGCATCAAGAAGTACCATGTCATGGGATCTTTAACTTATTTCTGTTATGGTTTCAACAGATTTCAAAATGGTGGACGACTCGGAGGTCCCTGATGTGTCTTTCATGGTCGAAGTTGGAACGTATAAACTTGAGGGGTCTCCTGTACACAGCCCAGGTAGAGTAATACTACAATGAAACTCTTTTGTACTAATATAAAGGTGCACTGCGTCACTTTTCGGGTGGGGGGTCTGTCACTTGCTTGACTTTATGAAGATGTTATAATGTTTAACGTGTATGACAAGTTCAACCAAAACTACCTGGAAAAACATGCATTACTGTGAGCAGAGCTGCCTCTCCACAGATCGGGACTGTAACTTGGCCTAGAGAGTTCCGTTGCTTGTTTTCATTATTGGTGTTTGCAGTCTTTTGAGAATGTGCCTGTAAACTGTACTTTTATCACATTAATACGAACTATAAATACTCCAAAGTGAGTTCGTCTGTGCTTGAGTTGAATTCTCACACACTATGGACTACTTTTTATCATATTTTTTCGATGTTCTCGTTAAACAAATACTGCAGTCTTATTTGTTTATTTTGTTTATTTAAGGATCCCCATTAGGCCCTGTCCCCACGACAACGTTCCTGTTTTTTTTTTTACCCGGGGTGAAAAAAAGTCTCGTCCAGACACGTGTTGGATCAGAAAACCTTCGCGTCAAGATGAGCACGGAGCGCTGAGTGAAAACGATGTAGTACATATGTCACACCGATAAGTGGCGCTGTAAACCGGAAAGAGCCAGAGCCACCGGTAACGCAAGACTACAAAGAGCACATGCGCAGAAAGTCCCTTCTCTTTCATAAACAAGCAAACGCGTGTACTTTAGGGACCGTCAACACAAGCGAATATATTTTGTCCCCCTGCTCCACCAGTGTAGCAGCGACTCACTCCGGTAATGTGAAAATGTTGACAGTCCCTAACATAGACAGACGCCACAGAACAAAGATTTGCGCTGCGTGAGCAGAGTTTTTGCCTATAAATCGATAGTTAGCATTACTTGCTATCGTTTTATTAGATAGACATTAACAAGTAGAACTCTCGTTAACCTTGGGCGTGTTATTTAGGCAAAATGCTTGTTTGGATCTTACTACGGGAATGTTAAACATACTCGGACATTATGTTGGCTTTTCGGCGAGAATATACAACCGGGGACCATCACCAACGGGCAGCTATATATTTTTGTGTGTGATACTGCATGTGCCTGTTTGTAAAAGGTAAATTTTCATTTAATAAAAAAGACAAGAAATGGTTGCTCTTTCTCTTTATTTACAGCACACAACACACTCAAATTGGTATGTGCTCCTCATTGTCCACTATCTGCCTTTCCAGCGATGGGATCTTTCCAGTTTAACACGTAAAATACGTGTTTAGCTTTGCATTGGCAAACACCCGTGCGTCGTGCGTACTGCCAGGCCACTTCACAGTAACGTCCATAAACCGGTACCTGTAGTCACACACCGCTTGTATGTTGAGGGGATGTGTCCCATCGATCGATCCCAAACATTGTGGCATGTCATGCACACGGAGGAAGCCCGAAACAAGCTCCTCTGCCTCCGGTTCCGTGAAAGGCGTAATTGTGCATGGTCCTCTGCTGTTGTCGCAATGCATTGCATATGAACAGAGTTTGATGCAGCATTGCCAATAAACTTCCAAAAGTCTGCAAAAGATACTGAAGTCCATTGTCCGCCATGGCTGTTGTTATCTGGTTGTTACCTGCGGAAGGCGCCGGGTTCCACCCTCTGGTCACCGGTCACGTGATGATTACGGCAGCGCGACGTCATCATTTTCTCACCTACCGGGCTTTTTTGCCGCCCACATTCCAACGCAACGGGGGGCGTTCTCCGACTTCTCCACTCTGGAAGCCGTTTTTGAAAAACTCCGTTCTCGCCCCCAAAAACGCCGGCGCCGTCTGGACGGCAAGCCCAAACGCACCCAAACTTCTCCGTTTCCTCTAAAAAACGTTGTCGTGGGGACAGGGCCTTAGTCTCTACAAACGCAGAGACTAGTCTTCCTGGGGTCCAATTTAAAATACAATACATCTTAATACATTTAAGCACCATCAAAACACTGAGTTTAACTTACATTATCCAAAACACATACCAAACACTTAAAATATGTTACATTCAGCTTATAGCATTTTCAAATAGTAATTTCTTAACACATTTTTTAAAAACAGCATGATTTTCCAGTGAGAAATGGCTCTATAGAGAAACGTTGCTTTCAGTGCATTAGTTCTTGGTTTTGGTAAAGTGAAAACTGTGTTTGAGGCTCGTCTTGTATTAAACCTGTGTCTGCTGCCGGTCAGCTGTAACTGTGAGACCATGTGTACAGGTCTGTGTGTTGTCCACACTTTATGCAAGAATATAACTAAACTACAGGCCAGTCTGTCCTCGACTTTCAGCCACGAAAGTTCCTTATGCACAGCACTGATATTAGCCCTAAAAGAACAGTTTAGAGCAAGACGCTCGAATCTGAACTATCTGGAGCTTGTCCAAATCTTTGTTTGCAGCACTAGAGCAAACATTAGGACAATAGTCCAGCTGAGATAAAACAAGAGAGGCGATTACAAGTTTTCTTGTTTCCATTGGCATAAAATAAGCATTCCTTCTAATTATTGCAATATTCCTCCTCATTTTAGATCAAAGGAGAAGTTCAATTTGTCAACTGGACAAAGTTTGTTTGGTTGAAAACGTTTCGCCGCTCATCCGAGAGGCTTCGTCAGCTCTGGCCCTCATGCTGGTTCGACCCTGTTTATATCTAGCTGCAAGGGAGGAGCTAACTACCCTGAACAAAGCTCTGACCTATCCCCGCTACTCTCTTTTGTTTTACGAATTCCTCTGGCGTCTTGTATTAGCATATCTATCAGCCCTAGGCGGCGCTCACTACACTGAAATAGCTCTGAAACTATCAACTATTCACGCACCTCCTCATTTTAGTAACAATATTATTTATATCAGTTGACCATGTCATAGTTTGGTCTAATGTGACACCCAAAAGTTTAATTTCTGTGAGTTGTTCCAATAATTGTTTATCGAGAGATATGTTAGCTTAAGATTTTTTCGGACAAAATACTTTGATCCCAATAGCATACACTTTGTTTTTGTAATATTCAATTTAGCTCCTGTTGTAAAATGTCATTGACCTGATCCACGTCAGCTGAGGAGACATGTAAGGTGGTATCATCTGCATACAGTATACAGTCATACAGGCCTTATCTAGTGCATATGGCATATCATTAATGTAAATACTATAAAGCAAAGGGCCTAGGCAGCTTCCTTGTGGGATTCCACATGAGAGTGTAACGTTATTTGAAAGTGAACCATTAAATGTGATGCATTGTTTCCTATCAGTTAAATAACTGCACATAAACTGGAAAGCTGCACTATTAAAACCTTAAGTCCTGTTGTTTAATGGTATTTTTTGGCCAAACTTCTCTCTGTGCATGTTTTCTGCAGACTCCTCGTACTACAACTACAACGACATTACGATCACGGTAAGCCCCAGAGCACTGTCCTAGTGTCATTTATGTGATAAGGCTGGTGTCCTGATCACATACACTCTAAGATAAGATAAGATAAGATAAGATAAGATAAGACAAGATAAGATAAGACTTTATTGATCTCACGCAGTGACATTACTTTAAAATAATATTACTCACTTACCAAGTAAAGTGCAATGTAGCGGTACAAGAAATAAAAATGATTTGGTAAATTACTGCTAAAGTAAGAGTACCTTAAAGAGTATCAGTTTTAGACTTATTCCAAGTAGGAGTAAAAGTGTGCTGATTTGCCCTCTGAAAAGTACAATTTCATGAAAATAAATGAGTTTAGATCTCTTTAGACGTGTTCTAAAATGGATGAAATTCTTGGATTAGTTTATCAGTTCAGATTTCAGCTTTTTTAAATGTTCACTACTGATGCAAAACAAATAAACTGTTGGTTTGGTGGTGGTGGTGTGGATCTCCGTGACGTTGGCCCCCATCAAATGCACACCTACACAAAAACTACGTATCATTTGTGCTCTGTTTGTGCTGCTTTAGTTTTGGCAATATCAATGATTCTTTTCTCAGCCTGCCCCCCAGGAAGTTTAAAAATGCCCAGAATTGTAAAAAATGCCCAGAATTGTGTAAAATTGCATAATTGCAAAGTAAATTATGCTGCGTTTTTGCTGTTTTGTGCTGTAAAAAGTTTTATTTGTGCTATTATGGTTCTTAAGATAAGATAAATAAGCAGTTTTATTTTCAGCCGTCGTCCAACCCCTGAAGATGTGCTGTGACTGTTTTCATTTGTGCTAGGATATTTCTAAAACGAATAATTATTATTTTTGTGTAATTTCGGCAAAACTTTAGCAAAACTCCATAAAACTAGTGAAGATAAGCGATCTCAGGCGGTGGAAATGTATGCATCAGTCTTTAATAACCTGCTTTTGATTGATATTTTATTTTTGCGGTGTGCGTTTGATGGGTGGCGAACTTCACTGGTCACGGGACAGTGAAATGGAAGCGTTCTCAGTGCTCAGTGCTGTGCTGTTATTCCAGATCAGCCAGCCTCTGCCTCTGGAGAAAGATGCTCTGAAGATGGGCTTTAGTGTGAATGAGCCACGCACCAGCCCAGGCAGCCTGTGGAGCGAGGAGTCCTCAGGTAACATCTGAAAACACAAAACCAATCAGGTCAAATCAGATGTTCTACAGATATTATAGGACCAGAACTACTGTAGATACAATCTATCGTTTACCTGCTTCTTCTCATTTAAACACAACAGGTATAAAGTAGGATGGAAGGGCATCTGATACACAGAAATATAGGAAAATGGGAGGAGATTTGACACGCAGGGAAAGAAGAGAATGAAATCGTCAGTCCCAGCTCTGACCAGTGCACTGTTGTTGTATCTTGGGCTAGACCAGGGGTGTCAAACTCATTTTGGTCCGGGGGCCGTATCCAACCTACTGTGATCCCAAAATGGCCGGATCAGAAAACTCATGGCAAATATACCCCAAAAATAGCAATAAGTCCAAACTTGTGCAGAGAAACTCAAATCTATTACAGAATCTAGTACAGAACTTTCTTTTACAAAATATTATTATGAACAACCTAAAACAGGTTAACAAATAGGAATTAGTCAATTTTTCTTGTAAAATCCTGCACTTCTGCACCACTTTTCTCATTTTGCTGATGAGTGTGTCACGGTCGACAGTCAAAACGATGGTCCTTTAAGAGCGTTTGGAAAGAGGCGAGTCTTCATTTGTGCTGCTCTGGTGGGAGGGGCCACGTACAGAGGCGCTAGAGACGCTGCTGTGCTAAACTGCGCAGAAAAGAGGCAGAAAATTACCAATATTTTAAAGGTCCCATGGCATGAAATTTTCACTTTCTGAGGTTTTTGAACATTAATGTGAGCTCCCCTACCCTGTTTAGGCCCCCCCCCCCCCATGGCTAAAAGTTGTGAAATGTGTAAACTGAGCATTTGTGGTCCTTTTCTGCGTTAGAAAAAAACACAGCTCAAACGGGCGATTCTGAACAAGGCAACTATGTGACGTCACATCAAAAAATGCAGCTCCACCCCCCGTCTGGATGTCTACCCACCGTCTCTGTAAATCACGCCCAGAGAGTTTGGACCGCGAATGAGCTACGCAATGCGAAATGCGTTTTTTTATTTGCCTGGAGGCACGTGCGAGTGTTTCTAGGCTCGGAAGTCCTTTATCTGAGCATGTGGACCTCTGAAACAGCAGTGGTTTAATTTTATTTTCTGTGAAAATGTGTTGTTTTTTTTTCATTGAAAAGGCTCTCCTTTCCTCCTCCGCTCTTAAAACGTGGAAGTGGGGCCAGCGCACAGCGCACCGCTAAAACAAGGAACCAGCGGCGCATTTGCCCCCCCCCCACCCGCTCCTCTAACCTATCTCTGTTCTTCTCATTTGCATTCAAGCAACAAGGCCCAGAATGAGTTGTTCAGAGAGTTATTTTCTGACTCTGACTGTGTACATGTGTCTTTCTCATGCACTGAGCCTTGATTTTGAAGAAGGATTCATTTACAGTATTAGGGAACCATTAAGGCACCATATAAAAGCATCAAGAAGTACCATGTCATGGGACCTTTAATAAAAGAATTAAATATTTTTATAGAAAATCAGCCGAGGGCCATATTAAAAGTCTTAGAGGGCCAGATCTGGCCCCCGGGCCGCATGTTTGACATCCCTGGGCTAGACACTTCACCCGCCTAGCCATTATTTATGAATGTGTGAGTGTTTATATTAGATACAAAATGTCTGTCTCCTGTGTCAGGGCTTAATTTAAGAGACACCGGCTCCATTTACTGTATCAAATGAACGCTGCTTAACATTACGTGTGCTGTTTCACAGGAGAGGACATCGATTCTCTGTACACCTCTCTGACGCCCTCACAGTCGCCCCCTGCAGAGCTATGGAGCACTACACCCCCGCGGACCCTGCTCACCCTGTAGGACCAGCGCACCTCTCCACTGGAGCGGGGGCTATTCCAAACATAACAGACTCTTTTTTTTTATGGACGAAAACAGACTGCAAACGAGAGGCAGTCGCTGAGCTGAGTGAGACTTTTACTCACTAACTAAAAAGTTGGTAGGTCCACGTACTGCTGTTGCGTCCAGAGCGAGACACTAACCCAAGCAGCTTTAAAAGGTGGACCACTTAAAAAAAGCAATGGTGGTTAAATGTAGTTTGCATTGTAAACTGCAAAACATGTGAAAAGGACAGCAGGGAAGGTCTGATATGGATGTTTGAGTTTTCTATACAGTCAGTATATGTTCACTATGCCCTATCATATATTAACAACAGACATGCACAATATGGGATCCATGCATTAAAGCCCCACTGTGTAACAATTCAGCCTAAACTAGAAAACTCTCCTGCTTGTTTCTATGGCGATGTTATTGTTTTGACTCCATCTCCATTGAAAATGTTCTGACGTATGGCTTTTACCTTCTATCTCTGTGGATTATGGTATTGCACGTTATGCCCACTACCAGAATTGTTACACAGTGAGGCTTTAAGATAAGGTTCTCCATTCCAAGTGGCTTAAGCATCAAATAAAAGATGACCACACAAAGCTATGACTTGCTCAACTAAACAGAAATACTGTAAGTACTAGTGTATTTTGGGCAACTTGAGTGGGCCTAGTAGCGACAAGTGCATAAATACACTTGGCTAATGGCTACTAAAACTATTAACTAGTGACCACAGACTGTATAAAGAAGTGGACTACATCAGTGCGGCCCCAGTCAAATGAAGCTCATTGAGGCTTGCAGTTGTAGGAGCGAATTTGGAGCCGAGTTTGAGCGCGAGTATCACAGCGACCAAAGAGGCGATCCAGAGTGAGGCGTGGATGGAGCCAGAAGCCCATGGAGCCCATGCTCACTCCATTTCTACATACAGCCTATGCTAGGTACTCATTTGGACAAGTCTAATTTCTGGAAAAAAAATCACATTGATGTTAAAAAACTGCATCTGTATCAACAACAAAGACCAAAGACCGCACCATAATATAAATAATATTATTTTGTCTTAAAGGAGAATTAACATTTTTTACAATCTGAGCCTTATTTCGGTAATAAAACAAGTTGTTTTACTCACCCATAGCACTTTGGTGTCATTTGGAGCACTTCCAGAGATGTTTTAGTTTAGCGATATCCGTAACGTGAGTTCTCGGGGCATGTGTTTGCGCCCTCCAAATAACACAAACTTTAGCACTTTTCAAATCATAGAAGCTCAATGTCTTAGTCTACACTTTCGTTTGAGTCAAAAGTGGCCTGTAATCCGAGATTTAGCCATAATTTAAGATTCGCGTTTCATGTTTGGGTCCCGAGAGCTGAGAGCGAAATCAGCTGTGACTCCGCACATGCGCACTGTCCTCCTCATCTACTCGAAACTATGGATAAATCTCGGATCTCGGACATGTGCCCCGAGCACTCACGTTACGGAGATCGCTAATCTAAAACATCTCCGGAAATGCTCCAAATGACACCAAAGTGCTATGGGTGAGTAAAACAACTTGTTTTATTACCGAAATAAGGCTCAGAAAGTTTTAAAAAAAACTGTTAATTCTCATTTAAAAGTTACGATTCTAGTCTATTGTCTAAAATAAAGTTTGTTTGTTTTTTCATTGTGCTATCAAACTGTTATCAGCCCTTATTGTTAGTATCAAAGTAATATCAAAAGTACATTTTTACAGCTGATGAAGAAAAACCCATGTGCAAAACCCATTGTCATGTGCTTCCTGTTAGTCACTGTCATTTACTCACTGGTACTGTCACAATGCTGTAAAGAGTTTCTGGTGCTAAAAAGTTTTTGAAATTATTGGTTAATATTGCTTTATTATTTCGTAGTCTTTATATATATAAAAAAAAAAAAACTCAGGAAATAAGGTGCACCAACTGAACCCATTAGCTCATACTGTTTAGGTTGTTAAAGGGCGTGTGATGCTGTTTTCTTTGTTCGTACTTTCCTCATCACAAACCTGGAGTTGTGTTTTGTTTCATTCTCACACGCATAGTTCTTCTCGTCCACCTGGTGATGTTGTGTGGTGATACAGGAAGTGCTCCACTGTATTTTTAAACTCCATGCACATTCACTAGAATCATTTGGATAATTTCATCCCTGGAATTGCCAATCTCTACTGAACTAAAGGTGAAAGGAGCCGTTAACGTGAAAACTACATGACATCACAAGGTGGAACAGAGCATTTTGAGCTTTGGAGACACACACTAATAATAAAGAGTTATTCAAACTTGTGTGAATGAAAGAAAACACAACTCCAGGTCTGTTATTGAGGAGGTTACAATATTATAACGTGACTTAAAGCTCCCAAGAGTCAGTTTCTTGGAATATGGGACCTTTAACTGTCACTTTTGGGTCAAACTGGCAACTTCACCACTGATTTCTAGCTTTGTTTTTTATCCTGTGCCAAAGAACTGTGCTCCATTTTGACCAAACAAAAGACAGTTACCTTTAAAAAGTATCTTTAAGCACAACCTCAGATCTGTGAATCATTTACACAAGACTCTTACAGTGGATTACAGTGTGTATATCTTACTCGTCAGTCAGGTGATGGACCTTTGACCTGGAAGTGACCCCCTCGCAGCCCTGGGCATTTGTTGAATCATGTTTGTTGCTTCTTGCTGATCATATACTACAATCATAAATAAGGACCTGTCCAAAAAAAAGCCTTGCTCTGTTCAAGCTGCACTATTAATGTCGAAACAGAATGTGAGAATAAAACTTTCTTTGAAAGAAAATGCTGGACATGTTTGATTATGCAAGTCCAAGATTTGTGGAGATAATACACTTCTGTGGTCCAGGAGCCTGACTCCTCTTTATTCTGCTCCTTCTTCACACCTCACACACCTCGGGACATTATGAGCTCAGGGTCTTTTGTGTCACCTCGGACCCGTTTGGTCTCAGGACCCAAAACTCCCTTTGTGGGACGCTGCTTGTGTGAAATGACCTGAGCCTGTTAAAAGTGCTGCGATAGTCACATACAGGGTTAAATAGTCATGAAAAGTGGAACAAATAATCCTGACATGATGAGGAATACAACAATATAACCTTACAGAGGTGTATGTATTCATGTTTACAGTTATTAGACCATTTATAGAAATAAATATCACAAAAATTGCATTCTCAAGGACAAATCCTCTCCTCAGACTACCTGATTATGACACTGAGTGAGGGATTACAGTTTCATATCTAAATAGAAAGCTCCCCCATATTATCAGCTTCAAATAAAGCCTAAGATGAGCTGTGTGTCTCCAGTGGATCACCTGCCATAACAAAAATAATGTTCCACACCCCCAAACCCACGCATAGAATTCTCAATCATTTGGCCATAGACAGCATACGGGGCCATTCAGTGAAAAACTGGCAGATTTCAGGATGAAAATTCTATTTAACTTTCATGGATTTGAATCATGAAATAGTATCTAATAAATAAATAAAATCAGACCTATCAGAAAATAACAACTTTCCTTGGCCATAGACTTTGAACTGTTTGTGGCAGATTATGTATTTTAGTCCAACTTTTCATACTTTTTATACAATGTCTTTTTTAGATGATATGTTATAAGACATGGTCAGTGCAACATGAGTTTAAAGCAACAAAATGGCGATGTTTACAAGTGAACAGACTAATAATAATAATAATAATAAATAATAATAATAATAATAATAATAATAATAATAATAATAATAATAATAATAATAATAATAATAATAATAATAATAATAGGCGCGCAGTGATAGGAATCGACAGAAAATAGCACCAAGCGATTATGACGTTTTGTGACACAAATATATCACTTTTAGGACAAATATTGTTTTGAGAAAAAAAACAAGCTTTATTTACTGTCCCCGCTAACTTGACGGACCGACTTTGGTCAGGACCAGAACCGGGGCAGAGACAACAGATATAAGCAGTGTCTAACCAGCACTCGAAGCAGAACTGACGAAGCCTCTCGGATGAGCGGCGAAACGTTTTCGACCAAACAAACTTTGTCCAGTTGACAAATTGAATTTCTCCTTTCATCATGGATTCTACCTGGACGACTGAGGGATTCTTCACGTATACTACTACTACTACATTATCATAAAGTATTATCTAAGAGTTTTTTGGTGATGCCTTTTCAGGTGGATGGTGTCTGGAGTCGTTCTTTGTGTGGAAGTACCACATACAGTACTGCATTCCTTTACTTCAGAAAACTGTGTGCCTCTCCACAGATCTGACTGGTAACTGCTTATCTCCATGGAGACAAGAAGGTTGTGAAGGAATATCAATAATATAAACACCAGGTGACTTGCTTGAATATCACTTATATTACTTAATGTTTATAGGAAACACCGAAAATCACATATGGATTGTATTATTTGACCTCGGGAGTTCATGTGTGCAGGAAGGGAGATACCGAGGTTGGGGAGTTCTGGGGAATTTATGACAAGGTAAGACAAAGAAGACTGGGCGGATGTGGGCTAGAGCAGAAGGCGGATCCTGAATCAACATATTATTTGCATATTGTATTTTATCTGTGTGTGGTGTCAGTTTGCTGCTCCTGGTATAAGACTTATTACTGTAAACTCTTGGGGAGGCTGACCCAGAGCTCTGCTTTAGACTTTTTGTTAGGGAAATAAACTTTTGATTCATTTGACATTTTTGAATCTTGGTCGTCTTAAGAGAAGAAGATAATATAAGATAAGATAATCCTTTATTTGTCTCACAATGGGGAAATTGCAGTGTCACAATGCAAGTTTCAGAAACAGTAGGAAAATATGAGCATGCATCAAAATTAAGATAAATAATAATAATAAGTATGTACAATCAACTAAAAAACACAACAGTGTAAGGTTAAAGGCACAGGAACGCTGCACAATAAATGTCTTTGATTCTGAGCAGTGAACAAACAGTCACTACAATAAAGTCACTACAATAAAGTGACTCAGATGATTGTGTACAGTGCAGGGATGGGCAGTGGTGGTTAAATAAATAACTAGCAGATAAAGTTACTTTAAATAATATTGCACATGTAATTATTACTATGGAGATGACACATGGTTGCTATGGAGATGAACATGACTAGCACTGATCATTGTACAGTCTGACAGCAGCAGGTAGGAAAGATCTGCGAAATCTCTCTTTAACACAGCGAGGGTGAATCAGTCTGTCACTGATGCTGCTCTCTAGAGCCGACAGAGCGTTCTGCAGCATAGACATAAGTTTAGCCAGGACCCTCTTGTCCCCCACCTGCTGCACCGAGTCCAGAGGACAGCCCAGGACAGAGCTGGACTTCCTGATGACCTTGTCCAGTTTCTTCTTCTCCCTCTCTGTGATGCTGCTGCTCCAGCAGACCACACCGTACAGGATGGCTGATGCCACCACAGAGTCATAGAAGGTCCTCAGGAGTGGCCCTCTCACTCCAAAGGACCGCAGTCTCCTCAGGAGATAGAGCCGACTCTGGCCCTTCCTGTACAGTGCATCTGTGTTAGGAGTCCAGTCCAGTTTATTGTTCAGATAAACACCCGGGTACTTGTAAGAGTCCACTCTCTCAATGTCCCTTCCCTGGATGTTCACTGAGGGGGAGGCAGTAGAGTGGCGTCTGCGGAAGTCCACCATCATCTCCTTGGTCTTACCCGCGTTGATGAGAAGGTGGTTCCGCTGACACCAGTCCACAAAGTCCTGTGTTAGTCCTCTGTACTCTATGTCATCATCGTCTGTGATGAGACCAATGATGGCGGAGTCATCAGAGAACAGGACACAGCTGTCGGTGTTGTGTCTGAAGTCTGCAGTGTAGAGGGTGAAGAGGAAGGGCGCGAGGACCGTGCCCTGGGGTGCCCCCACACTGCAGGTCATGAGGTCAAACACACAGTCCCGGGCTCTCACCAACTGGGGCCGGTTTGTGAGGTAGTCCAGGATCCACTCAGCCAGGTCACAGTCCACTCCTGTCCACTCCAGCTTGTCCCTCAGGAGCAGCGGCTGGTGTTGAACACACTGGAGAAGTCAAAGAACAAGATTCTCACAGTGCTGCCGGGCCTCTCCAAGTGGGACAGCGAGCGATGCATCAGAGAGATGATGGCGTCCTCTACTCCGATGCTGGGCCGATACGCGAACTGCAGCGGGTCCATCGCTGAGCTCACCGTGGAGCGGTGGCGACCCAGGACTCGCCCCTCCAGAGTCTTCATCAGAGGAGACGTGAGAGCCACTGGCCTGAAGCTGTTGAGCGGTGTCTTGGGCACAGGTACCACACAGGATGTCTTCCACAGCTGTGGCACCACCTTCAGCTTCAGGCTCAGGTTGAAGACATGCTCCATAACTCCACACAGCTCATCTGCACAGGACTTAAGGAGCCTGTGGCTGATCCCGTCTGGTCCAGCAGCTTTTCTACTCCTTATCCGGCTCAGTTCTCTCCTAACCTGAGCTGTTGTGAAGGACAAAGAGCGAAGGCATGTGCTGGGGGTCTGGCTGAGTACTTGATGTGGATTCGGGGGCTGGGGGGCTGAGGCAGAGGTGTGAAGAGGTGACAGTCTGGGCCATTGTGCAGGGGACAAGGTGAGCCCATGCAGCGGTGCGGGGGGAGGGGTGGGTGATTGATCAAACCTCAGGAAGTGTGAATTCAGATCGTTCACCCACTGTTGATCTCCCTCTGTCTGGACGGGCGGAGGATTGAAGCCAGAGACACTCTTCAGACTCCTCCACACCTCCCTGACATTCCGCTGCTGCAGCTGCTGTTTCATCTTCCTCCTGAAGTTGGCCCGAGCCTGTCTGATTTTCCTTCTCAGCTTCTTCAACCTGCTATACATTCAACAGTTGCAAACCATTTACCAGAAATGTCTGTCTTTTGTTTTTTAGTTTCTCTCTGGTGTCTAGTTTAGCATACCCATTCAAACCCTACTCTTTCACACCTCTGGACCTGACCTGGCTAACCTCCTTGTTTCCTTTGTTTGTAAAGGGAAAAAGTGAATCTGAAAAGATTAGTTTGGAGCAGACACTCACACTTGGAGTTAGAAAAGTGAAAAGAAAAGGGAGGGTAGAAATATCTTTGTGTCTCGTGTGAAGAATGTAAATAAACGAGCCCTTCACACACCTTCACACACCCATGGGTGCCAAGACCTAACCAGAACTATACCAGAACTAAACCAGGACTAAACCAAGGCTAAACCAGAACTATACCACAACCAAACCAGGACTAAACCAAGATTAAACAAGAACTAAACCAGGACTAAAACAAGGCTAAACCAGAACTAAACCAGGACTAAACCAGGATTAAACCAAGGCTAAACCAGAACTAAACCAAGGCTAAACCAGAACTAAACCAGAACTAAACCAGGACTAAACCAGGATTAAACCAAGGCTAAACCAGGACTAAACCAGGACTAGAACAAGGCTAAACCAGAACTAAACCAAGGCTAAACCAGAACTAAACCAGAACTAAACCAAGGCTAAACCAGAACTAAACCAGAACTAAACCAGGACTAAACCAGGATTAAACCAAGGCTAAACCAGGACTAAACCAGGACTAAAACAAGGCTAAACCAGAACTAAACCAGAACTAAACCAAGGCTAAACCAGGACTAAACCAGAACTAAACCAAGGCTAAACCAGAACTAAACCAGAACTAAACCAGGACTAAACCAGGATTAAACCAAGGCTAAACCAGAACTAAACCAGAACTAAACCAAGGCTAAACCAGAACTAAACCAGAACTAAACCAGGACTAAACCAGGATTAAACCAAGGCTAAACCAGGTCTAAACCAGGACTAAAACAAGGCTAAACCAGAACTAAACCAAGGCTAAACCTGAACTAAACCAGAACTAATCCAAGGCTAAACCAGAACTAAACCAAGGCTAAACCAGAACTAAAGCAGAACTAAACCAGGACTAAACCAGGATTAAACCAAGGCTAAACCAGAATTAAACCAAGGCTAAACAGAACTAAACCAGAACTAAACCAGGACTAAACCAGGATTAAACCAAGGCTAAACCAGAACTAAACCAGGATTAAACCAAGGCTAAACCAGGACTAAATCAGACCTAAACCAGGACTAAACCAAGGCTAACCCAGAACTATACCACAACCAAACGAGGGAGGGAGAGGGAAAGGGAGAGCAGGAGGTGGTTGGTGTCTCTGGGGCTTTCCAAGTGACCAAAAACAACATGTACATAAACTCTACCAAGACGTTACACTACCCAGGTCTAAACCAGGACTAAACCAGGTCTAAACCAGGTCTAAACCAGGAATAAACCAAGACTGAACCTGGACTAAATCAGAACTATACCAGGACTAAACAAAGCTAAACCAGTTCAAAACTTTGAACTAGAACTTACTGAAGACCTAACCAGAACCATACCAGAACTAAAACAGGACTAAACCAGAACTAAACCTGGACTAATTCAAGGCTAAACTAGAACTATCCCACAATTAAACCATCATAGTCATAGTCATAGTCATAGTTGCTTTATTGTCGAAAAACAATCATATGTACATGTAAATAGAGTGAATTCGAAATTTAGTTTCCCCACTAACCAGGCAGGACAGTATAGAGTGGCTAGGGGAGGGGCCGCTGCGCTTGCGCGCGCCGCCGACTGGGAGATGCAGAGTAGAAAAGATGCAATACAATCAATGACAATTATACACAACATGTAATGCAGACAATTTTACAACATGTAATGACAGAAAAAACAATTGGAGAGGTAAACATACGGTGATCTTTTTCTTTGGCAACAGAAGGAAGGGGGGTGGGGGTGGGGGGGCAGATTGGAAATCAATAATTGATTGGAAACTGACACAGAGGCAGACTTAATAAAAATAGACAGGGCAGAGTGTTTTACATAAAAAATGTCAGTGTAAGTCGAATGGAATGTGTTGTTTTCTTTTGTAGAGTGCTGTGTAGATAAGGCCCCAGCTGTGACCTTGGACGTGTTTGTGCAGAAGATGTAGTCAAAACAAAGTCCCGTTGAATCACAATTTCAGGAGAATTAATTACACCGGGAAATTTAGCAAAATCAATACATTTTTAGAACCCAGGCGAACAGACAATTTGCCAGAACCCTGGTTTCTGCCAGTCACCCCAACTTCATGCCACCAAGCAGGTCTGCGCGACTCGCAATCCTCCCGCTGGCACGTATGATGAATGAACGCAGACTGAGCCGCTGTTCCACACAGTTCCACATCCATTATCCGAGATGTTATCCAGTGCCAGACAGATTTCCACAACTCAGGTGTTTCAGTTTGTGTTTCCCTTCAGATCTCGTCCTCCCTAGACCGCCACAGCCCCACTATCATGACCTCCGGCGGCTCGGGGCTCTTTTATCCGCTCAGCTCCAATTAATGATGGGTCAGAAAAACATCCTCCAGGCCAATCCAGATGTCCTGCCATCAAAATTCCAATAGTAATCGTTTCGTGTCCTCCAGTAACAGCGGTGCCAGACGCACAAAACGTTGTGTATCTAGCAGCGAGTTCCCTTGGGACTGTCCGGCTCTCCAGACCGGCACTGCTCCATGAAAAAAAAAAAATGCCAATAGCGTTGTGGGACCAGCTCCAATTCATGATTTAGGATTCGAAAATCTGATCCAACAGGAGAAAAATTACGAAAAAATGACGAGACGAGAGAAATAGACATCAGACAGAGCAAGATAAGGAGGAAGAAGAAAATGCGTCTGCTCTCCACGGCAGCTAGAACAGAAGAAGAAGAAAAAAAAAAAAAAAAAAGAACCAAGACTAAAACAGGACTAAACTACAACAACAACAACAACAAAAACTACTACTACTACTACTACTACTACTACTAC
This sequence comes from Paratrypauchen microcephalus, assembly GCA_036785185.1. Lineage (NCBI taxonomy): Eukaryota > Metazoa > Chordata > Actinopteri > Gobiiformes > Gobiidae > Paratrypauchen > Paratrypauchen microcephalus. Next base: position 1,884,513 of record JAVJIX010000079.1, on the reverse strand, counting down.
TACTACTACTACTACTTCTACTACTGCTTCTATTACTACTTTTACTACTACTACTACTACTTTTACTACTACTTCTACTACTACTTCTACTACTATTGCTACTACTTCTACTACTACTACTACTACTACTTCTATTACTGCCACTATGACTACTGCTGCTTTTACCACTACTTCTGCTACTACTACAAGTACTACTACTACTACTGCTGTTACTACTACTGCTAATACTACTTATACCACTACTACTACTACTACTTTTACTAGTACTACTACTGCTACTACTACTACTACTACATTATCACAATTAAACCAGGACTAAAGTAGGACTAATCCAGAACTAAACCAGGACTAAATCAGAACTTAACCAGGACTAATCAAAGTCTAAACTAGAACTATACCACAGCTAAAACAGGACTAAACCAGAATAAACCAGAATTACACCAGGACTAAACCAGGACTAAACCAGGACGAAACCAAGGCTAAATCAGAACTAAACCAGACCTAAACCAGGACTAAATCGGAACTTAACCAGGACTAATCAAAGTCTAAACTAGAACTATACCACAGCTAAAACAGGACTAAACCAGAATAAACCAGAATTACACCAGGACTAAACCAGGACTAAACCAGGACGAAACCAAGGCTAAATCAGAACTAAACCAGACCTAAACCAGGACTAAATCGGAACTTAACCAGGACTAATCAAAGCCTAAACTAGAACTATACCACATCTAAAACAGGACTAAACCAGAATTACACCAGAACTAAACCAGGACTAAACCAGGACTAAACCAGAATTACACCAGAACTAAACCAGGACTAAACCAGGACTAAACCAAGGCTAACCCAGAACTATACCACAACCAAACGAGGGAGGGAGAGGGAAAGGGAGAGCAGGAGGTGGTTGGTGTCTCTGGGGCTTTCCAAGTGACCAAAAACAACATGTACATAAACTCTACCAAGACGTTACACTACCCAGGTCTAAACCAGGTCAAAACCAGGTCAAAACCAGGAATAAACCAGGTCTAAACCAGGTCTAAACCAGGTCTAAACCAGGAATAAACCAGGAATAAACCAAGACTGAACCTGGACTAAACCAGAACTATACCAGGACTAAACAAAGCTAAACCAGTTCAAAACTTTGAACTAGAACTTACTGAAGACCTAACCAGAACTATACCAGGACTAAAACAGGACTAAACCAGAACTAAACCTGGACTAAACCAGAACTAAAACAGGACTTAACCAGAACTAAAACAGAACTTAACCAGGACTAATTCAAGGCTAAACTAGAACTATCCCACAATTAAACCAGGACTAAACCAGGACTAAACTACTACTACTACTACTACTACTACTACTACTACTACTACTACTACTGCTGCTTCTACTACTTTTACTACTACTTCTACTGCTACTACTACTACTACTACTGCTACTACTTTTACTATTACTTCTGCTACTACTACTACTACTACTACTACTACTACTACTACTACTACTACTGCTTCTACTACTTTTACTACTACTTCTACTGCTACTACTACTACTACTGCTACTACTACTACTACTACTACTGCTGCTTCTACTACTTTTACTACTACTTCTACTGCTACTACTACTACTACTGCTACTACTTTTACTATTACTTCTGCTACTACTACAACTATTACTACTACTGCTGCTGCTGCTGTTACTACTACTGCTACTACTACATTATCACAATTAAACTAGGACTAAATTAGAACTAAACCAGGACTAAACCAGAACTAAACCAGAACTATACCACAACCAAACCAGGACTAAACCTCAGTGGCTGGTGGTTAGAACCATGAGTGCACACAGTTTTCGTGTCCTTAGGCAAGACACTTCAGCATGAGTAATGCCCCATCTCCTCACAGTTTATTCATGTGTATTTGTTCATTTTCTTTATGACAAATCTAACTGTAGACTGAGAGTTAAAGGTCCCATGGCATGAAATCCCCCCCCCCCCCCCTTTTCTGTGTTAGAAAAAAACACAGCTCAAACGGGCGATTCTGAACAAGGAAACTATGTTACCTCACATCGGAAAAATAAATGCAAATGCAGTTCCACCACCGTCTGGATGTCCATCCCCTGTCTCTGGAAGTCACGCCCAGAGAGCGAAAATGCGTTTTTTTATTTGCCTGGAGGCACGTGCGAGTGTTTCTAGGCTCGGAAGTCCTTTATCTGAGCCTGTGGACCTCTGAAACAGCAGTGGTTTAATTTTATTTTCTGTGAAAGTGTGTTTTTTTTTTCATTGAAATGCCTCTCCTTTCTTCCTTCGTGCTTAAAACATGGAAGTGAGAGACAGTGCACAGCGCACCGCTAAAACAAGGAACCAGCAGCACATTTGCCCCCCCCACCCGCTCCTCTAACCTATCTCTGTCCTTCTCATTTGCATTCAAGCAACAAGGCCCAGAATGAGTTGTTCAGAGAGAGATTTCTCATGCACTGAGTCTTGATTTTGAAGAAGGATTCATTTACAGTATTAGGGAACCATTAAGGAGCCATATAAAAGCATCAAGAAGTACCATGTCATGGGACCTTTAACGGCTTTCACAACAGGATTCAAAGACGGAAATAAAACAAGTCTTCTGAGCAACTTTTTTTGTTTTTTTTAATAAAGCCGGGAGCAGGTTTCGATTTGACTGAAGTGAAACTGGCCATCGTTTTAACAGGGTGTGTGTGTGTGTGTGTGTGTGTGTGTGAATGAAACAAACCACAAGGTCTGTTTGTGATCAGGGCTAAACTAGAACTATCCCACAATTAAACCAGGACTAAACCAGGACTAAACTACTACTACTACTACTACTACTACTACTACCACTACTACTACTGCTGCTTCTACTACTACTACTACTACTACTACTACTACTACCACTACTACTACTGCTGCTTCTACTACTTTTACTACTACTTCTACTGCTACTACTACTACTACTACTTTTACTATTACTTCTGCTACTACTACTACTATTACTACTACTGCTGCTGCTGCTGTTACTACTACTGCTACTACTACATTATCACAATTAAACTAGGACTAAACCAGAACTATACCACAACCAAACCAGGACTAAACCTCAGTGGCTGGTGGTTAGAACCATGAGTGCACACAGTTTTCGTGTCCTTAGGCAAGACACTTCAGCATGAGTAATGCCCCATCTCCTCACAGTTTATTCATGTGTATTTGTTCATTTTCTTTATGACTAATCTAACTGTAGACTGAGAGTTAAAGGTCCCATGGCATGAAATTTTCACTTTCTGCGGTTTTTGAACGTTAATGTGAGCTCCCCTACCCTGTTTAGGCCCCCCTTCCCCATGGCTACAAGTTGCGAAATGTCTAAACTGAGCATTTGCGGTACTTTTCTGTGTTAGAAAAAAACACAGCTCAAACGGGCGATTCTGAACAAGGAAACTATGTTACGTCACATCAAAAAAAGAAATGCAAATGCAGTTCCACCACCGTCTGGATGTCCACCCCCTGTCTCTGGAAGTCACGCCCAGAGAGTTTGGACCACGAAGGAGCTACGCAATGCGAAATGCGTTTTTTAATTTGCCTGGAGGCACGTGCGAGTGTTTCTAGGCTCGGAAGTCCTTTATCTGAGCCTCTGGACCTCTGAAACAGCAGTGGTTTAATTTTATTTTCTGTGAAAATTTGTTTTTTTCATTGAAATGCCTCTCCTTTCTTCCTCCGCGCTTAAAACGTGGAAGTGGGGCCAGAGCATGTGTCTTTCTCATGCACTGTCTTGATTTTGGAGCAGGATTCATTTACAGTATTAGGGAACCATTAAGGCGCCATATAAAAGCATCAAGAACTACCATGTCATGGGACCTTTAACGGCTTTCACAACAGGATTCAAAGACGGAAATAAAACAAGTCTTCTGAGCGACTTTTTTTGTTTTTTTTATAAATCCGGGAGCAGGTTTCGATTTGACTGAAGTGAAACTGGCCATCGTTTTAACAGGGTGTGTGTGTGTGTTATGTGTGTGAATGAAACAAACCACAAGGTCTGTTTGTGATCAGGAAACATTAGGACATAGGACAGAAAATAGAGTAAAATGGGTCCTTTAAAGTGCATTTGAGTAATGAGTTCTTTTTTCCCTAAAACATAGTTCATTAGATTTAAAATTTTACAAAAAGTTGCCTAGTTCTGTCTAGTTTTTAATTTTTAGTGAGGTTTATAATTTTACTTCTTGGCTGGACATGGACAGAAGATTTGACATACACAGGACTAATTCCATAACTGTTACCTAGCAACAAGAATGTTCACAAGCCACAAGTTGCAGGTTTACTGGAAAAGAGGGAGGAGGGATACAGGCACTAAATAAATGACTATAAATAAATCATAAGCACTAAGTAAGATCAGAGAGGATGCCATATGATTTATCTACGCACTTTTGCCTGCAATGTTTCACCGTATGGCATTAAATGTATATATATATATTTCTTTTTGTAGTTTTGTTGCTTTTAGAATAGTAGTGTAATGAAGAAATATCAGTTTTAATTGATTTGTGGTCCATTCATCTACATTTAATCAGTAGGCCTATTCACACCGACCTGCTCAGGGACTGCAGCTGTAAATAATAATAATAATAATAATAATAATAATAATAATAATAATAATAATAATAATAATAATAATAATAATAATAATAATAATAATAATGCATTAGTCTTACACTAAATACTAAACACTTTTCCACACGCTCAGAGTCACTTTATAATTCTGTGCATTATTCATTCATTCACTCCACACTAGTGTAGCCATAGCTGCCCTGGGACAGACTGAGAGAGGCCAGGCTGCCAGTCTGCTCCTTCATCCTCTCCAAACACCATCAACACTCAGCACCACATTCACACTAGGCAATGTGGGTGAAGTGCCTTGCCCAAGGACACAACAAGTCTTTTTTTTTTTTTGCCACTACTGCCCCACTGTGCCTCTCATCCAAGTATTACCCAGTCCTGACCCTGCTCAGTCTGTGAGGAGCAGGCCCCTCATCGCTCACTCTCTTTTGTCTGCCTTCACCAAATAATAAATTAAAAAAACAAACTTAAAGGCAAATTAACGTTTTTTTTTTTACAATCTGAGCCTTCTTTCGGCAATAAAACAAGTAGTTTCACTCACCCATAGCATTTTTCTGTCAATTGGAGCAGTATCACAGAACTTATGTTGAGCCGTTCTGTTCTAGTAATGATCCCGTATCCGTTAACATGGTGCTGTATCATTTGCTCGGGGCATTACTTTGCGGTGTCCAAATAACACAAACTTTAGCACTTTTCAAATCATAGAAGCCCGATGTCTTAATGTAAGAATTCGTTTGAAGCAAAAGTGGCCTGTAATCCGAGATTTAGCCATAGTTTCGAGTAGATGAGGACGCCAGTGCGCATGCGCGGACTGTGCCATCAGCTCCCGGGACCCAAACATGAAACGCAAAGCTGAAAACTATGGATAAATCTCGGATTACAGGCCACTTTTGCTTCAAACGAAATCTTACATTAAGACATCGGGCTTCTATGATTTGAAAAGTGCTAAAGTTTGTGTTATTTGGAGACCGCAAAGTAATGCCCCGAATACAAATGCTAACGGACAACATAACTTTCTTCAAACAGCTCCAAATGACACGAACGTGATATGGGTGAGTCAAACGACTTGTTTTATTACCGAAAGAAGGCTCAGATTGTAAAATAACGTTACTTTGCCTTTAAATATAATGATTTTCAAGAACACTAACGTGTCATGTGACCTTTCATGTGTCATTTTTGAGGAGTGAACGTTTCCTGAAAAGACCAGAAACCACGTCACTGCAGTGTTTGGTTATCAAACGTGAGCCACAGAGAGCAGCCTGCACCTGCACCATGCTCAGCTTCTTCATCTGTGTCAAACTTTCACCATAAACAACACCTATATCTTACTTGGCTTCTGCTGTGTTATTTTTTATTATTATTATTATTATTATTATTATTAATAATAATAATAATAATAATAATAATAATAATAATAATAATAATAATAATAATAATAATAATAATAATGAGTGAGTGAAATAAAATACAAGGGTCCATCCAGGTCTGTTTTTGAGGAGGTAACAACATTCTGACATGACTTAAAGCTCACAAGAGTCTGTTTTGTGTAATATAAGACCTTTGATCACAGTGATTGTTAAACTACACATGCAAAATGAAGTGTACTTGTGTGTGTGAGGTACGCAGCAAGTCACAGTGACGAGCTCAGTCTACATTTATGGAGTTTAGATACAGTGGTACCTCACCTTACGAAATTAATTCATTCCAGAAGTGGTTTCGTAACGTGAATTTTTCGTAAGTTGAGTAGCTATTTCAATGGAAAAAGCCTGATTCGTTCCAAGGTTGTTTTTGTTTATAGTGTAACATTTTTTTATAGTGTAACATTGGTTCTGCGTCCTGATTGGCTAAGAGACTAGACCAGGACTAAACGTGGACTAAACCAGGTCTAGACCAGAAATAAACCAGGTCTAGACCAGGTCTAAACCTGGACTGGACCTGGACTAAACCAGGGCTGGACCAGGTCTAGACCTGGACTAAACCAGGATTAAACCACCACATGCCACTCTTTGCCGGTTTTGTGCGGCTGGTTTGTGGCTCGGGCTCCAGAGGATGCGGTCTGGGCGCCGCGGTTCTATCTCGTGCTCGCAGCCCCGGTGCCGGTCGTGCAGACCAGGACTAGGGGTGCTCCTCGCACCGGCTGGTTTGTGGCCCGAGACACAAACCAGCCGGTGCGTGCTCCTCGCTCCTCATGTCTCCGCGCTGCTTCTGGAGTTGTGTCTCCCTCCACGCTTCACTATTTAATACATTTTGTTGAAAATCGTGCGTGTTCGGCGCTAGAGCTAAGAGGCCGAGAAAGGTGCTCTTTGAGCGGGGATAACAGCGGGGCGTGCATCTGAGCGGACATTATTCGAATTTTTGAGATTTCACGTTTCGTAACTTGAATTTTCTTTCGTACCTAGAGACCAAAATTTAACGTGAAGGCATTTCGTAACTTGGATTTTTCGTATGTAGGGTCTTTCGTAAGGTGAGGTACCACTGTATTGTGTTTGAGTGAATCACCTGAGGTTCTGTGGGAGTGATGAATGTGAGATCATCGTTTTCATGCTGAATCATGTGACAATTTTACTACTACACATGCACAAACGCACACACACACACACACACACACACACACACAGTATAGACCATATGTTACCGGCACAACACTTAAAGGGCTGTACAGATCAAGAAAGCAACAAAAGGGGATTATTGTTCAAATGTGATGATCCGAGTCCTAAAACACTAAAATCTTTGTAAAATCTCATAAAAGTAAAATCACAGACACAGAGGAGCACACAACTCAGGCGTTTTTAGTACGTATTAAAGGTGCTGTATTATGCAGGATGAATTCTTGTGAGCTTTAAGCCATGTTATAATGCATTAAGGGGAAGAGGTACATTTAAAACAAAGATGGTGAGAAGCACCAGGAAGAGCCTGGCAGTCTGTGAAATGGGCTGGGAGAAAACCTGAAGCAGTGCCCAAATATCCATAAAGAAATTATTAGAGTTTTTGCTTTTGTGGTATAAGCCTGAGTGACAACTCAGCATCCAGATAAAATAACTGTAATAACTTTTGCTATATGTAAATATTTGTAAAGTTTTGTGATCAATGTACATAAGCAACCACATCAATCTAAGCTTTTCTTCTACCCACTCTTTTCCACAAATGTGCTTTTCTGTTTATATGTAGTATGAATATGATTATTGTTTTTCTCTTGGCAATCAATCAATTAATGTTGTTACCTCCTCATAAACAGACCTGGAGTTGTGTTTTGTGCCATTCACATGTTTGAACAATCCTTTATTATTAGTCTATCCACATCTCCAATGCTCAAAATGCTCTGTTCCACCTTGTGATGTCATCAAGTGGTACTTTTTCAACTTTACAGCCCCTTTTACCTTCAGTTCAGTAGAGATGAGCAGTTTCCAGATGATTCTAGTGGTGTGTGGAGATTAAAATATAAATATACAGGGTGTGTGTTGAACGTGTGAATGGAACAAAACATAACAACAACAATTAGTATTACTACTACTACTACTACTACTACTACTACTACTACTACTACTACTACTATAAGCCTGCTATACTGCTACTTCTACCACTACTAAATTGTATACACTATCATGTAATCGTCCAGGAGTTGTCCATTGTAGTACTTAAATAATACTACAAAATGATAGAAATATTGCATAACATGTGTGTACACTGTGTTTCCGTGTACTTTCAGTTACACCTGTGGCTTACACAGTGGTCCATCTGCTTTGACGAGTTTGATATCAGTCGATCAGAGGGGGCGGGGCTACAGGCAAACTGGAATAAAACGCAAACGCCATGGAAACGAACAACAAACAAGTCTATAAAAACAGACCGGTCAGACCGGTTCACAACACCAGGCCCAGTACACTTTGAATCAGATCAGATAGTCTATAGTGACCACATCCTTACAGTGATAAGAGGGGTTAGTCTGCCAGCTGCCTGTTTCTGTGGACATAAGCATTTGTGTGCAGTGAGTATGACAATAAAATGATCTTTCCCCGTGGATACGAGCAACATGCACCACAAAAAGGCCTACAGTACTTATAGTAACTAGTGCATGATATAAGAAATTCATGGTACTCCTCCTCATTTATTTATTCATTTAGAGCAGGTCAACACAAGGAAATAAATACAGGTAACCAATATACAGTCAAATACATTTGTCTTTTCTTTTTGCTCGAAAAGGAGTGGGAAGAAGAAAACGTATTAAATCCCACCCCTGTCTTCCAAAACATAACTTAAATTATCAATTAGCTTCCTTATCAGCTCAGTTGAAAGAAACACAAAACAAAAAAAGGCAAATTCCAAAAAAACAAAAACAAAACTGATACAGAAAAGTGCCATTTGACGATTCATTCAAACTCGTCTCTGTATTCAGACCAGACCACGTCTTTATACAAGAACTTAAAGGAAAAGTAACGTTGTTTTACAATCTGAGCCTTATTTCGGTAATAAAACAAGTTGTTTTACTCACCCATAGTAATTTGGTGTCATATGGAGCACTTCCGGAGATGTTTTAAGATTTGCGATCTCCATCATGTGAGTTCTCGGGGCACTTGTTTGCGGTCTCCATATAACACAAACTTTAGCACTTTTCAAATCATAGAAGCCCGATGTCTTAGCCTACGATTTCGTGTGGTCAAAAGTGGCCTGTAATCCGAGATTTAGCCATAGTTTCGAGTAGATGAGGACGCCAGTGCGCATGTGCGGACTGTGCTCTCAGCTCCCGGGACCCAAACATGAAACGCAAAGCTGTAAACTATGGATAAATCTCGGATTACAGGCCACTTTTGCTTCAAACGAAAACGTAGACTAAGACATCGAGCTTCTATGATTTGAAAAGTGCTAAAGTTTGTGTTATTTGGAGCCCGCACGGGGCATATTACATGCTTGGGGAATATATTATATGCCCCGAGCTATGGCTAGAAGTCGTGCTAGGCTAACGCTAATCTAAAACATCTCTGGAAGTGCTCCATATGACACCAAAGTGCTAAGGGTAAGTAAAACAACTTGTTTTATTACCGAAATAAGGCTCAAATTGTAACGTTACTTTTCCTTTAAATTTGTGAATATTTTGGCAGAGCTTTTGCTGTAAATCCAGAACATTCCACATTTTTAGCCCACACACAGTCACACAGAAACTTTTACGAGTGTTTCTAACATTCGGCAAAATGAAGTTTCCAAAACCTCTCAGATTATAAATGTTCTGGTCAAATGCAGAAGTCAAATTTCTCCCGTGTGTCACTGTGTGTCATTGTGTGTGAGACCAATAAAGGCTTAAGCCTAAGCTTAAAAAAATATATATATATATATAAATGTTCTCTTTAAGAGCAAAACATTTTTGCAATTTTTTTGGCAATTGTTTATTAAATGCTTTAAAAAGCATAATCACTGTATAATATTTTACAAGGTCATTAAATTTGAATAACTTTAACTGAATAAAAAGATCATGAGTGTGTTCTTAAGAAGCCGACCTTGTGAATGATCCACACGGCCGTTTTTTGCAGAAGAAATAGTGGATTAGTTGAACATTGGTAATTATTACCCCAAACTTCAACACAATATATAAAATAAGTAAGAATCAATGAACAATATAGAATACAAAGTGCATTGTGATCAAGGTTTTGCTTAGCTTTATTTATAATTGAGAGGCTTTTGGCTATTTTTGTTTTTATGTGCCTGATGTGGACTTTCCATGATCAGTTACTGTCCATAATTACCCCTAGGAATTCATCATCAGTGATTATTTGTAATTCAGGATTGCATTTATAACTACCAAAGATCATCACTTTTGTTTTATTTAAATTGAATAATAGTTTATGAACTCCTCCTCCTCTGGAGCAGATGTCACCCGCTGCTCCTGAAACGTGTCATTAAAGGAAAATTAACATTTTTTTTAACAATCTGAGCCTTCTTTCGGCAATAAAACAAGTAGTTTTACTCACCCATAGCAGTTTGGTGTCAATTGGAGCAGTATCGCAGAACTTATGTTGAGCCGTTCTGTTCTACTAATGATCCCGTATCCGTTAGCGTGAGTGCTCGGGGCACTGAATTGCAGTGTCCAAACAACACAAACTTTAGCACTTTTCAAATCACAGAAGATCGCTGTGTCAGGGTAGACTTTTAGTGGATTCCAAAACGGCCTGAAACCCGATATCGCAACAGAAAAGTAAAGTTCAGAGCGGTGTTAGCTTCTTTCGGACTAGCGGTGTTTACAAAACAGCTGAGTTCACGCATGCGCACTGTCCTCTCTGATGACGTCATCAAATGAAACTATAGCTGGATATCAGGTTTCAGGCCGTTTTGGAATCCACTAAAAGTCTACCCTGACACAGCGATCTTCTGTGATTTGAAAAGTGCTAAAGTTTGTGTTATTTGGACACCGCAAAGTAATGCCCCGAGCACTCACGCTAACGGATACGGGATCATTAGTAGAACAGAACGGCTCAACATAAGTTCTGCGATACTGCTCCAATTGACACCAAACTGCTATGGGTGAGTAAAACTACTTGTTTTATTGCCGAAAGAAGGCTCAGATTGTAAAAAAAACACGTTAATTTTCCTTTAAACCCCACAAGTCACAGGTCAGATCTGTGGAGAGGTGACGTGTTTCTATTGCTGAAAAAATACCTTGAAAAACTGTAAGAATACTTTGAAATGTATTCAGTTACAGAATACTGTATACCTGCATAAAGGGCCATATTACACTATATTCTGATCTATTTCCTCATCACAAACATATTTATATAATTATTATTAGACCATTAGTAGTAGTAGTAGTAGTAGTAGTAGTAGTAGTAGTAGTAGTAGTAGTAGTAGTAGTAGTAGTAGTAGTAGTAGTAGTAGTAGTAGCAGTATTGTAAGTACTACAATGGACAACTCCTGGATGAATATGGGATAGTGTATAAATTGTAGTTGTAGTAGCAGTAGCAGTAGTCGCAGTATAACAGGCCTATAACTTAAGCCCAACAGTACTGTAGATTCAAACCATTAAGCACAAATGTATCATGTAGTAGTAGTATTAGTAGTATTAGTAGTTGTGTTATGTTTAACACAAACCCTGCATATTTAGACTGAGTTCTTCTCTCAAACAAAAAAAAACCCCACACTTCCACCTTGTGATGTCATTGGATAATACATTTTTAAACTCCACACACCTTCACAAAATCATTTGGATAATTCTGTGCTGGAAATGCCAATCTCTGCTCAACTACAGGTAAAAGAAGCTGATAAAACTACCACTACATGACATCACAAGGTGGAACGGAGCATTTCGAGCTTTGGAGATGCAGACAACCTAATAATAATAATGCACGATTACTCCAACATGTGTGAATGGAACAAAACACAACTCTGTTTTTGAGTAGGAAACAACATCAAATAGTACTGACTTGCATATCCTTATTATTATTATGATATAAGCTCATGTTTCTTTTGTTTTAGGCGTGTAACCTTTGCACAGTGTCTGTCTGTATGTCTGTCTGTTTCATAACTTATGCAGCTGTAATAAAACCGCGCTGACTCACGGGTTTCAGGCCAGGACCTCGTGACCTCTGAATGTGTTTGACCTATTTTATTTAATCACGTGATTTACAGGAACCTCCGGAGGCACCGTGACGCGCGCGGCTCTGAGCAGCAGGGGGCGCTATTGGACGGAGACATGGGCGTTCAGTAGAAATGGATACATAAATAGAGGTTAATAAATGAATAAAAAATGCCTCTGCAGATTATAAATAAGAGCTTATCTGTAAACAGAGCTTATCTGAGCCAGGGCCCATTCTCTGTTTCTAAGTTTTTCACAGTGTGGCATTAAACTTCTCTATCTCCACGGAGACAAGCAGGTGGAATGAGATGAGATGAGATCACGGGTCAGGTCAGTTGAGACTCACAGTTCCAATAGGCCTACATGTTTAATGAGGGGTTTTTGGAGTAAAAAAACATTACAAATCACATCTGTATTTGAATGAAAGCAATGCAGACACATGTGATGCCAACATGTGGAAGAGACCAGCAGGTCACAGACTAGCAGAAAAGTGACATGGTGCTGCTTTAATGTAACCAAGGTAGTGGATACATTAAATTACATTAAACGACATTAAATTAAATACGTTAGATTATTAGTCACTCTGTTAAGATACGAAGCTCACTGCAGGTACACTACTTTAAAGACTCAAAGATTCATAGATTCAAAGCTTTTATTGTCATATGCACAGTAAAGAAACACGTTTCCCTGTACAATGAAATTCTTACTTTGCTGCCCACCCTGGATGCCAAGAGCTGGTAAAAAAAAAATAAAATAAAATAAAATAGATAAATAAGATAAAGAGAAGCATGTAAAAAGTTTTCATAGTGTATAATCTTTACCAAATATACACTATGAAAAATATAGGCTGGAGCTATGTGCAATTGTGCATATTTACAGATAATGTGCAACATTAGTTTTATGTGCAACTGTCACTAGTAAAAATGGTGTGTAAACATGGTTGATATCGTGCAAACAGAAGTGACTTCCTCATCTTTTCAATAATTAATCAATTATAACAAGGCAGTAATTATTCTCAGTGTGTGTGTGTGTGTGTGTGTGTGTGTGTGTGTGTGTGTGTGTGCGTGTGTGTGTGTGCGCGTGTGTGTGTGTGTGTGTGTGTGTGCGCGCGCATGTGTGTGTGTGTGTGTGTGTGTGTGTGTGTGTGTGTGTGTGTGTGTGTGTGCGCATGTGCGCGTGTGTGTGTGTGTGTGTGCGCGCGCATGTGTGTGTGTGTGTGTGTGTGTGTGTGTGTGTGTGTGTGTGTGTGTGTGTGTGTGTGTGTGTGTGTGTGTGTGTGTGTGTGTGTCCACGTTGGGCTGGACTCACTAAGTATTCAAAGTATTGAGGAAACAGCAGCATGTTCATAAAATGAGGCACTGCAGGTGCAGAAGTCTTCACATTAGAGGTATTATTTTGACACTTGTGTTGTAGTTTAGTCACATAAATGTATGAAAAGCACAGGTTTAAATGTCTGGCTTCTTTTTGTTGCCGTATTACAAATAAATAAATAAATAAATAAAAATAAAAAAAGATTATAGGCTGACCAGTACTAACAGTTGCAGCTGTGATGGATGAGATAAGCCAGTGTGTGTTGTATTATGTTAAGTATTGTCTTTTTTCACACAGAGGACTGCAAGCTTTAAACCATGTTAGAATATTGATATAATCAAAAATAGCTGGAGTTGTGTTTTCTTTCATGCACACACTCACTGAAAAACATTACTCCAGGTATGTTTGTGATGAGGAAACAACATTAATTATTTTCCCTCTAAATGTTGTAGTTTGCTCTTGTTTCATGTTTCATGTTTCATGTTTCATGTGAGTGGGGGTGAGCTGCTGTAAATAGTCTGTGGGTTGAAAACACTGACATAACCGGTGCATGGTCTGTAAATATGTACATAGCGCCTAGCCTATATTTTTCATAGTGCATATTCTATATATATATATTTTTACATGCTTCTCTTTATCTTATTCATCTATTTATTTTTTGTTTGCATGCTCTTGAAATCCAGAGTGGGCAGCAAAATAAGAATTTCATTGTACAAGGAAACATTTTTCTTTACTGTGCATATGACAATAAAAGCTTTGACTCTTGAATCCTTGAACGGTCTTCTCCTGGACCTCAGATCTCAGCTCAGATCACTGCAGATGACTTTTCTGAATACACTCCACCTTAATGTGTTTAAAATAAACCTGTACTTGCATAAAAAGAGCAACATTCAAGCACCAGCCAAACATAAACATGAGATTGCTTTGACAGCGTTTTTTTTGTTTTTCAGTTTTGAATGTGAGAAGCACAAGGACGTTCATCTTATGAAAATATGATGCGAGATTGAGCAGCGTGCACCAGCGAATGCAGATGCAAGTCGCTACAACAAACCACATGGAAGTACTCGGCCCTGATTCATGAGCCTCACATCCTGTTACAACTGTAAGTGAAGAAATATTGATAATGTTATGCAATAAAGCACGCAGTGAGTGAGAGGTTGAGAGGTTTTTCAATTCAATACAAATTCAATTTAGTTTAATTCAGTGCTTCTCAAATAGTGGGTCGGGCCCGTGTGACCCTGGGAAACATGCTTTTTTGCCATACTGTACTAGAATGAAAGTGTAATTGCACATCAACAACAGTAGTTGGAAGCAGCACTCTCGTTGTCGCTCTGGGGCAGGGGTCGGCAACCTTAAATACACGTATATACGCACAGAACAGACTCACTGTCACAGAAAAAACACATTATATTCCACTGAGTCGTGTCCTTTAGTCCAACAGAAGCTGACGCATCAGCGACACAAGTAAATTGTGTTTTTTTTTTTTTTAACAAATGTGTGCAAAGCTGCATTAAAAACACATTAATATTTTAGTCCTCAGCGCAAAAAAAGAGTGGAGTGTTTGTTGTAAGTTTCTTTCTTTTCTGTTTTTAATGTTAATAAAAGGATACAATGTTATGCAGAGGTGCACTAATAATTTTCTAGATAAATAATACTATTAATAGTCGCGCGCAGGGAGGGGGGCGTGACATTTTTTCTTCTTCCTAGGGGGGGCGTCATGGAAAATAATTGAGAAGCACTGGTTTAATTTAACTTAATTAATTTTTTTTTTAAATTTTTGCTTTATTTATATTATATCTTTAAACGTATTTTACAGAAATATACAAAGATGACAGTTCATTTGACATATTTGATTTACAGGATCATGGAAAGTCATCTGACTCACTGAAGGACATCTGACAAACAGCAATAAATAAATAAATAAATAAATAAATAAATAAATACATAAATAAATAAATAAATAAATAATGGATTAGTCCAAAGCTCTCACTTAAACATTATTCTGAATTCTAGTTCCGGTTGACCTGGTGTGCTCCGGTTACACCAGGACCACGGAGCACTAGAGTCCTCTAGTGGTGAAAACAAGAATTACATTTAAATTGATCCATCTACCGGTAATTTTGTCCTGGTTTGTGACTAAACCAGGACTTAAGCAGGACTAACTAGGGCTAAACCAGGACTAACTAAAGCAGGGATAGTTGGTTTGTATAAAATTACATTTTGCCTGTTCCCATTTAGACACCGTACGGATATGTGTGATAGCGCAGCATGACCCGGCGCGGAGCTGACAGCAGGTCTAGACCAAGGTCTAAACCTGGACTGGACCAGGACTAAACCTGGACTAAACCAGGACTAAACCAGGACTAGACCAGGTGGATTAAAGCAGCGAGGAGGGGACTGCACGCAGTCTGAGCTCATGAACGCATGAACGAGACCCATGCTCCTCCTGGTTTAGTCCAGGTTTAGTCCTGGTTTAGTCCAGACCACCGCGGCTCCTCCTGATTTAGTCCAGGTTTAGTCCTGGTTTAGTCTAGACCACCGCGGCTCTTGCATGGGTCTCGTTCATGCGTTCATGCGCTCAGAGTGCGTGCAGTCCCCTCCTTGCTGCTTTAATCCACCTGGTCTAGTCCTGGTTTAGTCCAGGTTTAGTCCTGGTCCAGTCCAGGTTTAGACCTTGGTCTAGACCTGCTGTCAGCTCCGCGCCGGGTCATGTGCGCTATCACACGTGTCAGAGTGCAGTTTTCTCCCCCCTCCCCCTTCCCCCCCACACTTCACTATTAATAATTTTGTTGAAAATCTATGAAAGTTTGAGTGTTTAAACGAGAGACAAATGTGAGAAAAGTTTAAATCCAGTCTGAGAAAAGCGTATAATGTGTGTGGCTGAGCGCGCATTATTTGAATTTTTGAGATTTCGTGTTTCGTAACTTGAATTCTTTCGTATCTAGAGACAAAAATTTACCGTGAAGGCGTTTCGTAACTTGAAATTTTCGTTTGTTGGGTCATTCGTAAGGTGAGGTACCACTGTATTGGTAGAAGAATGTTAGAGATGGAGCTACCAGGTAGGAGACAAAGAGGAAGACCAAAGAGGAGATTTATGGATGCAGTGAGGGAGGACATGGAGGTACTTGGAGCCAGAGTAGAAGATACAGAAAACAGGGCGAGACGGAAAAAGTTGATTCGCTGTGGCAACCCCTGAAAAAGGGACAAGCCGAAAGGAGAAGATTGTGAAATCCATCAACTATTTGAAGCATGTTTTAGCGCTGCTGAATGCTCTCTGAAATGTGTTGAAATGATCCATATTACACTATTTTCTGATCTGTGTTCTAATGTTTCCTCATCACAAACTGACCTGGAGTTGTGTTTTGTTTCATTCACACATGTTTAAACACATGAGTTCTTCTCTCAAACGGAAAGCACTCTGTCTCACCTTGTGATGTCATGTGGCAATAAAGGAAGTGCCCCACTGTGTTACTTAATGCTATTAATGCATTAACACAAAACCATTTTAATGCCGTTATTTTTTTTTATTGTGAGATTAACACCCTTTGTGACCTAGTGAACTATTAAAAAAAAAAAAAATTGTGCAAAGCGGCGCCTATCCACTTTTCTATGTTGATAAGAGTTTTAAAATGATAATTCAAGAGACAAAAATGTGCGATTAATTTGCAATTACTATGACCCTTCATGAGATTAATCGCGCTTAAATATGTTAATCGAGTCACAGCACTACTAGAAACATTTGGATCGTTTCAGCCCTGAACAAAAGGTAAATGGAGCTGTTAACTTCACACTATCGGTTCATGACATCACAACGTGGAACAGAGCATTTTGAGCTTTAGAGATGTAAACAGACTAATAATAATGAGTTACACAAACACAACTTCAACTTACACAACTTCAGGTATGTTTTTGAGGAGGTAACAACATTATAATATGACTTAAAGCTCACAAGAGTATATGTTTGTGTCATATAGGACCTTTAACATAATATACTGTTCTCTTAAAACACTTGCTCTCCATCCCTTTCCAAGTAGCTCGCCAAGGGATTTCTCAATTAACTCAAATTTGATTGATTAAATGCCTATTTCCATTGTAAATGTATTATTGGTGCCTAATTTAATAATAATAATAATGGGTTATGTTGTATAAGAATCTAACTGCAACTCATCTACGGCTTGCTGTGGCTGTTATTTTATTTTATTTTATTTATTTTTTTTTTTTTACAAAATTTACATTTACTTTTTGCACTGAGAAAAGTCAAATTGTGTTGAGTGTGTTGAGTTAAAATGTCGTCTTGATTTGAGTCAACCCTACATGACCAGACAAATGATCTGCCAATGGAACAAAGCGGAAGAAGATGGATGGATCTTGTTACATTAAAGACAAGGAAAAAAAACAGCTCTTTAGCAAATGTACAGAATACTGAATACCCAAATGAAAGTGTATTTTGTAACATATTCTGGGACACGGGCCAGTCACGTGTTTTGTATTTTGAGAATTGCATTATATTATAGTGAAAAAATATTACATGTAATCAGGCACACACACACACACACACACACACACACACACACACACACACACACACACACACACACACACACACACACACACACACACATGTACAAAAGAAGCCATCAACGATTGTCAGGAATCAGAAAACTCCAAGGACTCTACGTTTCTCCACATCTTTTATTACTGTTGTACCAATCCATCATCTAATCCATCCTGTTGTTTTGTTCCACCTGCTTTTTCAATATGCTCACTGTTAAAAACTGATCTAAACCCACAAAGGAAACACAAATACAGCTGCTAAAATCACAGGACTCCCCACACCCAAACTTGCAGATCTTAACAGCATTACACTTTCCACAGAACAGGACCCCACTCACCCACTACAGGAACACCTCACCCCTCTGCCCTCAGGACGGAGGAGCACCTCACCCCTCTGCCCTCAGGAGCACCTCACTCCTCTGCCCTCAGGAGCACCTCACTCCTCTGCCCTCAGGAGCACCTCACCCCTCTGCTCTCAGGAGAACCTCACCCCTCTGCCCTCAGGAGCACCTCACCCCTCTGCCCTCAGGAACACCTCACCCCTCTGCTCTCAGGAGCACCTCACCCCTCTGCTCTCAGGAGCACCTCACCCCTCTGCCCTCAGGAGCACCTCACCCCTCTGCCCTCAGGAGCACCTCACCCCTCTTCCCTCAGGAGCACCTCACCCCTCTGCCCTCAGGATGGAGGAGCTCCTCACTCCTCTGCCCTCAGGAGCACCTCACCCCTCTGCCCTCAGGAGCACCTCACCCCTCTGCCCTCAGGACGGAGGAGCACCTCACCCCTCTGCTCTCAGGAGCACCTCACCCCTCTGCTCTCAGGAGCACCTCACCCCTCTGCTCTCAGGAGCACCTCACCCCTCTGCCCTCAGGAGCACCTCACCCCTCTGCCCTCAGGAGCACCTCACCCCTCTTCCCTCAGGAGCACCTCACCCCTCTGCCCTCAGGATGGAGGAGCTCCTCACTCCTATGCCCTCAGGAGCACCTCACCCCTCTGCCCTCAGGACGGAGGAGCACCTCACCCCTCTGCCCTCAGGACGGAGGAGCACCTCACCCCTCTGCCCTCAGGAACACCTCACCCCTCTGCCCTCAGGAGCACCTCACCCCTCTGCCCTCAGGACAGAGGAACACCTCACCCCTCTGCCCTCAGGAGCACCTCACCCCTTTGCCCTCAGGACAGACGTACAGGGCGCTCAGGTGCAGGAGGGCCCACTTTAGCAGAGGCCTGATCCCCTTGGCCATCACATTTCTGAACAACAGGCCCCGCTGAGTGAACTGAGTGCCACTAGTGGCAGCTGTACGGGGGCGGTGCTTCCTGTTTAAAAACCCTGTGTACCTTCTCTCTCTCTCACCTTGTTGTGTCTTTGTCTAGTTTAGTAGGAAGCAGCTCACCACATGGCATTTATAGGACTCACAACATACTAAAGGAATGTGAATATTAAACTGTGTGTTCAGTTAGATTTCATTTTGTTTGGACTGAATATTTGTACTGACTCTCTCTCTCACACCTTGTCGTCTCTTTATCCAGACGAGGTCCCCGGGCAGTCCTAAGACTCGCCGGCTGCTCCGTGGGTGAAACTGGGGCATGCTGGGGCCAAGGCTCCCCACCAGCCGTCTACTGCTCACCACGGAGCCACGCTAGCCTACTAAATGCCCAGACCTCTGGACGAGCCCTCTAAGTTCTAACTTTCTAACAAACTCCTTAACAGACACTCCCCACACTTGTGACATTTTAAATTAAAACTGCTGCAGATTATTGCAAATAAAATCATTGAAATTAAAGTCTGTCTGTAGTTCTCTGGTGATCCACAATATCTGCTGTTGTGAGGTGGTGGAGCCCGTAGGGGGCGTCACAGGTGTGTTTGTTGTGCTGTTGCTGTATGTCAAACAAACTCTGTGTGAGTGAAAATGAATTTTCCCTTGGGGACAAAAAAAGTCTAAAGTCTCCTTCCCAGCATTGTTCATTTTACTGATCTGTCTTTTCAAATCTCTTTAAATCAAGTTATCCTTTGTTCTTATACATACTGTATGACTTTTTACAGTGTGTGTATTTACAAACCTGTCATCAGGTTCTGCACCAGAACAGGCCACGTGTGGAGGAAAAAAATCAATAAATTGTACTCAAAAACTGCAATTTTTTTTTAGACTAGTTTGTGTGAGAGTGTGAATGTGAGTGCATGAAGCTGAGTGTGTGAATGTAAGTTGTAGTGAGTGAGTGCATGAGCACAGTCATAGGCACTTTAACTAAAAGCACCTTAGTATTAGAACTACCTCATGACATTTTAAGTGATTGTACAGAATTGTTTTATGTCTTGTCCAACCATGTGTATAATGTTTGTTGTATTGTCTTAATCTAGACTGTGTTTTTATTATTGTCCGTCACTGCGTGTTCTGCTCTTTTACTGTATCCTGTTTTACCCCTTCCAATGGGACTACGGATGAAAATTAGCTCCTAGCTAAATCCGGTGTATTTACGGCACTAGTCGTTCATTAATACATGCTGTCCCATTCAAATAAATAAATAAATAAAAATAAATATTACTCAAGATACTACGTCCGCTGTGTGGACGTAGTATCTGATTTAGTATAAAACTTTTACTCTACTACTTTACTCTTACGTCTAAACTTTTCTCTTACTCTTCTAAACTTTTACTACAACTTAAAATACGACTCTCAAGTAGAGGAACAAATGCATGGTGTCTGTTAACTCCTCACAACCACCTTCATGTCCTTTCACTTTTGTTATAAGATAAGATAAGATACTATGAACTATAGTATACTATAGTCCTTATTTAGTCCTATTTTAGTTCTTTTAAATCCTGGTTAGTTTAGTCCTGATTTATAGCTTTAGTTTGAGTCCTTGTTTAATCCTTCAGTTTGGACCTTGTTCAGTCTTGGTTCAGTTAGTCCTGATCCTAGCTGGTTTGGACATAGATCAGTCCTGGTTTAAATCTTTGTCCTGGTTTAGATCCAGTTTAGTCCTGGTTAGTTTAGTTCAGTCCTGGTTTTGGCCTTGCTTTAGAAGTGTTTATTTCCACTATTGCCATACTCCACCATCTCTCAGATTCCTAGAGAAGTCCTCATGTGAAAAAAAGTCCCAAAAGCAAAAACAGTCTACAAAGAATATACAGAACCAGCCTTACCTTTGTCAAAGTGTTAAAATCCAAATATCTGTGAGTAACTCGTAGGGTGGTGTAGTTCAGATGTTGATCTACTGCTGAAATTGCTCAAGCACATGCTGTACTTTTGCTTTTACTTCGTTTGAAAATAGACCAATGAAAGCACGGGCAGGGTTGATAAGAAACGAAAGGAAAACCAGAACTAAACCTTGTCTGTAAAAATAAATAAACCACCAACTGATACAGGCCATTACTGATACATAATCCAATAATATTATGATGCCACTTATTGATACAAATAGCTTACACTAAACACATTCATTAAAAAATATCAATATATCAG
Organism: Paratrypauchen microcephalus; assembly: GCA_036785185.1. Lineage (NCBI taxonomy): Eukaryota > Metazoa > Chordata > Actinopteri > Gobiiformes > Gobiidae > Paratrypauchen > Paratrypauchen microcephalus. The sequence goes on along the minus strand of JAVJIX010000079.1, from coordinate 1,863,023 downwards.
AACTGAATGTATGATACAAAAACATGTCCTCACACTTGAGTAACAGCAGAGCTACAGTTTGGTCTGTTTCTCCTCAGACACACTCTCCTGTTCAAATAAATCAAATACTCATGATACGTAATGACAAAATTTGTATTCAATTCTTTAAAGGTGCACAGAGTCACTTTTCTGCCTTGTCTCCATGGAGATGTTCCACAATAGCATTTAAAGTGCACGTGACAGGTTTTTATGTTTCTCTATTTCTGATTTGAGATGTAACATTATTCAAAATGCAAAGACAATTTATGTGTAAGTATTTTATTTCTGGCACTTTTAATGTTCAACAAAATAACAGAAGAAAGCTGTTGTCATGTATTTGATTATTTGACAGATTCTCATCACACACACGGGGAGTTGTGTTTTGTTTCATTCACACTTTATTCTATTTGAACTTTATTTAACCAGGATAGTCCCGCTGAGATGAAGAATCTCTTTCAGGGGAGTCCTGGCCCTACAGGGGCCCTACAGGGACCCTACAGGGGCCCTTCTGTACATGTTTTAGTGGTGGAGGAAACCGGAGCAACTGCAGAAACCTACACAGGCACAGGGAGAACATGCAAACTCCACACAGAAAGACCCCACACCTCCCCAAGATCAAACCCAAGACCTTCTTGTTGTGAGGTGGGAGCCACTGTGCTAACATACACTATGATTTTATTCTAGCTCTATGCTGCTCCCTGCCAGACCAGAGGTGCAGGTGAGAACGTTACCTCAACACCATTACTACTCATTGGCTCTTTGGTTGCTATGACACTCGCAGTCGGAATTCCAAATACAGTGGTACCTCACCTTACGAAATTAATTTGTTTCAGAAGTGGTTTCATAACGTGAATTTTTCGTAAGTTGAGAAGCTATTTCAATGGAAAAAGCCTGATTCGTTCCAAGGCCCTGTTCCAAGTTTTTTTTTTTATAGTGTATCATTTTTTTATAGTGTAACACTGTGTTCTGCGTCCTGATTGGCTGAGACTGTAGACCCAGGACTAAACCTGGACTATACCAGGTCTAGACCAGGTCTAGACCAGGGCTAGACCAGGTCTAGACCAGGGCTAGACCAGGTCGATTAAATCGCCGCGTGCGGGTCTATTTCCTGGTTTCGTGCTAGCTCTGCTATTAGCAGCAGCACCGGTGTACCTTACGAGTACCTTACTGCGTGCGTGGGGGGAAGGGGGAGGGTGGAGAAGTGTGCGCGCGGACACGTGTGATGCATGGCCCGGCACGGGGCTGCGAGCACGAGACCCGTGCTCAAACCGTGCCTTCTCTAAACCAGGTTTAGACCAGGTCTAGAGGAGGCACGGTTTGAGCACGGGTCTCGTGCTCGCAGCCCCGCGCCGGGTCATGCTGCGCTATCACACACGTGTCCGCCCTCCCCCTTCCCCCCATGCTTCACTATTAATACATTTTGTTGAAAATTTATGAAAGTTTGAGTGTTTAAACAGAGACAAATGTGAGAAAAGTTTAAATCCAGTCTGAGAAAAGCGTATAATGTGTGTGGCTGAGCGCTCATTATTTGAATTTTTGAGATTTCGCGTTTCGTAACTTGAATTTTCTTTCATATCTAGAGACCAAAATTTAACGTGAAGGCGTTTGTTGGGTCTTTCGTAAGGTGAGGTAACACTGTATGGAATTTGGCTCCAAATTTGCTGCTTTAACTGCTAGCCTCATGAACTTCACCTGAAGCTAAATGCTGTGGATGACCTCACACTCCCTCAGGTCACTTCTTTAGTCTATGGGTGTGAACAATCATAAAGAAGTCACATTACTCACATCAGCTGTAACTCTTTACGTGACATTTCAATAATCTGATAACTCCTGAAATCACATCATGATCACATCACATCACAATCTTTCTTCAAATACTTCCAAACAAACTGCTAAAACAGAATTATGAACAGGTATTTTCTAACAAGAGAAATTGCACATTATTTATTTTTGTGAAGCACAGACGTACTAGTACTCTACAGTTTATTACTATTGTAGACCCTTTATGATGAAATCACATTACTGTGGCCTACTACTTGTCAATATGCACTGTATCTTTCTGAATGATGAAAATGAGGTCTGCTGCTATTACATTTACAAATTTGAAACTACTCTTAGTTATCTCCTGATTAGTCTCCAAATAATAGGCGATAACAGCTAGCTGAATCCTATGGTGAAAGAAAAAGAGTCTTGCATGGTCCCTGTTTTAGTTTCATGTAAAAACTCTTTTCATTTGCTTTCAGACAGACTTTGAGGCTTCAGAAGTGACACAGATGGATGCACGTCATAAACCTTCCTCTCGTAATGACTACCTTTGAACTGTGTACATCTGAAGTTGTAGTGCAAGTGCTGTGAGTTGCAGTATAAAATTCGTGGCATTTATTGGGGTCATTTCCCAGTTTTTCTTCATCTAAAGCGAGTGCCTTATCTGGCTGTAAAAGACACAGAACACAACACAAGGCTGAGTTTGGCATCAGTCACAGTGACGTTCCATGATTGTCGTGTCTTCCCGAGTCAGTTTAATCAGTGAAAACACACTTCCCCAAGAGGAAGAAAGAGCACAGTGATGTCCCCTGTTGGCATTTGAGATGTTTCTAAGTAGAACCAGTGGAGGAATGATCAGTCAGTTAAGGTTTATAATGTTCTATCTCAGTGTGAAGACCATATGAACACCAAAACACAAGGTTGAGCTTTACATTTATTGTAACCGCAAAGGTAAAGAAACATTATTTAAATGATAATAAAGTTTATCTAAATAAAGTTTGTCACAGAAAAGAAAAAATCTTTTAAAACAATATTAAAGATGCACTATGTAATTGATCTTTTCTGGTCTTCCACCTGCTTGTCTCCATGGATATTAGGGCTGTGCAAAATAATCGTCATGACAATACTAACTTTCACAATATACTGCATCGATTGTTGATGCCAAAAATCGATTATTATTCATTAATAACTTAATATTTAATAATTCAATATTTAATATGAATTTTATAAATCCTATGCACTTTTTTCTTTGTGAAAGGGTATTGTTTGTTATGATGGTAGCTAGCTCCAAAATGGCAAATGTTTGAACATAATTTTTTGTTTTGGAAAAAATCCTATGCACTTTTTTTGTTATTGGTTTGGTTTATTTGTTTTTGTTATTCAATAAATTCAGTTATGAATTGAGTTGCTCAGAGTTCTGTATCAATTGAAGACACTACCCAGATACACAGCCACTGATATTTAAAGATCCCATGACATGGTACTTCTTGATGCTTTTATATGGCTCCTTAATGGTTCCCTAATACTGTAAATGAATCCTTCTTCAAAATCAACACTCAGTGCATGAGAAAGAGAGATAAGATGAGAAAGAATAATTTTTCTCTCTCTGAACACTCCATAATGGGCGTTGTTGCTTGAATGCAATTGAGGAGAAAAGAGATGGCCTATAGTAGAGGGTGGGGGCGTGGCCAAACTCTCCGCTCAGAGCTCAGAGCCCACAGCTGATCCATTTCCTTGTTTTTGCACGGAGGGAGAGATTTGAAGCGTTCCATTGAAAAATAAACACATTTCCACAGAAAATAAAATTAAACCACTGCTGTTCAAAGGTCCAGAGGCTCAGATAAAGGACTTCTGAGCCTAGAAACACTCGGACGTGCCTCCAGGCAAATAAAAAAACGCATTTCGCATTGCCTAGCGCATTCGCAGTCCAAACTCTCTGGGCGTGATTTACAGAGACGCCCACACAGACAGACAGACGGGGGTGGAACTGCATTTGCATTTCTTTTTTCGATCTGACGTCAATAAGGTGCCTTGTTCAAAATCGCCCGTTTGAGCTCCGATTTTTTGTAATGCAGAAAAGGATCGCAAATGCTCAGTTTAGACATTTCACAACTTTTAACCATGGGGGGGGGGGCCTAAACAGGGTAGGGGAGCTCACATTAACGTTCAAAAACCTCAGAAAGTGAAAATTTCATGCCATGGGACCTTTAAGTTATCCTCTTTTTTTTTGGTACATTTTCACTGAAGTATGTCGAATATATTGCAATGCATCGCAATAATTCAAGTATCGTGATGCATCGTGGCATATGAATCGTGATTCGAATTGAATCGTGACTTCTTTGCCAATACCCACCCCTGATGGATATGGTATTGCGTATGTTACAACCACAGCCTCTGTAAAAGGGGAGATAAAACTTGAAGAAACAGTGATCGTTCAGGTCTCAAATCAGTGGTTTAGTGACCTGAGACTGAACCAGAGCGCCCCCTCCTGTTCACCACACCGGATGTGCTTCAATCAACCAAAACCTTTCCACAATGCCAGAAAAATAGTATAATATAATATAGTACAGTCATGTAATATAAACAATGATCATGAACCAATAAAATAAAATTACTTTACTTTTTAACATAAATCCTATTATGAATTATATATTTGACAATAGTAAATTTTTTTTATCATAAATGTGTATAATTTTTAAATTGTCTTGTTTTACAACCATTACACGTACAGTAAAAACTAGTAAGACAACTTGTTTATCTCCATGGAGACGAGCATGTGACACTACCAGGCCAAACATGCGCAAGAATGCACATTTTTAAAAGTTGTTTCTGAATGAATCGGCTGAATCCTGTAGGTACAAATAAAGTGACCTGGCTGTAAAAGACCTTATTTTCTCCATAATCTGTAGTAAATCTATCTATATAATCTATCTAATACAAAAATGCTGGGTTTGGCTCAATGCAGAGGTACACTTCCATTTGTGCCATTTTCTACACACTTTCCTTTCTTTGGTCGACTGCAAAAACTGAAAAAAAGAAAAGAAAAAAAAAACATGTTAAAGACAGAAACATCCCATAACATCAGTGGTTCAATAGGTTGTGTACAGAATTTTTTTTAATGGAGCTGGAGGATAGAGCAGAATTCAGTGAAAGAACTGACTGTTCCAAATGCCGATGTTTTGACCTACTTTTTGTTTAAAGGTGCATTGTGTGACATCTCCATAGAAACAAACAGGTGACAGACGCTCCACCAGAAAAGTTGCACAATGCACCTTTATAATCTCTCTAATTACTGGGACTATTGGCGTTTTTTTTTTCACTATAAACTCAAAAAATTGGATCTTATTTCCCCAAAGAAATGTGAACTGAAACATAATGAACTGTGGCGGAGGAGCCTACCCTTTACACTGCTGCATTTGGTCGATGGTTTCGGGCAGATCTTTGTTCAGAGTCTCCGGGAGGAAGAAGTTGACCACACAGGAGGCCATGGTCAGACTGCCCATCACAATGTAGGGCAGGATCTTATTGTAAGTTCCTGGAAAGTGAAAAAAAAAAAAAAAGCAATTTAATTTTGCATTTAAGGACACTTCATCACTTACAGTTGTATGAAAATGTTTGGGCACCCTTATTTTCATTTATAAATCATTGCGTGTTTTGGTCCACGACGTCATTTTGATCCATCAGATAACTAATGGACACAGTAATATTTCAGCAGTGAAATTATTATTATTATTTTTAAACAGAAAATGTGCAATATGCATCAAAACAAAATTAGACCAGTGAATAAATCTGAACACCTTAACAGAAAAAGCATATCAATATTTTGCAAAAATAACACCCTCTAGATGCTTCCTATAGTCACTAATGTCTGGATCCTGGATGAAGGAATATTGGACCATTCCTCCTTACAAAACATCTCTAGTTCTGTGAGGTTTGATGGTTGCTGAGCATGGACAGCCTGCTTCAAATCATCTCACAGATTTTCAGTGATATTCAAATCTGGGCACTGGGATGGCCATTCCAGAACATTGTGCTTGTTCCTCTGGATGCCTGAGGAGATTTTTAGCAGTGTTATGGGTTGTTGTCTTGTTGAAATATCCAGCCCCGGTGTAACTTCATCTTTGTGACAGATTGTTGAACATTATTCTCAAGAATCTGCTGATATTGAGTGGAATCCATGTGACCCTCAACTTTAACAAGATTCCCAGTTCAGGCACTGGCCACACAGCCCCACAGCCTGATGGAACCTCCACCAAATTTTACTGTGGGGAGCAAGTGTTTCTTGGAATGCTGTGTTCTTTTGCTGCCATGCATATCGCCTCTTAACTCAAATTTTGTTTCATCAGTCCACAGCACCTTATTCCAAAATGAAGCTGGCTTGTCCAAATCTGCTTTTGCAAACCTCAAGCGACTCAGTTTGTGACATCTGCACTTCAGCGTCACTCTCCCGTACAGCTCTCTTTCCTTGTGCACATTGCGCTGTATTGTTGACAGTGGTGAAAGTAGTTTTCATTTCTTACAGGTGCTATAATGTCCAGTGCATCACTTTACCGTCTTTTTTTTTTTTTTAAACACTCGTTTTACTCGTTTTTATTTAAATTGATTACCCTACTTGCTGTCTTGTCTTATTAGCACATCTTACCATTATTTTGCAAATGATTGTTTTTGTTTTTGCGGTCTGAACATGGATGAATTTGAAAGCTTCGGTCAATGCACAGCACTGTAAATGAAGCGACTTCTATGACTACTTTAAACATGCTATTGTCTTCATCAGAGCTGGTCAAAAATGACATATTGTGCATAGATATGTTTTCTTATTAAACAGCGAAAATGACTAATTTACTAAGTGTTTTTAGTCAGCATAAACCCTCTCTTACAGGTGCAGGCAGCGCGCCGGCCTTAAATCTTCTACCAGTGCGCAGCACCGCCTCGCAATGGTTTAGGCTACTTTCACGGCTACAGTCAGATAAGTTTTGACAATCCTTCCTTAACAGACTGCAGATATCTCTGTACGAGAGTTTTGGGTAGCTTTCAGTTATTCTTCAATGGCATAGTGTGGTTGTTTGTGTTTTCTACTTAAATAGCGCACCTTACTTTTTTTTTCAAATGTGGGTTTTGGCCACCATTAACCATATTCATTAGCGGTGCTCCGTACCGGCTGTGAATTTTATACCGGTGCTGCGTTCCGGTGCGCACCGCTTTACTTTCACCACTGATTGTTGACCTGTGCACAGTGACACCATCTGCAGTAAGATGACCTTGCAGGTCTTTGGTGGTGGTCTGTGGGTTGTTTTTGACCATTCTGATCGTGCTTCATCTCTGATATTTTTCTTGGCCTGCCACTTCTGGCCTTAGCAAGAACTGTGCCTGTGGCCTTTCATTTCCTCACTATGTTTCTCACAGTGGAGACTGACAGCAGAAATCTTTGAGAGAGCTTTTTGTAGCCTTCCCCTAAACCATAATGCTGAACAATCTTTGTTTTCAGGTCATTTTTAGAGTTGTTTTGAGGCCCCCATGTTGCCACTCTTCAGAGAAGAGCCAAAGAGATGAAGAACAACTTGCATTTGTTTGCCTTTTCTCATGAGTGGATGCACCTGTCTATGAAGTTCAAAGCTTAATGAGCTCATCAAACCAATTCTGTGTTCCAGTTGCTCTGTGTTGATTAGTTACAGGTATTTAAAGGGATATGCCACCCCCAGGTCAAATTTAGGCATCTCCCCACAGTCCAGAGACTAAAATATGTGGTGGAAAGCGTTTTCCTGCTCACCCAGCCATTGTCCGAGTCTGTCGCCACTGACCGCCGCGGTATCTGGTGCTCCTCCGCCTTAGACTGGAGTCTAACGTCGCCAGAGAAAGATTTCGGCCAAAAGGAATTAATTTGCTCGATGCGTTTCCCAATTACTTTGTGTGTAGTGCGCATTCATATCGAGTGCAAATAAATGTGCAAATCAACACGGAGAGCTTGCCTTGGTCATTTTGGGTGGGAACTATTTTCCAGTGCGTAAGAATACAGCCGTATCACGCAGCACGCTGCCAGGGGAATCCCAGTTACGCACCGGGAAGGGAGTTCCCCTGTTGCACAACGTGGTGCGTGATACGCCTGTATTCTTACGCACTGGAAAATAGTTCCCACCCAAAATGACCAAGGCAAGCTCTCCGTGTTGATTTGCACATTTATTTGCACTCGATATGAATGCGCACTACACACAAAGTAATTGGGAAACGCATCGAGCAAATTAATTCCTTTTGGCCGAAATCTTTCTCTGGCGACGTTAGACTCCAGTCTAAGGCGGAGGAGCACCAGATACCGCGGCGGTCAGTGGCGACAGACTCGGACAATGGCTGGGTGAGCAGGAAAACGCTTTTCATCACTTATTTTAGTCTCTGGACTGTGGGGAGATGCCCAAATTTGCCCTGGGGGTGGCATATCCCTTTAAAGCAACAAAATGACAAGAGTGCCCACATTTTTGCACAGCCTATTTTTCACATTTGATTTAATTTCATACAAATGAATATGACTACACTTAAAATCTGTGTCTGGAAAACCACCCAGTCCTCGGCTTTTATGGGACAATGAATGACATGCCACTGTGATCATTTTCTGTCAAGATGTGTAACCTCAGAGGGGTGCCCTAACTTTTTCATACAACTGTATATTGGAGTAGGTCAGTGATTCCCAACCTGTGGACTGGGACAATAGACTGTATAAAGAAGTGGCCTATGCGATTGTGACATCACCCAGAGAGTTCAGCTCCAACTAAATAAAGCTAATCTAGGCTAGCAGTTATAAGGGCAAATTTGGAGCCGAGTTCCATATTTTAATTTAAAAAGTGCATGCATCATAGCAGCCACAGAGCCAACCAAGAGTAAGGCTGCTGAAGATTACATGCCCCTCTTCGCTTGACCTGATTGGTCTATGAATAAAGTTCATATATTGATTTAGGGACAAAATAGTGAAATAAAAGACCAGGATATAATCATTTCAGATGGAGGGCAGGGGCCTATAGACTCTACAGGAGATTCACTGTTTACGCCCCTGGCTGTGACTAGAGCGTTTTCTACCTAATATGTGGGCGGAGTCTACAACCGAGCCTCTACTACTACCAAGGGCCAGCTCTCCTGCCAGACTCTGCCAGATTGTTATGGCAACTTGATGGTGATGTTTCAATCAGCTGTATTTTTCATTTCTGCCTCTTTACTATAATTACTGAACTACATCACTTTTGTTCCTCTTTTGTTGAAGATTCTAGTGTTCTGGCTGCTGACTCCTCTCCTACAAACCACCTGTCCTCTTGGAGCAATATATCTTGGTTACTTTTTGCATTTTGCCTTGAGGTTCACATCTGCGTTGCCCCAACACATGATCCATAAATGTAGATTGAATCCTTGCTGGGGTTAGTATAATAATAACATAACGATATTATGTCTTAGACAATCACGTCTTTTGGGCTTGAATAATGGCACCACTTTCTGAAGATGGTGTGAATAAATCATTTTAATTTAGTGGAACTGAATGCCGTGTGTGTGTATGGTGTTTTAATAGCATTATAGTTTCTAGACATTTAAGTGCAAACTAGGTAAATTTGCAGGTTTCCGGTCAAGTGTGTGCTGCCTCCAGTGGCCTCTGCCCTGATACAAACACCTGTTTGAAGTGTGGATTCCTGTCACATTATTTCTCATGTCCAGATGTTTCAGAGGGTGTGACTGACAAGTGGATTAACCAATCACAGAGACACTGTGGCTCATTTGTGTCACAAACAGACATGGCTGCTTCTACAGTAAAAAGAAGAAAAATGTACATAAATGATGTGTGTAGAATCCCTCAGTCGTCCAGGTAGAATCCTTGGCAAAACGAGAAACTTAATTTGTCAGCGGACAAAAGTTTATGTGGTTGAATACGTTTCACAGCTCATCCAAGCTGCTTCTTCAGTTCTGGTCAGACGCTGGTGGACACTGCCTTATATCTGCCTGAAGGGGGCGCTAACTACAATGAAATTACTCTGAGACTACCACACCTACTTGTTTACAGTTTGTGTTAGTTAGGTGGGCCTGTTAGATCTGCAGTGGGAGTGGAGTGTGGGTCTTGTTAACATTCAGGGCCATAATGGTGTTTTCACACCTCTGGACCTGCCTGACTTGGCTAACCCTGTTGTTTTTTTTGTTTGTTTTGATTTAGGTTTGAGGATAGAGTTATAAATGGGAGACAAATGATGTCTGAGACCTCCATTTCTGTTCAAGGAAGGATTCTCTTTCTTGACAAAAATAGCCTCTTTAACTCCCCTCTCAAACCAGTTCTTTTCTCTGGCCAAGATCTGGACCTCACTGTCCTCAAAGGAGTGGCCCGTGGCTTTTAGGTGGAGATGTACGGCAGACTGAGGTCCACTCTGGCACGCCCGTCTGTGTTGGTACATCCTCTTGTGAAGTGACTGTGGACCAAATAAACTTTTGGTTTGACAAATTGAATTTCTCCTTTTGCCGTACATAAAGGACTGAGAAATAATGCTGATTATTTTTATTCTGAACGCTGAGAGGAGATGTCTACTGCATTTGAAGGACATGTGTTACAAATGAGCGGCTGTGTTTGGAGGGTCCAATTCAAGACCCTTCTGGATTCTAACAGATAGTAGAAGGGACAGGTTGCTCAGGCAAACCCAGTTCAGCTGCTCTACTTGAAATGTGGCTGTGGACAGAGTTTAGCTGTTTAGTCTCACTTTAATGTTACAGACAGTCTGGTTGGACTGTGCTACAGACCGAGGTAGATGACGTATGGCGCTGTGATGCTGCCCACTCTGGCAGCGGAGGAGCAGAGGCCCATGCCCACATTCCGGATCACTGTGGGGTAAAGTTCGGCTGTGTAAATGTAAACGATCCCAAAAGCCATTGTGAAGCCAAACTTCCCCGTCATCTCCAGCGCCAGGGCCACGGACTGCAGGGCTGAGGAGGACAAAGAACAGAACTTATGCACATGTGTAAGTCCATATGACAGCTTTAATTTAAAAAAAAATTATCATTACTTCATTTGGTAGCACCTGTGGCAAACATTTAACACAGTTTAACATGACGCAAGTGGCAATTCGGGATTTTTTTTTCTTTCTTTTTTTAAAATATGCTGAATTCTCAAAAGGAAACACTTTGTGTAGGCACAAATAGGCTCCGTGCACAACCGCACACAACTAATTCAGGTCAGAGGCATGATTAGCGGCGCCTTTTCTGCTGTAATGGAATCTCTTTGAGGATTTATTAAGTGACGCAAAAATCAATAAATACTATTAGTGACAAATCAGCTGCTGGTGGATGTCACTAACACCATGTGAAACACTTTACAAATGAGGAGAGAACTTCACCAAATGACACACGTGTTTACAGAGGTAGGCTACGTGTTTGGGTCTCAATGCTAATGCTAACTTTAATTTAGGATGAGCAGACGTCCCTGTCCCCTGTCCCGATGGAGTTATCCAAAACTATTGAGTTGGGAGGATCCTGGACATTTTTAACACCCGCCTCACCCACAGAGCGTCCAGCATTGTGGGTGACCCGAGCCACCCCTCACACAGGACTACTGTTAGTCTGGTTAACACCTGACCATATCACAAGTGAGATATGGGTCTGGAAACTTGCTTCGAAAAATCCCGTAGCGGAGGTGTGGTTTACGATCGCCAACGGCCGTTTATTGGGCGTTATGAATGTCTATCATTGAGCGTATACGTAAGTCCATAGCCAATCATGTCAGTTGTCAGTTCAAACTACAAGCTTCCGTTTGTCATGTAGTACGCGTCACCGTCTTGCCACACCTCCCCCGCTCTCTGATTGGGGCCCTAAATCTGGGACTCTCGCTTGGACGAGTTTCCAGGCCGCCTTCCAGTTCGAAACGAACGGAAGCGGCCTGGGAATTCCCAGGCTAGATTACTGTTGCACTGCTGCACATTTACTACTGGAATTACTACTATTGCACATTTATTTTATATCTTTATTTTCAATGCACATTCTATTGCATATTAGTACATTTCACTGCTGCATCTTTCACTGCACATTTTAGACATCTGCAAATAGGTATTTATTTATTCTTTTGCGCTGCTTTTAGATTTTAGATTTTGTTTGAGAAGTTTTTGTATTGACTTTATATTGTATTTTGTACACTCTTTTTGCACTGCTTGGCCAGAGAGAAACTAAATTTCGATTCACTGTATGTCGACCACATGTGGCAGAATTGACAATAAAGCTGACTTTGAGCTTTTGAACTTTTGAACCTGTCAGGATGTAGTGACTATAGCAATTCTGCAGACACCTCATTATACATAGGGAATGGTGTTGCGTACTGAAGTAACTGTGCAATTCTTACAATTTATTTTAATTTGTCAAATAATTATTATTGTTTAAATTTGATGAATTAATTAGTTTGCCCCTTGGCAGTATATATGTTATGTGTATATGTCATGGTTAGGTCTGCTGCCATGATGTGAGTGAATGAATTTCATGGAAAGTGTTATTAATTTCTACACTCAGTATCTGCTTTAGTTCATGGTCTGTATTGTGGTTATGCATTAAAACCAATGTGAGTGAGCAGGCTCCACATGTGTGTTTATCAGTTGACACAAGTTAAGCTGACGACATACCCAATTATCAGCCCGATTTACCCCTGACTATTTTGTAGTAGAAAGTACTCCAAATATCAAACACTATCACAGTTTAAGGAGGTTTAAAGGATAAAACAAGGTAAGCACCACGTAGAGAGTGTGTAGGGGGTCAGGGGAAATGTGGATTTTGGAGTAATGTTGCCATGAATGCAGGAGAATGAAGGTTACTCAAGTATGCATGAATGATTCTAAATAGAACTCTGAGTGGGTAAATGAGAAGGAGAAACAATAAGATGGTGATTTTGCAGAACATCTCTCCTATAATGTCTCTCCACACTCACTCTCTGGGATGACCTGGATGAGCAGCAGGACTCCGCCTCCGATGAGCAGGAACACGGACAGGAGGGGGCGCCGTGGACATGTTTTCAGCAGCCATGTTGAAACCACATAAGCAGGAAGTTCAGATGTGGCCGACAGGAAGCAGTTCATGAAGGGGTCACCGCTCAGGTTTGATGTGTTTAGGGACAAACCAAAGTATCCGATGTTTATGGCCATCCTGAGAAAACAAATGGAGTTAATGTGATTAGCTGAAATTCAGGAGCAGGACCATGCCTCAACCACCTTCTCCTCCTCACACCTCTAATTTCCCGGAGCTATTTAGAGCCACTCATCCCTTCATTCCAGTTCGTCTCGGTTAACTCGACCCCTCCCTCCCACCCCTATCTCGTTTGTCTTTCAGCCACAAGACATCTCCTAAAGGGGGGGTCCCGTTCCGCTGGGCCAATCGAAGATTGAGACGGAGCCCCCACCCATCGTCTCAACCCAGCCATTACTGCCTATTCACCCAGACATCCACTATCATTCAATAATAAACATCTTCACTGCATTATGTTGATGGCGCGGTCCTAGCTAGTGAATGAGAAGATTAGATCAGAACTCACTGATAGAATCTGCTGCTTAAATGTGTAAATACACGTTTTGACCTGGTGAATATATTACAAATGTAAAAATCACTTACATTTGTATTGGGCCTCTGTAACTGTCACCATTCATTCGCTGCACTGAAGCTGCAGCTGCCCTGGGGCAGACTGAAGGAGGCCCGGCTGCCGTTCTGTACCATCTGCCCCTCTGACCACCACTAATCGCTCTCATATCACATTCATATGTCCAAAGTGATGAAGTGTTTTGCCCAAGGACACAATAGTATGTACTGATGGATAACTGGCAGCCAATAAAGCTCCGTAGCTGTCTCCTATCATCTCTCACCACGACGGAGCCGTTGCTGACCTGGTGTAGGTATTACATCACAAGGTGACACGGACTGAGGAACTGTACCATCTTCAGTCTATGGAAACCCCCCTGACACCCGAATTACATCATGAACATATGTGAAGAATCCCTCAGTCGTCCTGGTAGAATCCATGATAAAAAGAGAAATTAAATTTGTCAACTGGACAGTTTATTTGGTCGAAAACATTTCACAACTCTAACCAGAACCAGTGTTGTATAGTAACGAAGTAATAATACTTCACTACTGTATTTAAGTACATTTTGGGAGACTTTGTACTTTACTTGAGTTTTAAAAAAAAATATTACTTTTACTTTTACTTCACTACATTTCTGAATTTAATTGCATACTTTTACTCCGATACATTTTCAATGTGCCGTTTAGTTACTCGTTACAAAAATAACCCTCTACTGATGCAAGGAAGTCAGGACGTGCCTGGGCTTGTTCGCTACTTGTGCATGACAATCAGCCTACACCTGTTGGTTTCATGCAGCTAGTTTAATCAATCAACATCCCTGATGGAAGAGGAGACAGCATCCATCAAGGTAAGTTCTAGATTAATGAAATTGTTAGCGTCTATATTACAATTTCAGTAACCACACCATGGACATTCTAGACACTGTTGCGAAACCTTGAGCATAACATGTAGAAATTAACTTTGTGTGACATTGTTTCGGTTACACAAAGTGTATTTGACGATGTTGGAGATAACAGGCTACACATGTTTTTGGGCTCAACGGAAGGCATAGCTGTAGGCTAAGTGTAACGAATGAGAAAGGACACACGAGTTCAAAAGGACAAAAAATAACATTAACCTGTGCCTACATTTAAAAATGTAAACAAGCGCTGTGTGTTTGTGCTATCTAAGTAACAAAGTGAGGGTTTGCTTCACACTGCCTTTACTTGATACTTTTACTTTTAATTACATTACTTGAGTACATTTATTTTTACATTACTTGTCATACTTAAGTACAAGAAGTTCCAGATACTTTAAGACTTTTACTCAAGTAACATTTCAGTCAGTGACTTCGACTTTTACCAAAGTCATTTTTGGGAGGGGTACCTATACTTTTACTTGAGTTTAATTTTCCAGTACTTTATACAACACTGACCAGAACTGACGAAGCACCTCGGATGAGCTGCGAAACGTTTTCGACCAAATACACTTTGTCCAGTTGACAAATTGAATTTCTCCTTTTATCATCATGAACATACCTGTGGAACTGTGTAGGAGAAACAAAGCAGCTCAGTCCCCAATGTTAAGCGCCAGGAGGAGAGGACTAGCGGTCTCACCGTCCTGCATGGTGACGTGAAAGCTGAGGGGCCTTGTGGTACCAGGTTTCTGACTAATTGTCCGTTCACCTGTGTTCTAAAGTCAAAATGTAATGTTTTCCTAACAAAAAGATACCTTGTGTAAACAATTCCACTGTTATGTCTTTGGCTGTTGTTACTGGTTGTATTGAATTCCTATTCTGTTTCTGATAAAAGAAGAATTTCAATTTTTCTGTTTATGTTCTTGTATCACTGAAGAGAGAGGGGGACATTAGCGCCCCCTGTCGGCTGCTTTAAGGTCCATGGACCCGTCCATTTCCAAGTCTTTTCGTTGTTTACAATGACAAATAAAGCTTCCATTCCATTTAACTAATTTCTATAAAATAACACCTAATTCACCTGGACCACTTAATATTTCTATAATAATGATTTCACTATAAATGAACAAAAAAGTATAATTTTTGAAAACTCTCGCAGTGTTTTAGAGGCATGGAGGCAATATGCAAGTGAAGATATTGGCTGGCGGCCATACCAGCTTGTCAAAGGCTGATCTTGTCAGATTTCAGAGGCTAAGCGAGGCCGGGCCTAGTTAGTACTTGGGTGGGAGACTGCCACAGTGGGGCGCCAGTCGGAAAAACTGTTGTTGTGTCCTTCACCCACATTGTCTAGTTTGCAGGTGGTGTGTGCATGATGGTGGTGGTGGTCGGAGGGGCTGATGGCACAGTTTGGGAGCCTCGCGTCCATCAGTCTGCCCAGGAGCAGCTGTGGCTACAATAGCTGTTTACCACCACTGAGTGTGGAATGAATAATAATAAGAGTGATCCATTATATTACACAAAATAGATTCTTGTCAGCTTGAAGTCATGTTATAATGTTGTTACCTCAAAAACAGACCTGGAGTTGTGTTTTGTTTCATTCACACATGTTTGAGTAACCCTTTTTTATTATTATTAGCCTGTTTATATCTCCAAAGCTCAAAATGCTCTGTTCCACCTTATGTAGTGGTAGTTTTCAACAGCTACTTTTACCTTTAGTTCTGTAGAGACTGGCAACTCCAGGGAAGAAATTATCCAAATGTATCTAGGGAAGTGTTTTCTGTTTGAGAGAAGATTTCAGCCTAAATATGCGTGACATGTGTGAATGAATAAAACTCCAGGTCTAGAAAGAAAGAAGTGTACCACGCACTTGTTTGACTTTACTCTTATTCCTTTAAGAGATCAGTGTAATAGTGTAATACAGGCCCTTTAACTAGCAATAGATCTAAAAAAAATAGAAAATTGAGAAAATGTAAGTGTTTGATAGCCTAGCCTAAATAACTCCATTGTCTTCATTCATTATGTGGATCTTTGTAACGTGAAAGAGCCTCACCACAGCACCAGGCACATGAGCGTGATGCAGCGGATGTTCCTGGACCTCAGCACATCCACAATGGTGTATTTCTTTGGATCAGAGAGAATCTGAAAGGGAACAGAGGAGGATGTGAGGGCCTCTGACAAAAATGTACAGGCGAACGGGATGGCTTTGACAGATATGGATCCAGTGGGATGGGAGGGCATCTGACATACTCACCTCTGCTTCTTTAAAGATGACTCCAGGCGCTTGGACCTTGTTCTTTCGAGCTGCGTGTCGCACAATGTCCTCAGCCTCGTCCCTTCGGCCTTGAGTGAGGAGCCACCGCGGAGACTCTGGAATCAACCTGTCAATCAACACTGCAGCAGTGAGGACAGACTGGAGCCTTTGCATACCTCAGGCTGTTACTAGTTTTTAGATGATTTGATTCATTGATTGTAGAGTACTTCTTTGAGTATTACACCTAAAGATATTTTAATTTAAAATTTTACAAACATGATGAGATATGAGATTATTTACAAGACACTTAAAGAGCCAAATCATCTCATTTCTTTGTGATCATGCACTCTCTGATCACTCACATCAGACTTAGGAATGTACATGCCAGTAAAGACCAGAAATCAGATTTTAATCAGGTTTTGGTGTGCATGTGATTTATCCTGAATTACAAAAACATTGGACATGTTAGCTACACTGTTATGTTTAACATTGTTATATGTAATAATTTGTTGTTTTGATTCTCAAGAATATTATCCAATCGGAAAGGAGGGGTTTGTGTTGTTACTTTCAATGCTGAAATGCAGTTGGTTTAAACCTAAAGTGGTTGGTCACTACCTAAACCCCCGCATTATACTAGTATGCTGTCCATATACTGAGAACAAACTTGGTGTGTCCTCTATCTGCAGGTTAAGGCTCTGACAACCCACAGGTTCAGTTGTGATTGTAGTATTTTTAAAAAAAGAGTATTTGTAAGAGTGCAGGCTACACAGAGTTCCTTTTACAATACAGTGTCTCTCATGGATTGGTTTCAAAACAGAGTTAGTATACAGTATACTACATTTGAACGCTCTTACCACCACAAAGGGAAGTAGATGATTGATGTAGTAGCTAACACAGCCAGCAGAGGTCTCCACTCTCTGATGGCGAAGGCGATCCAGGGCAGAGTCATGTAGCCGATACAGTAAAACAAGAAGGCCCCCAGAGTGGTGAAAACGACCCGCAGGGTTTTACTCAGCAGCTCGGTGCCTGAGAGGAGACAAACTCTGTTCACCATGTGCACTATTGACATGTGCACTATCCAAAATCAATCAATTAATCAATCAATCAATCAACCCACATTTCCTTCCACCCACCCAACCTGCCCCCCACAGCTGCCCCACACCACACAACCAAACAGTAACACACACACACACACACACACACACACACACACACACTAACACACACACACACTAACATGCTAAAATACATGAAACTACACACAGTAAAAAAAAAAAAAAATCACTCAAAGGCCAAGCTAAACAGGTGAGTCTTGAGCCACTCTTAAAAACATGAACGTTCTCTGCAGCCCTGAGCTCCTCCGGCAGTTCCATAGACGAGGGCCGTAGTCCTGAAAAGACACCTCTCCGTGAGTGTGTGTCCTGACTTTGGTAATGACCAGGAGCTGCCGGAGGAGCGCAGGGCCCGTGAAGGTTCATAAGGGGAAAGCAGTTCTGAAAGATAAGAAGGCCCAAGACCATTAAGACATTTAAAAACCAGTAAAAGGACTTTAAACTATCCTGAAACTCACAGGGAGCCAATGCAGAGATTTTAAAACTGGTGTAATGTGGTCCAGCCCTCTGGTGCTAGTCAGGACACGTGCTGCTGAATTTTGTAATAATTGCAAACCTGAAATCCTCTTTTTGTGAAGACCAGAGAGCAGGGCATTACAGTAGTCTACATGACTGGTGATAAAAGCATCAGTGTCTCCGTATCGGCCCGAGACAGAAAGAGGTGGACTCTGTATATGTTTTTTAGGTGACAGAAATCTATTTTTGTGATGTTCTTGATGTGTGGGATAAAAGTCAGCTCAGAGTCAAAAATGACGCCCAGGTTTTTCACTTGATGAGATGGTTAAAAGACTGTGCTTGTAGTTTGGATAAAAGTTTCTCTCTCTGGGCCTCAGGACCGATGACTAAAACCTCAGTTTTGTCCTGGTTAAGCTGGAGAAAGTTTCCTGCCATCCAGGATTTGATATCTAGAATACAGTTAAAAAGAGCATCCATTGGCCTGGTGTCATCAGGAGACATGGAGATGTAAAGCTGCGTATCATCTGCAGAGCTGTGGAAGTGGATTCCATGTTTCTTGATGACGCCACCAAGAGGGAGCATGTACAAGTTAAAAAGCACAGGGCCTAAAATGGGACCCTGGGGGACACCACACATGTTCCCACACACCACATTTTATGGACCTTAGAGGAGCAAGTGTCCACACTCACCATAAATGTTCTGTCTGTGAGATAGGACGTGAACCATTTGTTCACTATTGAGCAGGTGCACTATTCACCATGTGCACTATTCACCATGTGCACCATTGACCAGGTGCTCTATTGACCAGGTGCACTATTGACCATATGTACTACTGCCCATGTGCACTATTCACCATGTGTACTACTGACCAGGTGCACTATTCACCATGTGTACTATTGACCAGGTGCTCTATTGACCATGTGCACTATTGACCAGGTGCTCTATTGACCATGTGCACAACAGAATAGGAATGATCAGTGTGATGCACTGAAGTCACTTCAGTTGTTTATTCTGTCCCTATGCTGCACTGTACAGAAACAATACAGACTCAGAGTTTTGTAGCATTATTGATGCTTTGCAGTGACATCATGCTGGGGGGTATTGAATGTATGTTTATGAAGGAATGTTTAGCATTTACCCTTTACACAATGCACATTAGCAAACACTGTCAAATAACACAAGAACAGTACAATATCAGCTCACCTGCTGTACTTCCTGTTAAGTCAGCTCTTTCTGGTCCGATTGTGTTAAAACAAAGCCCAGAATAAAGTCTTGAGTAACAAAGCTTCAGACAGAACAGTGCCTCTAGTTAGCTTCACCCCCTCAGGGAATGTTGGCATCAGCTGCAAAGTGTCAATAGTTTTACTCTATGCTCCCAAAGTGTTATTATTAATATATTATATTTTACCCCTTTCTTTGTCATCATTCTATTTAAAACATATTGAAATAGTCAGTTTGAGCTCTATTTTGAAATTGTTATTTATCTTTATCTTTGACTGCATATTTTTATTCTTCAGCTCTTCTTGTACTTCCCCTTATGGGACAAGTTAAGCTAACTTATTTTACATTATGTTATCTAAACCCTGCATAGCTCTGGTTTAGTCCTGATATATTCCAGTTTTGATCCGGTTCAGTTTAATTTTTGTATTTTTGGTCTATATACTTGGTCTAAAGTTGGTCTAATCTTGGTTTAGACCTGATTTAGTCTTCTAGAATCTCCATGTGCCCTGTACCTTTGCCGTTAGTACAAACATCATGTATGAGCAGTTCTTGAGCTCAAAACAAATCTGCTGTCTGCATCTAATGAAGCCTTTTATTATCTAATAATCAGGAAGTGCAACATTAGCATTCTAATGTAATCTGACCTCTTGTGACTTGGGAAAAGCAGTTATAAACTCATCATGGTGAATAATTAGGATGTTCTGAATGCATAAGTGAGGAGTAACCTGACCACTGCTGTTTCAAATAAACTAGTTCTGTTTTTAACATTTTTAAGTCAGTAAATAACAGGTGCAGTGCCTTTAATTGTAAAAACGGATGCTTGTGGCCGTTCGTGTTTGAGTGTATTTACCGAGTACAAAAGCTGAGATGTAGAGTGAGATCTGTGACGCTCCCACAAAGAGGAACATGAAGCAGAACATCTTCCACGAGTGAGAGAAGGACTGGAGCAGCACAGACAAACACTGAGCTGCCAGGGACACAAAGACCACCTTCTTTCTGCCAAATCTACAAACAAAACACACACACGAATTTAGATTAGATTAAATTAGATTAGCCTTTATTGTCACCAGAAGGAGAAATTATTTTTGGACATCACGTGCATCACAACAACAATACAACATACACAAGCTTACAACCTCAAATCTACCAAAGCGACACATTACAGGGAATAAATATTGCACATAATTGTATAATTTAAAATGACTGTGGAGACTCTGTCCAGCCAGTTAACTTCACACACTCTAACAAATCATTATAAAGACAAATTGGTCTGAGGCCATATCTTGTCTCTGATTCCAGAGGGTGTGATTGACAGGTGGATTAACAAATCAGAGAGATGCATTTTCTGATCAGGTAAAAACAAACACGGCACCGTATGTAAAAAAAAAAAAAACATAACAGGAGACTGAAAAGCAGCAGATATATTTTGTTCTGAATTGTACTGAATTATACACTGGTATAAGAGTTTTGGAGAAGAGAGATCTTCTGCATTTGAAAGACACGGAGGAGGATTTTCACATTCTGTGCTCCAGTTCCAGACTCTTCTGGACTGAAACAGAATGTAGAAGGGACTGGCTGCTCAGGCTAATGTACTTACTCTCTACTTTTGGAATATTATCTTAACTGTGATTTTTCTGACAAGCATTTACAGTATTTGATATTTCTGTTGTAATAGTATAAGATTCCAGTGTTGTCCCTGAACGTTCATATTTTGGGTGAAAGTGAACTGAACGCTCTGTATTACTGCCTGATGAACGAACTGTGAACGAGTTCATTCTGGTGCCTGTGAACGACACGTGCTATCTCTTTAACTTCCTTCAATAGAGTCTCAGATTTCTGATCCATCCATCTGCCTCAAACCTTTCTCTGCTCCTGCAGGAGTGCCCTCCAAACTGTTTCCTGCTCTCTGGACTCTGTCCCCCTCATGCTCTCCCGACCTGCTCCTCCGTGCTGCTCTCTGGTTCAGGGGCCAAACTGTGGCACTTCCTGGTCTTGTGAGAAACAGCGCAGAGTGGTGCGCTAAAGGGGGCCACATTAAAGGGGGAATCACTAATGTTAATTTGCGGGTTTATTTTGTTTTCGTCTCTTAGTTAATTAAGCCATACCATATGGGGGCTATTTAAGTATTTTCTTTATTATGTTGAATTGCAGGTGTTTTATCATTATGGGGACCGTTATTTATAGTTGGATAAGGATGTGAAATTGGATATGAAGATGGAGATAACACATGAATAACACATGGTTTGATTGTTAAAACTGATATAATAATTGCTGTCTATGGTTCTATATGGGCTTTGGCAATCATATTGAAAAATAATAGCTCGCAGCAAAAAAAAAAAAAAAAAGAACTATGAACTAGTTCATTTTTTGGAACTATGAAGGAACTACTAACTATAAACAATTATGAACTATGAACGAACTAGTTAATTTTGAAATGTGTGAACTGAACTTTGAACTAGTTCATGTAGAAAATGAACTTTCCCAACACTGTAAGATTCTGTTTGAAGTCCACATTTTAAACACATGCAGGAGGCTGCAAAAGGCTTCAAGATGCATGTTTGGGCCCGTGTTAGGTTATTTTCCGACGATCTATGTTATAATGAGATCTGAGATCAGAATCAGAGAATCCAGCTCTCTGGACTCATTCCAAAGTAACTCAACTTAAAACCAATTTGTTTTTTAAATCAATTATTATAAATGAACCTTCATTCATACATGTGATAATACAGGAAGTGCTTCACTGTGTTTTTAAACTCCACACACCTTAAATGGAATCATTTAGATGATTTTAGCCCTGGAATGGCCAATCTCTATTGAACTAAAGGTAAAAGAAGCTGTTAACGTTTCATGACATCACAAGGTGGAATAGAGCATTTAGAGCCAGGATGTTCACACTATGACCCAGGGGCCAGCTGTGGCCCTCAAACCAATTTTTGTTGGCCCTCAAGCCTCCTGCTGAACTGGCCCAATGACCATAGTACTTTTTACTGCAAATGATTATTTCTGTCACTGTATTATGTTATTGCATTGTGATACCGACCTAAATTATGGAATAGTGTTCCAAGACTTTTTAAGGTATTGTGGCTCTAGAAAATGCAGCTATCTGAAAGTCTCTCTGTATTGATCACCAGTCTACGCCCTCCTCTAGAAACATGTTGCTATGTGGCCCATAGTGGAAAAAAAAATTCAAATTGTGTTTTTTATTTGACTGCACTGTATTAAGCAGTCTCCCATGGACCCACCACCCGCAGGGGAATCCACGGGGCCGGTGCACTGTGATCTGGGCAGTGGATCTTTCTGGATCCATGACCCAAAATACAGAGAAAACTGAAGAAAATGGATGGATGGATGTAGTAAGCAATCTGGAAATGGTCCCTGGGCGCTGCACTCTGGTCACACACTCCACACACTCATTAAAGGACCAATTTCCCAGTGCGGAAAAAGTACCTAAGATAATGCGTGAAAAGTCCCTCAGTCGTCCAGGTAGAATCCATGATCAAAGGAGAAGTTCAATTTGTCAACTGTACAAAGTTTGTTTGGTTGAAAACGTTTCGCCGCTCATCCGAGAGGCTTCGTCAGCTCTGGTTATTGTACTGGTTAGACCCTGCTTATATCTAGCTGCCGGGAGGCGCGTCCTACAATGACAAAGCTCTGAAAACGATCCCCCCTAATCTGTCTCTTTGTTTTTCAAATTACTCTGATGGCTGGTTTCGACCCCCTATTCAACGTCTAACGACCCTCTCCACCCCTCTGCCCTGGCTCTGTTTGACTGGTCTAAGAATCGCATTATAAATGGGAGACAAGTTATGTCTCACTCCCCCATTTCTGTTTAATGACGGATTCTCTTTTTTGACAAAAATAGCCTCTTTAACTGGTTTGAGAGGGGAGTTAAAGAGGCTATTTTTGTCAAAAAAGAGAATCCGTCATTAAACAGAAATGGGGGAGTTAGACATAACTTGTCTCCCATCTATAATGCGATTCTTAGACCAGTCAAACAGAGCCAGGGCAGAGGGGTGGAGAGGGTCGTTAGACGTTGAATAGGGGGTCTAAACTAGCCGTCAGAGTAATTTGAAAAACAAAGAGACAGATTAGGGGGGATCGTTTTCAGAGCTTTTGTCATTGTCAGACACGCCTCCCGGCAGCTAGATATAAGCAGGGTCTAACCAGTACAATAACCAGAGCTGACGAAGCCTCTCGGATGAGCGGCGAAACGTTTTCAACCAAACAAACTTTGTCCAGTTGACAAATTGAACTTCTCCTTTGATCATACCTAAGATAATGTTATTTTATAAATCTGCAATGTTGTTGTTCTAGATTTGACACAAAGACAGTGAAAAGCAAAACATGGCCCGTTAAAAAGTTGGCCCCTGAAAAAGTTTGTCAAATTAACATCTGACCAAAGGGTCCGGACCACCAGGTCAACGGTCAGTGGCCAATGTACAAAACCAAAACGTAAAACATCACTGGGACAATCTGCATTTTCTGTTAAAACAATCTCAGAATTGAACAAATTTTCCACTGAGCTAAAACTGTGCAAAGACTTCAAACTATTTAGTGTAGGATTCAATCGACATTTCTTAAGAATACAAACCTGTCAGCGTTTAAGACAAACCTGAGAAGGGGCTGGGAAGGTGAAGGGGAATACATTTTAACTCATGTAAATAATGTACCTTTGATGAAATGTTTATGAAATGCATTATTTTATGCTGTGTTTAATGTTTTGTCGTGTTGTGTGTCTCAGGGACTGCAGATGGAAATTAGCTCAAAGAGTCTATAGTCTGGTACAAAGGAACTCTTCACTGACTGTGATTAATGCTCCTGTACATGGTCCCTGTCAAATAAATTAAATAAATGAAAAAATTAAAGGGACCAGTCACAGAAAGAGAGACAGGAGGTGTGAGTGTTCACTGTCACACAGCGGCCATAGGTCAGTACAGACTACAGTCGGTGCACGAGAAAATGCCATCTTCCAGATTCTTGACTGGAACTTGGGTTATTAGCATCTGGTTGCTATTTTCTGTGGCTGTTTTAGATGGCAGATGGAAGGCTAAATCATGATCTTCTTAAGTTAAGGTGTTAGTCAAATCACATGTTCGTTTCGTAAGGTAGGTGGTTGCGTACCAACCTACCTTACCATCTCTTTGGAAATAAAGGTGATTTGTGGCGCGGATCATTTAGAAATAGAAAGTGCTCTGCTGCCCACTTTATCCACTCTGTTTATAACATGGTGCAAATAATAAAATGATTTACCAGGTATATTTTAAATGATGAAATGATTGTGTGAAAAGACTTCTCAATTGCCCCATATTGAATCCACTTGTTCTAAGACTTGTTTATGAGATGTTCTATTTTTCCCACCATCATAGTACCTGTCCTTTCTACTTATATGTCATGTGCAAACAGGAATTATTCTTAACCCTGGCCAGCTCAGATTGTCTTATTGATGATTTTTCACTTGTATTTGCATTCACTTCACTTATGCAATATCAATAAACCAAAAATACAAGAGTGTGATATTAAGCATGACCACTTTATTTCAGTAATGGAACGAGCACATGTATCCACACATATTCAAACGTAATATTTCAGGCGTTCATCTAAGAAAATACTTGACCTGTGTAATCTGAAATAAGACAGTGTAAGAGCAGATTATACTCAAATATTGGGTCATATTTTGTGACATGCACGTGTTAACACCTGTTTCAATAGTTCTGTTCTGTAGTTTAAACCCCAATAGTGACAAAAACAAGCAAAACAAAACGCTTTAAGAAATATGTCTCATACCATCATAAACAGAAAAGAAACTACAGTAAATCAGTTGAGCTGTGATGGGTGGAGGCAGTAAGTCTCCAATGATTTTTTTTTGCATTACTATAGATACACGTTCTTCAGATGAGAGAAGTATCTTCAGTGGGCTTTGTACCATGTTCCTGTAAATTCATAATTGTTTCAAAATATTTAACAACACGACAGCCTTGATATTATCAGTAATAAGCAATGATCTTATTCCCCTTGTTATCCTGGAGTCTTGTGTAGTAGTGATGAAGACGAGGATGTGTATGTGGCCATGTGAGGAACAGATGGACCCTGGAATGGATTCGTGAAGAGTCCCTCAGTCGTCCAGGTAGAATCCTACCTGGAATGGATTATTATTTTATTTTTTGGCATTCTTCTGACTCACCATTGCTTTGGACTGGTCCAGCGCTGTCCTTCAGCACAGCAGCAGAAGATCACACTGAAGGGACAGCACCCAGTGAATGAACTGTGCATTTTTTATTCTCATTAAATTTTATACTCAGTAAATTACATTTTAGTCAACTGTGCTTTTAGGGCAGTGTTTTTGTACCAGCTGCACTGTTAAATATAACTAAACTACTAAAAGTACTGTGGTGGTTGATATTGCTACAATTCCATATTAATCTAGGTTCAATACAAACAAAGTCATTGAGTGTCACGATGGAAATAACAGTTCAGCTGAACAAGACACTTAGAACTAACTTAGTGCAATCAGAGGCTCGTTAACTCTTAAAATAAAAATATACGCTCTTAAAATGTAGTTTATACCAGTGACGTGCGGTGAGGGTCATGGCTGGTGAGGCACTGACGTCATCACAATCAGATTTACAAATATGTAAACCAGGTGTCGGCAAATAAATTTGGCCCCTGGGCCAATTTCTCTCCCTGTAAGTGACGGGAGCTCGTAATATTTTTGATGTGAAGCTGAAAATTAATTATTATTGTTCAGTGCATTTTCCAGAGCGCACCGAGTAGCGTCATAAATTAAAAATATCACGTTTTTATTGCGATCTGGCTCTGAATGTGAGTGGTGAGCCGCTCATGTTTAATAAGGCTTCTTTACAAATTTTTCAGGTCACAATATCCATCTGAGTCCAGACATTGTCACAGCAGGTTGAGAAAAGAGGCAGAAAAAGCAGAAAAGACTATTTCTTATTGGACAGCCACACAGCCTTCCTGTGTGTACCACGCTGTTTGAAAAGAGCGAGTCTTTTGTCCCGTAGTCTGGAGCAAACCCTTTAGCTCCGGCGTTGGTCTTCCTTTAATTATAACCTCCTGCTTCAACAGAAAGTCCAGTTTAGAAAACTGCTTGAGCTTTAATATGAAATCTTCCTCCATTTAAAAAGTAGGGCCAGACAAGAAGAAAAAAGTGAGCGGATTGCTAAACCTGACTTACTGAACTTAACTCTAAATTGTATCTTGTGTCACTTATTCTAATCCACTGGTCCACGAGTTGTAGAAGAATCCCTGGACTCACGAGTGCCTCTACCATGAGGCCAGGTAACTACGTCCCTCACCCGGCGCCTTTTCACCGCCGCTTTAACCCGGCGCCTTTTCACCGCCGCTTTAACCCGGCGCCTTTTCACCGCCGCTTTAACCCGGCGCCTTTTCACCGCCGCTTTAACCCGGCGCCTTTTCACCGCCGCTTTAGCGCAGAATCTGTCACTGCTGAGCTACAGCACAGTCAGTCCATGTGAGGCATGAACGGCTGGTGCCTCTCCACACGTCTGTTCTCACGATTTGAATGGTAAAAGTGAAAATTCAGCGATTTTGAATAAAAAAAGAATTAAAATGACGAAGTTAAATAGAAAATAACTATAGTACATATTATTGTATATTCATCCATTCATTCATTTTCTTCCGCTTTTCCATTTTCTGGGTCGCGGGGGCAGCAGTCCAAGCAGTGTTCTGCTGCCCAGAACACAATGCACCAGCCCACATGAATCCTTCCGCGGGTGGTGGGTCCACAGGAGGACGGCTCACGTCACAACAGGTCTTGATGTATCTTCTGCCATGGGGGCTACCAGTGTCCAGACACTGGGGGCGAGGTGGGGTTAAGTGTCTTGCCCAAGGACTCAACGGCAGCGCTCATCTGTGGGAGCTGGGATCACATGCGGTCAACCCGTCAAGAGCGGGATTCGAACCTCTAACCCCTGGATCACAAGACATATGCTCTACCATTTAATTAATTTTTTTATTTTACTTTTTTTTATTTTTCTCTGTGATGACGGGTGAGTCACAGCCTCCCCTGCTTCCCCTGGTGGCACGTCACTGGTTTATACATAAAAACAACATGAACATTTCACGTGATCATGAAGACAGATTAAAATAGTTTGAGACATTACATACGTTTAGTATGAGAATCAAAGTGCTGTTTGAATGTCAGGCTTACCTTGTGATTTCGCTGATATTCAGATGACACTTTCATTTTTGAGTATGGTGCTGTTCCTTTCTCTTCTACGATCTCGTCGTTGCTTCTGTGAAGACTAATTGCACAGACAAAGCTGAAAAAACAATTACGAGAGAAGCCTCCTCCCACATTTAAACGCGGCGCAATTCTAACCAGAAACAAGTCACCCAAGAGTTTTACAACTGAAGTAGAATTTGCTAAAGTGCACAGGGTCTGCTGAATTAGACTGAAATCACATGCAAATGTGTGAGTCACATGAGAAACACAGGAGTTACATTTGATTCACACAAACTCCTCCTTATCCCACCTGTCATACTATTTAGTATATTTTTAGAAACCTGCATAGTTTTGCCATTTTGACACAAGTCTGTTTTGCTACTTATTCTGCATTTGATCGACATGAGGTTTTTATTTTGTCTAATTCTGTCTGTTCAACATCAGAACTGTGACTAAACTGGGACTAAATCAGGGCTCTCAAGTCTCACACATTGAGAGTGTGACACACGCAATTCGACGTGTTCACACGCTCACCCGCCACACATGGCACTTCTCACGCTGATTTTTTTTCTTTCTTTTTTTTGTGTGTGCCCAGAAAATCGGTCTGTGTGGCTCAGTTTATGCAAAAAACGAAAACGAAAACAAAAAAAACTCTCCCCCTCCTCCCCGTCCCGCTCCCCAGAAAAAAATCAGCCAATCAGAAAATAGATTGTTCTGTTGTTGGGCAGACTGTAGAGTGAAGTTTCAGCTGCGGTGATGATAAAACAAACTGAGAACCATCAGGTAATAATTTATATAACTCTCATTAGTTGCTTTGTAGTTTAAGTTTGCTCTTTAGACAAACAGCAGGGCTCTCAAGTCTCACGCATTGAGAGAGACAATTCGACGCGTTCACACGCTCATACGGCATTTCTCACGCAATTCAAGCCCCCTCCCCCGCTCCTCGGGAAAAATTGTTCACCCCCCCCCCCCATGACAGGCCATGTCTCATGTCTCATGCTGCAGAGGCTGCACTAACACTGACTCAGGATTGGCTGCATGGGCTGGAGTTTTTGCTCGTTTGAGAACCAAAGCACCAAATTATAATGTACACAACTTGGCCATGTCCAATGTTTTTGTAATTAAGAATAAACCAACATTAAATTAGGCTCTACTCACGCTTACCAGAAGACGTTTGGAAACATGTGGATGATGACTTCTGGTGTAGTTACCGACACTGGATATGTGCTAAATACATTTAAAAACAATTAAAAAATAATAATAGTTATAATAATGGTGGTAAAAACTTTCAGCAGCAGCAGTCTTCACAACCTGCCAAAACTTTCCATGGGGGACAGGACTCTAATTGCATCTGCACCATCCGTCTGTCCCTTACAGACCGCTGGTTTTAACCGTCCTTCGTCACCAGCAGAGCCCAAAGGAAGTCGTCATCCACGTTTCCAAACGTCTTCCAGGTTTGTGAATAGAGCCTGTTGCTCCCAGTCAAAGCTGTATTTGAACATGTTTATCTCACATATGGGGATGTGACATTTGATTCTCTTATATTAAAGGGTATCCGCTGTACCTGGTAATTTTCTCTGAATTCAAGTACTGAGAAGTGTGTCCATATGTTAAAATGGGTCTTAGCGGCCTGAGTGTAATTGTATCTACCTGTTTTTCTCCCTCTATTTCAAGCTGTGTTTGTGTAACTCAAAGACCCTCCCAAGGAAGCGAACTATACGGTGGTAAACAATCTAAGAATAAGCATACGTTTTCCATAGGTTGAGGTGTAATGGGATATCCACCTGCTCCCACATCCATCAACTTTCAGCTAACTTTAACTACTGGCTAACTCGCTAACTCGTCTGTTATTGGCTAACTTTTGGGAGCTTATGTCATTGCACACCACAGACCTGTATTCAAGACAGCAGTTGTATGTGACCAGTGTGTGGGGGAGAGATGGTCATGAGTGAGTCGAGGAGATGTTCGCGTGATGAGGACACGATGAGACAACAGCAAGATGTCCTGATGCCATTTACGCTTGTATTCTGCTGCCTAATTTAACATTACAGTGGTACCTCACCTTACGAAATTAATTTGTTCCAGAAGTGGTTTCGTAACGTGAATTTTTCGTAAGTTGAGTAGCTATTTCAATGGAAAAAGCCTGATTCGTTCCAAGGACCCGATCCAAGTTTTTTTTTATAGTGTAACATTGTTTTTATAGTGTAACATTGTGTTCTGCGTAGAGGCTGTAGACCCAGGACTAAACGTGGACTATACCAGGTCTAGACCAAGGTCTAAACCTGGACTGGACCAGGTGGATTAAAGCGCCGCGCGGGTCTATTTCCTGGTTTCGTTTCGAGTCACGGCTGAGGCGAGCAGCGAGGGGGACCGCACGCAGTCTGAACGCATGAACGAACGCATGCAAGAGCCGTGGTGGTCTAGACCTGGTCTAGACCTGGTCTAGACCTGGTCTAATGTTGTTTCCTCATTGCAAACAGACCTGGTCTAGACCAGGTCTAGAGGAGGCACTGTTTGAGCACGGGTCTCGTTCATGCGCTCAGACTGCCCTCGCTGCTCCGCTCAGCCGTGACTCGAAACGAAACCAGGAAATAGACCAGCATGCGGGGTTTAATCCACCTGATCCAGTCCTGGTTTAGTCCTGGTTTAGTCCTGGTCCAGTCCTGGTTTAGTCCAGGTCTAGACCTGCTGTCAGCTCCGCGCCGGGTCATGCTGCGCTATCACACACGTGTCCGTGCGCAGTCTTCTCCCCCCTCCCCCTTCCCCCCACACTTCACTGTTAATACATTTTGTTGAAAATCTAAGAAAGTTTGAGTGTTTAAACGAGAGACAAATGTGAGAAAAGTTTAAATCCAGTCTGAGAAAAGCGTATAATGTGTTTCGTATCGAGACCAAAATTTAACGTGAAGGCGTTTCGTAACTTGAAATTTTCGTTTGTTGGGTCTTTCGTAAGGTGAGGTACCACTGTGAATGCAAATAACCTCAATCTTGAGTCTGTGCCCTTTTCCGATCCCTTTCTGAAAGCTCACAGGGACTTACATACAGTTACTGTAAATGACACAGGCCTATTGTGAAAGCACTGTCCTGTTGCAATAGAATCAGCTTGACAAAAGGAAATGTCCATCGCGTGTCTTTGTTCTGACCCCCCACAGTGGACCGACCTCTGGGTTTGACCTCACAGGGGTTTGTACAGCTGCACACAGCACATGAGCAGGACTGTGAGCAGCTCCATGAGGCTGTGTCCAGGGCCCTACACACTGCAGGATGGACACACGTGCACAGGCTGGACTGGTCAGTGAGCAGCTTAAAGGAGACATCTTCTGCTTAATTAATGACTTAATCAATGACCAGCTCTAATGTTTCCTCATCAGAGGCAGTGATTAAAGCTCTTTGCCTAACCAGCCAGTCCCTTCTACATTCTGTCTGAATCCAGAACAGAATCAGGGAGACAGGATACAGCTTCAGATCCACTCGTCTTTGTAAAATTTTGTCTAAGCATGTGGTTCTGGCTGGACAGGTAATAAATCCCCACAATGCAGCACTTCAGCCCAAAGGTTGACTACAATAAAATATATATTTTTGCACTGACAAACATGTATACTTACTGTGAGTGTGCTTGCATCTCCACAAACCTATCTCTGACTTGGCCTGGAGGAGGGCCTCTGTTTGGTTGTTTCCATAGAAATGTTGTTCCTTTGGCATAAAACTAATCTATCTCCATGGAAAATGTTCTGAATGGTTTTAACTGTTCATTTGGTTCATTTGAGGACATTTGAGGACAGTGAGGTTCAGATCTTAGCCAGGGAAAAGAACTGGTTTGAGAGGGGAGTTAAAGAGGCTATTTTTGTCAAAAAAGAGAATCCGTCGTTAAACAGAAATGGGGGAGTTAGACACAACTTGTCTCCCATCTATAATTCGATTCTCAAACAAAGAATCATTAGGACAGACAAGCCATTGCAGAGGGGTGGAGAGGGTCGTTGTCGTGAATAGGGAATTGGATGCCAGAGAAATTTGAAATACAAAGAGACAGATTAGCTGATGGTTCAGAGTTGTTTCAGTGTAGTGAGCGGGCTGATAGATATGCTAATACAAGACGCCAGAGGAATTCGTAAAACAAAAGAGAGTAGCGGGGATAGGTCAGAGCTTTGTTCAGGGAAGCTAGCTCCTCCCTTGCAGCTAGATATAAACAGGGTCGAACCAGCATGAGGGCCAGAGCTGACGAAGCCTCTCGGATGAGCGGCGAAACGTTTTCAACCAAACAAACTTTGTCCAGTTGACAAATTGAACTTCTCCTTTGATCTTTTAACTGTATGGTTTTAACTTTCTGTTTTCATGGAGTCATGCAGGTGATGATCTCCATCTCCAGAAAGTTACAGTTTTGCTTTAACACGACTTTTCTGTCAGCAGAGATGATTATATGCTTGTGTTTTTGTTTTTTCCGATCTGTGTTCTAATGTAGTTTCCTCATCACAGACATTCTTGGAGTTGTGTTTTGTTTCATTCACACATGTTTGACACACAAACCCTGCAGATTTGGTTCTTCTCTCAAACAGAAAACCTTGTGTTCCACCTTGTGATGTCATATTGCAGGAAGTGCTCCTTACAAATTTAAACTCCATACAAATTCACTAGAATCATTTGGATCATTTCAGATATGGAACTAAAGGTAAAGGTAGCTGTCAGCTGAAAACTGCTGCTTCATGACATCACAATGTGGAACACAGTATTTTGAGCTTTGGAGATGTAGACAGACTAATAATGCAGGATTACTCAAACATGTGTGAAGGAAACAACAAAGAGTCAATTTTGTGTAATACAAAACCTTTCAACCACAATTTTCATGATCATAAATATGTTTTCATGACATGTAAATGTGCTTAAAGGAGAATTAACATTTTTTACAATCTGAGCCTTATTTCGGTAATAAAACAAGTTGTTTTACTCACCCATATCACTTTGGTGTCATTTGGAGCATTTCCGGAGATGTTTTAGTTTAGCGATATCCGTTACGTGAGTTCTCGGGGCACATGTTTGCGGTCTCCAAATAACACAAACTTTATCACTTTTCAAATCATAGAAGCTCAATGTCTTAGTCTACACTTTCGTTTGAGTCAAAAGTGGCCTGTAATCCGAGATTTATCCATAGTTTCGAGTAGATGAGGAGGACAGTGCGCATGTGCGGAGTCACAGCTGATTTCGCTCTCAGCTCTCGGGACCCAAACATGAAAGGCAAAGCTGTAAGACGTTTGGACCATCATGTTTGCAGTACCCACTTCAGTCAGGACGATTTTTTACCAGCAAAGGAAAAGAAAGAAGGCCAGCGGATTCAGCGCACGAAGTAATGAAGCAATGTGAAACCGATGGCTGTTCTCTGCTGCTCCTAAAACTGTCTCCGCTTCATTCTTTCCGTATCCATTCTGTCTCCTCATCCGTATACTCCTCTTCAGTCCTCAGTCCTCCATAAGTCCTCTTCAGCCTCAAAGTCCCAATCTTCTGCCATGTGTCGCTCGCAACAGAAAAGTTATGAGCGTCTTCTTATCTGCAAATCAGCTGTGACTCCACACATGCACACTGTCCTCCTCATCTACTCCAAACTATGGATAAATCTCGGATTAGAGGCCACTTTTGACTCAAACTAAAGTGTAGACTAAGACATTGAGCTTCTATGATTTGAAAAGTGCTAAAGTTTGTGTTATTTGGAGACCGCAAACATGTGCCCCGAGAACTCACGTTAACAGATATCGCAAATCTAAAACATCTCTGGAAGTGCTCCATATGATACCAAAGTGCTATGGGTGAGTAAAACAACTTGTTTTATTACCGAAATAAGGCTCAGATTGTAAAAAAAACGTTAATTTTCCTTTAAGTGGACGTGACACTTCTCGTCACTAGATGGTGGTATTGAACATGACTTAATACAGTGCGTAATCCTGCTGTTTGTGGATCATAAAATTAACGACTGGGATTTTAACACGAGGTCATTCACTTTCACCTACAAATCTAACTGTGTCAAATGTAAGGCCAAATGGACTCTTGTGAGCTTTAAGCCACGTTATAATGTTGTGTTTTGTTTCACTCACACATGTTTATTTACACCCCTTTATTATTAGTCTGTCTACATCACCAAGGCCCCAAAACGCTCTGCTCCACCTTGTGATGTCATGTACTGGCAGGTTTCATGTTCACAGCTCTTTTCATCTTTAGTTGAGTCAAGATTAGCAAATCCAGGGCTGAAATTATTCACATGATTCTACTTGAGTATGGAGTTTAAAAACACAGTGGAGCACTTCCTGTTTAACCACATGGCCTCATGAGGTGAAACAGTGTTGCCTAAATCTGCCTAAATCTGCAGGGTTTGTGTGTTAAACATGTCAGAATGAAACACAACTCCAAGAATGTCTGTGATGAGGAAACGACATTAGAACAGAGATGAGGAAATGGTGTAAAATCGTTGCCTGGAAGAATCCGTGACTCATCGCGGTACCAGCGGCGAGTCTGGTAATGCTTGGTCCAGAATGCGCTGCCGTTGCGCGTAGACAGACAGTTAAGTGAACTAATCAGAGAACAGTTAACGGACAGCGACGTGAACCAATCAAACAAAAGAACAGAAAGAAAAGAAAGGCCTCTAGAGCTGTCAGCTGCTGTGGTTTTAAGGAATCGATGTGTTTTAGGTCATTTAAGACCAATTTTACAGCTGAATGGAAGGGACGTTCAGTTCTCCGATGCGCCATCTTGATTCAAAACTGAGGAGGAACTTCCGCTGCCTAAGAGTGACGTTGCGGGCAAAGGCGGGTGCACTGACGTCACCATCTTTGAACGAATCAGAATCGCGGAGTCCGTTGTTAACCGGGGGAGCGAGGGTGGAGCGAGGGTGTCCAAATGGTATCTCGCTGTATAGCAAATACAGAGAGATATCATTTGGCTGGCCAGGTAAGTAAAATCGGGCCTTTAAAGCCTAAAGTCGTGCACCTGTCTGACAGCTGTCCTGAGATGAGGGACCCGAGCAGGTATCCCACAAACAGAGATGAGGAGGCGAAGGGGACTTTCCACTGGTCATCACAAACAAGGTCCCACTGGAAAAATAAAGAAATAAATAAGGCTCAAATCATCTATATAATTACATATATTTTGTAATCATCAAAAAACAAACAAACAAAAAAAACATTATTATATATTAATTATATAATAATAATAATAATAATAATAATAATAATAATAATAATAATAAATACGTTTTATTTACTAGGCGCCTTTCTGGACACTCAAGGTCGCCTTACAACAAGTACAATATACATTAAAGCCGCAAGCGGCGTTGGTCGGGACCTCGCACCTGCGTTTGTTCGTCTTACTGAGACGCACAGCCATACCAAATTTCGTGTGCCTGGCACAATTATCTCACTTCCTGTTGGGCGTGGCCATGACATTGTAGATACCCTGTCAGAACAGACCCTGTCAGACCCTGTCAGACCCTGTCAGACTCTGTTAGACCCTGTCAGACCCTGCATGTGGCCTACATGCTGAGGCCTACATGAACCTTCGATGCTTGTCCCCACATTGCTGCTTGCAGCTATATCAGATCAAAGGTACAAAGATCAAAGACCTTTGATCAGGGCGTTGCCTAGCAACAAATACCTCCCATTCATAACTCATCACTCCCATTCAATAAATACCTAACTTTATCGATCCGCCGTATCGTCATATTACCGCCTATTTGAAAATCCTTCGCAATTTAACATCTCCAACGTCTTAAGATTATGTTCACCAAAATTTAAGCCCATCTGAGGTACGGTGTAGGAGAAGTGTTTCAAATTCCATTCTATGTCCAATACCCCAAAATCACACAAAATGCCAATTATCTCACTTCCTGTTGGGCGTGGCCATGACATTGCAGTGAGGCATTTGTTCGTCTTATTGAGATACACGTCCCTACCGAATTTCGTGCGCCTATCTTAAACGGTATGCCAGCCCCGAAAGACAACGCGCTAGGGGGCGCTATCGAGCTCCTGGGGGTCACTGGGGGACGGGACTTTGTGTGGTCGTACTGGCAGGACTTTGTGATGCCCGTGCAAAGTTTCGTTCGTTTTGACGCATGGGAACATGCTCAAAATTGCCCCAGCGTGTATGAACAAGAATAATAATAATAATAATAATAATAATAATACGGAAACGAAGCAACAACAATAGGGACCTTCGTCCCCCTTCGGGCTCGGTCCCTAATTATAGACAGTTAAAGGGATATGCCACCCCCAGGTCAAACTCGGGCATCTCCCCACAGTCCAGAGACTAAAATAAGTGGTGGAAAGCGTTTTCCTGCTCACCCAGCCATTGTCCGAGTCTGTCAGCACTGACCGCCGCGGTATCTGCAGCTACTCCGCGTTAGACTGGAGTCTAACGGCGCCAGAGAAAGATTTCGGCCAAAAGGAATTAATTTGCTCGATGCGTTTCCCAATTACTTTCTGTGTAGTGCGCATTCATATCGAGTGCAAATAAATGTACAAATCAACACGGAGAGCTTGACTTGGTCATTTTGAGTGGGAACTATTTTTCAGTGCGGAAAAAGAAAGCCGAAGCACACACCACGCTGCGCAACAGGGGAACTCCCTTCCTGGTGCGTAACCGGGATTCCCCTGGCAGCGTGGTGTGTGCTTAGGCTTTCTTTTTCCGCACTGAAAAATAGTTCCCACCCAAAATGACCAAGTCAAGCTCTCCATGTTTATTTGCACATTTATTTGCACTCGATATGAATGCGCACTACACAGAAAGTAATTGGGAAACGCATCGAGCAAATTAATTCCTTTTGGCCGAAATCTTTCTCTGGCGACGTTAGACTCCAGTCTAACGCGGAGGAGCTGCAGATACCGCGGCGGTCAGTGCTGACAGACTCGGACAATGGCTGCGTCACCAGGAAAACGCTTTCCATCACTTATTTTAGTCTTTGGACTGTGGGGAGATGCCCAAGTTTGACCTGGGGGTGGCATATCCCTTTAAATATTATTAATTCGGCCTACAGTATTATTCACACTGTATCACCTGCTGTAGGCCTATGACAACCAGCTGATAGTAAAGCTGCACCACGTTACTTTCCTGGCAGAGTGTTGCCTTCGTGTTGCCATGGCGATACGATTGCCTTTTGCTTGGAATGTTCCACAAGAAACAAACCCAGATGTGGTGTATTTTTGAGGAGGTAACGACATTAAAACATGGCTAAAAGCTCACAAGAGTCAATTTTGCGTAATATAAGACCTTTATATTTGATTGAAAAGTATGAATACAAGCAACCCCACTGAAAAAAATAATAGTAAAAATAAAATAAATAAATAAATTATAATACAGCAATCCTAGTTTTTTTTTTTTACTCTCTGTTTTATATTATATATTACATTTGATGAGTGAGCGTACCCAAAGCAATTTCCCTTGTGGATCAAATCTAAGTCTAAACACAAAAGCCTACATGCATTTCTCATCTAATTTTCAGTCTTACTTTTATGCAGTTTTTTTGTGAACAAAAATACTGCAATAATTAATTAGTGGAACAACAAAATGAACACTGCTAATTGACCTGTCATGATAATTCCAATATAAACATTTGGAAAAGAAAACACACATACCTCTGTCACGATATTGGACTGGTAGATTTCTTTGCTGTATGTCCATCCATCTAAACAAGGCTCCTGGCTCAGACTGGTCAGATTCACATCTTTTCCAGGAACTAAACCATTTTCAGACAAGTTTTTCACGATTCCTAAACTATACCGGCTACACTGACTCTCCACTATCTCGTCATCTACTAATTTAGCAGGAATAATGGCGCTTCTCCACTCCTCCGTCAGGTTCACGTCCGGAATCAGGCAGCGGTGTTTGGGTGTGGACCCTATGAACACCATGTAAAGCCCGTTGAAGCCGGTGGAGATGAAGACGGTGTTCAAAAGAAAGAATGTCGTCCAGAAATAGGGTCCAGTCTGTCCCAAAAAGGCAGTGTCCTCGTCAAAGTCCGACATAATTCCAGTCCGGGGCAGATGTGAAAGCGTGCAGCCTGGAGACGGTGTGGGACGGTGGAGGAGGCAGGGGGCCGGCTGCAGGGCCCCTGTTAGTGGGATGGTGTCAGAGTGAGTCACAGTGAAATGAATGCAAGAAGTGTAAAAAAGTTAAATTACAAGTATCGGATAACACTAAGATGGGAGAAGGTACAATTTAAATGCACAATGGTTCATTTGCAGATGTGGTTTGATAAATACAGTTGAATAACAGACTACAAAATGGTCAAATAAATTTTAAAAAGTAAAAAAAAATATTGTAAACTAGTATTACTACTAGGGTATTATGACAAATGAAACAAAAACTTACCAAGTGAAAAAAACAAGCGGAGCAAAATTAGGATACAATGTCAAATTAAAGCTCAGTGAGTGAATAAATATAATAATTGATAATTGTAATTTGAAAATCCTATTTTTGTTGATAGTCAGCAGTCCAAACATGCACCGTTCTCTGAAGCTAAAATTCATCTGGTAAAAATGCTCACAGTTCTCAAGCTAAAACAAAATTCAGAGCAGCCCTCAGTGCATGAAGTTGGTGTTTTTCCTCCTCGGAATTCTTCACGTTTAAACAGTCCAAAGACGAGCACGTGGGGCTCAAATGTTGCTAAGTAGCATTAGGGCTCCAGCTAAACATTTTAACCACTTAAACTGCACCACACATGAGACTGTTTAGGACAGGGGTGTCAAACATGCAGCCCGGGGGCCAGATCCGGCCCTCCAAGTCCTTTCATCTGGCCCTCATCTGATTTTCTGTTAAAATATTTTAATTATATTTAAATTTTCTATTAAAATATTGGTAATTTTCTGCAGCACCTTTCTGCTTTTCCCACCAGAGCAGCACAAATGAAGACTCACCTCTTTCCAAACGCTCTTAAAGGACGATCGTTTTGACTGTCGACCGTGACACCCTCATCAGCAAAATGTCAAAAATGAGAAAAGTGGATGCCGATTGCAGGATTTTCCAAGACAAATGGACTAATTCCTATTTGTTCACTGAGGTGAATGGGAACCTGTATGCTTGGTGTGTTTGCAACAAGTGGGGGTGCTCAAGAAATATAATCGTAAACGCCACTACGAGACACGGCGTTTCGAACAACACAATCATTGAATGGAGAATCAAGACAGAAGATAAACAAATTATTGCTGGGACTGAAGAAATAGCAGTCTGTAATAGATTTGTGTTTCTCTGCACAAAAATTTAGATTTATTGCTATTTTTGGGGTATATTTTTCTGATCCGGCCCCTTTGGGATCAAAGTTGGTTGGATACGGCCCCCCAGAGCTGTCTGTTTAGGAGCTGTCTGTGCATAGTAATAGACAATCCTCTTACCCTTTCCTCTGCTCCTCTGTGCCTCTGAACCTCTGCTCCATCTAACTCTCTGTTGTGGGAATTGAGAGCTTAAACCATTTCCAAGTTTCAGTCCTGGGTCCTCAAATCTGAGTCCACCCCGTACATTGTGGCCAGATTGTGGTACATGCTCCACTAGTGCATGGTCCTCCTGGTGGGATGCTGGTCGTCACTTTCATTAGGTAAGTTTTGAACTAACAAATGAATGGAAATTGTGGCAACAGGTCCAGGACTTGAGTATTTGTGCCCTCTTCTGTCTATACCACCTTAAGTGAAGTGAGTTTATTGATCTCACACAGGAGAAATTCTTCTCTGCATTTAACCCATCCTGTTATTAGGAGCAGTGGGCAGCACATTACTGCGCCCGGGGACCATCTCCATGATCTTCTTGCTTCGGTTTGGTCAGGACCTCAGCTGGAGCATTTTACCTATGAAGCATGTTTTGGGTTGATGGGGGAAACCGGAGTGCCTGGAGGAAACCCACCCAGACACGGGGAGAACATGCAAACTCCACTCCACGGAACCTTCTTGCTGTGAAGCATGAGTGCTAGCCACTCAGCCACACATGTCTCCATCACAGTAAGTGTGCCAGTCAAATGAATGAAAAATGCTTTCATTATTTAGAGTAGTGGTGGGTCTTTCTTGCAAAAATCTGGACAGCAGACAACAAGCTCTTAAAGGTCCCATGGCATGAAATTTTCACTTTCTGAGGTTTTTGAACGTTAATGTGAGCTCCCCTACCCTGTTTAACCCCCCCTCCATGGTTAAAAGTTGCGAAATGTCTAAACTGAGCGTTTGCGATCCTTTTCTGTGTTACAAAAAATCGGAGCTCCAACAGGCGATTTTGAACAAGGCACCTTATGTCAGAACGAAAAAAGAAATGCAAATGCAGTTCCACCCCCGTCTGTCTGTACTCAGCGTCTCTGTAAATCACGCCCAGAGAGTTTGGACTGCGAATGCGCTAGGCAATGCGAAATGCGTTTTTTTATTTGCCTGGAGGCACGTCCGAGTGTTTCTAGGCTCGGAAGTCCTTTATCTGAGCCTCTGGACCTTTGAACAGCAGTGGTTTAATTTTATTTTCTGTGGAAATGTGTTTATTTTTCAATGGAACGCTTCAAATCTCTCCCCCCGTGCAAAAACAAGGAAATGGATCAGCTGAGAGCTCAGAGCCGAGAGCGGAGAGTTTGGCCACGCCCCCACCCTCTACTTTAGGCCAGCTCTTTTCTCCTCATTTGCATTCAAGCAACAACGCCCATTATGGAGTGTTCAGAGAGAGAAAAAATACTCTTTCTCATCTTATCTCTGTTTCTCATGCACTGAGTGTTGATTTTGAAGAAGGATTCATTTACAGTATTAGGGAACCATTAAGGAGCCATATAAAAGCATCAAGAAGTACCATGTCATGGGACCTTTAAATATAGTCGTGTTTAGTCAAAATACTCAAATGTTTCAAAGCTATTGGCAAATCAGCAGATTTTGGTCCACCTGAGGTCTGGTGTCAGGCAACTGCTTTTGATCCTTTGAGTTGTTTTTCTGACTTGTGCTGCGATTCTTTTTTGAGTTACATTTTTCAACTCCAAAAAATTATTTGGCCAAGTTCCCAAGGACCACTTGAACGCAGCATAAAGTCCATACAGTAGAGCACAACTTGCCAAAGATGCAGATTTACTTTGTTGCAGTAATAGTTGTGAGGCTACGTTTATACGGCGACGATCAAAACAGAAGACGCAAAAGTGGCGTCTCGTCTTCAATTTTTTATCCGCGTTTATACGAAGACGCAAAAGTGGACGCAAAAGCCAGCGAAGGGAGGCGCTGGACTGAAAAAAAAACAAAAAAAACAAAACAAAACATCACAACAGCGTCAAGTTACATTTCTAACCACGACTGTACCGGCTGTGGGGTCTCCCCTTACACAAGTGTGGAAGTCTGAAAAATTGAACTCTGGTAATATCCACCACTTTTGAACAGGCTGGAGTCCTGGTTCTCCGGTGGCCGGTGACAGAGCCTCATGAGCGGGGAGAAGCCGCGGGGTTTCCCCTTACACAAGTGTGGAAGTCTAACGCATGACATTAGCGGACTATGTAGCCCGCTTAAAGAGCTCGAACGATGGGCATACGTGACCCGCCATCTCAGGGCCCCTGTCTGGTTCTACCCACGTCAGACGGCTCCTGGGCACTGCGGGTCCGAGTGCTCGTAGCTCGGTGCGGCGCGGGCCGCTCGCGCTCGACCCCTCGGAGGTGAGACCGAGACGAACCGTATCCTCCCCAGTGGCCTTATCACGGAGCCCCTCCGTGATAATCCCACGGACCGAGCGGGGGCCGGCTATCGTCAGACACTATTTCTCAAAGCTGCCCGTAAGAGACTTCCCCCGCCCCGGGGTCTCGAACCAAGTATACCGGAGCCGGGGCAACTTCCCCGGTCCGGTCCGTGCGCGAGGCGCGGCGGCACGCAACTACCGGTGCTCACGACCCGCTGGAGCCGGTAGTGGTGGTCCACCGGTGCTCAGGACCCGCTGGAGCCGGGATAAGGGGCCGGTGGTGGTCCTCCTCATTGTATTGCCGCATCTATGTGACGTAAACGTGTAGTGACGTGAGCAGATCTGACCAGTTTTGCGTCTTGGGCAGTTTACACGGAGACGCTACAGCGGAGCGTATTTCACTTTTCCACTCTGGAGGGTGGTTTCAGATTTTTGCGTTTTTAGGCCCCAAAAACGCCGTCACCGTGTAAACGAAAGGCACTTCTGATAAAATATTTTGTCGTTTTTACCCGTAAGCGTTCTCGTGTAAACGGGAATTTGAACTGCTCCTCATCGGGCAGGACATGTGCTCTAGTTGAAGTGAAATTTGAAATATTTCTAAATAGCTGAAGACACGTTCGTCGTAATATGTGTGTAATGATGGACGTTCTGACGTTGCTTCAGAGCTGTTTTATGGTCTCATATTTCTTTATTGCTTTGACCTGAAATTTATTCTCATTATATTTGAAGATTTTCCTTAAGAAATTCTAATTAGGATTAAAAATAGAAAGTAACATAGAAGTGAATGTCACTGTGTAGGTAAACAGCTGCAGAGGCTTTAGGAAACATTGTAGAACAATGCAGCTATGTTAAAAGAGAGTGGACCTTGGACCAGGCTCCTTTAACATAGCTGCATTGTTCTTTAATGCAGCGATGTGGACCTTGGACCAGGCCTGAGTCTTATAACCACACTTTATTATTACTTTATTAGAATGCACTGGTGTCACTCTCAGAAGGAGCAGGATTCTGTATCATTATTAACATGGTATTTTCACACAGAACACTACCGAGAATTAAGTGATCCCTGAGTCCCTTTAGAGGAACTACATTTTCTTTCATTCATCCTACACACACTGAAGCCATGTTTCCCCGTTATCCAAGCACT
Organism: Paratrypauchen microcephalus; assembly: GCA_036785185.1. Classification (NCBI taxonomy): domain Eukaryota; kingdom Metazoa; phylum Chordata; class Actinopteri; order Gobiiformes; family Gobiidae; genus Paratrypauchen; species Paratrypauchen microcephalus. The sequence goes on along the minus strand of JAVJIX010000079.1, from coordinate 1,820,764 downwards.
GCTGAGTAATTCATATTTGTAAATACATCTGAAATGATCCAAATGATTCTAATGATGCACTTCCTGCATTATCAAATGACATCACATGGTGGAAAAAAAAGTGTTTTCAGTTTGAGATAAGACCTCCGCCTAAATATGCAAAGTTTGTGTGTTAAACATGTGTGAATGAAACAAAACACAACTGAAGGTGTGTTTGTGATGAGGAAACATTATAATATACATCAAAAATAGAGTAATATTGGCCCTTTAAGAAGAATTTGTGACTGCCACGTTCTTTACCTGAGACACTTCACTTCACACTCATGTGAAGAAAACAGCAAAGGGCCACTGAAGTGCTTTCATCAGCACGTGCTGTATGTGACATCTGCTCCAGAAGCCAAAGGGCTCTGGAGCACAGGGCAGACGGCCCAGCTCCAGTGTTCAACCTGAACATTTATTTGAGTCTGCCAGAGAAAATGTGGAACTGTCTGGATAAGGCCCCTGTTTACATTTTACACCTGCACAAATAGCCTGCTTTAATGACCTGACCAGCCAGAGCTCTGAGGGCCATTACAGGGAGCATCTTATTTCACAAATGGTTTTGATCAGTCTACATGGCTGGTAGCGTGATAATTACGATCTGATCCTCAGATCTGTTGTATCCAGTACTCGAGTTGAGGGGGGATGGGCGGGTGGCATCCCCCCTGTGGGAAAAAATAGTCAAATTCAACCCTCTTCTAAAACGGGCATCCCTTTTTCCATCCCTTGTGGCATTTTATCAATCAGGCATGAAAATCTCTCACCTTTTGGAGAAATTTGCCGTTTTGAAGTCAAAATAGGTGACCTACATGAATCGTGGCCAGTTCCAAGAGCCAATCATGTTGCAGCATACCCACCAATTGCGCTAATCATGATGATTAGCGTTGTTGTGTTTGCGCCTGTTCGCCGATCAGCTGTGAGCGAGCCCCGTTAATATGTACGCTACGTTAATGCTACGTAAGAAGGAACTCTCGACTCAGGACTCGGGATAATTATGTCGGTTTCCACGTGCATACACGTGGACACACGAATTATCGGACAACACCGCAAACTACAGAGCTGACCGTGTTCTTATGGGTGAGTTATATTATCATATTATTTCTGCATCAAAGGGACATATTACCTGACAGCAGGAGCCCGAGACTAAACCAGGACTAAACCGGGACTAAACCAGGACTAAACCGGGACTAAACCAGGACTAAACCAGGACTAAACCAGGTCTAAACCAGGACTAAACCGGGACTAAACCAGGACTAAACCAAGTCTAAACCAGGACTAAACCGGGACTAAACCAGGACTAAACCATGTCTAAACCGGGACTAAACCGGGACTAAACCAAGACTAAACCGGGACTAAACCGAGACTAAACCAGGTCTAGACCAGGACTAAACCAGGACTAAACCGTGACTAAACTGTGACTAAACCAGGTCTAAACCAGGACTAAACCAGGTCTAAACCGGGACTAAACCAGGACTAAACCAGGTCTAGATCAGGACTAAAGCAGGACTAAACTGTGACTAAACCAGGTCTAAACCAGGACTAAACCGTGACTAAACCGGGACTAAACCAGGTCTAGACCAGGTCTAAACCAGGATTAACCAGGTCTAAACCAGGTCTGAACCAGGACTAAACCAAGTCTAATCCAGGACTAAACCAGGACTAAACCGGGACTAAACCGAGACTAAACCAGGTCTAGACCAGGACTAAACCAGGACTAAACCGTGACTATACCGTGACTAAACCAGGTCTAAACCAGGACTAAACCGGGACTAAACCGGGACTAAACCGGGACCAAACCAGGACTAAACCAGGTCTAGACCAGGACTAAACCAGGTCTAGACCAGGACTAAACCAGGTCTAAGCCAGGTCTAAACCAGGATTAAACCAGGTCTAAACCAGGATTAAACCAGGACTAAACCAGGACTAAACCAGGTCTGAAGCAGCACTAAGGTGTGTGTGTGTGTACGTGCGTGATAACATATACCCCCATTCATTTTACAACTCATCTGATTATATTATAAATGTAAATAGTTTGTGAACAGCCCTTTTACTCTGGGACTATACCAGGTCTAAACCAGGAGACCTGGTATAGTCTGAAGACACTAGTGGGAGGGATTATTGTCGCTTTCAAAACTCAGCTTTGGAATCGTTCTCTGTAGTCCCCGGGCTGCTCTCGTCTGTGCGTAAAACCGTGCGCTTTTCCAGCCATGTCAGACTTCGACTACGACAAATCCACCGCGTTTCTGGGCGAATGGGGCTCATACCAGTGGCGCCTGCTCATCCTCCTCTCCCTGACCATTGTCCCGAACGGCTTTACTGGACTGTCCATAGTGTTCCTCGCAGACACACCGAGTCACCACTGCCACATCCCCGCCGAGGCGAACCTGAGCGCGGCGTGGATGAACAGCAGCATCCCGCTGGAGCAGAGCGGGGAAAGCGCCGCGGTGCCGAGTCGGTGCGCTCGGTACAAGCTGCAAGTGCTTCAGGAGTTTTCCAAGAGGGGACTGGAGCCCACAGACGTGAACATGTCGAGTGTGGAGACTGAGCCGTGTTTAGACGGGTGGGAGTATGACACCAGCGTCTACACGTCCACGATCATAACCCAGGTGAGCGAGAGAATACTGGGAAATGGACCGAGCTATTCCCATGGTTATTACATTGCATTTTGATCAGACGCAGGTAGACACTTGCCTCTTTGCCCCTAAGGGATGAGCTAACCCCAATGAAATTACCTACTACCGCACCAGTTTCACCAGTTTACAGTTTCTGTTAGTGTTGGCGGGCCTATTACATATGTAGTGGGAGAAATGTATAGAAGATAAGATAATATTGATCTCACACAGGAGAAATTCTCTTGCCACAATAGGTCCAGACAGTTTAGTGCAAAATAAAGTTAGAACAAAAAAGGGCATGCAGACAAGATGCCCAGGCCTCACTGTCCACAAGGAAATGCACACAAACCATACTCTTCATTACAAAGACTCTATAAACACTGCCAAATTAATCCACTTCTCAAAATTAATCACCAACAGCAAAGGGAACACAAAAATCCTGTTTTCCATTGTTAATAACAGCACACAATCTCCCAACCTTTTTCCTGCTCATCTTCTCTCCACCGATTTCTGCAACTCCATAATGTCTTTCTTTAACAACAAAATACACAAGATTCATGATGAAATAACCCTCAATGCAAGTAGTCCAACACTCATTACAGTCCCCTGCACCCCTCCTCCCTCCACTTTTTCACAGTTTACTCTTCCCTCAGTTAGTGAAATATCAGCCCTGGTCCATAAATCCAAACCCTCAACCTGTAGATTAGACCCCCTCCCCACCTCTCTGGTTAAAGCCTGTCTTCCTTCTCTCATCTCCTTAATAACTTCTATCCTACATTCCTCTCTGACCACTGGCATTGTACCTTCCTCATTTAAAATTTCAGAAATCAATCCTATCATCAAAAAACCCGGTACAGACCCAACCGATTTTAATAACCTGCGCCCCATATCCAATCTCCCATTTCTCTCTAAAATACTTGGAAAAAATTGTTGCCTCTCAACTTCACTCTCACCTCACTGAAAATAATCTGTATGAACAATTTCAATCCGGCTTCAGACCCCTCCATAGTACCGAAACAGCCTTAATTAAAATCACAAATGATCTCCTACTTGCAGCTGACAATGGACTCCTGACAATACTCATTTTACTGGATTTAAGTGCAGCTTTTGACACAATCACTCACACCATCCTCATCGACAGACTCATCTCTATTGGCATCTCACACACACCTATCCACTGGTTCATTTCGTATCTTTCCTCCCGCTCTCAGTACATCCAACTTGGTTCATACTCCTCCCAGCACTACCCTCTTTCCTCAGGTGTCCCCCAAGGCTCAGTCCTTGGCCCCCTCCTATTCATTATCTACCTCCTTCCTCTTGGTCACATTTTCAGAAAACACAACATACACTTCCACTGTTATGCAGATGACACCCAGCTCTATATCTCCTCCAAACCATCCAACATCCTCCCACCCTCCTCCCTCACCCACTGTCTTCAGGAAATCAAATCCTGGTTCTCCTCCAACTTTCTAAAACTAAACAGCAATAAAACTGAAGTCCTACTCATTGGCACCAAATCTACACTAAACAAAATAGACAGCCTTTCAGTCACTGTAGATAACTCCTCCATTTCTCCCTCCCCTCAGGTAAAGAGCCTGGGTGTCATCTTGGACAGCACTCTTTCATTCCAGTCACACATCAACAATATCACACGCACAGCCTACTTCCACCTCAGAAATATCAACCGTCTCCGTCCTTCACTCACCCCTCACACTGCCGCCATTCTTGTCAATAGCCTGGTCACCTCACGTCTTGATTACTGCAATTCCCTCCTGTATGGTCTCCCCCAAAAAACTATTCATAAGCTACAACTTCTGCAAAACTCTGCTGCCCGGATCATCACCAGAACTCCCTCTATTCACCACATCACCCCGGTCCTGCAGCAGCTTCACTGGCTCCCCATTCACTATCGTATTCAGTTCAAAATCCTACTCCTCACATTCAAGTCCATCCATAACCTGGCTCCAACTTACCTCACAGAACTCCTTCATGTCACCACACACACCCGCTCACTCAGGTCCTCCTCCTCCGTCCACCTCACAGTCCCTCCCGCTCGTCTCAGCACCATGGGGAGCAGGGCCTTCAGCCGCTCTGCTCCCCATCTATGGAACTCACTCCCCCCAGACCTCCGGAACATTCAATCACTACCAACTTTTAAATCCAGACTCAAGACCCATCTTTTCAAAATATCTTACCCCACTTAATCATTCTCTCCCTGCTGACTGTTTCATTTTACTTGTATTGCTTTGTCCATTCTCTTAGTTTTATTTTGTATATACTGCCTGTTTTTAACTGTTTTTAACTGTTTTTAATTGTTTGTCTTTGTGCGGTGTCCTTGAGTGTCTAGAAAGGCGCCTTGAAATAAAATGTATTATTATTATTATTATTATAAGATAAGTAATAATCATAATACAAATAAGTAAATAAGAGAATGTAGAAAAATATTGCACGTTTAGACTCTACAGTGGAGTTATACAGTCTGATGGTGGTGGGGATAAAGGATCTGCAGTAGCGCTCCTTCTTGCACTGGGGGTGCCTCAGTCGGCTGCTGAAGGAGCTGCTCAGCTCCTCTACAGTCCGGTGCAGAGGGTGAGAGGTGTTTGTCCAGTAACCTCCTCTCAGCCACCTCCTCGACAGAGGACAGCCCAGAACAGAGCTGGCCCTCCTGACCAGCTTATTAAAGGAAAAGTAACGTTATTTTACAATCTGAGCCTTCTTTCGGTAATAAAACAAGTCGTTTGACTCACCCATATCACGTTCGTGTCATTTGGAGCTGTAGCGTATCCGTTAGCATGGTATTCGGGGCATTACTTTGCGGTCTCCAAATAACACAAACTTTAGCACTTTTCAAATCATAGAAGCCCGATGTCGTAATGTAATATTTCGTTTGAAGCAAAAGTGGCCTGTAATCCGAGATTTATCCATAGTTTTCAGCTTTGCGTTTCATGTTTGGGTCCCGGGAGCTGAGAGCACAGTCCGCGCATGTGTACTGGCGTCCTCATCTACTCTAAACTATGGCTAAATCACGGATTACAGGCCACTTTTGCTTCAAACAAAATCTTACATTACGACATCGGGCTTCTATGATTTGAAAAGTGCTAAAGTTTGTGTTATTTGGACGCCGCAAAGTAATGCCCCGAGCATATGATACAGCACCATGTTAACGGATACGGGATCATTACAAGAACAGAACGGCTCAACATAAGTTCTGCGATACTGCTCCAATTGACAGAAAAATGCTATGGTGAGTAAAACTACTTGTTTTATTGCCGAAAGAAGGCTCAGATTGTAAAAAAACGTTAATTTGCCTTTAAGTCTCTTCCTGTCCCGCTCTGTGCTGCTCGGAGCCCAGCAGACGACAGCGTAGAGGAGAGCAGAGGACACCACAGAGTCACAAAAAGTCTTGAGCAGAGGCCTGCACACTCCAAAGGACCTCAGTCTCCTCAGGAGGTGGAGGCGACTTTGGCCCTTCTTGTAAAGGGCGACCAGTCCAGTTTATTGTTGAGGTGAACACCCATGTACTTGAAACTGTCCACAGTCTCTATGTCCTGCCCCTGGATGTTCACCGGTGAGTGAGGTAGTGGTCTCCTCCTGAAGTCCATCACCAGCTCTTTTGTCTTACCGGTGTTAAGGCTCAGTGTGGTTGCGCCCACAATCCCCCTGAGTTTAGAGATGCAGGTCAGTAGAAAAGTGTATTAGAGCCCGTATGGCTTCAGGATATGGTAAGGGGAGAATTAAAGGAGCACCAATCTGGGTGTTTATGAACATCTTTTAAAGGTCCCATGGCATGAAATTTTCACTTTCTGAGGTTTTTGAACGTTAATGTGAGCTCCCCTACCCTGTTTAGCCCCCCCCCCCCCCCCCCCCATGGTTAAAAGTTGCGAAATGTCTAAACTGAGCATTTGCGATCCTTTTCTGCATTACAAAAAATCGGAGCTCAAACGGGCGAGTTTGAACAAGGCACCTTATTGACGTCAGATTGAAAAAAGAAATGCAAATGCAGTTCCACCCCCGTCTGTCTGTACTCAGCGTCTCTGTAAATCACGCCCAGAGAGTTTGGACTGTGAATGCGCTAGGCAATGCGAAATGCGTTTTTTTATTTGCCTGGAGGCACGTCCGAGTGTTTCTAGGCTCGGAAGTCCTTTATCTGAGCCTCTGGACCTTTGAACAGCAGTGGTTTAATTTTATTTTATGTGGAAATGTGTTTATTTTTCAATGGAACACTTCAACTCTCTCCCCCCGTGCAAAAACAAGGAAATGGATCAGAGAGCGCTCAGAGCAGACAGCGGAGCGTTTAGCCACGCCCCCACCTTCTACTATAGGCCAGCTTTTTTCTCCTCATTTGCATTCAAGCAAGAACGCCCATTATAGAGTGTTCTGAGTGAGAAAAATTACTCTTTCTCAGCTTATCTCTGTTTCTCATGCACTGAGTGTTGATTTTGAAGAAGGATTCATTTACAGTATTAGGGAACCATTAAGGAGCCATATAAAAGCATCAAGAAGTACCATGTCATGGGATCTTTAATATTTCTTCACTCTTGTATCTGTTGGCAAGGGGAACCAATAATCGAAGCCCAGTGGAACTCAATGGATGTCAAAACTCAGTGAGTGAATCCCTGTTTCAGACTAGTTGAAAAGTGTTATAGTTTTATTCAGATGATATCCAATCTATGCTTTAAATTTATTTATTAATAAATTCAATAGCCTAGCAGAACAGTGTGAAAAGTTTGGTTGGGTTCCTTCATTTTCAAACAAGACTAGCAGAGTTAATTAAAATATTGGTAAAACAGATCAGCCTGGAATCCAGAACACACACTTCTTCAATATTTTAGGAAGGCGTGAGTCTGGTCACCGTTTTCAAATGGGCGTGATTGACAGGTGGATTAGCCAATCAGGGACACAAATGTTTTGTCCATATCGAGAAAAAAAAATCACACAGGGCTGAAAACATGGCAGATTTCTGCTGAATCAATGAGAGATTCTAAACTCTGTTCATCTGAGGTGAGAGAAATGTGATTTTATTTGTAAATCGCAGGTGACCAATGAGCCCCTTCATTTCACATGCGTAACTGTATTTAAAAAAAAAAAAAAGAGGTGAAGAGGGAGCTGAGCCAAAAGGCGAAGCTCTCAATTTACCGGTCAATCTACATTCCTCCACTCACCTATGGTCATGAGCTCTGGGTAAGAGATCGTGGATACAAGCGGCCAAAATGAGTTTCCTTCACAGAGTGGCTGGGCGCACCCTTAGGTGAGGAGCTCAGTCACATGGGAGGAGCTCGGAGTAGAGCCGCTGCTCCTCCACGTGGAGAGGAGCAGCTGAGGTGGATCAGGCGTCTGTTCCGGACGCCTCCTGGATGCCTCCCTCGGGAGGTGTTCCGGGTATGTCCCACCGGGAGGAGGCCCCGGGGAAGACCCAGGACCCGCTGGAGGGACTATGTCTCCCGGCTGGCCTGGGAACACCTTGGGGTCCCCCCGGAGAAAATGGATGGATGGATGGAAAAAAAAAAGAATCTGACTGGAATGTTTGACTGGGCTTGAGATTCAAGAATGTGGGGACCAGGCTGATATTGATAAAAATACAGATAGATATCATTCTGGATCTCCAGGCAAAAAATGTAAGGCTTGGTTTGCAAGTTTTTAAATGTAGGTTAACTGAGCCAAATGGGGGAGGGGTGCTTCAAGTTGCGCAAGTTGAGACTCTTGTTAGCATGAGACTCGGTTAGGAGGTCAAGTCAGATACCTGTATGTTTATCAGCATATCAGCATGGACACATGGGTTGTGCATCTTGTGGCATTGAAGCAAAGTTTCAAAACACTGAAGATTTCACAGAAGACTCTCGCTGTAGCAGGATATTTGGACCATGAATCAATAATAAAAATTGGATAAGCCCCTCCCTCCAGGGTATCAACAACTTTCACAAAGGTCGGATTTTGTTGGGGTTCTTTTCTATTTTCACAACATAAACCTTTTCTTTCTTTTCTTTTTTCTTATCTGCTGCTCCGCGCACCGAACCCTTTTCATTATCAACCATAAACTACTGTAATTCCCATAACCTCTCCAGCGTGTTCTGCCGCGACTAAGGGTGCACACTTAGAACCGCCAGTTTTGCCCATCCAAATCTCGCTAAACCTGATAATTTTCTTCCTCTTGTGCTGCCGCCTCCTCCCTCTTCCCGTGGTGCGATCTGGCAAACACATCCGCAGCAGGAGTTTAAATCCTCCAGTTTTGCAGGTTCTTGTGCTCATGTGAGCCACGAATAATTTGCATGGGCAATTATTCGTACTCTCCGTGCATTTGAAGTGTTGTATCTGAGTTATTGATTTTGTACTAACTTTATTGTCACACAACTTTTGGTACATAAAATATTAGCTATTTAATAGTAGAAATGGTGTAAATAATGTTTCCAGTGGATGTTATGTAATGAGGGAGGGGCAAATAGGCGCACTCTGCAGGTCTGCCAGCAGTCTTGTCTTGGTTACTGTGGAGGTAACGTGCACGGAGAGAAAGAGCGAACGAGCGAAACACTGAAAGACTAAAAGACTCAAAGACTGAAATAATTAAAGGGAAAGTCTGCAGAAACTGTTTTTTTTCTTTTTTTATCTCTGCACCACTGTAAATATTTTTTCCACGCACATTTGACACCTTTTTTTGCACTGTGGGAGAGCACAATAAACCACCTAGAAACGCTTATCCCGACTAAGCCTGAGTTCTTGAAGAATCCCGCCACAATCGCCAATCGGGGGGGTTGGTTTGCCCTTTCTTCAGGTCAGAGCAACTGCCCCTCAAAATTCCTGTGCACGTCCCTGTTGAGGAAGCAATTGCAGAAGAGAAAATTATTTTTGGGCCCATACGGCTACGACTCCATCTTGGGGTCACCTTCCAGATTTTATTATAGATTCAAGATTCAAGATTGTTTATTTGTCATATGCAGAATCAACACAAGGTCAACAATGCAATGAAATGTTTAGGATCAGAAGAACCGTTGACTCGCTGAGATAGCCAGAAGTACTAATAACCGCAATACATGGTAAAAAAGTGTTGCAAAGGTGCAGGGGAAGAAGTTCTATGGGTAGGACAGATGTGACAAATCAAACTAAAGTTTTAATCAAAAACATCCCAATTTTAAATTAATTCCAACATTCAGTGGCAAGTTTAGTTCAGTTCAACCCAGTCTTCAAAAAGACCAGTTGTGTTGTCCAGCTATAAGGTAACGGGAACTTGTTACCGTTATTAGAGTATTACAGGACTATTATTAGTGTTATTTTCCATGTTGAAAGTAATGTTACCACGAGTTATCCCTGACAAAGATATTGGGTTAATTCAACTGATATTTATGCATTTTGTTTTCAGTGGGACCTGGTGTGTGACGACAGCTGGAAAAATCCTCTGACCACCTCCATTCACTACTGTGGTGTTCTGGCAGGATCCTTCATATCAGGACAACTCTCTGACCGGTAATCAACACACCTTCAGTTAAAGATCCCATGACATGGTACTTCTTGATGCTTTTATATGGCTCCTTAATGGTTCCCTAATACTGTAAATGAATCCTTCTTCAAAATCAACACTCAGTGCATGAGAAACAGAGATAAGCTGAAAAAGAGTCATTTTCCTCACTCAGAACACTCTATAATGGGCGTTGTTGCTTGAATGCAAATGAGGAGGAAAAAGCTGGCCAATTGTAGAAGGTGGGGGCGTGGCTAAACGCTCCGCTGTCTCTGGCCGTTTCCCAATTCAGCGACGGCACGCTTGTGAGTGTGCCGTCGATCTGTCGTCAAGACGGCACACACTCGCTCTGTCCTTAGTGCACTACGTTTCTCACATGGGCGTCTGCGAAATGGAACAAGTCCCGCCTCAGCTCAATGAGCCGGGTGGTCTGCTTCTTGTTCCCTAAAGACAAAAATATGATACTATTGCGACTAGTAATACTTGGAATTGGGACATGGCCAATGTTCCCCCTAATTTTTAATGTGTCTGAGCAAACACACACTAACTCCACATCCGAAATGAACCCCCCCGCGCGGCTCGCACTTTGCAGATATAAAAAAAAAAATGACCCCGCGGCTGAATAAAAAGCTCTTTCATCCCTGATTTACAGTGCGCTGCACAAGTTTTCTTGTGCGCTGAGAATGTGCAAACAGTGCGCAGCTTAGAGTAAACGCTGGACATGGCTACAGTGTAGAATATCCAGCATTACAACAGCAAAGGAAATATAGAAGTGTAAGGGGAAAAGCATGTGAACGGTAATACAGGTGCCGTGATCTATGCCGTTACGGCTACCGTCACACATGTTTAGCGTAGTTTATGAAGAGTTTCATGTAGCATAGTTGTAGGTGAGGTGAACCAGTACGTATATTTTATAGTGACGTCGCAACTCTCACTTGTGGATGTCGCTGGCGAGTCGGTATTTGTAGTCATATATCCTCCCGCGCTGTGCATGCTGGGGCTTTTAAGTGTGCGAAGCGTACATGTTTGCACGCTTGGTCCACGCCCCGATTTCCATGGAAACGACGGCGCCGTTCAGGGCTCGTCTCGACGGTGCAGGAGGAAAAAAACAAATGGAACGGCGCTTGTCGCGCCGGATATGACGCATATCCCGTTCCAAGGACGCTCACAAGTGTGCCGTCGGTGAATTGGGAAACGGCCTCTCTGTGCGCTCTCTGATCCATTTCCTTGTTTTTGCACGGGGGGAGAGATTTGAAGCGTTCCATTGAAAAATAAACACATTTCCACAGAAAATAAAATTAAACCACTGCTGTTCAAAGGTCCAGAGGCTCAGATAAAGGACTTCCGAGCCTAGAAACACTCGCAGGTGCCTCCAGGCAAATAAAAAAACGCATTTCACATTGCGTAGCGCATTCACAGTCCAAACTCTCTGGGCGGGATATACAGGGGCGCTGAGCGGAGACAGAGGGAGGGGTTGGAGCTGCATTTGCCGATCTGACGTCAAAAAGGTGCCTTGTCCGAACTCGCCCGTTTCAACACTGGTTTTGTGTAACGCAGAAAAGGATCGCAAATGCTCAGTTTAGACATTTCGCAACTTTTAGCCATGGGGGGGGGGGCCTAAACAGGGTAGGGGAGCTCACATTAACGTTCAAAAACCTCAGAAAGTGAAAATTTCATGCCATGGGACCTTTAAGCTCCCAACCTCCAGTCTTCATGTCATAGCATCCAGTAAACAAAACTCAAGTGTAGTGAAGTTTAAACTAACATTTGCTTTCAGTCCAAATAAATGCACAAACAGAGAAGATAATAGTGATGAATGTAGCTACAACCCCTCTTTAAACAATGACTGTGTTTTGTTTTGCAGGTTTGGGAGGAAAATGGTGATGTTTGCATCCATCGCGATTACAAACGTCTTCTCCTTTCTGCAGATCTTCTCTCCATCATGGCCTGTGTTCTGTGCCTTGTACTTTGTGATGGGCATGGGCAAAATCGCCTCTTATGTGACTGCGTTTGTGCTAGGTAACCCAGTGTTTCACTGTCAATATTCAAGTCACGGTGGAGTCGTTTTAACTAGAGCAATCATTGTTTACATCTTAACACAATATAGAAGGAGCAAACCTGTTACCCAGTAGCTTCTAGTCTATAGTTCTCTTGTACATAACTTCACATAGGCATTTGTGCGGTGTGAAAACAATCATGGCGGCTAATGTGAGTTTGAAGAAATTTAGGAAAAAAGGACACAAGAATTTCACAAGAGACACAGATTGTCCCTTTCATAGTAGGTCGAAGTGTCTTGCCAAGGACACAAGAATAGTCCGGTGCGATACCACTACTCTACCCACTGAGCCACTGTCCCAAAGCATGGTCTGATTATAGTTAATGTGAAAATTAGAACAAATATTATAGAGCTATCAGTTTGTGTCAGTCTTGCCGCCCCAGTAGTTCATCAGTTTTGTTTTATGGAGTGTGTTATGTGCAGGTATGGAGGCCCTGAGCCCCAGTGGGCGTACGGCCTTCTCCACAGCAGGCGTGTGCATGTTCTTTGCCGCTGGCTACATGCTCATGCCACTGGTGGCGTTTCTCCTCAGAGACTGGAAGAGCCTACTCCTGGGGCTGACCATGCCCAGCCTCGCCCTGATCCCGCTCTGGTGGTAGGTAGGTCGGCTGTGTGTCCAGTGTTGCCATACTAAAATGTGCAAATTGTTTATACTGAAGAACAAGCTTGATGAGTATTGATACCAAAGTTACATTGGTGTTAAAGGGATAGTGCGTTTTTAAAAAAATGTTAATCTGTATGGGTTTCCTTCTAAAAGTTCCGTGTGTTGACACCGGCTTACCTCTACATTAGAATATACAGCAATACAGGCCCTTTAATTGTAAAATATTCCAGGAAAAGCAATAATGTGTAGTGTAAGAATTCACCAAAACAGTTGCATGGTGTGCCTTTATAAGTCTTTATACCAGATTTTAAAGTTAAACTGCCCTTTTGCTGTTGGGAAGCTAAATATAAAACAAAGGGGTGGAAAATTAGACTTCGACAAACTTTATTGATCCACAACGGAAATTATTTAAGGTGTATAAAAAGTCAAGAGCCGCTAGTTTAAGCATGTGTAAGTTTCTGTGTGGACTTTGCATGTTCTCCCTGTGTCTGGGTGGGTGTGGTGTTTCCTCTGCGTACTCTGGTTTCCCCCGTCAACCTCAACATCAACGTGTACAGGTCAAATCGTCCCGTTAAAGGAAAAGTAACATTTTTTTTAACAATCTGAGCCTTCTTTCGGCAATAAAACAAGTAGTTTTACTCACCCATAGCAGTCTGGTGTCAATTGGAGCAGTATCGCAGAAGTTATGATGTAGCCGTTCTGTTCTACTAATGATCCCGTATCCGTTAACATGGTGCTCAGGGCATTACTTTGTGCTCTCCAAATAACACAAACTTTAGCACTTTTCAAATCACAGAAGATCGCTGTGTCAGGGTAGACTTTTAGTGGATTCCAAAACGGCCTGAAACCCGATATCCAGCTATAGTTTCATTTGATGACGTCATCAGAGAGGACAGTGCGCATGCGTGAACTCAGCTGTTTTGTAAACACCGCTAGTCCGAAAGAAGCTAACACCACTCTGAACTTTACTTTTCTGTTGCGATATCGGGTTTCAGCTTGTTTTTCTTCTCAAAACAAAACATTTGTCCGAAAGGTGATATATTTGCATCCCAAACAGTTGTTAACGAAACATCCAGCAGCGAACTTAGCGATCGTGTATTGTGTCTGCTGACTCGTATCACTGCCCTCACGTTAGCGTATCAGCCTGTTCACCTTTAGCGGAAGTGCACGGCAGATGCGGTCCGCCGCAAGGGGAAGTTTACAAGTGAACAGGCTGATACGCTAACGTTAGCGCAGTGATACAAGTCGGCAGACACAATACACGATCGCTTAGTTCGCTGCTGGATGTTTCGTTGACAACTGTTTGGGATGCAAATATATCACCTTTCGGACAAATGTTTTGTTTTGAGAAGAAAAACAAGCTTTATTTAATGTTCTAGAGAAGTTACCCGACCTAATTACCTAAGCTCCAGAAAGCGAGCCGAACCGGGATCAGCTGAGAGTGTCAGAGGTAAGCCGGTGTCAACACACGGAACTTTTAGAAGGAAACCCATACTAGAGGTAAGATCTTAAGCCCGAGCCCGACCTGACCCGACCCGAAATTCGGGTCGGGTCAGGTCGGGTAAAATGTCAATCATTGCTTCGGGTCGGGCTCGGGTCGGGCTTCTCTCTCGCTGACTTTAAAAAAAAATAAATATATGTTTATAAAAATGTATAATAAAACGATGTGTGGATACTAGACTAAGGAATACTTGTTTTAAAATAAATAATTTGGATAAAACAGAGAAGGCGCTGTAAGGTAATTGCTATTTAACTATTAAACAGGAGCCGCTCTTAATAATCTTCCCCTCCGCAAGTCCGCATCTATTTTGACCTGGTATCCCCAATATGGAGGAGCAAGAAGTTAAGGATAAACTAAAGACAGGAGAACTGAAAAGACAAACACGCACCGGTAAGAGTGAGGTGTGGAAAAGCTTCAAATTGATTGTTGAAAATGCTACAGAAACTTGCGTTGGCTTGGTTGAATGTAGTCAATGTGGCGCTTTGCTTTCATACGAGAGCAAAAAGACTGGCACCTCGACGTTCCCTCTAAGCTGCGCGCCTGCGCAGTTGGCACTGCTCACACATTCTCAGCGCACAAGAAAACCTATGCAGCGCAGGGATGAAAGAGTTCCGCTTTTTTTTCAGCCGCGGGGTCATCTGAATACGGGGGAATCGTCCAGTATTCAGAAACAAAAGTATGTGTCTCGTATTAAACTTCTACCGGTGTAAGCCACGAGCACGCGCAAGCCGCGAGCACGCGCAGCTCTTTCCGCGTGTAGCGGGGGTGCATGTCGGATGTCGCGCACAGGGGTCCAAGGAGCGCTCAGGGAGTTAGTGTGTTTGCTCAGACACATAAAACATTAGGGGGAACATTGACCTCGACGCTGAGCAGGCATTTAAACAGCTGTACTAGCAAAATTGATGATCGTCAAACATCTATATTATCATTTGTTTCAAAAAACGCCCCTCACAAATAAAATATAAAATTTCGGGTTTGCTTCGGGCTCGGACCTGCAAATCAAGTTAATTGGTCGGGCTCGGGCCGGATCGGGCTTTAATACCTGCAGGCCGAGTCGGGTCGGGCTGGATTTTTTAGGCCCGATCTTACCTCTAACCCATACAGATTAAGATTAAAAAAAACAACGCACTATCCCTTTAAGATTATGTACACCGTGACCTCTGCGACACTCACTTCATATTACTTTTATATATAGCTTTTGTCACTTGTAGATTTACTCAAGAGTAACCACAGCCTTTACTGTTACTTCAATAAAAATATTATTCAAGTAGGACTAAAAGTATGCTGCTAGACATACTCAGAAAAGTACTGTAAGTGAGCACTCTGGACAGGACTTTAGCAGGACAGGACCTTAACGGGACGATTTGACCTGTACACGTTGATGTTGAGGTTGACGGGGGAAACCAGAGTACGCAGAGGAAACACCACACCCACCCAGACACAGGGAGAACATGCAAAGTCCACATAGAAACTTACACATGCTTAAACTAGCGGCTCTTGACTTTTTATACACCTTAAATAATTTCCGTTGTGGATCAATAAAGTTTGACTAAGTCTAATTTTCCACCCCTTTGTTTTATATTTAGCTTCCCAACAGCAGAAGGGCAGTTTAACTTTAAAATCTGGTATAAAGACTTATAAAGGCACACCATGCAACTGTTTTGGTGAATTCTTACACTACACATTATTGCTTTTCCTGGAATATTTTACAATTAAAGGGCCTGTATTGCTGTATATTCTAATGTATAATGTTCTTTCCTCATCACAAACAGACCTGGAGTTGTGTTTTGCTTCATTCACACATGTTTAACACACAAACAGATTTAGGCTATGTTTTCCTTTCAAATAGAAAACCTTGTGATGTCATGTGGTAATACAGGAAGTGCTCCACTTTGTCCAAATCATTTCCCTTGTGGATCAATAAAGTTCATCTAAGTCTAAGTCTAAGTGTAGAATCATTTGGATAATTTCATTTCCCCTAAGTTGACAGTCTTTACGGCACAAAAGGTAGCTGTTAACTTGAAAACTACCACTTCATGACATCACAAGGCATCTTGAGCTTTGCAGATGTAGACACAAAGCACATAATGTGCTCCTCAAACAGGTGTGAGTGAAACAACACAACTCTACGTATGTTTTTGAGGAGGTAACAACATTCTGACACGGCTTAAAACTCACAAGAGGCATTTTTGAATCAGTGTGTCTCCTCAGGGCATCTCAATCTGCAAAAATGTATCAAATAAATCTACAGGGGGTCCTCGGGTTACGACGTTGATCCGTTCTTAAGACGCGTCGTAACCCGAATTTCGTCGCAAGTCGGATTTTGACTTTAATCTTCCAACCAAAGCACCAATAACCTTTCCATCTCAATAATTAGACCACTACGCTGCTTGGTTATCACTGTCACTTTCATAGGAGCAGATCAGAGCCCACATCAGGTACTTCCGCCCACATTGGGCACGCACACAAGGCCATCTTCTTCTCCCTACAACCACAACAAAGCATATTCTTCCGCCGTGCGCCGTTCGCGTTTGTTTACGTCGCTTACCACGCTAAACCGCGTAAGACGGAATGACGCAAAATATTATTAATTTTTTTTAATGGGGGCGCGTTCGTAACCACGAAATGTCGCAAGTCGAGACCGTCGTAACCCGAGGACCCCCTGTATATTTGATTGCAGGTACATCCCAGAGTCTCCTCGCTGGTTACTGTCTCAAGGAAGAATTGAAGAGGCTGAACTCATAGTAAAGAATGCAGCAAAAATCAACAAAATGGACACTCCACAAATCATCTTTAAATCTGTACAGGTGAGCTTCCATTTGTTTCGAATAGAATTTGTAACGCCTTGGTCTTGTATAGGGCCATTTTCTAAGTTTTCAAGTTAGTAGATGGATGTCAGTACAGGATATAACAATTGCAAAAATAATGACTGAAATTTTAAAACATTTCATTAAACCAATCATTACATTTTAACTGGAGATGGCTTTCTCTGACAACAGACGAGGTACAGTACGTAATGTTAACTTAAAATTGAAGATACTGCCCTGTATCTCTGTAAAGCAGATATTTAGAACAATAAAACCTACAGTGTTCAGTGAATACCTCAGTGAATACACCTTGGTGCCCCATTGTTGCTCGGCTGTGTTGAAGTACAGATAAAAGTGTAATAAAATGCCTCGACTACACCTAAGCTGGTAAAAGGTCATTATCAAACGGCCTCTTCATTATTGACCTTCAGTCCTAGTTCGTGCCATTTCCTAATCACTGCGTGCACATGGAAAAGTCCAAACCGATTGCAAATGGATTGGGATCTTAAAGGGATATGCCACCCCCAGGTCAAATTTGGGCATCTCCCCACAGTCCAGAGACTAAAATAAGTGGTGGAAAGCGTTTTCCTGCTCACCCAGCCATTGTCCGAGTCTGTCGCCACTGACCGCCGCGGTATCTGCAGCTCCTCCGCCTTAGACTGGAGTCTAACGTCTCCAGAGAAAGATTTCGACCAAAAGGAATTAATTTGCTCGATGCGTTTCCCAATTACTTTGTGTGTAGTGCGCATTCATATCGAGTGCAAATAAATGTGCAAATCAACACGGAGAGCTTGACTTGGTCATTTTGGGTGGGAACTATTTTCCAGTGCGTAAGAATACAGCCGTATCACGCAGCACGCTGCCAGGGGAATCCCTGTTACGCACCGGGAAGGGAGTTCCCCTGTTGCAAAACGTGGTGCGTGATTTATTTGCACTCGATATGAATGCGCACTACACACAAAGTAATTGGGAAACGCATCGAGCAAATTAATTCCTTTTGGCCGAAATCTTTCTCTGGCGACGTTAGACTCCAGTCTAAGGCGGAGGAGCTGCAGATACCGCGGTGGTCAGTGGCGACAGGCTCGGACAATGGCTGGGTGAGCAGGAAAACGCTTTCCACCACTTATTTTAGTCTCTGGACTGTGGGGAGATGCCCAAATTTGACCTGGGGGTGGCATATCCCTTTAACGGTTGCATGTGCACAGGGATTGGATTGGGATTGGTTTCCCCAATCCCCCAGGAACCCCTGGTTTAGGCCGAGAGCAATCCACTTGGCGTCGCCATGTGCATGATTTCGAATCGGATTTGCGTACTGCGCATGGGCGCCAGGAATTTCATGAATTTCACCTGGAAGTTGTAAGAGTGGTAGGGGGTGCCTGTCCATACCAAATAGAAATTGTTGTTTCAGACGAAAACATGGCTGCAAAGAAAGCGAGTGTGTTTTTTTAAACTGTTGTATAACTTGTAAATATTAAAAATCAGTGTGGAAATTGACTTAAGTTGTTCACTCAGACAGGACCAAAGAGTCCACCCCAGACCTTACATAAATGAACGATAAACCCATAGCTCCACATTTAATGCCTTTATTTGTGGCACAAAAGTTGCAAACAACAAAAAACAAAAAGCAGAACATGATTAAAACAATGGTGTGCGGTAGGGCTGCTCGATTATGGAAAAAAATCATAATCACGATTATCTCAGTCAATATTGAAATCACGATTATTCAAACGTTTTTTTCAAAATCCCCTACCTACATACAGACACACACACACACAAAGTTATCACACACAGCTATTCCTCACTTTCCTCACACAGATTTCTCTTTCTATAATATAATATAATATAATATAATATAATATAATATAATATAATATAATATAATATAATATAATATAATATAATATAATATAAATATAACATAATATAATTAATATAATATAAGATAATAGCGCTAAAATGTGTGTGATATGACAAACACACATTTCATGACATGTCTTACCAAAAGTAAAGATGAGATACTGTCCAGCAAATCCGAAAGAGCTCCCAGATGAAGTGTTGTCCGGGATAAGTCATTCAAGTCGCATGTTGAAAATGGCGATCGTGTATCTCTACAAAGTCCCATGTAAAGTGTGTCTTTGTACGTTGTATTCATAGTAAATACCACGGAGGGTGAACGATCGATTTAAAAGTGATTAAATGTTGCGTTATACTAACTCCGTTTACTATTGTCTTCTGTAGTTTCCGTGTTCTTGGCTTCATATGCGAGCGTGTGCGTTCTTGGTAGGAGCTCGTGCTGTCATTGGTCAATTCTTGGCAGCAAATCGTGGTAGCAACTCCTGTCGTGTGATTGGTCAATTCCTGGTAGCAACTAGTGCCGTGATCGGTCAATTCTTGGTAATTCTTGGCCACAGGCGCCAGCAAGTCTCTGCGCTGCGCATTGGCCCGCGTGGAAGGGAATGTATTGCGCGTGCGCTTCCCTCTCAACAGACAAATGAAAAAAATAATCGTTTGCACTTGATTATATGAATTTTGAGATCGTTTGACACCAAAATCGAAATCGTGATCAAAATTTGATTAATTGCACAGCCCTAGTGTGTGGTAAAGGCGCCCGAACGGTCCCAATCCTCGTAATTTTCGTTGTCCTCGATTGCTTGTAATATCAAACGCCGACGACACAGTTCGTGTCATATTAACGAAACCAAAAGCGCTCTTTTTTTGTTCATACGAACAACCAAAATCTGCATAATGCACAACACGTACACCAATGCTGCTCCGTCAAACTCCACGCACAGATAGTTATGTTGTGTTTTTATTGAGTGGCCATCACCCGGAAGTAGTTGGACTACAGCGCCATATAGCGTTGCAGAGTGAGCCAGGTTGCTGCTGACCTGAATCCGATTGCGTGAGCTTCATGTGCACACGGATTGGACGACAGACCACCCGCTGAGTAACTGGAAAAATCCAATCCAATCCTGATCCGATCCTACCATGTGCACGCACTCAATGTTTTTGAGCTTCAGCCCTGAACAAAAGTGTGTCATTTAATAGTTTCAATTCAGCTGAGTACTTCTGAGGCTCCTGGACACATTTAAAGATGCTAAATTGCATAAAAGTGACTCTTGTGAGCCACTTTAAGCCATGTTACAATGTTATTACCTTCTCAGCATACCTAGATGTTTCTTTAATCCAATATCTTTAGTGCGTCTACATCTCTGAAACTCAAAATGTCCACCTTATGATGTCATGAAGCTCCACATTTCAAGGCAGTAGAGGTTGGCAGTTCCAGGGCTGGAAATTTCCAAATGATTCTAGTAAAGCGGTATGGAGTTGAAAAACACAGTGGAGCACTTCCTCTATTGCCATATGACATCACAAGGTGGAACAGGTGGGGCGTTTTCTGTGTAAGAGAAAAACTCAGCCTAAATGTGCAGGGTTTGTGTGTTCAACATGTGCGATGAGACAAAACACAACTCCAGTCTGTTTGTGATGAGGAAACATTAGAACATAGATAACAGAGATCATAAATCATCATAATACGTGCCCTTTCTATTCTGTCTGTGTTTTTTTGTGTTGTTGGTGCCCTTCAGGCCATGCCGCTGTCAGAGAAGAAGAAAACATCCTATAACATCTGTGCCCTACTGCGCTGGGACTCCCTCCGCTGGCTGTCGCTCACGCTCTGGATCATCTGGTCTGTCCCTGCACTTTTACACTCAAACACCCTGGTCAGTGAAAAACAAAACCTGCACTACAGCTGCAGACTTCACCAAATCTCAACATAATAACTTTAGTCATGTATCATATCAGTATTTAAAGGTGTAACTTGATGGAGGGCCTACCTGCTTATTTTCATTGACATGTATTTGTTTTAAGATTCTTAAAAAGTAAAACCTAAAAATGTGAAAAACAGAACTAGTTAATTTTAAACACTTTGCAGTGCTCCATATATGTTCCTACATCAGTTGTTCACCACAATGAGTTTATACATGTTTCTCATAACTTTATGATCTATTGCTGTTTTTTGGGGTTATTTCCACAGAACTGGGTTGTTTTGCTTACACCCAAACACTGGGTCAATAGGCTGGGTCATAGCTGAGTCATTTCAAATGGTCTACCCATCAATCAGGGTCAGATTCTCTCAAACAACCCAGCAAAATGGGTCAAATACAGACTCTTCAACTGTCCATGGCGGCCATTACCCCCTCCTCTGATGCTGCGCAGAAGACACTGATAAAGGTATTTTTACATGTTTATTCTTTGTGGTTTTAGCCGGAAACCTCTGCATACCCCAGTGTCCACTACAGCTCGAGGAGCTCAGCGCTCAGCCTGCACTTACAGTACAAACAACAATATGGACTATTCAGCTCATTTCACTGCTGAAGTCATAATGTGCTGCTTTGAATGCAGTTATTTATTTAAAATGCTTACATAGCACCATTATAAGCATTAAGCCCATTTACTGGGTAGAAATAGCCCAGCAGACTAGTTAAAGATCCCATGACGTGGTACTTTTTGATGCTTTTATATGGCGCCTTAATGGTTCCCCAATACTGTAAATGAATCCTTCTCCAAAATCAAGCCTCAATGCATGAGATATGACTCTGACTGTCTTCATGATGCTAAATATGTCTCTGAAAGTCTTTATTCTGGGCGTTGTTGCTTGAATGCAAATGAGGAGGACAGAGACAGGCCAGTGCAGCGGGTGGGGGTGTGGCCAAATACGCCGCTGGTTCCTTGTTTTAGCGGTGCGCTGTGCGCTGTCACCCACTTCCGTGTTTTAAGAGCGGAGGAAGATATAATACGAGTTGCATTAAAAAAACACATTTACACAGAAAATAAAATGAAACCACTGCTGTTTCAGAGGTTCGGAGGCTCGGATAAAGGACAACCGAGCCTGGAAACACTCTCACGTGTCTCCAGGCAAATAAAAAAAACGCATCTCACAATGCGTAGCTTGTTTGCGGTCCAAGTTCTCTGGGCGTGAGTTACAGAAACATCCAGACGGGGGGTGGAAGTGCATTTGCATTTTTTCTTGAATGTGACGTCAGAAAGTTCAGAATTGCCCGTTTGGGCTGTCTTTTTTTCTAACGCGGAAAAGGATCGCAAATGCTCAGTTTACACATTTCGCAACTTTTAGCCATGGGGGGGGGCCCTAAACAGGGTAGGGGAGCTCACATTAACGCTCAAAAACCTCAGAAAGTGAAAATTTCATGCCATGGGACCTTTAAATATCACCTAGAAACCCCAAAGTTATGTTAAAATAATAAACCAAATGGTTGGGTATTTTTACCCAGTGTGTATCAAACAATAAAACTCTTTAAACAGAACCAGACAGCACACAGTGGAAATATTTTCACCTCAAGAGTTGCTTATGTCTGTACTGGAGCAAGGCAGAGTTTGCTCAGATACATGGAAAAAAATCAGGTACAGAGGATTTAACATATCAAGACAAACAAGTGGCGCCCCCAGGCCAAGTTACAGGTCAGATCTGTGGAGAGGTGACCCCATTCACACTAAGAACGCATGTTTTTAAGATATATGTGAGAAACTGAACACTTGTATTTGAGTAAATGTAAAGACATACTCCTTTAATGCCATGCTGTCAGACTTTCCAGACAAACCACTAACATCTGGATGGAGACGAGCAGGTGATGAAGAATGATCGTTTTGTAATAATTGGCATTCCTGTTAAAAAGCAAGTCCAGATTTAGTCTTCTTTCAATATCAAATATTTTAAATGGAGGTATGTGAAAAGAAAACCACGAGTTAAAACTAGACAAAAGGTGAAATTCAACAACAACAAAAAAATCTTCAGTTCTTGTTTGAAGTAGTATTTCCAATGCAGGGGGTATGTTCTTGTGACCTCTGCAGTGTGCACAAAACAAAGAGCTGTCAGACGCTGTGAACATCAGAATGTGTTTTTCCTGTCAAGCTCTGGTCCCCATTGCCATCTGCACCACAAACAGAACCTATGAGAGAACAGGGACGACCTCCTGCAGGCTCAGTGACCGCCTCTGCCTTTCATTTGCACCTTTGACAAAGATAAGAAAAGACAACTTTTAAAAGGGCCCATATTGCACTTATTTTTGATCTCTAGTATCATAGTGTATCTGCAGACACATACCTGGAGTTGCATATTTAGACTGAGTTCTTCTCTTTTCTCAGGAAGTCAGGAAGTTTTCCAATGTGTTTTGAACTCCATACACCATTACTAGAGTTATTTAGATCATTTCAGCCCTGGAATTGCTACTGAACAAGTGATAGAAGGTAGCTGGTAACTTGGAAACTAACACTACACGACAAGGTGGAACAGAACATATGGAGCTTTAGAAATGTAGATAGTCTAATGATGCAGGGCAACTCAAACCTGTACATGAAACAATACACAACCCAGGTGTGTTTTTGACGAGGTAACAACATTCAAACATGATTTAAAGCTCACAAGAGTCAGTTAATGTCATATTTTATTACCCTTAAAGGAAAAGTAACGTTTTTTACAATTTGAGCGGTAATAAAACAAGTTGTTTTACTCACCCATAGCACTTTGGTGTCATATGGAGCATTTCCGGAGATGTTTTAGATTAGCGTTAGGCTAACACCGTTAGCATGTAATATGCCCCGTGCGGGCTCCAAATAACACAAACTTTAGCACTTTTCAAATCATAGAAGCTCGATGTCTTAGTCTACGATTTCGTTTGGTCAAAAGTGGCCTGTAATCCGAGATTTAGCCATAGTTTCGAGTAGATGAGGACGCCAGTGCGCATGCACGGAGTGTGCTCTCAGCTCCCGGGACCCAAACATGGAACGCAAAGCTGTAAACTATGGATAAATCTCGGATTACAGGCCACTTTTGATTCAAACGAAATCGTAGAGTAAGACATCGAGCTTCTATGATTTGAAAAGTGCTAAAGTTTGTGTTATTTGGAGCCTGCACAGGGCATATTACATGCTCGGGGAATGCCCCAAGCTATGGCTATAAGTCGCGCTAGGCTAACGGCGCTAATCTAAAACATCTCCGGAAATGCTCCATATGACACCAAAGTGATATGGGTGAGTAAAACAACTTGTTTTATTACCGAAATAAGGCTCAAATTGTAAAAAACTTTACTTTTCCTTTAAACATCAACATCAGCACAATAATTGCTATTAAATTACCAGTAGCCTTAATTTAATTTTAGTTATGGTGCTTTAAAAATAAACAAATACATAAATACATAAATAAAGCATCACTTCATCACTGTTCATTGTTTTAAGTGGTCAGACGTCTTCAAAAATGGCGCCCATACATGAAAAAGACACATGAATATTTGCTATATCAGAACAAGTATATCCATATTAAAGGCCC
This sequence comes from Paratrypauchen microcephalus, assembly GCA_036785185.1. Classification (NCBI taxonomy): domain Eukaryota; kingdom Metazoa; phylum Chordata; class Actinopteri; order Gobiiformes; family Gobiidae; genus Paratrypauchen; species Paratrypauchen microcephalus. The sequence goes on along the minus strand of JAVJIX010000079.1, from coordinate 1,796,377 downwards.
ATCTAATTAGAAAGTTTTTTAATTGTCTGTTATCAGGAAGTGCACATTAGCATGCTGGTCTCTGAAAGCTGTGAAAAGCGATAGTACATTCATCGTGGCGACTGAATTAACGTTGACATTTTTCACGTTTTTAAACCAATAAAAATCAGGTACAGTGCCTTGAACAATATATTTTTTCTTTCCCCGTCTCCGTGAAATATTACGGCGCTGTGGAATGTTGTGCCGTCACCTGACACTCAGGCGTAGGCCTAAGATAAGTAAGATAAGATCATTAACATGCCAACTGTATTTTGTTTTGCAGGAACAGTGTGACCATTGCTTACTTTGGTCTTTCTCTGAACACCTCCAATCTCCATGGAGACGTGTATTTTAATTGCTTCCTGTCGGCGCTGGTGGAGGTCCCGGCCTACGTCCTGTCTTGGGCCATGTTTCGCTGGTGTCCTCGGCGTCTCTGTCTCTCCTCGTCTCTAGTGATGTGCGGAGGCTTTCTGCTCCTCATCCCCTTCATACCTCTACGTAGGATTTATTCATATTAAACCATTACATTACACATTACACATGACATACTGGGGCTACAACACCACAGGATTATAGTTGTCCATTAGGCTGAGGTTTTTTGAATGATTGCCTGGGATCCAGAATAGACACCTCTTCAATAGTTTACAAATATGTGAGTCTGGTCATTGGTGAATCATCCTTAGTGTGATTGACAGGTGGATGAGCCAATCAGGGACACACATGATCCATCCATATCAGAAAAATTATCACAGGGGGCTGAAAAATGTATTTATTTATTTATTTATTTGATAGGGACATTACATTAATGAACATAAGTATAAAACAAATGTAAATACAGGGGGTCCTCGGGTTACGACGTTGATCCGTTCTTAAGACGCGTCGTAACCCGAATTTCGTCGTAAGTCGGATTTTGACTTTGATCTTCCAACCAAAGCACCACCTTTCCTTTCCATCTCAATAATTAGACCACTACGCTGCTTGGTTATCACTGCCGCTTTCATAGGAGCAGATCAGAGCCCACATCAGGTACTTCCGCCCACATTGGGCACACACACGAGGCTGTCTTCTTCTCCCTACAACCACTACAAAGCGTATTCTTCCGCCGTGCGCCACGCGCCGTTCGCGTTTGTTTACGTCGCTTACCACGCTAAACCGTGTAAGACGGAATGACGCGTAATATTATTAATTTTTTTTTATGGGGGCGCGTTCGTAACCACGAAACGTCGTAAGTTGAGACCGTCGTAACCCGAGGACCCCCTGTATGCCGAATTTTAGCTCCAAATCTAGTTTTCATCCGTAGTCCCTCGGCAAATACATAAAAATACAACGTACAAAACAAGCAGCACAAACAAAAGTCTAGTGGTCACATGACTGGTTGGTTTTCAGCCATAGTTTGAGTTGTGTTTTAAAAGTGATCAGTGTAGGGCTCTCCTGTATGTGCAGAGGAAGACTGTTCCAGATGTTAGTGGCCCTCACAGCGAGAGGGTTCTGACCAAAGGCGGTTCTTCTGTGGGGGACCTCACAGTCTCCTCTGGTTTTTGGACCACTTCATGTCTTAGGTTTGAAAAAGACAGACATGGGGGGTGGAGTTAGTCCATGTAGCGCTTTGTAAATGAAGCATACATACTTCAAATGTATAACAATTTCAACATTTAAAAGATTGTACTTATTTAAAATATTACACACATGAAATTAATTAGGTTTTTGGTCAGTGATTCAATTATTTTCAAATTGGTGACAGTGGTGAGAGACCAACTTGTGATGCAATATTCAATATGGGATAAAATCATTGACTGAAGAAACACTCTAAAGCACCAAGTGTTATAAAAGACCTGATTTGTTTAAAAATTTTAAGGTTATATTTGACAGTATTGGCAAGTTTTTTAAATATGATTTTTGAAAGACAACGTGGAATCAAGTGTCACACCAAGATACTTGAATTCTGTGACCAACTGTAATTCCTCTCCTCTCAAGAATACTCCGGAGCTTTTTATCTCTTTTGATTAAAATGATTTTGCTCATTGATTTCTGTAGAATCAATGAGCGAAGCACTAAACTTTGCTCATCAGGGGGGGAGAGAGATGTGATTTTACGTGTCAGTGAGCTCCGTCATTTCACATGCGTCACTGAAAAACACAAATCTGAGTAGATGAGCGTGTTTGTCCGGGCTTGAGAGGCACCTGTATAAACATACAGAGAGAGATCAGTGTGGATTTGCCTCGCAAGTGAAACAATCGTAGAACAGACTAATAACACATCCTCACCAGTACAAAGAAAAAGTAGTCACAATAAACAGTGACCCCCAAAGATAATTGTTCCATCTGTCAAATACTGAATGAAAGCCAAGAAAGTGCCTCCTCCTCACCGCTCGTCTAATGTGAATCTGTTTTTCCCACAGACCTCACTGCCCTCGCCATCGCCCTGGAGATGCTGGGTAAATTTGGGGCGACCACAGCCTTCACCATCATCTATGCCTATACTGCGGAACTGTACCCCACTGTCCTGAGGAACACTGCAGTGGCCTCCTGCTCCATGGCCGCACGACTCGGCAGCATCATAGCACCGTACTTCATTTATTTAAGTAAGACACACTGCCATGCACAATATGACTCAGTAGATTAAACACCTAACTCCGGCCACAACCACATTTCAAATAGAGCTGCCACACTGGTCAGTATCTGGAAGATTAACAGGTTTCCACAGTGGTTAATGGTTAAAGGAAAAGTAACGTTTTTTACAATCTGAGCCTTATTTCGGTAATAAAACAAGTTGTTTTACTCACCCATAGTAATTTGGTGTCATATGGAGCACTTCCGGAGATGTTTTAGATTTGCGGTCTCCAAATAACACAAACTTTAGCACTTTTCAAATCATAGAAGCCCGATGTCTTAGCCTACGATTTCGTGTGGTCAAAAGTGGCCTGTAATCCAAGATTTAGCCATAGTTTCGAGTAGATGAGGACGCCAGTGCGCATGTGCCGACTGTGCTCTCAGCTCCCGGGACCCAAACATGAAACGCAAAGCTGTAAACTATGAATAAATCTCGGATTACAGGCCAATTTTGCTTCAAACGAAATCGTAGACTAAGATATCGGGCTTCTATGATTTGAAAAGTGCTAAAGTTTGTGTTATTTGGAGCCCGCACAGGGCATATTACATGCTTGGGGAATATATTATATGCCCCGAGCTATGGCTAGAAGTCGCGCTAGGCCAGTGCTTCTCAATTATTTTCTGTGACGCCCCCCCTAGGAAGAAGAAAAAATTTCACGCCCCCCTTCCTGCGCGCGACTATAAATAGTATTATTTGTCTAGAAAATTGTTATTAGAACACCATTGTATCCTTTTATTAACATTATAAACAAAAAAAAAAGAAACAACAAAGACTGCACTGAGGACTCAAATATTAATGTGTTTTTAATGCAGCTTTGCGCACATTTGTTTACGTTTTACAGAAATGAAACTTAAAACCACCTCATTTGCATAAGCTAAAAGCACTGAAAAAAAAAAAAACGCTCTCTCCTTGTGCCACTGATGCGTCAGCTTCTGTCGGACTAAAGGACACGACTCAGTGGAATATACATGTTTTTTCTGTGACAGAGGATGTTCTGTTAATGGTGAGACTGTGCGTAAATCGCATGTGAGAACGCCACTGCCAACTACTGTTGTTGATGTGCAATTACACTTAGTTCTAGTACAGTACAGCAAAAAAACATGTTTCCCAGGGTCATACGCGCCCCCCCTGGCATCACGCCACGCCCCCCCAGGGGGGCCCGCCCCACTATTTGAGAAGCACTGCGCTAGGCTAACCGCAAATCTTAAAACATCTCTGGAAGTGCTCCATATGACACCAAAGTGCTATGGGTGAGTAAAACAACTTGTTTTATTACCGAAATAAGGCTCAAATTGTAAAAAAAAAACGTTACTTTTCCTTTAAATAAAGGTAGATGAACAAATATGAAAACACCATATGCACAGTTAAAGGACCTATATTACGCTTTGTACTATTATTTATAGTTCTTTTCTCAAACAGAAAACACTCTGTTCCACCTTGTGATGTTGTAATGTAACACAGGAAGTGCTCCACTGTATTTTTAAACATACATGTGCGTTTACCATGTTTAATTAATAGTTAGAGCAGGGGTGTCAAACTCATTCTGGTCCAGGGACCATATTCAACCTACTTTGATCCCAAAGGGGCCGGATCAGAAAACTCATGGCAAATATACCCCAAAAATAGCAATAAGTCCAAATTTGTGCAGAGAAACGCAAATCTATTACAGAAGTGTTTTTTATTTGATGAACTCTTTCTTTTACAAAATATTATAATATTATGAACAACCTGAAACTTTAAGAAAAATGCCATTTCAGCACAAGCGTACAGGTTTTTCTCTGAACAAATAGGAATTAGTCCATTTCTCTTGGAAAATCCTGCACTCGGCGTCCACTTTTCTCATTTTTGACATTTTGCTGATGAGGGCGTCACGGTCAACAGTCAAAACGATGCTCCTTTAAGAGCGTTTGGAAAGAGGCGAGTCTTCATTTGTGCTGCTCTGGTGGGAGGGGCCACGTACAGAGACGCCGGAGACACTGCTATGCTAAACTGCACAGAAAATTACCAATATTTTAATAGAAAATTAAAATATTTGAATAGAAAATCAGCTGAGGGCCAGATTAAAGGTCTTGGAGGGCCGGATCTGGGCCCCGGGCCGCATGTTTGACACCCCTGAGTTATGGTGTTGCCGAAACTTGCATCGCGCTCACATAACTATCAACTCCACAGGTTGTCTGCTCCATGGGGAACTCATTTTGGTTCCAGAGATCTACAGAGAACCAGTTCCCATAAGTCAGTGCTTCTCAAATAGTGGGGCGGGCCCCCCTGGGGGGGCGTGGCGTGATGCCAGGGGGGGCGCGTATGACCCTGGGAAACATGTTTTTTTGCTGTACTGTACTAGAACTAAGTGTAATTGCACATCAACAACAGTAGTTGGCAGTGGCGTTCTCACATGCGATTTACGCACAGGCTCACCATTAACAGAACATCCTCTGTCACAGAAAAAACACGTATATTCCACTGAGTCGTGTCCTTTAGTCTGACAGAAGCTGACGCATCAGTGGCACAAGGAGAGAGCGTTTTTTTTCAGTGCTTTTAGCTTATGCAAATGAGGTGGTTTTAAGTTTCATTTCTGTAAAACGTAAACAAATGTGCGCAAAGCTGCATTAAAAACACATTAATATTTGAGTCTTCAGTGCAGTCTTTGTTGTAAGTTTCTTTCTTTTTTTTGTTTATAATGTTAATAAAAGGATACAATGGTGTTCTAATAATTTTCTAGACAAATAATACTATTTATAGTCGCGCGCAGGAAGGGGGGCGTGAAATTTTTTCTTCTTCCTAGGGGGGGCGTCACAGAAAATAATTGAGAAGCACTGCCATAAGTGAACATTTTCTAAGGGACCCTGTGTATGTATTTAAACAGTGATATGTGGATTGGTCTCTCCAGGTTGGTTCTGGCTTGATGACCTGTTCACCTGGTTCAGAGTCTAGATCCAGTGAAATCACACTGAAAGTACCGCTCTAAATCTGGGCTCAGGAACTATTGCACTAAGACCTCTATAAGGCTTACAGTTTTACCATTTAGAAGGCAATCTCCAAATTCACAGCAGGGCATATCCCTCATAGGGTTAAGTTAGTGGGTTTTATCTAAGGCCATCAAAGAAACAAGAGGCCCCAGTCACCTCTCTTGGATCAAAAGTCATGTCAAAGTCTCTTCCCCTCGTTAAAGGAGGAATCCAAACATCAACGTGACCAAGGTCTGTGTTATTGTAGTCTCTGTCCCGGAGACAAGCCAAACCCAAGGTCCCTTGTCTTAAACAAAGCAAAGCCTCTGGGGGGCAGCCTCTTAGCAGGTGCTGGTGTCTCCCTTTGCACCTGCCAGACTTTCAAACATAGTTTTCACATCGACCCACGCCCTGTCTACAACATCCTCCTTAATGCTTTGACGATTTGCTTTCAGGTGTATCTTTTCATTATACGGCCCACTGTAAACAGACAATCAGCCATACAGGTCTTTGGTTATATGACCTGTGTGCAAACATCAGGTATTCATACAATGCAAACCTGAGGTGTTATCTCCACCACACACGAAGGACATTATTGCTTATGTTACACAAAGCATGTGACATAAATGATACATGTGGAAAACATATACGAATACATATAAGAGTATAATATATGAGCATTCAGTATTGAAACTTCAAAAATCAGTGCATTCTAATAACACCGAGTTCAGAAGACTGCACAACAACCTTTCATCATTTGAATTATTTCAGCCCTGGAACTGTCAATCTCTACTACGTAACATGACAGCGTCACAACACAGAACAGAGCCAAACTAGACTTCTTGCATTATATGAAAGGAAGTCATGTTAACTGACTCTATACATATTTTAAAATGATTAAAGAGAACATGTTATTTATTAACAAGAAAACAAGTTATTTTTCCTTGGAATAAAAAAAAGTTGTTCATATGTAAGGGATGCCAACATACTCTATCTGTCTACTGGTGAAACATGAGGTTACCGGGTGAAAAGGTCGGATTAGGTAACATTTTATGCTTCAGTCAGCTCCTCTGTTGGCTCCCTCTAGGGTTTGAGTGAGTGAATTACACTTCAGCCTTTAACACCAGCACAAAGTCTAGTGGCACACATTGTCTTAAAATCTACGACTACATTTACCGCCTCCTTCCGCTGCTTTTGTATCATGCTCTACCCTCCCCGTTCTCCGTCTCTCTCTGTTTCTATCCATCACTCTGTCTCTGTCTCTGTCTCGCTCTGAAAGATTGAATTTCTCATGTATTTCTATCCATTCTGTCTTGAGAAATCTCTTTCTGGATTAATAACATAATTCAGTCAATCTCCCTCTTTGTCCCACTCTCTTTTCTGTCGGCTCTCTCTGCCTCCCTCTGTCTCCTGGTCTCTCTCTTCTGTGAAAGAGTGAGTTTGCCGTTTCTTTGCCCAGGGAGTTTGTGGGTGTCGTTGCCGTACATACTGATGGGGACCCTCACTGTTGTGACTGGAGCCATGAGTCTGCTGCTGCCTGAGAGCCATGGCCTTCCTCTGCCCGAGACCGTGGGCCAGATGCAGTCCTTCCCCGGGTACGACACACCACACATGGACACATCAGGCGCACTTTGAAGGTCCATTTTGAGAGTGAAATTAAACCACGGCGAGTGACTTTTCACTGGTTTTATTGTAGTAACGTTTTACCTTTTAGTTTTCTGAGTACCACCAGATCTAAACCAGGTCCATAACAAGAATATTCCAGGTCTAATCTAAACGGGAACTACATCATTTCCACTGTGGTTCTAAACAAGGAATGATCCAAAGGAGAATAAAAGGTTATAAAATAGGGATACACGGCACTCTACAGAAGTAAACAACACGTTCCATTCGGCTCACACTGGCATTTTTATGTAAAACACTCTCCCCTGTCTGCCTCTGCGTCAGTTTCCGATCAATTATTGGTTTCCAATCTGACCCCCCCACCCTTCCTTCTGTTGCCAAAGAAAAAGATCCCCGTATGTTTACCTCTCTGTCATTACATGTTGTAAAATTGTCTGCATCTTTTTTTCTACTCTGTCGTAACCAAGTTGGTGCCGTGAATGGCCGCCCTGGTGCTCGGAGTGTCTGTCCGCTCCAGGTATCGAAGCAAGTTCCTAATGTTGTGAACCTGTTCACTCATATGGCAATAAAAACCTTCCTGATTCCTGATGTGAAAATTTTAGCCGATACCGATATCTGATATTAATGATGCTGATATCGGCCGATACCGATATTACCGCTATAGCGATATTTATTTATTTATTTTTAATTCTGAGATAACATTTTATACAGACTGAAAATCATGCAAAATTAATTTTTGAATGTCTTCTTGAATTTTCAAAACGTGTTTTGACTCCTGAATTTAAAAAAAAAAATTCAATTTCAATTTTTTTTTAATAGCGTAACTTTTTAAAAAAATAGTGTAACATTGTGTTCTGATTGGCTAAGGGACCTTTGCCGATTGATGTTATAGATAGGGGACGCGGCCGGGACCAGACTGGACCAGACTGGGACTAGACCAGGACTAAACACGGACTAAACCAGGTCTAGACCAGGTCTAAACAAGGTCTAAACCTGGACTGGACCAGGACTAAATCTGGACTAAACCAGGACTGGACCAGGTCTAGACCTGGACTAAACCAGGACTAGACCAGGTCTAAACCAGGATTAAACCTGGACTAAACCAGGACTGGACCAGGTCTAAACCAGGATTAAACCTGGACTAAACCAGGACTGGACCAGGTCTAGACCTGGACTAAACCAGGACTAGAGGGGAGAAACGCAGTCCGAAAAGAGCGAAGGCACACGGCTCTTGGCCGTCCGCACGGGGGGCTCGTATGCGGGGCGCGGCTCGCACGCGACTCGGACTGCGCGCCCCCCCCCTCAGGACTGCGGTTAGCGCACGTGTCCGCGTGCACACTTCCCCCCCCCCACGCTTCACTGTTAATATATTTGATTGAAAATCTACGAAAGTTTGAGTGTTTAAACGAGAGAGAAATGTGAGAAAACGTTAATTCGAGGGATTACTGCACTGACAAATATCGGTCGTTAATATCGGCCCACTTTTACACATCGGGCCGATACCGATATGTTCAAAATTTTGGCAATATCGGTTGATACCGATGTTAATGCCGATATATCGTGCATCCCTAATATAAAAGGATGGTACTTGTCCTCAGTATTTATCATAGTCTTAAAAAAAGTAGCACTAAAGTCTAAAAACAGAATCCTTCTTCCTATGTCATCAACACAGAAAATCCCATCCAAAAAGCAAAAACAATTTATGCACAAAGAAGGCATTTTTCTGATATTTAACAAAAATAAAGTTATTTATTTATTAGTCTACTCAAAACTGTTGTGTAATTTATGGTTGGTGTATGTCAGACTGCCGCCCAGACCCGACCAGGAAGTAAAGTTAAAGTTACAAAAACAAAATCTTAAATCTTTGACTCTGAGTGAATATATAAGTAGTCTGACCTGCCATATGCACTTTTATCACATTTATCACAATTAGGACCCCAAAGACAAAAAGCCTCATGTACAAACAGCGATTACAAACAAATGTAGTAGACTGTTTTAACGTTTTGTGTGGCGTCGATCTAGAAAAGAAAGCCTCCGGGTCTTCCAAGTCAGTAGCACTAAATAAATACATACGTAGTTAGTTAATTAGTTCAAAATAATAAATAGTGGACGAATATTGATTGATATGTAAGCCGGAAGGTCAAAAATGTCTTCTTTTCAGGTTTATTTTTAGGGGTTGAAGTCCAAATTGTTCATCCCCAGGCTTGCATCCATTTAAAGGAAAAGTAACGTTTTTTTACAATCTGAGCCTTCTTTCGGCAATAAAACAAGTAGTTTTACTCCCCCATAGCAGTTTGGTGTCAATTGGAGCAGTATCGCAGAACTTATGTTGAGCCGTTCTGTTCTACTAATGATCTCGTATCCGTTAGCGTGAGTGCTCGGGGCATTACTTTGTGGTGTCCAAATAACACAAACTTTAGCACTTTTCAAATCACAGAAGATCGCTGTGTCAGGGTAGACTTTTAGTGGATTCCAAAACGGCCTGAAACCCGATATCCAGCTATAGTTTCATTTGATGACGTCATCAGAGAGGACAGTGCGCATGCGTGAACTCAGCTGTTTATAAACACCGCTAGTCCGAAAGAAGCTAACACCGCTCTGAACTTTACTTTTCTGTTGCAATATCGGGTTTCAGGCCGTTTTGGAATCCACTAAAAGTCTACCCTGACACAGCGATCTTCTGTGATTTGAAAAGTGCTCAAGTTTGTGTTATTTGGAGACCGCAAATCAGTGCCCCGAGCACTCACGCTAACGGATACGGGATCATTAGTAGAACAGAACGGCTACAACATAACTTCTTCAATACTGCTCCAATTGACACCAAACTGCTATGGGTGAGTAAAACTAATTGTTTTATTGCCGAAAGAAGGCTCAGATTGTGTTTTGTTTTTTTTGTCTTCAAATTCTATGACATTTGACTCAGTTTGTCTGAATGACCTGATAAAACACGGTTGTAATTGTTGAATGCAATTAAATGTGGGTTGCCTGTCTCCTTTCCTCTCCAGCTGCTGTGTGAAGCACCCTGATGAACCTACGGGCAACAAAGACGAAGAGGAACTAGCAGAAGAAAAAGTCTTCAGTGTAGGTTGAAAAAGCACATATCAAAACTCAACATACAAATATACACTTGATCTTTTTTTACTGTTTTTGTCCAATCATGCAAAAGGGGCCATTATAGAAAAAGAATGGACTGTCATGATTTGACTCTATGTGTCTTCTTTTCTGCTGATAAATACTAAACATGTAATAATTGATAGACTAATTATTATATGATTGATAAAAAATGTAATATCATGTGTACCCCATTAATATTTTGTTTGTACAATACAATCATAAATGAAAGTATAGTATTTTTAACGCACACCATTTTATATCCTCTTGTTTACTATTTCATACTAGTGAATAAAATGTTTTTTCTCGTGTGAGGATATTCCTGATGAAAACCATGACATGTCAATTATAAGTTTATTACGTTTATTGCTGGGTTTCAGATTACATCACAGCATTCCAGAGAGAGGTATTTTATTGATCCTGATGGAAATTCAAGTTTTGCTTCAGTAAATTGTTGCAGTTGATTTTGCAGCGACATTTCCACTGTGTGTCTCAGTGTCATTTGTGTTTCAGTCAAAGGTCTCAGTGCAGTTTAACAGGATGACTGGTCAGGGAGGGTCAGCTGATCCTGTGGAAGAGACAAAAGTGTCCCTCCTCCTGCAGCATCAGCAGTGTCCAGGGGGAGAACACAACAGGTGAACATTTGCTGACACATTGGTCTTACTCCGCCCTGGTGTTTTGGTTGGTGTTTTATCTGGAAGATCTGCCACATTTGCAGCCACATATAGCGTAAAAAGCCTGTAGCATCTCAAATGTCCATAGCTAGATCCTTAGCTAGCCTTTTAAACAGTCTGATACGGGAAAAACAAACATCCAATCCAACAGTCCCTTTCATGTGTTGTTTGAACTGCACATGGTGCATTTCTTAGTTGGTTAAAATCCCATGATATGATGTTTAAAAACTGAGCTCAAAAAATGTAAAATTATGAAATACAGTGTACTCTAGGGTTTAATCAATAATTGAAAATATCAGATTCAAAGTACAACGCAAACAACAGGGAAATGTGGCCCTTACTTTGGAAGTATGACATCACATTGTACATTGTGAAGAAGAAGAAGAAGAAGAAGAAGAAGAAGAAGACAGACTTTATTCATCCCCGTAGGGAAATTATTTCTCTGCATTTGACCCATCCTTCAGGAGCAGTGGGCAGCTCATCTTTCAGGCGCCCGGGGACCATCTCCATGATCTTATTGCTCGGCTTGGTCAGGACCTCAGCTGGGATTTTACCTGGAGCATGTTTTGGGTTGATGGGGGAAACCGGAGTGCCCGGAAGAAACCCACCCAGACACGGGGAGAACATGCAAACTCCACACAGAAAGGCTCGGGCGACCTGGAGATCGAACCCAGACCATGCATGCAAACTCCACACAGAACACACACCGAAAGGCCTGGGCAACCTGGGGATCGAACCCGGAACCTTCTAGCTGTGAAGCATGAGTGCTAGCCACTCAGCCACCGTGCCGCAAAACCACCAATCAGCGACACTTGTGCTCCAGGTTGGTCTGTGTTTTCACTTAGGTCTGCTAAGACTGAATATAATAAGCAGCACAAGACAAATACTCAACGGGTACGGAGGGAAGGAGACGTTTGTCGTTACTGGCGCTCTCTCTTCAGAACGCTGTTAGTCTTGATGTTTTGCTGCATGACACACACCACAGACACAACAGTGCTCTCAGGCTAGAACAGTCAGTCTGACCTCATGTTTCCTCTCCTCAGACATCTGCTGTCAGCTCATTTCATTTACATTTAACAGAATCACTGCATTTAATAAAACTCACAAAAGCTTCAAACTGAGCTGTGCTCCAGGTAGAGACAGAAGCCACGTGTGCACAGGCTGGCCTCAAAAGCAGAGCTGTGACAATGCTCTGTTCACTCACACACTGCTGCTCTGGGCTCTTGAGTCATTCAGGATCTGGGCTGAGCTGCTGTGAAGAGAAACAAAGGCTGTGAGAAAAACCACAATCAAATCGAAATCACTGTTTGAATGGATGCAATTAGCAAATTGCAAAGGCTGCAATTTTGGAAGCACCACCATTTCCTCTACAGACCTATACAAACTGCTAACCCTGTAGTTTAGATCTGTACAAACATGTTCTGAAATATGATTCTTGTAGGGCTGTGCCAAAAATCAAAGGTCGTTAGATCACAGTCTCTACTTAGGTCGATCTCAATGATAAGCAAGCACATTTTAATCGACAAGTCAAAAGTCAATCATTTGCTCTGAACCTCACTACACCCTCCTGGTGGGTCCACGGGAGGACGGCCCCACGTCGCAACCGGCCTTGATGTAACTCTCCTGACATGGGGGCCCTCTAACACTGTGCACCGGGTTAAGTGTCTTGCCCAAGGACACAACGGCAGCATTCATCTGTGGGAGCTGGAAATTGTACTGCCAACCTGTGGGTCAGTGGATCTGACCTCTCAACCAATGTCGAGAGCAGGATTCAAACCATCAACCTTTGGATCAATGGACAAACACTACATCAGGGATGCTCAATATTTTTTTGACCGGGATCTACTTTTGAGGTTGGTGTGCCGAGATCTACCACACACCTTAGTCCTGGTTCAGTCCTGGTTTAGACCTGGTTTAGTCCTGGTTTAGTCCTGGTTCAGACCTGGTTTTCGTCTTGGTTTAGACCTGGTTTAGTCCTGGTTTAGTCTTAGTTTAGTCTTGGTTTAGTTCTGGTTTTGACCTGGTTTAGACCTGATTTAGTCTTAGTTTAGTCCCGGTTCAGACCTAGTTTAGACCTGGGTTAGTCCTGGTTTAGACCTGGTTTAGTCTTGGTTTAGACCTGGTTTAGACCTGGTTTAGTCCTGGTTTAGACCTGGTTTAGTCCCGGATTAGTCCTGGTTTAGACCTGGTTTAGTCCTGGTTTAAACCTGGTTTAGTCCTGGTTTAGTCCCGGATTAGTCCCGGTTTAGACCTGGTTTAGACCTGGTTTAGTCCTGGTTTAGACCTGGTTTAGACCTGGTTTAGACCTGGTTTAGTCTTGGTTTAGACCTGATTTAGTCTTAGTTTAGTCCCGGTTCAGACCTAGTTTAGACCTGGTTTAGTCTTGGTTTAGACCTTGTTTAGACCTGGTTTAGACCTGGTTTAGTCCTGGGTTAGTCCCAGATTAGTCCCGGTTTAGACCTGGTTTAGTCCTGGTTTAGACCCGGATTAGTCCCGGTTTAGACCTGGTTTAGTCCTGGTTTAGACCTGGTTTAGTCCCGGATTAGTCCCGGTTTAGACCTGGTTTAGTCCTGGTTTAGACCTGGTTTAGTCCCGGTTTAGTCCCGGTTTAGTCAGAATATTACGATAATATGACTCACCCCATAACAATGCGTCAGCTCCGTTGTAACAGTTTGCTGTGTTGTTGGCAGTTCGCGTCTCCACAGACTTTAATGAACGTATCGGCATATTTTGCCGAAAGGTGAGGGATTTTCATGCAGTGAAGCGGCGAAGCACGTAGCAATCCCACCACTTTTGTCTGCCACTCTGCACCAACACGTTTATTTGTATGGACGTTGCTGCCACTGCCCCACAAAACACCGTGGACAAAAACCTCGTCCTTCTCCGTCTGCTCCTTAAAACAAATAAGCTGTACATGTTGTGGCTCTGGTACGACAGCAACTTTAGGCAACTTCCGTAAACATTGAGCACGCTCGCTGCACGTGACCTCGTCGTGTCCTCCACATGCACAAAAAAATCAGATTTCACAAAAAAATCTGAATTGAGCATTAAACCCTGGCGATCGACTGGCACGTGGCGCTTGATTGACCTGTCGATCGTGATCGACGTGTTGAGCACCCCTGCTCTACATGTACCACCTGAGCTACTGCTGCGCATCATTTGAACATCTTACCTTTAAATTCACTGATACTCATCTATCCTTCTCCCAAACCCAATCCTTTATTCTTGTCAGATTTTTCCACCTCCCTGACACAACTCTCCTCAAGCTCTCATCCATGCTCCTCCTTGTAAACTTCAGCTTCCACTTGGACTCCATGTCATCTACGACAATGACACAACCGTGGCCCCCACACAACCGTGGCCACATTCTCGAGCTCGTCTGCTCCACTCACCATATTTCCACTGACAACCTCACCAGCACTAACCTCCCCATATCTGACTTCACTTTTACCATTCCCATTCCCATTCTTGTCCCAAAACAAATATGCACACTGCATTTCCAACAAAGTAGGACTTGATCTCCCCTCCACACACACATCCCTTTTGACTAAACTTTCCACCGCCTCTCTGACCAATGACCAGTCCACATCAGAATGCACTACACTCTACAACACCCTGTCCTCCTGTCTCCTTTAATCACACTTCCCTCTGATTCACATCCAGTCTCAGCAAAATGAAAACAAAAGGATGCCAATTGGAAAAGCGGTCACACCATCCACTCCCAACTCCGCACAGACACAAACAGGCCCTCTCACATGCCCGGCCCTCCTGCTACTCCAGCTCAGGTAACCCCAAAGCTCTTTTCACCACCATAAACAAACTCATCTAACCAATGAAAAATGGCTCACCCCAGAAAAGTGCAAGTCCTTCTCATCCTTCTTCCAGAATAACATAAACAACATCTTCTGCCACCTCTCATTCTCCCTGCCTTTCCTCATCTGCCCTGCTGATAACTGCTGTGCCTTGACCCAGTTCTTCTTGACGTCTCCCTCTGACTAACTAGAGGGTATGAAAACCTCCACGTGTTCCCTCGATACTGTCCCGTCCACCTTTGGCAAAGCCTGCTATGTCCCCACTCATCAACTCAGACACTCCATCCTCCTCTCCATCCTGCAGACCACCTTCAACATCACAGACACCACCCTCTCCTGGTTCACCTCTGACCTCCCTGACATCGGTTTGTCCACATCATCCACTGCAAGTAGGGTTGCCAACTCCCTGAAAAATAAATAAGGGACACCTCATTGGCCCGATTGCCTTCACCCTTCCTGATGTAGTGAATCTTTTTACCTTTTTTTTGTATGTGTGAAAGGATTTTTTTTTTTTTAAATCTATTTGACTCAACCTGAATTGAATTAGATGCATATTTGAGTGATATGAACACATGGAAAATAAATAATTATTAGCAATTTATTTTTAAAACAAAATAACAACATTAAAGGTCCCATGGCATGAAATTTTCACTTTCTGAGGTTTTTGAATGTTAATGTGAGCTCCCCTACCCTGTTTAGGCCCCCCCGCCCATGGTTAAAAGTTGTGAAATGTCTAAACTGAGCATTTGCGATCCTTTTCTGCGTTACAAAAAATCGGAGCTCAAACAGGCGATTTTGAACAAGGCACCTTATTGACGTCAGATCGAAAAAAGAAATGCAAATGCAGTTCCAGCCCCGTCTGTCTGTACTCAGCGTCTCTGTAAATCACGCCCAGAGAGTTTGGACTGCGAATGCGCTAGGCAATGCAAAATGCGTTTTTTTATTTGCCTGGAGGCACGTCCGAGTGTTTCTAGGCTCGGAAGTCCTTTATCTGAGCCTCTGGACCTTTGAACAGGTGGTTTAATTGTATTTTCTGTGGAAATGTGTTTATTTTTCAATGGAACGCCTCAAATCTCTCCCCCCGTGCAAAAACAAGGAAATGGATCAGCTGTGGGCTCTGAGCTCTGAGCGGAGAGTTTGGCCACGCCCCCACCCTCTACTATTGGCCAGCTCTTTTCTCCTCATTTGCATTCAAGTAACAACGCCCAGAATAAAGAGTTTGAGAGAGATATTTATGACTCTTTCTCATCTTATCTCTGTTTCTCATGCACTGAGTGTTGATTTTGAAGAAGGATTCATTTACAGTATTAGGGAACCATTAAGGAGCCATATAAAAGCATCAAGAAGTACCAGGTCATGGGATCTTTAACAGAATAAAATAAATATCTGTCCTGCTTAACTTAAAACTGTATAAATGAAAATAAAACAATACAAGGCAGAATATAGTGCACTCCCT
Source organism: Paratrypauchen microcephalus (assembly GCA_036785185.1). Taxonomy (NCBI): domain Eukaryota; kingdom Metazoa; phylum Chordata; class Actinopteri; order Gobiiformes; family Gobiidae; genus Paratrypauchen; species Paratrypauchen microcephalus. Next base: position 1,780,128 of record JAVJIX010000079.1, on the reverse strand, counting down.
GGACAGTACAAATGTGCATGTTCTGTCTCACTATCTCTCTATCCGAACTTGTAAGTCTTACAAGTTGGGTGGTGCCCACAAGGGGTGCCCACACTTTTTCAGCTGGTGAGCTACTTATAAAATGACCAAGTCAAAATGATCTACTGTACCTACTACAAAAATACAACTCATTTATTCATTTATAAATATATTGACAATTCTTCACATGTACAATACATGTTGATGTATCTTGCATAACTTCATGTACATTCTGCACATTTTTTTTGTCATTACCTTACTCTGATGACTTGCACTGGAAGGAATCAGCTCGGGATACGTAGTCCAGACAGTAGGTGCCGACAGACTCAAGCTCACTTCTAAATGATCATCAGTCATGGTGGAACAGTACTTAGGCTTAATGATGTTCATGTGGGAAAAGGCTGACTCACATAAATAAGTTTTCATAAATATATCTCCATTTTATCTGATAAATGTTCATTTTTATCTTAAAATAAGCCAAGCAAACTGTACTGCACTTAAAGGGAAAGTAATGTTTTTTTTACAATCTGAGCCTTCTTTCGGCAATAAAACAAGTAGTTTTACTCACCCATAGCAGTTTGGTGTCATTTTGAGCAGTTTCGTAGAAGTTATGTTGTAGCGTATCCGCTAACTTGAGTACTCGGGGCATTACTTTGCGGTCTCCAAATAACACAAACTTTAGCACTTTTCAAATCATAGAAGCCCGATATCTTAGTCTACAATTTCGTTTGAAGCAAAAGTGGCCTGTAATCCGAGATTTAGCCATAGTTTCGAGTAGATGAGGAGGCCAGTGCGCATGTGCGGAGTGTGCTCTCAGCTCCCGGGACCCAAACATGAAACGCAAAGCTGTAAACTATGGATAAATCTCGGATTACAGGCCACTTTTGCTTCAAACGAAATCATAGACTAAGATATTGGGCTTCTATGATTTGAAAAGTGCTAAAGTTTGTGCTATTTGGAGCCTGCACGGGGCATATTACATGCTTGGGGAATATATTATATGCCCCGAGCTATGGCTAGAAGTCGCGCTAGGCTAACCGCAAATCTAAAACATCTTTCGAAGTATTCCATATGACACCAAAGTGCTATGGGTGAATAAAACAACTTGTTTTATTACCGAAATAAGGCTCAAATTGTAAAAAAAAACGTAACTTTTCCTTTAAACACCCACAGTTTTTTTGTTTTTTTTTAACCTGTTTTTTCAACTTCCTCCTGGAGTCACATTCTCTTACTGGTTTTGTAGTGGTATTTACCTCTGCACATTTACAAAACGCATGTCGTGACAAATAGATGCATTTGTGCACTTTTATTAGGCAAAATTCACGAGGAGAAAACAATCCCGCACTCCGTCTTACCTGCGAGTAAGACGGAGTGCGGGATTGTTTTCTCCTCGTGTGTTCTGGGTCTGCTCCCTCTCCTCCAACGCACCCGTCTGAAGAGATTGAAGTGTGAAGTTCTCATTTTTGGATTAGGCAAAATTCAACCACATGTCGCTGTAGACCTGCTCTGTGCTGTAGACCTGCTCTGTGCTGTAGACCTGCTCTGTACTGTAGACCTGCTCTGTGCTGTACACCTGCTCTGTGCTGTAGACCTGCTCTGTACTGTAGACCTGCTCTGTGCTGTAGACCTGCTCTGTGCTGTACACCTGCTCTGTGCTGTAGACCTGCTCTGTACTGTAGACCTGCTCTGTGCGGTCACTGTAACATAAATTTAGATTTGTTTTTGCTGTTCATTTCGTCTTGCTCTTCGAATCAGAGGCATTGAGGAGGGAGCTGGTGTGCGCTATGAGCAGGCGGAGCGAGAGAAAAGGCGAGGAGCGCTGACATGAGGCGGACGGACAGGTAGGATGTTTTAAAAAGTTTCACCTGCCCTGTGATACACGCTGGCACGCAAGGGTACACACTGTTACGGACAAACTCGTGACGCTTGTGGTGACGTGCCGCGCAGTGTCCACGGGTTCCAGACGAGCGCACAGGCTGCAGTGAGAACCCCCTCGTGGTCCCGCACACCAGTTAAAGTTTATTACTGAAAGCAGCGGCCGTAATTAAATATGATCGCACTCATCTCAAGACCAAGACCGGTGTCGAGTACTACGACACTACGATCTACCCACACTAGATCGTGATCGACGTATTGGGCACCCCTGTTTTACACACTATTTTTGATTCACACGGTAATACGGGACAAAGTGCGTCCCTTTTCAGCTCAATACGGGACGCGTACTTTTGTTTCTGAATACGGGACGATTCCATTTTTCAAGGGACGGTTGGCGACCCTAACTGCAAGTCCCCCTCTGCTCACTAACTCAGTGTATACCCCAAGGTTCAGTTCTCGGCCCTCTTGTCTTCATACTCTACATCCTCCCCCTTGGTCACATTATCTGCCTGCATGGCTTTCAGTTTCACTGTCTTACAGACGGCATCCAGCTACAAACTTATTCACCAAATCCATAGCCTTGGGTACTTACTCCACCCTTACCACCTCCTGACTCCAATCAAACTTCTTTCAACTAAACTGTGACAAAACAGAAATAAGCATCATCAGCCCTAAACACTTACCACGACCTACAATCACCTCACCCTCTCCATCGGTTCCTCAGGCCCTCCTCAGCCTGTACATGGCCCACATGGATTATCTTGGTGTCTAAGTGAAGCTAAGACTTAAATAATGACATTATATAACATTAACAATAAGTATACCAGGCTCAAACACAACCCTTTTGATTCCGCCTGACAAAAACATATCAAATTAAAACTGAAAATTGCCTTTTAAACTGCAGGTGTACTTTCTGAGACACCAATGAGTAGTAAAAACAACATGGGAACATCATTTGTGCAAAATTTGGTGCAGATAAAACAAAATATGTACATTTTACAGTTTTTAGTAGGAAAAAGTCCAGGCGTCCGACAGTCTGGTTCCCATGTACCACCCATGTGCCAACTGGCATTATCAGATTTTGTCAGAATAAATTTATTGAGATAAAAGCAAATTTTGACACAAAGACAGTAAAAAAAACATTTTCAACCAATTAATGTAATAAAGCTGGTTTGAGTTATGTAAATCAATAAAAAAACAATAATAATTACATTATGATATAGTTTATTTTCAAATTGTCTTAATTTTATGCTGGTAGAATGAAAAATAGGCTCTCTCCTTTCTCCTAGAAATGTTTTTGCTGGATTGTTTTTGTACATTTACATGGTTCATGGCAATGATGCTAATGCTAACACTAGCAAAATGGCCAACAGCAAGCAACATATGTGGGTGGGGCCACAGGAGCCCAGGGGCCAGGAAGGGCCCACAAGCTGAAAACTCAAACTGTGGTCATTATTTATATGCCTGGTTTTGCCAAAACATTACGTTTTAAGTCTGGGGAAACAACTTTGAATGGAAAAACATCAAAGGGGAAACTTTTTTTATTTTATTTTATTATAATACAATTTTTTGCCTATTTTGGCTGTACATTTTGACTTCTAGTTTGGTTATAGTGATATAGGGATAAAGAAACACACCGGTATTGATGGATTCAGGTGATTTTGTGCTTATGTACAGATTAGAACTGTTTTTTGCAAAAACCTAGTCTAAAAAGCTAGCATTTGACAATGCTAGGTTGTGACAGTTGGGGACTAAAAATGACTGGTCTCATGCTGTGTTTCCTCTGATTACATAAATATATATGGCATGTTGGGGTTTCTATTATCAGATTTTTTCTGGGTCCATGGGTGGGCCCATCGGGCTTAAGGGGTTAAATGGTGTCCCAAAGAAAACCATGGAATGAAGGAGTAAACATGAGGGAGGCTTCAGTAGGCAGACATCAGATAAAATAATCAAACTTTATTGGTCTCAGTGAGAAGTTAGGTCCCTGTGTCTCCTCTGTGGGTGGGACTTCCTCACTCATTTCCTGCCGAATCAAGGAGAACGAAGCGAGGAAAGAGACATGAGACAGAGCCAGAACCTTCTCAGCTGCTGTCCCTGCCCTCTGGAACTCATCATCTACACTCAGTTCTTCAAAAAAGCCCTGAAAACTCACTGGTTCAAAAGTGCCTTTAAATAACTGCATCTCCTGTTTGTGTTTCTTTCATATGTGTTTGTGTCTGTCTGGATCTATGTGAAGTGTCTTTGAGTGTCATGAAAAGCGCTATACAATTACTGTATTATGTATTATATCTAAAACCTCTTCAGGCTAGTAATTGATCAAATCAAAGGTATAACTGCAGCAGAAGAGACGTATGCATGTGCCTACAGGAGATTAGACTGTTATGGCCTGCTCACTGTGAAGGCTGGTTTATAACTCTGTGTCAGGCCCCAGTCAGCTGAGAGCTGACGACCAGAACCACACGGGCTTCTGTGGAGCTAATCAGGATCCAGGTGCATCGTGGGAAACGACTGTGACAATAAACATATTAGGCTCATATGCAGACAAGATGTGTTAGCTGTTCTGAGCCATTGTTAATCACTTGTCCATATAGTCTTTTGAATTAGCCAATCACAGCCCTTGTGTTTGGCAGACATTCAACTCTTAGTAACTTTACATGGCACAGCAAACACTTCCAGCTCTCACTGGCTTTCATGTGCGTCAGGAGCTGTGCAGCCCTGACACAAACTAGACATGATGCAGAACTATAAACCAGCCTGAAAACCACTGCAGTACATCCAGAACACTGCTGCTCAGGTCCAGAATCAGGAATTACGAGTACATGTGTCCTGTCCTGACTTTAAAGCAGCTCTGCTTGTGAACAAGTTTCTCCATGGACGAGCACCAAAATACATCTCTGACAGCCTCCTTCTCTATTCTTTCTACAATCCTGGTTCTGTTCTTGTTTAATCCTGGTTTAATCCTGGTTCATTTCTGGTTTTGTCTGGGTTTTGACCTCTTTTTTGTATCTGCTCTGCTATAAATGAACTTAATTAACTTAATTTTGCATGCTATCAGTGTGACAAAGTGGGCTTTTGGCCCATTAAAGTCATGTTAATTTAAGTTCACACATGTTAATTTCGCATTTCTTCATACAGCTGTCCCAGATTTGTTTTATTTAATCTTTGTTTAGTTATAGTTTCAGTTATACATTTCAGCTATATGAAACAAACATTCACCTACATGCTTTTTCTCCATATGGTCTGGAGACAAATGAGGGGTCGGGCCCCTGGTCGGCCCTTTTTAAAACCCCTGGGAGAGGTCATGGGCCGGACCATGTGGAGGTGAGAACTGGTTTGAGTTCCTTTTGGGTTCATTGTTTTTGTGTATTTGCTTTATATATTTCAGTGTTTATAGTTTATTTTAAATAGTTTGATTTAGAGGGACTTAGACCCTTGTAAAGTAAATGGTTATCTTTAGATGCAGCTAAAGCTACATCTACATCTGTGACCCATAAAAGGAAGTTGGCACTTACCTGGGGGTATAAAAAGCTATAAAAGCTTGTTGTCTATCTACCCCACTCTAGCACAGTTACTTTTTGTAAATGTCCATTATTTTTGCCACACTTACCATGGTATGTTGCTGGTCCGCCGCCTTGAGACCATACAACCCCCTCCAACCATTATCACACAAAATGGCTCTAAACTGAACCAAATCAAGTGACTGGGGTTTCACCTCTTTTATGGGACTCTTTTGGATCTGTTCATTTCAAGGCTGGCTATTTTTATATTGCCAATGTGAGAACATTTTATCTACAAACTAATCACAGAGAGAAATGACCAAGGCCCAGATCTGTTACAAATGCTTCAGACTGAGAGTGTTTTTATGCTTTAAAATTATGAATACCTAAATAAACGACAATACAATAATACTGTACTGATTCTTCAGGTTCATTGTTAATCAGATTTTTATCTGATTAACATATGAAAACAATGAATGCATAAAATATTAAAAAGAAAAATGAGATGAGGTTACAACATTCATGGCCAGGAACTATTCAAAAGAGCCAACTCGTTCACATCACATCACTGACCAAAATCTTATAAGAAGGTTTAAGTCACTATAACCCTACAGCTAAGTGGTAACTATAACTAAAAAGTCCCAATAACATGGAAACCAGGTGGGGATATAAAACCCGGATATAGAGCTGACAATATGTAGCCTGTTACGTCTGCACAGTCTAGAGCATGCTAACAGTGCTCAGGGCTCTCAAGTCTCACGCATTGAGAGTGTGACACACGCAATTTGACGTGTTCACACGCTCACACGCCACACATGGCATTTCTCACGCTGATTTTTTGTTTTGTTTTGGTGCCCAGAAAATCGGTCTGTGTGGCTCAGTTTATGCAGGCACTGCGCGTTTTCAGCGAACCCCCCCCCCCCTCCTCCCCGCCCCGCTCCCCGGAAAAAAATCTCAGTTAGCGGGTGTCCCTGTGTCTCCTCCTCTGTCTCCCCCGCTGTCTCCCCCGCTGTCTCCTCCTCTCCCCCGGTCTGTCAGCGGACCCTCAGCCCACGGTGAGCCGGGAAAGGCGCTCGGAGCCCGGTGTACTGTACCGGCTGTGCTGCGGACACACGGAGCGACCTGCAGCTCCGAACAGGTGAGTCACTCCCCGGACTGGTCCTGGTTTGGTCCTGATCTAGTCCTGGTTTAGTCCTTGTTTAGTCCTGGTTTAGTCTTGGTCTAGTCCTGGTTTAGTCTTGGTTTGGTTTAGTCCTGGTTCAGTCTTTGTTTAGTCCTGGTTTAGTCTTGGTTTAGTCCTGGTTCAGTCTTTGTTTAGTCCTGGTTTAGTCTTGGTTTAGTCCTGGTTTAGTCTTTGTTTAGTCCTGGTTTAGTCTTGGTTTAGTCCTGGCTTAGTCTTGGTTTAGTCTTGGTTTAGTCCTGGCTTAGTCTTGGTGTTCTATGTAGATGAATTTTTGTAATCAACAGGTATCCGATATTTGGCCTACAGCTGTAGCCAATAACGGATATTTCCTGTTTAAATTGACACATTTATTAAAGTTCCTCATGGACTTTTCACGTATGTAAAAATAATAGAATGTTTTATTTGTTTAAAGGCACTCAGAGCACGACGGGAAAAATTGTTCACTCGCATCCCCCCGGTCCTCGGAAATTACGCAGTCTCACGCACGACCCCGCTCAAAACTTGAGAGCCCTGGTATCATCATCATTCATGGTACTTATGTGGTCCATTGTCATTAAAAACATTTACTAAGAAGAAACAAAACACTGTTTTAAACATCGACAAAGACATGTAAAGTTTTTATAGAGCTAGTCTATGTCACATAATCAGTGGTGATAAGATACAAGTGTTGTCAAAAGAATCGATAACCAGACACTAATTGATATAAACCTAGTATTGAAACTAGACTAGACACTCATTTGAGCAGGTATCAACTCTAAAAAAGTCTTTAGAATGATCTAGAGCTGTATCAGAACAAGTATAAGAGCACATAGTATACGCCCATGGAGCACTGTGGAATACTGAGGCCACCTGGGGATAAGATAAGATAAGATCAGACTTTATTGATCTCAGACAAGAGAAATTCACTTGTCACATTAGCTCCAGGCAGTTTAGTGCAAAAGAAAGTCTGAACAGAAAGTGCATGCAGGCAAATAGTAATAATAATAAAAATAAGTAAAAAGAGAGTATAGAGAATATTGCACATAATAGAAAAAGTACTACCATTTAATGTTGAAAATCACATGTATTGTCTAAAGACAGAATGTTTTTATTATTATTGTGGTATCGGTATTGAGTATCGAGTCTGTTCCTTAATACTGAAATCAGTAGTTTTTAGTATCTTGATGACACTATAAGAGTACCCATCACTCATGCACACACAAGTGTTCCAGCAGATGGCGCTGTTCTCCTGCAAATGCATAAACATGACGTACACACTAAATCAGAGGTGGGTAGTACTCAAGTCACATTTAATTTAGTAACTTTTGTACTTTTCTAGCAGCATACTTTTACTCCTACTGAATAAAACTATTACTACTATTACTCCTAATATTTTGTGCACTCTGACTTGAATAAATGTTGTGGGTCCCACTGTGAGTAAGTCTAAAGTGACAAAAGCTTTATGTGACATTTTTATGTCTGTCCTTTGATTAAACAATAACAGATTTTGTGCATCATTTAATGTTTTGTTCTTCATGTTTCATGTTACATTACCCATCAAATGATAAATCACATGTTACATCCTGACAGTTACTATACTCTTGTATGTTTTCCAAATACTCTTTTACTCTTAGGGGCCGTTTAGACGAGGACGATTGCGACTGAAAGTGACAAAATATTCTATCGGAAGTGTCTTTCGTTTACACGGCGGCGGCACCGTCGGGCTCTGAAACCGCAAAAATCTGAAGACTCCTTCCAGAGTGTGGACTTCTGAAGACGGGCCCGGGTCGCGTCTCCGTCTAAACGGCAAGAAGCGCAAAACATGTTCACGTCGCATACACATGACGTCACACTGGATGCACCAAGCCGGTAAAAACAATAACAAACATGTCTGACTACCTTGATACCGTCAGGGCTCTCAACTTTCGAGCGGGGTCGTGCGTGTGACTGCGTAATTTCCGGGGGGAGGGGTTGCGAGTGACTATTTTTTTTCTGCGAGGAGCGGGGGGTAGGAGGGTGGGGGACGAATGGCGCTGAAACCGCGTGGTGCCTGAACCGATTTCTGAGCACAGAAGCGCTGCGCTTGAATTACATAACTAAATTTCAGCGTGAGAAATACCATGTGTTGCGTGTGAACACGTCAAATTGCGTGTGTCACACTCTCAATGCGTGAGACTTGAGAGCCCTGATACCGTGGATGTTCAAGTTGCGCTAGCAGCTCTAGTCAACATACAAGAGTCATTTCAACAATTGTATAAAATGTATACGGATACCATAGGTGAACAGAGACGGGTAAATAAACTATTAGAAAATGACAATTTTGCGCATGCTCGCCGACATGCCGCCGCTCTATCACAGTGCCACCTAGCGGCCTGGCATGCATATTCAATCAAATTCGCCCACTTTTGCGTCTTCGTATAAACAAGCATTTCCTGTTGAGAACGCTCGTCTAAACGCAGATAAAAAATTGAAGACGAGATGCCACTTTTGCGTCTTCTGTTTTGATCGTCGCCGTATAAACGTAGCCTTATACTTGAGTCATTTCTTGGACCACTACTTTGTACTTTTACTTGAGTAATAATTATTACTTGACTACAGTTTTTGGCTCTGCCCACCTCTGTAAATGATTCATTTTTGAACTGCAGCACAATGTTGTGTAAAATCTACTCTGGTAAAACATGATCAAATTATACCCAGACAAAAAGTAGTGTAAAAACGTCTCTGTCGGACACTATTTGCAGGATTAATAATACCGGTAGTCATTTTGTGTCTTTACTAGTTCAGGAGTTTACTCAGGGCTATCCAAAATGCCTGAATATTACATTAAATATTATTATTCAGATTCAGAAAACTAATTCATTTGGAGCATTCTCAGAGCATTTTTTTTTACCTCTCACACACACACAAACACACTGTGTCAGTCCGTTACAGTCCACAAGTGGAACTCAAAAGAACAATATACATATTACTGTGCAAAATTTCAAAAAACTACCCACCGAATTAAAGATCCCATGACATGGTACTTCTTGGTGCTTTTATATGGCTCCTTAATGGTTCCCTAATACTGTAAATGAATCCTTCTTCAAAATCAATACTCAACAGAGATAAGATGAGAAAGAGTATTTTTTCTCCCTCAGAACAGGTCATAATGGGCGTTGTTGCTTGAATGCAAATGAGGAGAAAAGAGCTGGCCAATAGTAGAGGGTGGGGGCGTGGCCAAACGCTCTGCTCTCCGCTGTAGCTCTCAGCTGATCCATTTCCGTGTTTTTGCACGGGGGGAGAGATTTGAAGCGTTCCATTGAAAAATAAACACATTTCCACAGAAAATAAAATTAAACCACTGCTGTTCAAAGGTCCAGAGGCTCAGATAAAGGACTTCCGAGCCTAGAAACACTCGGACGTGCCTCCAGGCAAATAAAAAAACGCATTTCGCATTGCCTAGCGCATTCGCAGTCCAAACTCTCTGGGCGTGATTTACAGAGACGCTGAGTACAGACAGACGGGGGTGGAACTGCATTTGCATTTCTTTTTTCGATCTGACGTCAATAAGGTGACTTGTTCAAAATCGCCCGTTTGAGCTCCGATTTTTTGTAACGCAGAAAAGGATCGCAAATGCTCAGTTTAGACATTTCACAACTTTTAACCATGGGGGGGCTAAACAGGGTAGGGGAGCTCACATTAACGTTCAAAAACCTCAGAAAGTGAAAATTTCATGCCATGGGACCTTTAAGCAATTTTATAGCAGAGGGCACAAAAGAATCTGAGAAGCGGTATGTCTTTGGTACTACTGACGGCCTGAGGCATCATGATAAAGTCAGGTGCCAGAGGATGGAGGGGCTGAGCCAGGAGAGACTTTGCTTTGCTCAGCACTTGCTCCTCTCACAGAGAATGCAGCTCTCTGTTTGACGCTTGTGATTTTTGAGCAGGTTTTAACAATGTTCTGTTTGTGTACTATTATCACTATGTGTTGGATACAGCGTGTATGTGAATGCAGATCAACAGCATGCCAAACTCGGTTTTCACAAGCCAGGAAACTGAGCATCTACCTCCTTTAATACAGTCTTCTAGACAGCTTAAAATTCTTTACAATTGTGACGTGAAAAGCTCAAGTGAAACTGGAAAACAAACATAAATAAGACGTACATTAGGTTTGCAATACAAAACAGAGTTGCTTCAGAAAATAGCTAGCACCACAAACTGCTACTTTGATAAGTCTTTACATTTCCACGATCTTTTCATATGCTAATTAGGTTGTTAATACACATAGATTAACGACTGATGCTACGTATTACTAATGCTAATACACAGTGCACAGGTACATTCTTTGCTGCCCTCATTTAATAATGCTTTCATTGTTTAGGTCAAATCTCAATTTATTGTCCATCACGGTGCCCAGATGCTTGTATCACTGTGGATAATACTAACACTCTGACATGTCTAAAATCAATCACTATATCCTTGGCCCCAGCCCATGGTTTACCTCAGATCCAGAAAATTTGATCAGGAATCTGTTTTCTTCTGAGGATCTGCAGCTGTTTGTGTACAGAATAAAAAGTAAAGGTGACAGTACACAACCCTGAAGAGATCCGGTGTTAGAGATGGAGGGAGGAGACATTCGACCATCAACAAAAACGTGCTGGACCCTGTCAGTAAGAAAGTTCAAAATCAATAAAAGAAGCTGATCTGGGAGATTGAACCAGGACGAGGGGGCTGCGTTTTGTCAAAAGTCAAGTGGACCCAGTTTTTTCAGTTAAAAACAAAATGTGAGTCTTTAAAATCTGTTCAAAACTCTTGATAACTAGTGATGTGAGTGCCCCTGGCTTGAACCCACTCAACACCTTTGATTTGTTTGATTTGGGGAGATGTGGGAAGAATCCCTCAGTCGTCCAGAATCCATGGTAAAAGGACACATTCAACATCCTGCCTGCGGACAAAGGGAGATGCACAGTGATCCTGAACTCAGCTGATTATGAGGCGAAGGTGAACAGCCTACTCAGTGACACGGCAACCTACGAAGTACTGAAACGACACCCCACCAATGGATACAAAAAGAAGATCATTGATTGTTTGCAGAAGCTGGTGAAGGAAGAAGTCATTGATCAACAGTTGTATTACAGACTGTACCCTGGTGACTCCATCTCGTGCATCGATGGCCTCCCTAAGATTCACAAACAAGGAGTACCACTCAGACCCATTGTGTGTAGTGTTGACTCCATCACATACAATGTGGCCAAACACCTAAAAACCACCTTGGCTCCTTTGGTGGGTAACAAAGAGCACAAAGTTAAGTTTCTCCAGTTTGGTCGGGATGAGACAATGGTTTTCTTTGATGTAACCTCTCTTTTCACCTGTATCCCTACAGCGGCAACGGTTGAAGCAACGAAAAAGAGATTACTACAGGATTCCAAGCTAGAAGAGAGAACCAAACTTTCACCTGACCAAATCTGCCAACTGCTGGAAATTTGTTTGAATACCACCTATTTCCAAATCCATGGCTGTGCGATGGGCTCACCGGTCTCCCCTATCATGGCTAACTTATACATGGAACAATTTGAACAGAGTGCTTTGGCCTCATATCCAGGCACTCCAGACTCCACCCATACATTGGTTTCGTTATGTTGATGATAATTTTTCAAAAATCAAAATTCAAGATTTGGAACCTTTCACTGCACATATCAATTCTGTAGATCCGAACATCAAATTCACCCGTGAAGATGCCAAGGACAACAAAATGGCTTTCTTAGATTGTGCTGTAACGATAGGAGGAGACCGGCCCTGGTCCCTGGTCACAGATTAGTGTTAAAACTGCTAGCCTCGATGAAATTCATTTGATTGGACACTTCCTTAGTCCACTTCTATTATACAGTCTATGGTGTGAATGGGTGAGTGGTTCCTTGATGTAAAGTAAAGTTTGCGTGCCTAGAAGATAGAAAAGCATTGTATAAATGTGACCATTTACTACATCTTCTGCGCTTGTCTAACCAGGAAGGGAAATTATTAGATTAAGATTTTTAGTAAAACCTTAAACTAAATAGTCTAGACCAGGGGTCGGCAACCTTTACCACTCAAAGAGCCATTTGGACCCATTTCACACAGTAAAGGAAACACTGGGAGCCACAAAACCCTTTTGAAATTTAAAATGAAATACAGTGGTACCTCACCTTACGAAAGACCCTACATACGAAAAATCCAAGTTACGAAATGCCTTCATGTTAAATTTCGGTCTCTAGATACGAAAGAAAATTCAAGTTACGAAACGCGAAATCTCAAAAATTTGAATAATGCGCGCTCAGATGCATGCCCCGCTGTTATCCCCGCTCAAAGAGCACCTTTCTCGGCCTCTTAGCTCTAGCGCCGAACACGCAAGATTTTCAACAAAATGTATTAAATAGTGAAGCGTGGGGGGAGACACGACTCGGGCCACAAACCAGCCGGTGCGAGGAGCACCCCTAGTCCTGGTCTGCACGACCGGCACTGGGGCTGCGAGCACGAGATAGAACCGCGGCGCCCAGACCGCGCCCTCTGGAGCCCGAGCCACAAACCAGCCGCACGAAACCAGCAAAGAGCGGCACGTGGTAGTTTAATCCTGGTTTAGTCCAGGTCTAGACCTGGTCCAGTCCTGGTTTAGTCCAGGTCCAGTCCAGGTTTAGACCTGGTCTAGACCTGGTTTAGTTCTGGTCTAGACCTGGTTTAGTCCACGTTTAATCTTGGTCTAGTCTCTTAGCCAATCAGGACGCAGAACCAATGTTACACTATAAAAAAAACTACCTTGGAACGGAAAGAACGGGGCTTGGAACGAATCAGGCTTTTTCCATTGAAATAGCTACTCAACTTACGAAAAATTCACGTTACGAAACCACTTCTGGGACGAATTAATTTCGTAAGGTGAGGTACCACTGTTACACTGCATATAACGGCTTTTTTTTGCCTTTGTGTCATAGAATTACATTTTGAAAATGAAAACACTAAAATAAAATAGATTTCAATTAAATACAGTGGTCCCTCTCTATAATATCGTGGTTCACTTTTCGTAGCCTCGCTGTTTCGCTGATTTTTTATTACAGTTTTTTTTTATGTATTGTGTATTAATGCGCATTTCTACGTTCAGATTGGCTCTGAACTGTAGACTGTCGACCTTTGCCGATTCGTCAGTCATTCTCCTCCATGTCTCCTGTACAGAATGTGTTCAGTTTGACAGATTTATAGAAATGTTTGATCGCAGTGTGACTCTGAAGTGCTGTATGCTTGTTTCTCCCCGACAAAACCCGCGACAGCGCAGCGGCGTCAGGACGAACAGGCTCGGTCAGAGGAACTGTGAAATACACACGAAATGTTTAGGGCCTGAAAACAAGTTTAGATCTTTGGTTTCTTTCTATAATACTGTGTTTTTTTGGTTGAAAATCTACAAAAGTTTGAGTGTTTAAACAAGAGAGAAATGTGAGAAAATGTTAATGCCAGTCTGAGAAAAGTGTAGAATGTGTGTTATTTTTAGAGCGTAACCACCGCGATAAACAAGGGACCACTGTACTGAGCTGCATCTGAGGTATCAAAGAGGTTGTGGCTCCGGAGCCGCAGGTTGCGACCCCTGGTCTAGACTAGTCTAACCTGTCACATTCACTTTCACCTCTGTATATTTGAGCGTTAGTAAAAGTGTGTATAGTACGTGTGAGTGATGCTGGGCCTATATATATTCCCACGGGGATTGATACAGCTGGTGCTCACTAAATACTCACACTTAGACTCTGCCTGTGGAGCATGAAATTGGCTATTGTAGCAAACAATGTCACTGATGAGAGATGGTTTATTGCTGAATCCTCCAGGCATCATAACAAAATGTCACTTTGGGAAAGTTACAAAAGTCATCATCACAGGCAGCCCCTTCACAGCGAGGATACAGGATCCAACCAGAGCTGCCCAGAAGGATAGAAGGATAGTGTGAATGATCGATCTGCAAATACAGTACAGCTAACAATATTCTGAACTGTCATCAGAACAGCAGGAGGGTTTATGAAAGGACACGTATTGTGCAAAATGCATTTTTGTTTCAAGCTTTTAATCATGTTCTCTAGCCTGCTGTCTGTTTTAATCATCATCTGTTGTCTCCTCATCAGAAACATACCTGGGGCTGTAATTTGCTTCATTTACGCTTGTTTCATGATCCATGAATCCAGTGTTTCTCAAACTGTGGTACATGAGCTCTTTCAGGTGGTACTTGGACATCTCTTTCAGTTTGTGGGTTGGTGTAATTTTGAGTCCATTATATTCACTTTTTTATCCTCATTTAGATAATTTCTTGTTTAGAACTGGAATGGAAATAATGCAGTCCACGTGTAGACCTTTAGGCCTAGATTAGACCTGGAATAGTTCTGTTATGCAGTTGTACCTAAAAAAAAATATATATACTGCTTATATTTTCTTTACAAACACATAATCGTTTTTTTTTTTTTTTGTCACTTCATAAGGAGTGGTCTGAGGCTGGAGTCAGCACATCAAGAGCCACTGCACACAGACAAAGCCGATATGGGACGAGACAAGAAGAATCTTACCTGAGCTGTGAAGAAAAACAACTGGACTGTTGGTCTGTGGTCCAAAGTTTTTTCCAGATGAACATGTTCATCTGAATAAAGTTCAGTGTTTCCACAGTCAGTGATGATTTGGTGTTGTTTCACTGTGTTTTCTGAAGTTCACAGTCAATCTGCCAGAACATTTTAGAGCACTTCCTGCTTCCTGCGTCCTTTTGCTGATGCTGATTTAATTTTCCAGCACGACTTGGCACCTGCTCACACAGCCAAAAGTACCAAATGGTGGTTCACTGACCATGGTGTTACTGTGCTTGATTGTCCTGCAAACTCTCCTGACCAGAGCCCCGTAGAGAATCTCTGGGATATTGTGAAGAGGAAGAGACTCCAGAGCCAACAATGCAGATGACCTGAATTATTTCCCCATTGTTCATTCTGGTTTCTGACAACAGAGGGAGCTCCAATGCCTAAATGCCCCTTTGGACAAGGAGGTGAGGTTTATGAAGTACATTTTAAGTTAGAAAATTTTAAACACTTATCCCAAGACGGCTCATCAAAAGCATGTTTAAAGAGGGTGTACTTATGGAGTATTAACTCGTAACACAGAACATATTTAAATCACCGTGTTACCTTTTATTGTTTTGAAATGTTATATTTAATGAAAACAGCATATTAACATGCTTTCTAAGTTGCTCTTTGAGCTCTGGTCAGCTGGAGATCAGATCAGCTGGAGCTGACAGTGAGCAGGCTATCCATTCCTTTATCAGCTCAAGGATTGGCTACTGCAATTCCCTCTATGCTGGACTCAATCTCTCCTCCACAGACTCCAACTGGTGCAAAATGCAGCATCTCCACTCCACTCATTCACATAATGGGCCCTGTCCTTTGCTCTCTCCACTGACCCCTGTGCTCTTCAGGGTATAAAACAGTCTGCACTCTGCACTCTTCTGAGCATACTTCACTACTCGTCCCCAGCTCCAAATACAGCAACTTTGGTGATCATTCATTTGGTGTTGCTAGTCCCAAGTTCTGGAACTCCATCCCATCTACTGGCTGGTTAGCTCAACTGGTAAGTCACTGACTTTCCCCCAGGGGGGGATGGGGCAAGACCCTTCACTGTACTGCCCCCCGGGCGCCGAAAGATGGCTGCTCCCTGCTCCTGAAAAGTGTGTCATTGTGTGTGAGACCAAATAAAGGCTTAATATTAATCTTACTGTGGGACTAATAAAGGCATAGCTTTCTTTCTTTCTTTCGTAATCTTCTGTAACTACTGAGCTAACATGCTTCAAAGCTTAACTTAAAACACTCTTAGCTAGCCTTGGACTCTAATGTTCTCCTGTTGTGCCTGTTTCACTCTTGATATTTGTATTACTGCTCTTCCTGTGTATTTGTTTTTGTTTGTATTTGTATTTGGTGTGTGCACTTTTAAGATCTTAGAATCACTATAGAAATAAACTTTGATTTAATTAACAAAGATAATTTAGTCACTTTTTTCCCCTTTATTCCATACAACCAAACTGATATAACTGTGGCCCTTGACTCTGGCTCTGATTTAATGTGCACTAGAGCACACTACATTTTTGGACCAAACAGGTTTGTGTAAGTGTTGTTTCTGGTACAGAAGCTGGTGCAGTTACACCAGCTGTCCTCTTCTCCTGGTCTCCTGAGCCTCTGCATGTCCTCCACCACCACAGTCTGTGCTTCAGCTGCATGTTTCCCTAATCAGTTCATCACTCTTTGCTTCATCACAGAAGGACTGAAAGATGAATTGCAAATCAAATCAAAATTGCAATATGAATGGACACATTTAGCAAAGCAAATCTCAAACACTGCAGTTATTTAAAGCTTTTGCAAATAACTTCATATCCTTATTACATCACTAGATAACTGTAGTTTAGATCTGCACAAACATGTTCATAAATACATGTGATTCTTGTATTGGTTTAGTTCACATTTCAGTTTTCTCTATGTTAATGCTTTAGGACATGTTTAAAATGTGCACTTTGAACAGAATCCAAGTATTACAACATAAATAACATCTAATCACAAACTCAAAGTTTATTAAAAAAAAAAATTGGAATTAAATATTTTGGCAAAATCATTCAGCCCTACATTACGACATCTCCATCTGCCACAGTCTATGCACCGTATATTATGCCCGTATAAGTCCTATATAACGCAAAATGGACTGGAGCTATGTTAGAATGTTATTATCTCATCAAAAACATACAGTGCTGCTCATAAGTTTACATACCCTGCCAAAATGTTTTGTTTCTTGGCTATTTCTCAGAGAAAATAAATTAGAACACAAAATGTTTTCTTTCAACTCTTGGATAGTGATTGGCCAAAGACATTTACCGTATTTTTCGGAGTATAAGTCGCACCAGCCAAAAAATGCATAATTAAGAAGAAAAAAACATATATAAGTCACACTGGAGTATAAGTCGCATTTTGGGGGAAATTTATTTGATAAAATCCAACACCAAAAACATACATGTCATCTTTATTTATTTATTTTAAAATAAAAATAAAATAGAGAACAACAGGCTGAATAAGTGTATGGAATACTAACGTTACATGACAGACATGCCTGGTAATGTCAGTAGCGACGTAACATATTAAGAGTTATTCAGATAACTCTAGCATAAAGAACATGCTAACAAGTTTACCAAACTATCAGAATATGACTTTCTTTTCAGTGCCATTTTTGTTTAGCCCTTCTCAGTTGTATTTAGAACGGCAGTGTTGAAATTATCAACACAGGCCTAGCGCGCCATCTTGCGGTTTGGTGTGAAAATAACATGTGAAATTATATAATAATATCATTTCACATGTAATTTTTCACACATAAGTCGCTCCGGAGTATAAGTCGCACCCATGGCCAAACTATGAAAAAAACAGCGACTTATAGTCCAAAAAATACGGTATTGTGAAACATCTGTGTTTACTCTTTTTAAACCACAATGACAACAGAAACTATCCAAATCACCCTGATCAAAAGTTTACATATCCCAGTGCCTAATACTGTGTATTTCCCCCTTTCACATCAATAACAGCTTCAAGTCTTTTGTGGTAGTTGTCAATGAGTCTCTTTCTCTTTTCAGATGGCAAAGCATGAACAGCACGGTTCAGGTCTCCCCAGAGTGGCTCAATAATACTGAGGTCAAGAGACTGAGATGGCCATTCCAGAACCTTCACTTTATGTTGTTGTAGCCACTGACAGCTTGATTTGGCTTTATGTTTGGGATCATTGTCGTGGTGGAAGGTCCAAGTACGTCCCATGTCTCCGGACTGAGGAGTGTAGATTTTCCTCCAGTATTTTTTGATAACCGGCGGAATTCATCTTGCCATCAACTCTGACCATATTTCCCGTGCCTTTGTAGCTCACACATCCCCAAAACATCAGGGATCCACCACCGTGTTTCACTGTTGGAATGGTGTACTTTTCATCATAGGCCTGGTTGATGCCTCGCCAAACATAGCGTGTATGGTTTTGCCAAAAGGTTCAGTTTTGGTTTCATCACTCCACATTACTTTCTCCCAGAAGGTTTGGGGTTTATCTCTGTACAGTGTGGCATATTTGAGGCAGGATTCTTTGTGGCATTTGCGTAAAAGTGGCTTTCTTCTGGCAACTCTACCATGCAGCCCATGTTTCTTCAAGTGCCTTCTTACAGTCCTGCTTGAGACATCCACATGACTGTTTGAGGGAGAGATGAATTTCACCTGATGTTATTTGAGGCTTTTTCTTCACATCTTGAACAATTTTTCTTGCAGTTGTGGATCAAAACCGTGGTTTGATGTCCACAAAAAGTTGTGGACATCAAACCACGGTCTACCAGACCGTGGTTTGATGTCTACATTTCCTCTTACTTTCCACTTCGTAATTAATGTACTAACTGGCATTATTAACTTTTTGGCAATTTTCTTATATCCCTTCCCTGATTTGTACAGTTGTACTACCTTTTCCCGCAGATCTTTTGGCAATTCTTTTGCTTTTCCCATGATTCTGCATTCAAGACGTCAGCACAGCACCACATGAGGGATACAAGTGTTTCTCAGGAGTTCAGCAATTCACTGACTTTTATACACACCCACTAATTACAAGCAAACAGATCACTCGTGAATATAGTTACCTTTAATAGCCATTTAATCCCATTTGTGTCAAGTTGTGTGCAGTTATCAGGCCAAATTACAAGGGTATGTAAACTTTTGATCAGGGTGATTTGGATAGTTTCTGTCATTGTGGTTTAAAAAGAGTAAACACAGATGTTTCACAATAAATGGCTTTGGCCAATCACTATCCAAGAGTGAAAGGAAATATTTTGTGTTATCATTAATTTTCTCTGAGAAATAGCCAAGAAACAAAACATTTTGCCAGGGTATGTAAACTTATGAGCAGCACTGTACCTGGAGTTGTGTTTTGTTTGAGTTTGTCTACTTTGCCAAAGTTCAAAATGTTCTGTTCCACCTTGAGAAGTGAAGAAGTGGTAGTTTTCAAGTTAACCTTTTATCTTTAGTTCAGTAGAGAAAGCTGTCCAATGCCGCACTTGGCTGTCCGGACTGATGGAAATGGAGGACATTTCAGTCATTGTCACTATGAGCCGTATTATGGAAGGTTTGGTGGCCTTGCACCGCATGTTGGAAAACATTACGGAAAGGCTTGTGGTCATTGACTGTTAGAGCCATTTTCTATGTTAATTAAAGTTAATATTTACGTTACTATGTTGTACTTTGATTTTTTGATCTCGTTACTTCAATCTTTGATTTAATTTCAGCTAACTTAAAGGTCCCATGACATGGTACTTCTTGATGTTTTTATATGGCTCCTTAATGGTTCCCTAATACTGTAAATGAATCCTTCTTCAAAATCAACACTCACTGCATGAGATATGACTCTGACAGTCTTCATGAGGCTAGATATGTGTCTAAAATGCTTTATTCTGAGTGTTGCTGCTTCAATGCAAATGAGAAGGACAGAGAGATTGGCTAAGGAGCGGGGGGGCGGGTTTCCCCCGCTGGAAGCGCAGCTCTGCACCGCTGTCTGCTCGCTTCCGTGTTTAACACAGGAAGACAGATGGGAGACTTTGCAATGAAAAAAAGCATATTTACACAGAAAATAAAATTAAACCACTGGTATTTCAGAGGTCCAGAGGGTCGGGTAAGGGACTTGCGAGCCTAGAAACACTCGGACGTGCCTCCAGGCAAATAAAAAAACGCATTTCGCATTGCGTAGCGCATTCACAGTCCAAACTCTATGGGCGGGATATACAGGGACGCTGAGCGGAGACAGAGGGAGGGGCTGGAGCTGCATTTGCCGATCTGACGTCAAAAAGGTGCCTTGTCCGAACTCACCCGTTTGAACACTGGTTTTGTGTAACGCAGAAAAGGACCGCAAATGCTCAGTTTAGACATTTCGCAACTTTTAGCCATGGGGGGGGGGGGGCTAAACAGGGTAGGGGAGCTCACATTAACGTTCAAAAACCTCAGAAAGTGAAAATTTCATGCCATGGGACCTTTAAGGTGTAGGATAGATAGCCAAGAAGAGGGAGGAAGCCGCGGGCTCTAGAAGCTACACAGTCTTTTGACTGTCACGTAGCATGTAGGACGTCACGTAGGGAAGCTACAAGCTCTAGTAATTCCTTTTGTTTCCTTTTGTTGTTCCGTTTTGTTCTGTATGACTGTCATTTTAGTAAAGATAGAACAGACAAACCTTGGATTCTCTTATTTTTTGTTACGTGCCGCGTCCGAAGGAACCTTCAAGAGGCTCAAGGCGAGTGAGTCAGCGCGCTGCACTCCCATTGACCGTAGGTTGGATGGAACTCTGGCTCTAAATCGCAATATTGAAAACATCTCGGAGAAACTGGAAGCTTTGCAAAGAGGAATGGGCAGGCCTTGAAGCCAATAATGGACAAAGAAAGTAGTTGTGGAAACTGGCATGCAGCTGCTTGCCCTAAACCTAAACAACCCAATCTTATCTTATTCCCCAGCCAGCACCAGACCAAGGCCAAGGCTGGCTGGAATCAACTTGTCCTGGAGATTACAGTGGGGAGAGCCTCTGCCCCCTCCTCACTGGATTGTCCCATTCCAAGCCTTCGCAGCTTCGTACCCCGGCATGTTGGTGAGTCTGTTGTATCCAGTGCCCAAGTGGCTGATGGATCTGCATGGCTGCTTGCCTACGTTGGGCCAACTCCATCCCCCTCTCCTCCCCAACTGCAAGTCTAGTTGTAATGTTTGTATTGTGTTTTGATTATGTGCTGATGTCGAGGAAGTGGTTTTTTTTTTGTGCCCCGACAGGAGCATGGTCTGGGGGTTGTTCTCTTTTTTTTTTTTCTCCTCCCCCTATCTTCATGTTATGCTGCATTGTTTCTTCCTATTTGCTGCCTGTCTTCCGGTCTGATCCATGTCTAGTCTCCCCATATCATATTGTTTGTGTGTTTGGAATGTACGGCTGGGGTGACAGTTCCCTTTTCTATTCATTTGTATGTCTAATACATGTGAAGAAATTGATAAATAAAGGCCGTTCATTCATTAATTCAAAGGCAATTCTGGGCCTGAATGATCATCTGAATGATTCTAGTGAAAGTGTATGGCGTGACATGACATCACAAGGTGGAACAAAGCCGAAATCTGCAGGATATGTGTGTTAAACATGTGTGAATGAAACAAAACTCAACTCCGGGTATGTTTTTGATGAAGACCAGATCATAAAATAGTGTAATATTGGCCCTTTAATGCATTTTTCTGTGAATGCTCCTCACAACCACCCCTCACAGATGATCTCACACATCTCTCCTGCTGTTTTGCCTGTATTTAGGATGTAGGCAGATCTAGTCCTGCAAAGGCAGCTGTCTGTGTTTGATTTGCGAGCTGACACCTCCCTGACACGCACAGCCTCTATTCTCTGTGCTGTCTCATATCAGTGGTGTCACGTGGCTGCAGGCTGCCAGGCACATATCTCCATGTGTCACTGGAGTTTGGTAATGACACGACT
This sequence comes from Paratrypauchen microcephalus, assembly GCA_036785185.1. Lineage (NCBI taxonomy): Eukaryota > Metazoa > Chordata > Actinopteri > Gobiiformes > Gobiidae > Paratrypauchen > Paratrypauchen microcephalus. Next base: position 1,758,063 of record JAVJIX010000079.1, on the reverse strand, counting down.
CTTATCCTCCAAATCAAATCCAAATCACATACTGTAATCCTGTGAGCACAAACAGCGCTTTTCAAGCCCGGACCGCAGTCGTGTCTATCTGACACTGGGGGCTCTAGAGTGGATCCATTTTGTACAAGAGTATATCAGAGGACACATCAAACTGTCAGCGTTCGATATATAGTTAGACTGGCTTATACCAAAATGCAGTGTGAGGGAGGAAATAGAAAATCCAGTGACACAGACAGCTAACCAAGTCCCATCTCCACTTCAGAAGAGCACAGGGAGGAGGTGATGAAAGCACTCCATTTGGGGAATTTGCAGTGTCATAAAGTTATTCGTTGGCGGCACGGTGGCTGAGTGTGTGGAGTTTGTCTGGGTCTGGGTTTCTTCTGGGCACTCCGGTTTCCCCTTATGCATTCTGAGCATCCTAATTATTCACCATGATAAGGATGATATGATATGATTCACCATTATAAGCGCTTTTTACAACTTTCAGAGACCAGAGCGGAGTTTTGCTTTGATGGTAAAGGTAACAACAACTAGCATGCTAACACACACTTCCTGATTATTGGTCAGTGAAATGCTTTCTATTTAAATGCAGATTTTGTGTCTCCCTCTACTGTAAACTCTACTTAAAAGAAAGAAGAAAGAAAGAAAGCTATGCCTTTATTAGTCCCACAGTGGGGAAATTCCAGTTCTGCATTTAACCCATCCTGTTATTAGGAGCAGTGGGCAGCACATTACTGCGCCCGGGGACCATCTCCATGTTCTTCTTGCTTCGGCTTGGTGAGGACCTCAGCAGGAGGATTTACCTATGGTGCATGGTTTTTTTTTGGGTTGGTGGGGGAAACCGGAGTGCCCAGAGGAAAACCACCCAGACAGGGGGAGAACATGCAAACTCCGCACAGAAAGGCCCAGGTGACCGAACCCAGACCATGCATGCAAACTCCACACAGAACGCACACAGAAAGGCCTGGGCGACCCAGGGATTGAACCCCTTGCTGTGAAGCATGAGTGCAACTTAAACTTGACCTATCTGTGTCCACAAATACAAGGTTTAAAAAAAACAAACAAACATTGGACATGATGGTCCATGTTGTAATTTGGTGATTTGGTTCTCAAGCTGATGATCCAATCAGAAAGCAGAATGAGCCCACATGAATCTCACATTTGGGTTGGCAGTTTCAAAGCTGAAAGATGTAGCTTGTCCTGGTCCTGTCTCGATCCTGTCCTGGTCCTGTCATATCCTGTCATATCCTGGGGTGAGCGGGTGTGTAGCACTGGCACAGTGTGACTATCCCAGGGTCAGTTCCTCGTCCTTAGAGCTACAGAAAGCTCCACAGCACCGTCATGAACCACGGCACACAGACGACCCGTGACGCTGCAGCTGTAGCCTCCTAACTGTAGGAGCACCACTACAACTGTGCTGAACGTACAGCGGAGGTGGAGCAGACTGTATTCTGCATGGTGGTGCTCATCCCGGGCGGTGTAGCTTTCACTCCTCTCCTCCTCCTTTGGCCTAATATTTAATCTGATCTGTGTGTTGTGTCAGATTGAAGGCTTCATGTATCTGCCTTATGTGAACAGCAGATGAACTCTAGAGCTGTTGCGCTAACTCTGGCATTTTATGTTGAGGCTGTTGGCTGACACATTAATGTGCACTGTTTCAATTCAAATAAACAAATAAATACATTAGTATGAACTGGAATTTGAGCTAAAGGGTAACCAGCTTTATCCTTGTGTGCTTTTGGAAGCATCTAAACACAGTGGGGTCAGAGCAGTGGTCTCCGAACCTGAAGGTCAAAGGATCCACACAACACTTAGACCAAGTCGCTGTGACACCTCACCGACATTGTCCAGTATGAATGTGATGTGAGTGAATGGCAGCTGTGGCTACAATAGTATCTTACCACCACCAAGTGTGTAGTGAATGAATAATGAGAGTACATACATGTAATGAAATAAACAGGTTCTATATTTTAATGATTTCACCGTTCATTTGTCATTGAATGTGAGTTGTAGTAACAGGCACAGATGTAGAATTCGGTGTGTATAAATGGCTGTGGCTGACACACTTCACCAAACAAGTTAGATAATGCAAGTTAACAGAAATAGTACATAATAGTGCATCATTAAGCTGTGCTCAGTGTTGGGTACAGTCACTTGCCCAAAAGATGTGACAGGAAACACTAACATAAAAGTACTGCCTCACTCACACAGATGTGGTAACTGTACAAACACTGAGCCTCATATCTGGAAGCTTTATGTGATAGTATCCGTCTGCATTACACAACCAAAAATCACACAGACAAGAGATGAACCGTACTGTTAAATTATTGATACCTTTGGCACATTAATTAATTACTTTGTTTGTTTGTTTGTCCTAAAATTAGATCTCCAGTTTTGTGTCTCAGAGGGCTGTTGATTCAGGCCTTGTTTTCACTTCAGAAGTTGTCAAAATTGTCATATATGATCACTTTCCAATTCATTTATCAACACACACACCCATGATAAGAAAAGCACTCAGTGTGCAGTGAAAATCAATGTGTCTAGGCTATATTTAAAGAGGGAATATTTTACTTCTTTTACTTCTGCACTGCTCAAAAAAAATAGCATATTAGCATATATATATATATATATATATATATATATATATATATATATATATAATAAAATAAAATGTGCTCCTCACCAGCCACCGTGAAAGGTGGCTGGTCTCTCACTTTCATCCAGCTCGGGCCCTCTACCAGAGGCCTGGGAGCTTGAGAGTTCTGCACAGTATCTTTGCTGTTCCTAGTACTGCGCTTTTCTGGACTGAGGTGTCTGATGTTTTTCCTGGGATCTCCTGTAGCCACTCCTCCAGTTTGGGGGTTACAGCCCCGAGTGCTCCGATCACCACGGGCACCACTGATGCCTTCACCTTCCAGGCCTTCTCCAGCTCTTCCTTGAGCCCCTGGTATTTCTCTAGTTTCTCATGTTCCTTTTTCCTGATGTTACCATCGCTTGGTATTGCAATGTCCACCACCACGGCTCTGTTCTGTTGCTTATCCACCACCACTATGTCTGGTTGGTTCGCCATCACCATTCTGTCAGTCTGTATCTGGAGGTCCCACAGGATCTTGGCTCGGTCATTCTATATATATAGAATATATATATTAGGGCTGTCAGTTTAACGCGTTAATTAGATTAATTAATTACACTGCTAATTAACGCGTTATAAAAATTAATGCAATTAATTATGAGCGCAATTCAATGCGCGCGCATTTTAAATTTGGCGTGCGGGGCCTTTGAACGGCGAGTTTATTTATACAAATGTGACGGAGCAGATCCGTTTCTAAGCCCCCTGTCCCCGTGGAGAGCACGTGAAGACGCCGGGGAGAGCACGTGAAGACGCCGGGGAGAGCACGTGAAGACGCGCGCGCCCGTTTCCGTATCTGCTGTGCTGCGCGCGCTGAACCCCTTTCAATTCACCATAACCTCTCCAGCGTGTTCTGCCGTGACTAAGGGTGCACACTTAAGAAGCGTTAGTTTTGCCCATCCAAATCACGCTAAACCCGATCATTTGCTCACCCCGCGGTGCCGCCGCCTCCTCCCTTCTCCTCCGTGCGATGGTCCGGACACATCCGCGCCGGGTTCCGGGGGTCATGTGAGCCATGAGTAATTTACACGGACAATTATTTGTATTCTCTGTATATTTGAAGCTGTGTATATTATTTATTGACATTGCATGAAAGCTACTGTACGTGCTCACGTACACCAGAAATATTCACCATTTAATAGGCTAGTGGAATGGTGTAAATGAGCTTTCGAATGAATGTTACGTAATGTGGGAGGTGAATGGGGGTGTACAGCAGTCTTGTCTTGGTTACACTGGAGGTAACTGCACTGAAAGAGTAAAAGACTGAAAGACTTAAAGGGGAAGTGCGTGAAGAGTCCCTCAGTCGTCCAGGTAGAATCCATGATAAGAGAGAAATTCAATTTGTCAAATGGACAAAGTTTGTTTGGTCGAAAACGTTTCGCCGCTGATCCGAGAGACTTCGTCAGTTCTGGTTCTAGTGCTGGTTAGACCCTGTTTAGAACCAGAACTGACGAAGTCTCTCAGATGAGCGGCGAAACGTTTTCGACCAAACAAACTTTGTCCAGGTGACAAATTGAATTTCTCCTTTTATCTTTTAAAGGGGAAGTCTGCATTCTTTTCACTGTACCACTATAAATCACACCTTTTTTGCCCTGTGGGAAAGCACAATAAACCACCTAAAAAAAATATTTTTAAAAATGCGATTAATTAGATTAATTAATTACAAATCCTGTAATTAATTAGATTATATTTTTTAATCGCCTGACAGCACTAATATATATATATATATATATATATATATATATATATATATATATATATATATATATATATATATATATATATATATATATATATATGCTGGATATCTATACAAATGTGGACAGACAGAAGCCTGGAGGTGTCTGATGGACCCAAACATAATGTATTCTATCAGGTTTAAGTCAGGTGATTGTGAGGGCCATTCAGTTGTATCAATCCCTTCATGTCAGACTGCAGTTTTCTAGCTGGTAGAGATCTGTGAGTCTCTCCATGGATATGCTTTCCCAGCCCATCACTGAACCACCACCAAACTGCTCATGGTGAACCATGTTGCACGCAGCATAGCATTCTCCATGTCTTCTCAAGACTCTTTCACATCTGTCACAGGTGCTCAGAATGAACCTGCTGTGTGTTGAGCACAGGGGCCACTACAGGATGTGATGCCCTCAAGCCACCCTCATAAAGTCTGTTTCTGAGACATTCACACAGTGTTCTGCAGGAGGTCATTCTGTCTGGCAGTGCTCAGCCTGTTCCTCCCGCACAAAAGAGCAGATATGGGTCCTGCTGATGGGTTGAGGACCTTCTACAGCCGTGTCCAGCTCTCCTAGAGTAACTGCCTGTCTCCGGAAATTTCCTCCATGTTCTGGAGATTGTCCTAGGTGACATAATAAATCTCCTTGCAAATGGCATGCCCGGATGTGTCATCCTGGAGAAGCTGGAGAATTTGTAGAACTTTTGCAGGGTTAAGGAATGACCTCATACTCACTCTAGCCAAAGGAAAACCAGCCAAAAAAGAGTGAGAAACTTGAAATGACCTTCACATGCAAAACCAGTCCTGTTTTAGGGGTTGTCTCATTGGTGCCACTCTGTTTTCAATTTCCATTAAAAGAGGTGACATTGTTCCTAAGACATTGCCCTGTCCACATTTGTTCAGATATCCAACATATTTTTTTCACATTAAGATTTTATGTGTTTTCAAAGTGTTCCTTTCATTTTTTTGACCAGTGTCCATTCACTCTGTTGCCTTTTATCGTTTTAAAAATGCTATATTTGCCAAAAACAACATATTAACATGCTAATTCACTCCCCCTTTGGAGCACTTTCACAACATCCTGTGCATCCCACTACTCCTACAAGCTTTTGTATATTTATGGAGAATTGTGGTGGGAGCATGGGTGACGTAGACCTATGGGCGGAGCAGTGCATAGAATCTTACAGCTAACTATACGGAGTGTTCGAATAGGGCCTAAGAGATCACTAGATTACTCAGACATTAATGGATGACATTTAAAATCTCTTCATGCATGGCTTTGAGGAGGGAAGTATGTTATAACCTGGTAGAACGCTCACTAGAACAACATGCGAGTTGTCGGACGTATACAGAAATTTCACAACCTAACCTGCCCTGTCCACATTTGTTCAGATATCCAACATATTTTTTTCACATTAAGATTTTATGTGTTTTCAGTGTTCTTTTCATTTCTTTCATTGAAGGTGGGGAGGACAGGATGTAAATAGAAATCTGACTAAATCCGGTTAAATTACAATGTGCAATGTGTGTGTTCTTGTATGAAAAACAGCCTTTACTGGGAAAGCTTTCACAGAAGTGGAGCTCACATTGACACATGCTGTGCATGACCTGTGCTTTGCACCTGCACAGTAAAGGGACGCATGTCTCAACAGAATCATATGATGTTTTAAACTAGATTGTCACAATACACAATGTTTATTTCAATAGTAAGGAATATATATGATGCTGATTCCAATAGCATGATAAAAACACAATGAAATGTGTTTTTGTGCCACCCATGTGTATGTGTGTGCTCCCTCAGAGGTCCTGTAGGTTCCACAGTGGTCCATGGGTCTATCTATCTCGTCTATGTGCTCTTATACTTGTTCTGATACAGCTTAAGATCATTCCAAAGCTATTCAGTGAAGGTTAATTTCTGTCCTGTGAATGTGACTATTTTAGTATCAATACCTGCTCAAATCAAGTATTTTGGAAGGACAAAACAGAAACCATGGAAACAAAGTGTTGTTAAATAATTGTCTTTATTCAGATGTATAACATACTCAGGTGATATTTAAAACAACTTCTACAGTAACTCAAGTACCCTGCAGTGTGTACAGCAGGCCTGCTTCATTGTGACAGCTATATTATGTGTAAACAAATGGTTCTGTGGTACACAGAAATTAAAAACTAGCATAATTAAATAAAATAAATAACTGCCTTTTTACCCTAGTGATTGTGTCATCCCTTTATCTTTATTAATGTTTGCTACATGTGGTACCCAAACAACTGAAACGTAAAACCCGTTGTGTTGGGATTATCTGTCTGTCTACTAGGAGAAAAAAAAAGAAAAAGAACTGGTAACATTACCAGTGTAGCCAACACACAAATGTCAGAGGGCAGTGTGACCTCAGTATCCCTGTAGGACACTGTCCCTCACACAATATGCCACAGTGAAAACAGTAGCTTCATGTACAGTCAGTGTGGGCCCTTATAAGGCATTACAGTAGAGGAGCAGTGGGGCGGGTGCTGTGAGACGAGCAGTAGAAAATGGACAGAGTAGACATGATAATGTGTTGCTCTGAGAAGTGTGTCCTATTTTGGCCCAAACTAAAGACTCTGAAGCATGTCTCCCTTTTGTGTCTGCTGGAGGGTGTTCTAGAAGGCTTCAGGGCTGGCTCAGTCCTGACTCAGTTCTGGCTCAATCCTGGTTCAGTCCTGGGTCAGTCCTGGTTCAGTCCTGGTCTCACTGAGCTCTCCTCTGCTCTTTGGCCAAATGTCCACAGTCTGGAGAAGAGTGAAAATAGAGGTGACCGCACTGTGCAAGCAACCGCACGCTGCAGACAAGTTAGGCAGGTTTAATGTAACGCTATAAGCAAGTCTTAAGAATGGAATGTTTTTTCATCATGATTATTTTTATCAAATCAAAAAATAAACATCTAATCAAATTCCTTTGTGGAAGCATTCTTGGCAGCCTCCACTGCTGAGCGTCAGCAGCTAAATGACTGAGGAAAGCAGTAGAATGCCTTCACTTGGAATATTTCATGATATTTGGAGCACATTATATGATGAGATTTGGAAACCCTCTTGCTTTACAGACATCCTTCACACCTGGCTATACTTGAGCAAAGTAGTGTATGACCCAGTCCAAGGTCGAGTCTGTGTACAACAGTCTTTCACTGAGGTGTAAAAGGGAATAAAAGATGTTCCTCTCAGGCAATCTCCTTTATTCTGCGCATGTAGTCATGCAGTTCCTCTGGGTCCTGGAAGCCCATGTCCTGGCAGACCCACTGGATGTCCTGCTCGTCAGCCATGGGGATGGCGTTGTAGGGCAGCTCCTCTGTGGGCAGCGTGGTGAAAGTGGTGAACTTGACCCTCTTGCGTTTGGAGGTGGGAGAGCTGGTGTCTTCCCCGGCGTCTTTGGTGGAGCCGCCAGAGCTGCCGTCTCCTCGTCCGTGTGCCTGGCTCTGCACGCTGGTCTGAGAGCTGCCGCTGCTGTGGTGGTCACTGTGGCAGCATGTCTGGACGCTCTCCAGGGGGTTCCCGGGGCTGTCGGCCTGCTGTGGAGACATCTGGCACTGGGCTCGGAGGGGCTGTCCATTCCCCAGAAACACCCAGTGGTGAGAGTGGTCCATGTTGGCCTGCCCTTCCGGGGGTATTCTCTTGTGGCGGTATTTGAGTACAAACACGATGCAGTTGATGAGAAAGACCAGAATGGCCAGGCAGAAGACCCCCAGCAGTGCGTACATGCCGATCTCAAGATCAGTCATGTTCCGAGGCGAGTGGATGAACTCGTCCTCATCTAAGTCGCTGTCTGTGGGCCGCTCCTGGTTGCTGATCGTTGGGAAGTTGGTGTAATCGATGGGGACACTTGCTGGCTGCTCATTGGACGTCTCATAAACACTGATACTGGGGTCCAGAACTGGTCTGCGAGTGAAAGGAACCATCTCTATCTCTCCCTCTGTGGTGGTCTCCTCCTCAGAGTCCTCCTCAGGACCAAAGCGCACCTTGATGTAGACACTGGCAGATGCGATGACACTCTTGCGTTTGGTCTTCTGGCATGCCTCACAGATGGTCATCTCCACTCTGACCAGCTCACCCGACCCCTCCCCCTCCGCAGCCACAATGGGCCAGCGCTGCCCTGGCTCCTGCACCACCGACACCACCTTCTCATCCAGAGATGAGCCGTTCAGGGTGTAGTCTTTAGGATCAAAGTATGTAAGCGTGGCAGCTGTGTGGTCACTGAAGAGCATCCAGATGGACAGAGAGGCCTCCTGCAGCACACAAACACAACACAAAGGTCAAACTGAGACATTTGGAGCAATGTGATAACACTGACACAAACAAGGGGCAGAATAAGGGATTTTTACAGAAAATAATTCCCCCGACCTTGACACTGTGAAGTGACAAAGATGTCGAGGCTGAGGAGGCTAATGGTGGGAGCTAAAAGAGCAGGACAGAGAAAATTAGTGTGATGTTTCATTTTAGTCATGGTGCAAATGCCCCCATCATAAACTCTCAAATGTCCCTGCACTGACTGTGATTTGAACGTTCACAGTGCAGCTCTGATGTACTGGCCCTGGCCCAGAACATAAATCTTTAGATGGCAGAGAATACTGCAGTAGAGCTGCCCCCACAGAGACACCAGTGCATGTGTGTGTGTGTGTGTCTGTGCATGCGTTGGTGTGTTACTGCACAGATCTGTGGCTCTTTCTAGAGCACATATTGTGCAATAATGTGCCAGAGCCTTTGTGTGATATCAGTACTTTGGTCAGAGGAGTCACTTGGTTCTGTAGTTCACTTTGAACATGGAAGACTGAACCCACTTTGTCTTTGTTTGTTTTGTCAAAACAAACACAGTGGGTGGCACAGACCGTAACTCACTAATTGACTGTTTTGGGAACAGAGGAACAGACACATGATAACCATCTGGTCAGAACTTAGGTCTGTAGACAGGAAGGAAGTGTGAGAAAGCACAGATTGTAGTAGTGCATAACCCTAGCTGAAGTCTCTGAGGTTGGGTGCTTCTACACAGGTGGACTGGGATGCTTGTCTCCTCTTAAGGTCTTAAGTACAATCTGTGAAGACAGACCTGTGTCTCTGCATAGTCTACGTCTGTGGGACCCAGCCAACTCCTGCACTTGCATTTGATTGAACCTGGAAAATTGTGGCTCTGTAAACTCCAGGAACCATCCACCCGGGACCCTACACACTAAACACATCAGCACTGGCTCATGTGTAATAACCAAAACACAAAACAGCCCAAAAGCAGCCTGCACCGTCTGAACTCACAGGCATATGAGCGTTTTATATGGATGAGCTTAATAAAACATGGAGCTGGGCATAATGCTGACAGCACCAGGGGTCTAAACAAGAGCAGTGCATGTGTGTGGGACATGAAACATTATGTTGTTCTGAATAAACCACAACATGCTCAGTTAGGAGAAGAAGGCTTCAAATGTGTTTTGAGACAAATGAGACTGAGAACGTGAAAAACAGACTGTAGCATCCATTAAAGTGGATCACACATTTAACATATTCAAACATTTTAACACAAAAACCACCCCAGGGCTCTCAAGTTTTGAGCGGGGTCGTGCGTGTGACTGTAATTTCCGAGGAGGGGGGGGGGGGGTGCGAGTGAACAATTTTTGGCGCTTGAATTGCGTGAGAAATGCCGTGTGAGCGTGTGAACACGTCGAATTGCGTGTTGAGAGCCCTGTTTGTCTAAAGAGTAAACTTAAACTACAAAGCAACTAATGAGAGTTATATAAATGAAGTTATTACCTGATGGTTCTCAGTTTGTTTTATCATCACTGCACTTTGTCAGTGCGCGCTGAGAGGGGCGGGGAGGAGGGAGCGGGACATTTTTAACGGATTCATGTAAGAGTCTGGTCAATGCACCGGGCCCGCGTCTCACCGCGTCTCATCGCGTCTCACCGCGACTCACCATGGGCAGTTCGGCTCTGGGCCGCGCGTATTCCGCGCGTAAGCCGTCGGGGGGGACACGTTACGCCCAGACGGAGACACCGGGACCGGAGTCGGTGCGTCTCAGAGGAGACGTGGCACCGGGACTGAGGCTCAGGACGTGCCCGGGGGTAGCAGACGTGCCCGGGGGTAGCAGACGCGCCGTCCCCCCCTCCCCCTGTTCCCCCTGCTCCGGGGAGGCGCTGAAAACGCGCGGAGCCTGCATAAACTAAGCCACACAGACCGATTTTCTGGGCACAAAAAAAAATTAAAAAAAATAAACACAAATCAGCGTGAGAAATGCCATGTGTGGCGTGTGCGCGTGTGAATACGTCGAATTGCGTGTGTCACACTCTCAATGCGTGAGCCTTGAGAGCCCTGCACCCAAAGGACAAAACACCGAGCCACAAACAAAGCAATGTCTACCCCATTCAGTGTAGTGAAGACTGCAGTGAGCGCTACACTGGAGAAACAAAACAGACACTTCACACACTCAAAAAGCCGGATTGTATATCTGCTAAATTAAAGTCAAATCAAAGTGTAAAATGTTGCTTCTACCATATATAATCATGTTTTGTGGTTGAACATCATTAAGTTATGCTATTTTAGCATGATGTGCAATAACATAACATTTGCTACATTCATTCATGCTGACAGAACCTAATGCTTTTGGGGTAACATAGCAAATCGTGTGTACAACTCCAGAACAGAAGGTGGCAGTAGTGTGCGAGCAGGGAGTGTATGTACAAACTGGGAGTTTGCAAAAGAACCATAGAATAACACAGACTGGCGGGAGTGGACGCTCACAGAAATTCAAGACAAAGTTTATTGGGTCATTCTCCTCAACTGCCACCTTTTTCGCAAAAGTGTCCTGGAAAACGTGGTTATCTGCCAGTGACAGGCCAGAGCGTATAGGTAAGTAATGATGACATGAAAAGGGGAAACTGTGATGTATCCAGATAGGCTTGGCTAAGCTAAGCCTATCTGGATTTTTTTTAATGCGGGTTGAAAAAAGCCCGCATTAAAAAATACCCGACGACGAAGTGGAGATACTTCTACGAGTTACGTTGGATTACAAAACACGTGCACGCTCAAAATTATTTTGTTGTTGTTTATATAGAAACCATGCAGAAAAAAATCTAAATTTCACGATAAACCTTCCACATCGGAATCCAAAACTTCTGACACAGTTGACCAGTTTTATAGAGATGAGTTGGATGCCAAAGAAAAGGATCATTATATGAAAAAACTCAAATTAATTGATTACCTCGTGGGGTACATGTTTCAACAATGGGAGTAAAAGGGTATAAGGTATTAGATATTGTCAAGCATGGGACACATTTACAAAGGTGACCACCTCTTATGTTGGATATAAACGATTGCATTTGTAAATGTATACATCTAAGTGTTGCTATGAACATGTCCACGCCTAACTTAATTATGTTTGTACTCATGTTTAGAGTGATGCAGGTGCTGTTGAGACTCCATTTCAAGGAGAAGACTCAAGCACCACCAGTGTGGCACATCCTGCTGTGGGTGAATTCCTTCAAGCATATGGAGGTGTTTATATCAGTGTATTTTTTATTCTTTTTAGAAACAACATTGAAATGTTCTGTTGCAGATAATGTGCCCTCACAAATTCACCCTAGCTTAAATTGGTTTATGACTTGAATACTGGTCTTTGACTAAGGGTTATGTTTGGTACAGTTCTATGTACAAAATGTACACATTTAATCTTGATCAAATGGATGAGAAGATGATTCAGTTTAAATAGGCTAGAAGTTTGATTGACATGAATGTACTTGTAAAAGTGTTTTTTTTTTTTCTATTATTGTTGAAGTATGATAAAAGGAGAAATTCAATTTGTCAACTGGACAAAGTTTGTTTGGTCGAAAACGTTTTGCCGCTCATCCCAGAGGCTTCGTCAGCTCTGGTTCTAGTGCTGGTTAGACACTGTTTATATCTAGCTGCAGGGAGGAGCTCCCTACACTGAAATAGCTCCACTAATCTGTCTCTATGTTTTTCAAATTACTCTGGCGACTAGTTTCGCCTCCCTATTCAAGCCTAACGACCCTCTCCACCCCTCTGCCCTGGATTGTCTGTTTTTGACTTGGTTTAAGAATCGAATTATAAATGGGAGACAAGTTATATCTAACACCCATTTCTGTTTAACGATTTCTGTTGAAGTATGTACTCCACGAGATAAGGAATAAACACATCTTTCATTTCAACAACATTCTGAAGTGGATTTGTTGTTGCTGCTCGCCTAATGGATGTTCTAAATGGATTAGCTGTTTAGAGTACAGTAAGAGTTTTTAGTGTAATCCATCGTCAAGATTTCAAACCTCTACACTGCCTACTGTCTGGTCGCATTTCAAAGTGCTTTTCCTGCTCTCTTCATAGCTGGTACTGGTTCGTGTTCAGCATACATAACCACAAAGATATTCATATTGATTTGGACAGTGCCTTAAAGGGACAGTGTGTAAGATTTTTACCTGTTAATTACTGAAATTGAAGATACCCATTCAAAAATACATTGTTTTCCAAGCCTTTTCACTTCCATCATGAAATCAAAGTATTCTTTTGGACTTAGATATAGTCACATAAAAGGGGGATCTTCCCCATATAGAGGCAGCCATTTTGAATACGAGAGCCGCAGAAGGACATTTGGGCTCATCCTTCGCCTCGGCTCCTGCTAGCAGCTGCTCAGCCGCGCTGCACGTGGGAGCAGAGGAGCGAAGGAGAGAAGGGGAAGGGGAGGGGGGAAGGGGGGAGCCTCGTGTAAACAAGCATGCTGCTGTATCACACTTGTAATGGATCTAAGACGTATTTTGGACTAAATTGTTTTACTGGATTTTATTCGCTGGATCCTTATGGACAGATTGAGGCCAAGTTTATGGTGAAATACAGAGTTTGACCTGTGCAGAGCCTTCAAAGGTAAGCTAACCTCGTTTTGTGCTTTTCTGTATAAAAGCCCCATGTGCTCAGGGAGTGATTGTTTTGCAGGGAAATGAATTGCATAGTCAAAAAGAGGAGACTGTAAGGTTTCATTTGATGTGTAGATTGTCATGAATCATGATCGGGATTGTGTGTTTTCATGCGAAAAAAAAAAAAGTGAATGGGGAACCACTTTTTATGTATACAGCGGCGCGCGATTCGTGCGCGGGCCCGCGAGCTGTCGGCGCTACGGCGCGCCCGGGTGACCCTCGAGGTCTGCCGTAGCCAAAAGAGGAAGTGCATGGTACCTACACCACCTATGCGCCACAAATCCTACACACTGTACCTTTAAGAAAAAAAAAAAAAAAAGATCAATTTGTGAAAATGTTTAAATTGCCTAAAGTATATTGATGTCAGAATTTACTTTTATTGTATTATTACTGTTTATTTTCATATGACTGACACAAGTCTTGTCAAGACTCAGGTACTGCTTATACAATATATCTGTACTGGGGCAAGACACATTTTGCTCAAATATACTGTATGGGAAAAATTGTATTGAAAATCACGGTTAATCAATACACAGAACAAAGTGTTACTTTTTCGTGGTATGGCCCAGCCCTCCTCACTGGTGTGCTGCTCACTGTTTTACTCCAGTTTGATTGTGTCTGAGGACATAACTTTAAGAATCAGTCACTCTCAAGGACCACAGAGGGACCATTAGAACAACCTCCATGCTTCAGCCCCACACTAGAACAGTCACAGCCCGTCTCAGAGGGCACTTACAGCACTACATTACAACCATCTCATTTGAACAAAGCAGGGCACTGGAGTTTGTTTCCCCTCAATCACTACGTTTAGATGCATGCCAGGAAATCCGGATCGCTGGCCTCGTCCAATTTAAAACGACTTATCAAAATGCAGCATGGGAACTGTATTTTATTATGTACTGTATTATTTAATTAATGTATTTAATATCTTGATGTACGGCGACCTTGAGAGCCTTGAAAGGCGCCTAACAAATAAAATGTATTATTATTATTATTATTATTATTAAAGCCCCAGTGTGTAGGATTCGTGGCGCATAGGTGGATGGTGCTATTGCACTTAGCCACTTTAGCTACGGCAGACCTCGAGGGTCACCCGGGCGCCGCTACTGTATAAATAAAACACGGTCCCGTTTTTTTTTTGTTTTTTTTTTCATGAAAACACACATTCCCGATCATGTACCATGACACTCTACACATCAAATGAAACCTTACAGTCTCCTCTTTTTGACTATGCAATTCATTTCCCTGCACAACAATCACTCCCCGAGCACATGGGGCTTTTATACGGAAAAGCACAAAACGAGGTTAGCTTACCTTAGAATGCTTTGCACAGGTCAAACTCTGTATTTCACCATAAACTTGCTCTCAATTTGTCCGTAAGGATCCAGCAAATAAATTCCAGTAAAACAATTTAGTCCAAAACACGTGTTAGATCCATTACGACGTCTGATCCGGCAGCATGCTTGTGTTGTTTACCCCAAACCACGAGCCTTGCCAAAGGCGAAGGCGGAGCCTAAATGTCCTTCTGCGGCTCTCGTATTCAAAATGGCTGCCTCTGCATGGGGAAGATCCCCCTTTTATGTGACTATATCTAAGTCCAAAAGAATACTTTGATTTCATGATGGAAGTGAAAAGGCTTGGAAAACAATGTATTTTTGAATGGGTATCTTCAATTTCAGTAATTAATGGGTAAAAATCTTACACACTGTCCCTTTAAGGGGTTGTGAATGAAATCTCTAAGATCTCAATAGCACATCTGGAGACGCAGATATGTACTTAGATACCTGCAGCATGTGACAGCACAGTGCCATTTACATTAGGTACAGACTAGGAGAGGCATTCAACTGCACTAGGGAAGAAACAGATATTAGTAAATGAGAAGTCACTTGTCTAATCTGCTAAAAGTGTGTTTATATGTTTGCTAGTTGTTGTTATTTGTAATTATAGCTGCAAATTTTGAGCACTTATGCTAAATTACTAAAGGCCCATGAACGTTTCATAGCCTCTATTGGGTTCTCTGACCTGCTGTGGATTGGAACAGAGGTCTGACAGGTTTTGGGGTAAAGACCATTAGAATTTGGTTGTGTAGCACACTCGGAGTTCTCTGTGCATGTAAACGTAGTGATTGTTTAAGTGTGTGGGCACAGAGGCACTTCTCTCTTTTCCTGCTCTTTCAGTACAGATATATTGTACAAGCAGCTCTTGAGGTCAAAATATGTCCACTCTGTGCAGTGTGCATCTTATTATAAAGAGTTTTATCATGCAAGGATCAGGAAGTGTGCATTAGTATGCTATTTATTGTTAGCTGTAGCATGATGTTGAACTCCGTCTTTGGTTTCTGAGAGTTGTGAAAAGTGCTTATAAACTCATATCATGGTGAATAATGGATGCATAATGCATAAGGTAAGTGAGGAAGAACTTTAGACCGCTGCAAACTGTTGTCGTTGTTTTGCTGTAGATGTATTTTTCATGTTTTTCACAGTGGTCTGTTTCTGTGGTGAGGAGGGGTCATGTGGTGCTCAATGGGCTGTGAACATCTACAGGGACATGCACAGATATTTTGAGTGGCTCCAGAAAAGAAAAATGGGCACTTATCCACATGGGCTAAAATGAACTTATCCCAGTTTTTAAAAGTAGCAAATATGATTACATTACTATAGAGATCACTTATAGGTGGGCAACTCTGTGCACAGGTGTATATGAGCTGAGGGACCAATCAATAAGAATACAAGAAAAATGAGAGAGCAGAGCAAATAAGGAACACAAGGAGCCCTACGCCCCAGAGATTTTTTATCAATATCAAAAATGTTTTATGTGAAGAAATCCTATTCTTAGCAGTCTAATACAGAACAGTGGACAGAGGCCTGCTTCTCTCCAAGAAGTCCAAGTCAATTCTGAAACAAATCCACCCATGACAGATGAGTACATGTACAAGGGCCCTGCCTCTCACTGTGCTCAGTCTCCTGCTGCACACACAGCCACAGCCTGTTTAGTGTGTTTACATGTTCATTAGCGTGTGCTCTATATGAAACTCACCCCCTGCTCTCCCCCTGGGGCTCTACGCATTATTAAAAACACAGCATTTAAACAATAAGAGTGTGACCAGGGACTCAGCTCTCATTAACAGCTCAGCTCAGTGTGTCTGCTCCAGCGGCCTGAACACAACATGGACACATGCTGTGGCTAAGAGGCTGAACTTCAGCTGAAGCTTATGGACACTTATGTATTAGTGTGAACAGATTACAGATTTGCAATTTATGAACTCGTCTGAATTTGTGAACCCTCCAAGAGTAGTTGTACCTGGTGCCTCAGTTGTTTGTATTGACAACAATTGAACAATTTAAGTGTCATTTTCAGCTTCATCAGAATATGACCTTAAAGAAAGTATTATTTGTGTAAGAAAAGTACATTCTATTACTTAAAAAGGAGCTTGTTTTATCTGAACTCCCGTATCGTAATCAGTATAGCATGTTGAGTGAATTCCTTAGTACTGAAATGTTAGTATTGTAACAACACTATTTTATTCCTAAACCATAACCCTGGTTGGTGCTGTACCTGTTTGGGAGCGGAGAGCGTCTGCACCCCTGCGGTCTTGGCCACCATGGTGTGGCTGTTCCCGGGGCTGGGCTGGACGGACATGCTGAGGCCGGACACAGCGTGCACACGCAGATCTGTGATGGACACTTTGTCGTCTGTGACGAAGAAGACCGCCTCCCCCAGGATTGCATCTACAGCCAGAGGAGACTCCACCTGTAACAAAAGCAGTACTGTGTGAACAAAAATCACACTCCATCACATCAACACCCAACAACCAATGTTTAATGCTCTGCATCAAGTACATATATCACATACTCCAGACAGGCTTTGTAATAACATTTGTGTACACTTTATTTCATTTCATTTCCCCTTTCTTTATACAGGGAGTGTCCAATGAGAGTACCAGACTCTGTTATTCATGAGCGCCCAGTCAATACAAACAAGACAAACACAATGGAAAATGAAGACATTTTATATAGCGCTTTTCCTTGAAGGCACTCAAAAACTTTACATAAAGGAACTAAACACTGGAGACTCGGAGGTGGACTCGTTCATCACCCCGGCTGAAGTCACTGAGGTGGTTGGAAAGCTCCTCGGTGGCAAGGCCCCGGGGGTGGATGAGATCCGTCCTGAGTATCTTAAGTCTCTGGATGTTGTAGGGCTGTCTTGGCTGACACGTCTCTGCAACATCGCGTGGCGGTCGGGGACAGTACCTCTGGACTGGCAGACCGGGGTAGTGGTCCTTCTGTTTAAGAAGGGGGACCGGAGGGTGTGTTCCAACTATCGGGGAATCACACTCCTCAGCCTTCCCGGTAAGGTCTATTCCAGGGTGCTGGAGAGGAGAATTCGACCGATAGTCGAACCTCGGATTCAGGAGGAGCAGTGTGGTTTTCGTCCCGGCCGGGGAACACTGGACCAGCTCTAGGGTGCATGGGAGTTTGCCCAACCAGTCCACATGTGCTTTGTGGATCTGGAGAAGGCATTCGACCGTGTCCCTCGTGGGGTCCTGTGGAGAGTGCTCTGGGAGTACGGGGTTCGGGGCCCTTTGCTAAGGGCTGTTCGGTCCCTGTATGACCGGAGCAGGAGCTGTGTTCGCATTGCCGGTAGTAAGTTGGACCTGTTCCCGGTGCATGTTGGACTCCGCCAGGGCTGCCCTTTGTCACCGGTTCTGTTCATTATATTTATGGACAGAATTTCTAGGCGCAGTCAGGGGCCGGAGGGGATCCGGTTTGGGAACCACAGGATCTCATCTCTGCTGTTTGCAGATGATGTTGTCCTGATGGCTTCATCAAACCGGGACCTCCAATGTGCACTGGGGCGGTTTGCAGCCGAGTGTGAAGCGGCTGGGATGAGGATCAGCTCCTCCAAATCCAAGGCCATGGTTCTCGACTGGAAAAAGGTGTCTTGCCCTCTCCGGGTGGGCGGAGAGTCCTTGCCTCAGGTGGAGGAGTTCAATTATGTCGGGGTCTTGTTCATGAGTGAGGGGAGGATGGAGCGTGAGATTGACAGGTGGATCGGTGCAGCGTCGGCAGTGATGCGGTCGCTGTACTGGACTGTTGTGGTGAAGAGGGAGCTGAGCCGAAAGGCGAAGCTCTCAATTTACCGGTCAATCTACGTTCCTACCCTCACCTATGGTCATGAGCTCTGGGCAATGACCGAAAGGACAAGATCGCGGATACAAGCGGCCAAAATGAGTTTCCTCCGCAGAGTGGCTGCGCGCATCCTTGGAGATAGGGTGAGGAGCTCAGTCACACAGGAGGAGCTCGGAGTAGAGCCGCTGCTTCTCCATGTCGAGAGGAGCAGCTGAGGTGGCTCGGGCATCTGTTCCGGATGCCTCCTGGATGCCTCCCTCGGGAGGTGTTCCGGGCATGTCCCACCGAGAAGAGGCCCCGAGGAAGACCCAGGACACACTGGAGGGACTATGTCTCCCGGCTGGCCTGGGAACACCTTGGGGTCCCCGCGGAGGAGCTGGAGGAAGTGTCCAGGGTGAAGGAGGTCTGGGCGTCCCTGCTTAGACTGTTGCCCCCGCGACCCGGCCCCGGATAAGCGGAAGAAAATGGATGGATGGATGGAACTACACACACACACACACACACACACACGCACACACACACACACACACACACACACACACACACCGGGGGCAAGGTGGGTTAAGTGTCTTGACCAAGGACACAATGGCAGCATTTATCTGTGAGAGCGGGATTCGAACCACCAACCTTTGGATCAGCGAAGAAACACTCCCCTGATCAAAATGATGCCCCCAATACAAAATACTGAGAATTAAAATAAAAAAACAAAACAAAAAACAGATAACTGCATAGGTCCATTTAAAACAGTAAAACGAAAGCAGGTGTGATCATGTCTATGTCCAGATTATTCAGATGCAGTGGCTCCAGTGAGTCCAGATTTGCCATCCATCTATCCCCAGAGCTGTGTCGTGAGAGCAGCAGTCTACTCATGACCATAGGTGAGGGTAGGAACATAGATCCTACAGCAGGAACTCCAAGACTTTCTTCACCCCAGCTCCTCCGGGGGGACCCCAAGGCGTTCCCAGGCCAGCCAGGGGACATAGTCCCTCCAGCATGGGTCTTACCCGGGGGCCTCCTCCCAGTGGGACATGCCTAGAACACCTCCCGAGGGAGGTGTCCAGGAGGCATCTGGAACATATGCCTGAGCCACCTCAGCTGGCTCCTCTCGACGTGGAAGAGCAGCAGCTCTATTCGGGTGCTCGAGGGTGCATGGGAGTTTGCCCAACCAGTCCACATGTGTTTTGTGGATCTGGAGAAGGCATTCAACCATGTCCCTCATGGGGTCCTGTGGAGAGTGCTCTGGGAGTACGGGGTTCGGAGCTCTTTGCTAAGGGCTGTTCAGTCCCTGTATGAACGGAGCAGGAGCTGTGTTCGCATTGCGTTGGTAGTAAGTCGGACCTGTTTCCGGTGCATGTTGGATTCCACCACTGCTGCCCTTTATCACCAGTTCTGTTAATTATATTTATGGACAGAATTTCTACCCATGATACGCAGAGCCTCTTTCTGTTTCCTCTTCTGCTCTACCCGCCCCCCTTCCCCAACACCCAAATATTATTTCTCATGTCGTTGCACAGCCAAAACGAGTCACCATGCCCACTCGCAGTACTTTCATTCGCACTCCGAAATGTCATGCATTTGATCGCTGAACCCATCTCTACACCTGTACATTACGCCATCTCGACCTCTCCTGCCGATTCGCATCTGCCCATTCTAGCTCATGCAATTCTTGCTAGCTCACGCTATTCCAACACACTCTAGCTAAGCACTCTCTACACCCGCTCTCTGCTATTCCGATATTCAGGACCTGTCGACTCATGTCACTCACTCTATTCTAGCTCCATTTTGCAATTTTGACTTGCGCTAGCTGTCTTTACACCTGCTCGCCATTAACTCATATTCCAGCCCTCGCTGTCTCACGCTATTATAGCTTGTGTGGCTCATTATTCATTACAAGCTAGTTTAAGCTGCTGGTAACCACGTATCATCCTAAACGTGTCATCCCAGCTCTGCCCTAACCCGGGGTTACACCATCTCAGCCTGATCAAGAATTCTGCCATCGATGTCAGCTCATGACTTCTCCACTGTTCTATCCTTATATGCCTCCTCAGCGATGCTCTCGCCATCTCGTCCTCACCTTCCCCTGCTCATGCTACGTCATCACAATCCTTCATCATTCTCTGCTCTCATGTCATGACAACTAATACTTCCTCCAGATTCGCCCTCTCTCATCCATCCAGCATTCAACCCTTAGCCATCCCGCGAACACCCCAAGCATGCACCTCCACACCGACCGACCCATGACGGGTCCCCCATTCTCCCGACCCACGACTGGTCCCCCTCTCTCCTGACCCACGACGGGTCCCCCTCTTTCTCCCGACCCACGATGGGTCCCCCTTTCTCCTGACCCGCGATGGGTCCCCCTCTCTCCTGACGGATCTCCCTCTGTCCTGACCCTTGACGGGTCTCCCTCTATCTGCCTCTCTCCCGACCCACGACAGGTCTCGACAGGTCACGACAGACCCTCATCCATCAGACCCTCATCCATCATCCCTCTGACCCTCATCCATCAGACCCGTGTCGCATAATTCAACAATTTGAGCTGTGCTTCCTTCACCTGCAGGTTCCATGCCATCGGCACCCACACTGAAGCACACACATCAGCATTATCATGGTCACCTCTGATGGTCAACTATACGTACCAGCGTGCAACCCCAACATCTCCACTCCAGTGAAGGTCCAGCTCCTCCATCAGGGGAGAAGACCTTCCACATCACGGTCTCTCTACATCACTCCTGACTCATTCTTCTACATCGCACCTTCACAACTCCAGCTTCTCCAGTGTTTAATCTCTGGCAGTAAATGGCTTCCGCGTAACTCCACACCCTGGAGTTGTACAATTAGTCTTCATCTTCATCAGCACTCTGCCCTACCGTTCCACCATTCTTTGAGGGTCTGACTAATCCAGAAGGGGCATTCCCATTCATTCTAACAATAATAAATCAGTCAACACCATCTACAATGTAATACCTTTCCTCCAGCAATTGCAGTCCTGCAACCCACTTTGATCTCCTCAAACAATCCGTCATTCAGGACGCTCCAACTCCGGGACACTGAAAGTCTATTGCCTTCTACCAGCTGCTCTTATGAAATTAAGATTCTCGACATCAAACTCTGCCTTCCATCTCGTTCTGCCCCTGCAGTTTCAGTGACCTCGTTCAACTACGTGTTCCATCATCTTAACATGTATCTGCCCAGCAGAAAGCCTTACTCACTTTTTCCCAGTTTTTCCTCAGTGCTCATATGTGTTCTTTTAGTAAGCAGTATTATGCTTTTTGCTACATTATAATGTATGTGTATGATGAGTAATGAGTAATCTAGCGATCTCTCCCAGGCTCTAGTCAAACCTTTCGGTATGATGTTCCCGCCTGACAGTAAATATACAAAAGTATGATACAAAACAATACACTACAACTTCACCAACCTGATGTGATGTGCAGTAGTTTCATTAGTGTCCAAGAAACTGAAAATACAATATTCGCAGAGGTCACTCCCCATTGGGAGCATCACAACAGCGTGATACACGTTAATGATGCTAGAAATGCTGTGTGGGAGGATGGGCGACATTGGCGTGTGAGCTGAGCTTTGGACAAAGGCTTGGACTGCTAAACATAAGGAGGGTGGAATAAATATAGATACATATATTTTGTAATTGTTTACAGAAAGAAAATGTTAATTTGTTAAATGTTAATTGAAAATGTTAAATGTTAATTTGGGGGAGCCACAAATTGTACTCACGTAAGAGTAACATTACTTCAAAATAATATTACTCAAGTAGAAGTTCAGAGTAGTGGTCCAAGAAATTATTCAAGTAAGAGTAAAAAAAAATAGAAACAAAATGTTCAAATCATTTCATACTGTCATCATAAAGTGTTTGTCACTTGTAAACAGGGAAGAGGAACCACAACTTGTAGTACGAATACTTAATAAAAATGTACTACCCACCTCTAATTTGATAAATTTGCTTCCATCTATTGGTTATCAGCACAACAGCAAGACCATTATTGGATATTTTTATTATGAACACAGAAAATCTATAGCATAGTACCAAACAGCAATCACGCGCCTCTGGTCGCTAATAAAAGAATCAGTGGCCAGAGGGACACGGTGGCATTTGTCGCACACACCTGAGTTAGAGCCAAGCAAACTTCTCCACTGGATGTCAACACAAAGCAGCCGTGTAAACACAGTGTCAGTCCACAGGAGACACTCACTTTATTGTCTTTGTGAAGCTCATAAAGGCTGTGACAAGCCAATCTACCATTCAATTCTGTGCACCAGCCCGTTCTGTGTCAGGGTGGAGAGAAGAGCCAATCCATCACCCACAGCTCCCCACAACACCCACAGCTCCCCACACACTCACCCACAGCTCCCCACACACTCACCCACAGCTCCCCACACACTCACCCACAGCTCCCCACACACTCACCCACAGCTCCCCAAACACTCACCCACAGCTCCCCACACACTCACCCACAGCTCCCCAAACACTCACCCACAGCTCCCCACACACTCACCCACAGCTCCCCACACACTCACCCACAGCTCCCCACACACTCACCCACAGCTCCCCACACACTCACCCACAGCTCCCCACACACTCACCCAGAGCTCCCCACACACCCACCCACAGCTCCCCACACACTCACCCACAGCTCCCCACACACTCACCCACAGCTCCCCACACACTCACCCACAGCTCCCCACACACTCACCCACAGCTCCCCACACACTCACCCAGAGCTCCCCACACACCCACCCACAGCTCCCCACAGCTCCCCACACACTCACTCACAGCTCCCCACACACCCACCCACACAGTCACCCACAGCTCCCCACGCACCCACCCACAGCTCCCCACAGCTCCCCACACACTCACCCACAGCTTCCCACACACCCACCCACAGCTCCCCACACACCCACCCACACACTCACCCACAGCTCCCCACACACTCACCCACACACTCACCAACACACTCATCAACACACCCACCCACACACCCACCCACACACTCACCCACAGCTCCCCACACACTCACCCACACACCCACTCACCAACACACCCACTCACCCACACACTCACCAACACACTCACCAACACACCCACCCACACACCCACCCACACACTCACCCACAGCTCCTCACACACTCACCCACAGCTCCCCACACACCCACCCACACACTCACCAACACACTCACCAACACACCCACCCACACACCCACCCACACACTCACCCACAGCTCCTCACACACTCACCCACACACCCACCCACACACTCACCCACAGCTCCCCACACACTCACCCACACACTCACCAACACACCCACCCACACACAGCTCCCCACACACTCACCCACAGCTCCCCACACACCCACAGCTCCCCACACACCCACCCACAGCTCCCAACACACCCACCCACACACCCACCCACAGCTCCCCACACTCTCACCCACACACCCACCCACACACTCACCCACAGCTCCCCACACACTCACCCACACACCCACTCACCAACACACCCACCCACACACCCACCCACACACTCACCCACAGCTCCTCACACACTCACCCACACACCCACCCACACACTCACCCACAGCTCCTCACACACTCACCCACACACCCACCCACACACTCACCCACAGCTCCCCACACACTCACCCACACACTCACCAACACACCCACCCACACACAGCTCCCCACACACTCACCCACAGCTCCCTACACACCCACAGCTCCCCACACACCCACCCACACACAGCTCCCCACAGCTCCCCACACAACTCACCCACAGCTCCCCACACACTCACCCACAGCTCCCCACACACTCACTCACAGCTCCCCACACACCCACCCACAGCTCTCCACACACCCACCCACACACCCACCCACAGCTCCCCACACACTCACCCACAGCTCCCCACACACTCACTCACAGCTCCCCACACACCCACCCACACACCCACCCACACACTCACCCACAGCTTCCCACACACCCACCCACACACTTACCCACAAAAGCCCCACACATTCACCCACAGCCCGGACACCACCACAACCCAGACACTCCACCAGCACCAAAGCACCTCTCAGCTCTCAGGGTTTTAAACTTCTACCATTGTCTTCTGTGTTTGCATGTTCTCCCTGTGTCTGTGTGGAGTTTGCATGTTCTCCCTGTGTATGAGTGGAGTTTGCATGTTCTCCCTGTGTCTGTGTGGAGTTTGCATGTTCTCCCTGTGTATGAGTGGAGTTTGCATGTTCTCCCTGTGTATGAGTGGGTTTCCTCACTCTGGTTTCCCCCTTTGACCAGAAACAGGTATAAAAGGTTAAATACTTGAGCTAATATACGTCGTCCTGACCAAGGCGAGATCACGATCTGGAGCTGGCAGTGAAGAATGGCTCCATTACAGAGGACACATTTCCCTACGGGGGCAATAAAGTGAGCCTGTAGAGTTGGCTGGCAAATCCAGACTTGATTTGGCCATATCAGTCGTCCCCACAGGGAGACAGTCCTGTGTGAGATATTGGCCTGAGGACGAGTGACAGAGTTGAGGACTGAGAGGCGGAGACCCACGTTCTGATTGCACCTGTAATCAATACACAAACAGTGTGCAGTAGACATGTGCACACAGCTCCACATCGAGCGCTCTGTAAAAACACCAGAGCAGAGCGTGGAATCAATCTGTGCACACGCATCCACAGGCAGAGACCTAATCTAACTAGTGTTTCATATTATTACCAGCGAGTATCTGATCTGTTTGAATTGCTCAGCTAAGGAGCCAAGTGGGTGGAACGGGTTTGTTCAGGGCGATCCATCAGCTTCATCACAAGTACAGATAAGAAATATCTGTTCTCATTTTAGCAATTTTTGTATTTTTAAAAAAAATTGTATTACTGTTTTTGGCTTTACAATTTCATTTGGTGTAGGATATTAAAGATACACTATGTAGCATTTCTGCTGGAGGATCTGGCACCTGAAGATGTTGTTGCTTTTACTGAAATGTTCCACAGTATGGCATTATAGTGTCATGTATAGTACGATGAAGAAGAGGAGGTGAAGTTACTGGTCAGATCTGTGGAATGACTATCGCAGAAACAGTTCATGATCTTCAAGGTCGTTTTTGAGCAATAAAATGACATAGTGCATCTTTAAAATTATTTTTATAATTGATTTTGTGAGCTGTATCCAAGTAATTAGACTTGTCTATAAATAAAGTTGGTCTAGTCTGAGCAGCAGGTCTCATTACGCCTGGTCTGCACACTGCCCAGTGCGTCGTATATTTCACACAGAAAACTCCGGACTGCTGCAGGGTGACAGGTGCTCCTCCTCTGCTCCGGTGGATGCTTGTCTGAATGTTGACATAAACATCATTGGATGAGTGGTCACATCCACTGGCTGGCCCACTGGCCCAGCTCTCACAGATGAATACTGTTGTGTCCTAGGGCAAGACACTTGCTCACCTCACCCCCAGTGCCTGTGTACAAATCCACGCCCACCAAGATCTAGTCACCTGCACAAAGAACCTCATCATCATAGATGGTGAAGTAGCACAGCTGCTCAGATGTTTGAAGAGAATCTGACAATATGAGTGTGTGCATACAGATATTACTGAAATCTCTCATGGTTTGTGGCTTACAATGAGGACTTATGTCCAGCACATGATTGAGAGGACAGCCTTTGTTCATCTGTGGATTTAAAGATTCACCACATAGAAAGTTGATATGAAAAACAATTCATTCCATTATCCATTAGCGACATCTGGGTAAAATGTAATAAAAATTTAAATAAAATGAAAAATGTTTTTGTGATGAAATGAGTACATGAAGTGGAAAAAAATAACACGACAGATTAACTTCAGACAATAAAATACTTAAAGGGACAGTGTGTAGGATTCGTGGCGCATAGGTGGTTACTAGCTATTCCACTTCCTCTTTTGGCTATGGCAGACCTCGAGGGTCACCCGGACGCGACGTAGCTCCGACATCTCGCGTGCCCGCGCACGAACCGCGCACCGCTGTATACATAAACCGCGGTCCCCCGTTCACTTTTTTTTTTTCTTTTCGCATGAAAACACACAATCCCGATCATGATTCATGACAATCTACACATCAAATGAAACCTTACAGTCTCCTCTTTTTGACTATGCAATTCATTTCCCTGCAAAACAATCACTCCCCGAGCACATGGGGCTTTTATACAGAAAAGCACAAAACTTAGCTTACTTAGCTTACCTTTGAAGGCTCTGCACAGGTCAAACTCTGTATTTCATCATAAACTTGGTCTCAATCTGTCCATAAGGATCCAGCGAATAAAATCCAGTAAAACAATTTAGTCCAAAATACGTGTTATATCCATTACGATGTGTGATCCGGCAGCATGCTCCCCCCTCCCCCCCTCCCCTTCCCCTTCTCTCCTTCGCTCCTGGCTGCATATGGGAGCAGAGGACCGAAGGAGAGAAGGGGAAGGGGAGGGGGGAAGGGGGGAGCCATACGCAGAGCTGTTAGCAGAGCTGTTAGCAGGAGCCGAGGCGAAGGATGAGCCCAAATGTCCTTCTGCGGCTCTCGTATTCAAAATGGCTGCCTCTATATGGGGAAGATCCCCCTTTTATGTGACTATATCTAAGTCCAAAAGAATACTTTGATTTCATGATGGAAGTGAAAAGGCTTGGAAAACAATGTATTTTTGAATGGGTATCTTCAATTTCAGTAATTAACAGGTAAAAATCTTACACACTGTCCCTTTAAGGCAGTACACTGCAAACTGACATTTCAAAAGCAGCTTATACAGTATAGGAACTGGGCAATACACATTATGCTGAACAGCTACAGGGCAGATACCTGGGCTTTTATCTCAACTTTAACTGAAATTTATTTTTTGTCTTGTTCTGCTGTTCTACAACCACTCACATTCAAACGGTCGCCATGACATTTTGCTTTTCCCAGACACTTTCAGTGAGAGTCAACACAGACTAATCATGTGTAGACCTCGCAGCGTGACACACACATGAGTCTGGTATGAGCCCTGCTGTGGAACAGTAACACACTTGAGCCTAATGGACTTCCACAGACTTCCACAGATCCTTCAGGCCCACCCCCTGGCATGTGCGTGCAGTACATAATAGAGTATTGTATGGTCCTTCTTCAAGCCTGTAATCACTGGCACATCTCCTGCTGCTTTGTACAGAGACAGAAATGACACGTCCATCTGAATATGTCCCCAGGCTCCACAGAAGCTGCCTTCTGTAAGCCGATCACACAGAGCTGTTCCTTTAGTGCGCGCCTCTCTCTTTGTGTCCTAATCCTTTTTCTAATTGCACTTTCCCAGGCCTCAATCACTGTGACTTCCTTCTTTACAGGCACTGGCCTCCCCAAAGCTCCTCTCTGCGCTGTGATTGGCCCCCATCAGTTATGTGACTAGACCCTAACAAACACGACCATGTGGGAGCTGTGACAGATGACTGGCTGAAGCAGGACTGACAGTTCAAAACTTCAGGAGCGCCCTGACATTGGACTTTCCTGTAATTTGCTGTAGTGCATGCTGGGAAAGGCGATTTGTGCTTGGATCACATTAGTCTGGGCTAAACTACATATGCTGTAATGGGAGACAAGGGAGAGTGAGGTGGAGCAGAGCAGGAGGGGACCAATCAAATATGATGTGCTGCATTGAAACGAATGGTGGGCACTCTCACCTCACAGCAAGAAGATCAGAATCTGGAGTAGGAGCACTGCAACTGACTTTCCCCATGTATTTAAGCACAGTACAGATATATACAGATATGTATAAGCAACTCTTGAGGTCAAAATAAGTTTACTGTGTGCTGTCTGCATCTAATTATAAAGTGTCTGATAATCAAGAAGTGCTCTGTTATCATGCTGGTTATTGTGATCATACGTAGTTATCATGTTGTTTATTGTAGTATACTAGCATACTGTACGGGGGCAAGACACATTTTGCTCAAATATGCATGAAAAAAACAAACATTATTAGACTCTGGAAGTCTGGAAGTTGTGAAAAGCAATCATAAAAATAATTAGGATACTCAGAATGCATAAGGTAATTGAGGAATAACTTTGAACTTTAAGACAGTAAAAATCAGGTACAGTGGATTTAAATGCAAAGAACACGTGTTATTTTGTGTTGAAAAACAACATTATATTGTCTAAAAATATGTTTTTAGCACTGGGTACTGAAATTGGTATGGAATATAAAATATTATTCAGTTTGAAATGTTAGTATTGTTTATTTATTTTATTTATTTATCTGAAAAGGGACAATGCACATTAATCAACATCAAAACAATGTAAATGTGCCCGAGTTAACTGATAAGAGCGAATTTACATCGGTAGTCCCTTTGCCAGATGTCAAAAAGGCATCCTTAAAGCCCCAGTGTGTAGGATTCGTGGCACATAGGTGGATGGTGCTATTGCACTTTCTGTTTTAGCTACGGCAGACCTCGAGGGACCCGCGCGCCGCTACTGTAATAAAACGCGGTCCCGTTTTTTTTTTTTTTTCCTTTTCTCATGAAAACACACATTCCCGATCATGTACCATGACACTCTACACATCAAATGAAACCTTACAGTCTCCTCTTTTTGACTATGCAATTCATTTCCCTGCAAAACAATCACTCCCTGAGCACATGGGGATTTTATACGGAAAAGCACAAAACGAGGTTAGCTTACCTTAGAATGCTTTGCACAGGTCAAACTCTGTATTTCACCATAAACTTGCTCTCAGTTTGTCCGTAAGGATCCAGTGAATAAAATCCAGTAAAACAATTTAGTCCAAAACACGTGTTAGATCCATTACGAGTCTGATCCGGCAGCATGCTTGTGTTGTTTACCCAAAACCACGAGCTTTGCCGAAGGCGAAGGCGGAGCCCAAATGTCCTTCTGCGGCTCTCGTATTCAAAATGGCTGCCTCTGCATGGGGAAGATCCCCCTTTTATGTGACTATATCTAAGTCCAAAAGAATACTTTGATTTCATGATGGAAGTGAAAAGGCTTGGAAAACAATGTATTTTTGAATGGGTATCTTCAATTTCAGTAATTAACGGGTAAAAATCTTACACACTGTCCCTTTAAATAAAATACACTTAAAAAGATACACATTAAAAATTACACAAATGTACAATAACATTACAGAAATACAATAAAAGTTTTAGTGTTCACACATTTGTCTTTCTAAAAGCCACTTTTAGCATACTTTTTAAAAGCAGAGAATGAGGGAGATGTTCTGATGTTCCACTGATGGGACGCTCTGACGGAGAAAACAGACTGACCAAATACAGTTTTTCTGTGAGGAATAATGTAGTCTTCCCTCACTGCTCCTCTGCTCACTCTGCCCTCACTAGATCTAAAATTAACAAAGTCATTCAGCGAAGGGGGAGCCAAGCCATGTTTAATCTTGTACATTAGACAGATATTTTTAAATTTTAAATTTTAAATTTTTAATAAAGATTGTCCTAGGTCATTAATTTGTATTTCTGCAAAATGTGACAATGGTGGTAGTGTTTTTAAAGCTTGTTTATAGAGTGACTCAGTGGGTTTTATTGTTGTGGGTGATGTATTAGACCAGCTGATACAGTATGTTATATGTGAGAGAATAAGGGCAAAGAAGGAAGATTTTGCTGCCTCAATTGATAATGAGTCTCTGATGTAGGGGTGGGTGGTATAAAAGGTATAAACGGTATACGGTATAAATTTGGCCAACGGTAGAGATTTTGGGTTATACCTTCCTATCGCAATAGTTCATTGCGTCACCACAACCGGGCGACAGTGATCGCAAAACATGGCAACACAAGCAATCTGTTCTACCACCTAAAAGCCAAACATGTTATCGAGTACGAAGAAAGCCAACGAATGCGTGCTGACACTCAAAAGCCAAGCCAGTCTTCAAGTGGGAGGAAAAAAGTTGGCACTACACACCAGCAGTCTATCACCCAGGCATTTTCAAAAGGCATAGCTTTTGATAAAAAAAAGCCAGCGATGGATTGACATAATGAAGTCCATCGCAATACTCTTGTGCAAAGACATGGTGCCTTTCCAAACCGTAAAGAGAAACGGCTTTTTAGGCATGGTGAAGACGCTTGATCAACGGTACGTGGTACCAAACCGCAAATATTTTAGCCAGGTGGAAGTGCCCAGACTGCATGACGACATCCACAATCAAGTGGGAAAAGAGCTTCATGACATAAAACACTATGCAACCACCACGGACTTGTGGTCGAGTCGCACTATGGACCCGTATATCAGCCTGACAATCCACTTTATTAACGACGACTGGAAGTTGTGCGGCAAATGCCTGCTAACATCGTATTTCCCTGATGACCATACAGGGGAGTTGATTGCCCAGGGACTCAGGGAAGCGCTCGAGTCATGGGAACTTGACGAAGAGTTGCAGGTATGCATCACCACTGACAACGGCGTCAATATTGTTAAAGCAGAGGGATTGAATGATTGGAGACGACTCCAGTGCTTCGGCCACAGGCTTCCCCTGGCCATCGGTAAGTTTATTGAAAGTGAAAGTGAAGTTACTTCTTTTATGTTTTTTACAATTACAGTTTTGCACAATAAATTTTCTTCTACTAATATTCTTGACTTTTATGTTATTTAATAGTTTAAAAAACAGCTTCCTGCTTGAATGCTTTTTCCATGTGCTCTGGTGACCATTAAGAAGCTGTTAACAGTTAATACTGTTACATACCAAAGTATACTGTGATATATACCATCTACCGTCTATGGTTCAAATTATACTGTGATTTAAATTTTAGGCTATATCGCCCACCCCTACTCTGATGTAACAGAAATTAAATAAACTGGATTTGATCTTATTGCTAACTTTTTGAATATGTATTTTGAAATTGAGATGTGAGTCTATGTATAATCCAAGATATTTGGATTCTGTGACAACCTGTTGTCCTGCAATTAAAATATCTGGCTTTACATGTGAATTGTTTTTTGAAAAGTACATACAAACTGTTTTGGAGATCTTAAGTTGAAGGCAAGATTTCTCAAGCCAGGCTGTGACCTGTGACATGGCATATGTCAGCTTGGTGTTTTCCTATAATAATAATAATAATAATAATAATAATTCATTGCATTTATATAGTGCATATATATAGTTCATTGTTCATTCACTCCACACTTGGTGGTGGTAAGCTACTTTCTGTAGCCACAGCTGCCCTGGGGCAGACTGATGGAAGCGAGGCTGCCAATCTGCGCCATCGGCCCCTCCGACCACCTCCAACACTCACGCACACTCCACTTTCATACTAGGCAAATGTGGGTAAAGTGTCTTGCCTAAGGACACAGCGACAGTTTTTTGCAACTGGCGCCCCACTGTGGCACCTGGAATTCCCAGCGGTCTCCCATCCAAGTACTAACCAGGCCCTGCCTTGCTGAGCTTCTGAGATCTGACAGGATCAGGCTTTGACAGGCAGGTATGGCCACGAGATGGCATGGCAGAGAATAACAGTGTCATCGGCGTACATTAAGATGTTACAGCTCTCACATACCAGAGGCAGATCATTCATGTAAATGCTAAACAAAACAGGACCAATAATTGAACCTTGTGGAACACCAATTGATAATTGTAGAGCATGAGAAAGATGGTTATTTATGTTTACAGACTGAGATCGAGCTGAGAGATAGGACTTGATGAGATTGATAAATTCTATTGAAAAATTAAAATTATGCAGTTTCTGTAATAAAATCAAGTGATTGACTGTGTCGAATGCTTTCCTAGAAAAACTGCCCCAACTGTGCCCCCCTTGTGATAGCCATACAGATCACGATATCACAGTGATAATAAAAGCACTCTTTTAGACAATAGAATTTGATTTGAGTATTTCTTTTTTTGAAGATTTCTTTTCTATTCCATGTGGTCTTATATCTGTGTACTCCCTCAGTGGTCCTGTAGGTCCCATAGTGACTATGAGCTCTTATACTTGTTCTGATACAGCTCAAGATCATTCTAAAGACATTCATTTAATTTCATTTCATTTCTGTCCTGTGAATGGGACTTGAGTATCTAGTTTCGATACTAGTTTATGCATCGATAAATTTCTGATTTTCAGTACTTTTGACAGCCCTAGTCATGAGTATCACATATCATCCTCATCCAGTTTGTAATGTTCATGTGGAAGCTCTAGTTCAGACAGTTACAGAACTCAAGTTAAAGCTGTGGTGCTGTAGTGATTGTGCTTTGGTGAAGGGGAGGCACAGATAAGTGGGTAAACACTATTTATCTGCTTTGATGACTCAATGTGGCAGCTTTAATCTAGAGGTATAAAGCAATTACTCATCTCAGCCTGATAATAAATGTGCCATTACTCATTTAAATGACACACTATGTGCTTGGAATTAGTTCATTTTGAGAAACATCCATCAGGAGGCTGTTGTGTTCTGACAGCCCCAAACTGTCTGCAATACAAAGTATATCTGCAGTACAAAGTATATCAGTACAAAGTATATCTGCAATACAGGGGGGGCGGCAGTAGCTCAGATGGTAGAGCATTTGTCCACTGATCCAAAGGTTGGCGGTTCAAATCCCGCTTTTGACATAAGAAACATCAGTGGTTGAGCGGTCAGATCCACTGACCCACAGGTTGGTTGGTACGATTCCAGCTCCCACAGATGAATGCTGCCGTTGTGTCCTTGGGCAAGACACTTAACCCTCCTCGCCCCCAGTGTCTGCGTACACTGGTGTGTGAATGCGTGTGTGAATGGGTGATTGGTTCCTTGTTGTAAAGCGCTTTGGGTGCCTTGAAGGTGGAAAACCGCTATATAAAGATGTGACCATTTGCCATATCTGCAGTACAAAGTATAACTACTGTAGGATGTTCAAAGGTATTGGAAATCATATAGTTATCGATATTGAAACTAGTACTAATTTGGAGAGGGGTCTGGCTGCAGACCTCCAGCGTGGGACCTCTTCCTGTGCAGTGTCAGGCATACCTTCAGTGTGAGGCCTGGAAATAACAAACTTTTTTGCACCACCAGTGAGAGTCCGCCCAACCCGGCAGGCAAGAGCGGCAAAAAATTGTTTATTTAGCTTCTCCACTGTTTTGCTTTTCATAGTACTGGTTGTGTGTATTATCTAGCCATTGATAAATCAATTATGATGTTTTATTTACACTTTACGTTGAAGCGCACAGACCGGACTGCGGCGGGCAGCGGTAAGGTGAGGGGAGGAGGGCTGGCAGTGTGTGTGAGTGAGCGCTGGTGTCACCCGGCGAACTTGCACGTGAAACAACAGCTGTGCACCCTGGACTTAGAACTGCTGGTAGTGGGAATGCGGCCATACTATCTACCACGGGAGTTTTCGCACGTGATTGTGTTTTGCATGTACATTCCTCCATCAGCTGATAGTGTGGCAGCCTGTGAGCAGCTCCACAGCGCCGTGACACAGATGCGGACACACCACCACGCGCCCTCTTCCTGATCACCGGAGACTTTAATCATACATCTCTCTCCGCCATTCTTCCCACCTTCACGCAGTACGTCACATGCCCAACGAGAGACAGTAAGACTTTGTATCTGCTCTATTCAAACATCAAGGACGCCTACAGCTCTGCCCCCCTCCACACGCTCGGACACTCAGACCACTGTCTGGTTTACCTGCTCCCGGAATACACACCCAGGGTGCGAAGAGGACCTGTGCAGAAGCGGTCTGTGAAGCTTTGGACTCAGGAGGCCTGTGAGAGTCTGAGAGACTGTTTCCAGAACACTGACTGGGACATTTTCAGCGGCTCTTATGGAGACGACATCAACGGCCTGACCCATTGCATCACAGACTACATCAACTTCTGTGTGGAGAATGCTGTACCAACCAGGAGAGTACAGTGTTTCTCCAACAACCACCCCTGGGTCACCCCTGAGCTTAAAGCCCTCCTGAACTAGAAAAAAAGGGCTTTCAACAGGGGACAGAGAGGAGCAGAAAAGGGTCCAGAGGGAGCTCCAGTGGAGGATCCGACGGGCCAAGAAGGACTATGGGAGGAGGATGGAGGAGCAGCTGGCCCAAAACAACGTACAAGGCGTGTGGAGAGGACTGAGGAACATCTCCGGATTTGGACAGAGTGGCAGAGGGACAGCTGATGGTGATCAGCGCTGGGCAGACGAATTAAACTGTTACTTTAACAGGTATGATTCGCACCCTACCCCCTCTGCCCCACTTCCGATTCCCCCTCTTCACACCTCCCTGGGCCAGTGGACACGTCCCTCCTCACCGGACTGACTTCACCCGCTCCGCACCCTCCCACACTCCAGCCCATTTCACAACTATCCAACCCAGCCTCCACTCTCCTCTACACTGTCGTCTGCTGGGCCCCGAGCAGCACAGAGCGGGACAGGAAGAGACTTAATAAGCTGGTCAGGAGGGCCAGCTCTGTCCTGGGCTGTCCTCTGGACTCTGTAGAGGAGGTGGCTGAGAGGAGGGTGCTGGACAAATTTACGTCCATCATGGACAACACCTCTCACCCTCTGTACCGGACTGTAGAGGAGCTGAGCAGCTCCTTCAGCAGCCGACTGAGGCACCCACAGCGCAAGAAGCAGCGCTACCGCAGATCCTTCATCCCCACCACCATCAAACTGTATAACTCCACTGTATAGTCTAAATGTGCAATCTTTTTCTACATTCTCTTATTTACTTATTTTTATTATTATTATTTATTACCTGTGTGAGATCAATAAAGTCTTATCTTATATTTATGTATTGGTATTAAGTTTTACGAGGCGTGTTTGTGCAGTGGTGTTACTGGAACGACACTTTTTGCAAAGTTAGTGTAGCAGGGTTAAATGCGTTCCCTGAATTTCCCCTACTCATGTTGATTTCAGACATCCTGTTATTTGCATGTATACTATATATGTTATTTTTTTTACTCATCTTCGATGTACAGTAGCGGGGGGCTGGGTTTTCCCACGCTGGTACCCCTAACCTTCATGTTGCCCCTTCGTCTGCCTCTTTTGCAAATGTCCGGAGGCAGAGGTATGTGGTGTCTTCTATGCATTGCTTTTTTTTGTACATTGGGGTATGTTTGTCACTGTGTTGTCCCGATATGTTGTGTACAGCATACACAAGTTCCATTGTGCATTTGCCCAGGTACAGTTAGCTGGTGCATATTGTAGTGTTTTCACACACTGCAGCCTGTTAGTTAGCTGCTGCTGGAGTAGCCTGGTAGCTGCTGCAAGTAAGTTAGACAGATCCTGCAAAAGTTGAAATGTGGTCTACCTGTGTTTGGCAGTTGTGATGCACCTGGCTCGCTCCGTGCCTGATATTGTTTTGTTTTGTTTTCTATCACCATCAGGTATGCCACTATTTTGTATTCTTGAAATTATACTTGTGTAAAATATGCACTCGCTATCACGCTCTTTTGCAAATGTCCGGAGGCAGAGCATCAGCAATAAAAAGCTAAAACCAGGTCGAGTGTCACGAACTTCATTCTGCTCAACACAATGCAGAGTGGACATAAGAGAGAGGGGAGACGAACTCTGTTACATTAGGCCACAAAATAGCCTATGTAACATCACAATCAGTCCAAAGCTCCCTTCAAACAGTGTACTTTTTTACCAAGTGAAATACAATATTGAACATAACATTACTTTTTTGTGTTGTGTTATGTAGATGCATCACTCCATTATTACAAGTGAGGGTTTTAAAGTAGAGAGCTGCACAGTTTGTTGCTGTTTCATTGCCCCCTTCGCCCCAAATACAAACCTAGCCAAAGAGGGAAATTCCAGAAACATGTTGATGTGCATGTGAAAAATGCCATCACATTCAAAAATGCCATCACATTCAAAGGTACTGTATGTGTGTCTGTGTTTTCATGTGCTCATGTATCTTGTTAATCATTGACAAATTCAACCTTCTGTCAGTATGTACCATCCATGTCTTCAAAAGACAGAAACTCAAAACAAAGAGGTGGGATCGTTTCAGAATAATTTCAGTGTAGTTAGCTCCTCCCTGCAGCGAGACATAAGCAGTGTCCATTAGAACTCTAACCAGAACTGACGAAGCAACTGGGATGAGCTGAGAAACGACCAAATAAAGTTTGTCCAGTTGACAAATTTAATTTCTCCTTTTATCATGGATTCTACCTGGACGACTGAGGGATTCTTCACACATCTTAATCATTTATTGATTCCCTCATGACATTAGCCCACTTCAGCACACAGTAAATGGATTGGAAACTAGCTAGTGGGCAGCTAACTAAAAAAAATACATGTTTAGATGGCAATCTACAGTGGTCTATTTGTTTGATTATATTTACATCGAGTCTAAACAACAAACCATGTTGATTGAATAGATAATACTCCCTACACCTGTATACAGCTGGTACTGTACATCATATTAGATACTGTATTTTATATTTGACTACTACTTTTCTATTTAAATCTGATTGTACATATATATTTATTACCATTATCTTATGTATATAATTGTGTCTCATCTGACACAGGTCTGTTGCTCTTTGGTGCTTTTCCATCTATTTTTCTTTTTGTTCTTTTACCCTCTGTTAAATATCATATATCATATATTATATTTGATGAGTGAGCTACTGTACCCAAAACAATTTCCCTTGTGGATCAATAAAGTTTGTCTAAGTCTAAGAATACACTTTAGGTTAACAAGAAACCTTTTAATCATGTAAATGTTTCCACACTACTGACTCCACTGGGGGCATCCACATTGGTCAGACTTTTTTTGATAAACAACAAATTCCATACACATCATACATTGAATAGGCCGATTTAAGCGACCTTAAGTGAGAGCATCGTTACTTCTGCTCAGCCATCTTCTCTTGTCTCGTGCTGCCTTAGTTTGAGATTTATCTGATCAATATCAAAAATAAAAATGTAACCTAAAGATACTAAATGTTTTGATGGTTTAGATAGTTCCACAGTTTGTCCAGGTAGATCCCAATATTTTTACAGTGTTACCTCACCTTACGAAAGACCCAACAAACGAAAATTTCAAGTTACGAAACGCCTTCACGGTAAATTTTGGTCTCTAGATACGAAAGAAAATTCAAGTTACGAAACGCGAAATCTCAAAAATTCAAATCATGCGCGCTCAGCCACACACATTATACGCTTTTCTCAGACTGAATTTAAAACTTTTCTCACATTTGTCTCTCGTTTAAACACTCAAACTTTCATAGATTTTCAACAAAATTATTAATAGTGAAGTGTGGGGGGAAGGGGGAGGGGGGAGAAAACTGCGCTCTGACACGTGTGATAGCGCAGCATGACCCGGCGCGGGGCTGCCAGCAGGTCTAGACCTGGACTAAACCAGGACTGGACCAGGACTAAACCTGGACTAAACCTGGACTAAACCAGGACTAGACCAGGACTAGACCAGGTGGATTAAAGCCCCGCGTGTGGGTCTATTTCCTGGTTTCGTTTCGAGTCACGGCTGAGGCGAGCAGCGAGGGGGACCCCACGCAGTCTGAGCGCATGAACGAACGCATGCAGGTGGTCTAGACCTGGTCTAGTCCTGGTCTAGACCAGGTCTAGAGGAGGTCTAGAGGAGGCACGGTTTGAGCACGGGTCTCGTTCATGTGCTCAGACTGCGTGCGGTCCCCCTCGCTGCTCGCCTCAGCCGTGACTCGAAACGAAACCAGGAAATAGACCCGCACGCGGGGTTTAATCCACCTGGTCTAGTCCTGGTTTAGTCCAGGTTTAGTCCAGGTTTAGACCTTGGTCTAGACCTGGTATAGTCCACATTTAGTCCTGGGTCTACAGTCTCTACGCAGAACACAATGTTACACTATAAAAAAAGTTACACTATAAAAAAAAAACTTGGATCGGGGCCTTGGAACGAATCAGGCTTTTTCCATTGAAATAGCTACTCAACTTACGAAAAATTCACGTTACGAAACCACTTCTGGAACGAATTAATTTCGTAAGGTGAGGTACCACTGTATTTTTAATTTAGGTTTTCTATTTATCACTTAATAAACTGTAATAATCTGTCCCTGTTCCTGTCTAGTCGAGCCAAGCTGTTGAGGAGAGAGAAGAGAGAGTAGACTACTTTTCCCGCCCAGAGCCTGCTAGAATGTAAGAATTTTTAAATCACCACCCAAAGCAAGATGCTCCAAACCCTGTAGTGAAGAAGGTGTTTCCCCTTGGCCAAGACGTAACAATAGTAAAATACATTACTTTGGGGAACACAAACATAAATTAGTCTGTTGTGCTCCGCTAATTATGAGGGGCCGTTCTGAGCCAAAAATGCCAGGGCCGTTTTTTTGTCCCAGTCCAGCCCTGCCTACATGTGTCCAAACAGCACTCACTGGACAAAAACTAAATCCATAAATTGCCTCTGCAATATCAAGTAGTTGGTGACAACACGACTGCCCCTTTAGTCCTCCAGGTCCTGCCCATTTTAGCAGCTTTGTTTAAATGTCGTTTTGGGCGGAGTTGATGTTTATAATCCCACTTTAAATATGCTCAATTGAAAATATACTGTTGCCTGAGAATAATAATTTCCTTTATCTACTGTCATTTGAATATTAAACATTACTACTCTACACTACTAATCACGCATACTAATCTATATGTAATTTTTTTTCTAACTTAATGCATTCTGTGTCATGCCCATACCTTGATAGTGGTGGTCCCGAGCTCCAGTCCCACCAGCACAGTGCGGTCCACCAGCTCTGCCACCCGCGCGTCGCCCACCTTCAGAGAGTCCTGCACCAGCTCAGTCACGTCCAGCTGCCAGTCGGGCCCCAGCATGGTGATCACTTGGTCTGTGCCCTCGGTGGAGGTGGTGTGGAACTGTGTGAGCACTTTGACTTGAGCGCGCTGGAACTGCAGAGTACAGCCTCGAGTGATGCGGCGCTCTTCATCATCCTCCTCCCCCTCACTGTCCCGTGCACTCCTGCACACATACACATGAGCAGTCAAATTTTCATTCATGTTTCTTTATCTTCATCTTTCTTCTTTTATTTCGATTGTGTACACTGTAGATTCTCTCTGAAGGCATCAAAACTACGCGTGTCAAAAGTATCATTAAATAGTTTTGAATTATATCCAAATTATGCCGTTTTCCCTTCACTTCTGTCTGTTTGAAACATGGCTGCAGTCATGGTGTTCTTTACTACACTCTTCTGGTCACTGAGCAGACTGCAACAACCACGGTTCTGAACTACAGATGCATGTTCCGAATATACCAAAACTGTGTTATTTTACCCTTTTATAAGGCCTCAAGGCACGTGTTGAGAGCGCTTTTACAACTCAGTAAAATAACAGAGTGGACCGTCATCTGCTGTACATCTTCACCTAGAAGCCACGGGCCATTCATTTGAGGACAGTGAGGTTCAGATCTTAGCCAGGGAAAAGAACTGGTTTGAGAGGGGAGTTAAAGAGGCTATTTTTGTCAAAAAAGAGAATCCGTCGTTAAACAGAAATGGGGGAGTTAGACACAACTTGTCTCCCATCTATAATTCGATTCTCAAGTCAAAAACAGACAAAGAAACCTTAGGACAGACAAGCCAGGGCAGAGGGGTGGAGAGGGTCGTTTGGTCTTGAATAGGGAGACGAAAATGGACGCCAGAGAAATTTGAAATACAAAGAGACAGATTAGTTGATAATTTCAGAGCTATTTCAGTGTAGTGAGCGCCTCCTAGGGACTTATAGATATGCTAATACTAGACGCCAGAGGAATTCGTAAAACAAAAGAGACAGAGTAGCTGGGATAGTTTCAGAGCTTTTTCAGTGTAGGTAGCTCCTCCCTGCAGCTAGATATAAACAGGGTCTAACCAGCATGAGAACCAGAGCTGGCGAAGCCTCTCGGATGAGCGGCGAAACGTTTTCGACCAAACAAACTTTGTCCAGTTGACAAATTGAATTTCTCCTTTTATCAACAGCACTATTACACATGTGAGGAGGGACATGTGTGTGTTCTGGACCTACTCTACTTCAGGGAAATACAGGAGAATTCTTCAAGAAAGACGTGGTTTTGATTTGCATCTGTTAGAGGTGAGTGATAACGCCCTATTCTAAAGCAGTGCTGTGTTTAAGGGGATGTTTTTGAAACATCAGGCTGTATTATTATAAGTGCACCTGTCTGACCAGTGCACTTTATTATTAGTATCTCTTCATGAGGCATTGAGGATCTTCATTTAAAATTTCAGTTATTTAACTTGTTTTTTAACTACAGTGAACCCTCGTTTATCGCGGGGGTTAGGTTCCAGAAATAGCCCACAATCAATGAAATCCGCGAAGTAGGACAATTTTATATTTTACAATTATTCTACATGTTTTAAGGCTGAAAACGCTTCACCAGACACATTATACACCTTTCTGAGACTGGTATTAACATTTTTCTCTTGTTTAAACACTCAAACTTTTGTAGATTTTCATTAAAATATATTAATAGTGGGGGGGGAGGCACGTGACACGCGGACACGTGCGCGCGGACACGTGCGCGCGGACACGTGCGCGCGGACACGTGCGCGCGGACACGTGTGTTTGTTTTGGTACCACATATCCATGCCATGTGCGAAAGTCGAGTGGAAAGCGACCTGGATATCATTTTGGGCAAGACTCAAGCCAATGCTAACAGTGCCAAACCGCTAACAGACGCCTCTGAGCACCAGTCCTCACCACAAGACCAGGTAAGACCAACCTGCGCTCACAAGAGTTGGTTGCATTTCACCCCGGCTCCAAAATCAGACCGCTATCAATGCGTCGCCAATACTCCACAGCTCTCTAGGACGGGGTCGGGTTCGTCCTCTCGGCGTGACGGGGAAGATCCACTGTCTCCTCTGTGCGCGCGAGTGTCCTCCCCCCGCTGCGGGCTCCCTCGAATGCGGCTCTCCCCGCTGCGGCTCCCCCGGACGCCGCGCGGCCAGGCACCAGGCCCGTCCATGTTGATTCTTGGCTCTTCCATGGTCCGGCTCGCACTCAGTCTCTTCCATGGCTCGTGCAAGTAAACAAAGGCCACACCTCCTGTCACCCAGGCGCTCTCGTGAAGGACATCAGAGACTCTGTCCCTACCACCCTGCGTGACCATCCCTGGTCTAGACCTGGTTTAGTCCTGGTTTAGACCTGGTTTAGTCCTGGTTTAGACCTGCTTTAGACCTGGTTCAGTCCTGGTCTAGTCTCTTAGCTAATCAGGGCGCAGGACAGAATGTTACACTATAAAAAAAATTGAAAAAAAAAAAAAAAAAATTAGAAAAAAAAATCCGCGAAACAGCGAGGCCGCGAACAGTGAACCGCGATACAGCGAGGGTTCACTGCACACAATTCCATAATATCCTGGATCATATCACTGATGTCTTCCATGTATGTAAAATACATACATGGAAGAACATGTATTTAGAACATAAAGAAAGAAAACACTGAATGAAAGGTGTGTCCAAACTTTGAACTATTTGTGTAATTACAAGTATTTCATTGACACATGCATGTTTGAGTAGTCCTGTATTGTTGTATTCCAGGTTTGAGTGCTCAGTGTCACTTTCTGGCCCCTGATCTCCACCTAGTTCTCTGCACTTACTTCAAAGATTCAAAAAGCTTGACATTGGAATATCCAGACAAAAGACTGTGCCACTCTCCTCACCCAACTTACTGCAGACCTTATCATTAAAGGAAAAGTAACGTTTTTTTTTACAATCTGAGCCTTCTTTCGGCAATAAAACAAGTCGTTTTACTCACCCATAGCAGTTTGGTGTCAATTGGAGCAGTATCACAGAAGTTATGTTGAGCCGTTCTGTTCTACTAATGATCCCGTATCCGTTAGCGTGAGTGCTCGGGGCACTGATTTGCGGTCTCTAAATAACACAAACTTTAGCACTTTTCAAATCACAGAAGATCGCTGTGTCAGGGTAGACTTTTAGTAGATTCCAAACGGCCTGAAACCCGATATCGCAACA
The DNA here is from genome assembly GCA_036785185.1 of Paratrypauchen microcephalus. Taxonomy (NCBI): domain Eukaryota; kingdom Metazoa; phylum Chordata; class Actinopteri; order Gobiiformes; family Gobiidae; genus Paratrypauchen; species Paratrypauchen microcephalus. Next base: position 1,715,767 of record JAVJIX010000079.1, on the reverse strand, counting down.
GAAAAGTAAAGTTCAGAGCAGTGTTAGCTTCTTTCGGACTAGCGGTGTTTACAAAACAGCTGAGTTCACGCATGCGCACTGTCCTCTCTGATGACGTCATCAAATGAAACTATAGCTGGATATCGGGTTTCAGGCCGTTTTGGAATCCACTAAAAGTCTACCCTGACACAGCGATCTTCTGTGATTTGAAAAGTGCTAAAGTTTGTGTTATTTGGAGAGCGCAAAGTAATGCCCCGAGCATATGATACGAGCACCATGTCAACGGATACGGGATCATTAGTAGAACAGAACGGCTCCAACATAACTTCTGCGATACCGCTCCAATTGACACCAAACTGCTATGGGTGAGTAAAATTACTTGTTTTATTGCCGAAAGAAGGCTCAGATTGTAAAAAAACGTTACTTTTCCTTTAAGTGAAATAGAATGCCCTTGCTGCCCCGTGCTTAGTTCAGATAACTGTATGTTTGTCTGTCTGTTTAGAAAGATGTGTTCCAAATAATAATATTTGTTCAATAAATGTATGTATTTTTACTCTAAGTATTAAAAAATTGTGTTGTCACATGGCCATTTTTCAACAAACTGTAATAATCAGCTCGGAGGGGACCTATCTGGGCCTTGGGCAGAGCCTCAGCAGCACCTCCTCTGCACTGGACCCACCGGAGCACCAGAGCCAGCTCCGTCACTCTGCTCACCAGACCACAGACACTACAGTGAAATGAGAAAGAGGAATGATTCCACCTTTACAATGGTAAATGGCCACATCTTTATCTTTAGTGCTTTTCCACTTTCAAGGCACTCAAAGTGCTTTACAACAAGGATCAACTCACACATTCACTCACACATTCACACACCAGTGTACGCAGACACTGACACCAGAGACGTGTCCATGTTTGTCTCCAGTAGAGTCAGACTACTCTATATCAGTCAGTGAGAATTAATTTTGCATAACACACAAGTTCGGCAGCAGCTCAATCACTGCTCCAGCTCCATCACCGTAGCAATCGGTAAACAAATACTTAACTGCTGTGACTCAATGTTGGGACTAGCTTAATGAAAAACACAGAAATAACCGAACCAGCTTTTAAGATTGACAGGCAAGTCCCCCCCATCTCTCTTTAATATCCCCATATTATTATGGAAAAACCTAATGAACTATGTTTTAGTTCTGGCTGCGCTGGGCAGACCCAACTGTAAACAGGAAAGAAAACAATGCTGCACACGCACATGTACAACTTCACGACACAAGCCCTACGCGCGCACTGATGCCACCCACATGAGGAAAACATGAAACAAAGTCCGCTCCAAAACATACGGTGAATCTGTGCGCACCCCCAACTCGGACTGCGGCCAGCGACAGAAGCCCCGCAGCCTCTGTCCCCCATGCCACCACCACACGGGGGGGTCACGAAACAAGGCAAAGAGCCGCATGCGGTGGTTTAATCCTGGTTTAGACCTGGTCTAGTCCTGGGACCGGAGAAGTGTGCGCGCAGACACGTGCACCCGCTCATCGTGGTCAAATCCGTGAGCAGCATGACCGGTGCGAGGCTGTGCGTCCCACCCGAGGTTGCGAGCACAAGACCGAGGCCGGCAGTGCCCAGACCGTGCCCCCCCCTCGGGACCACGCCCAACGACGCAGTCGAAACGAACACGCACAAGAGCCGCATGAAACAAGGCGGTGGTTTAATCCTGCTTTAGACCTGGTCTAGTTCTGGTTTAGACCTGGTTTAGACCTGGTTTAGTCCTGGTTTAGTCCTGGTTTAGTCCACGTTTAGTCCTGGTCTAGTCCTGGTTTAGTTCCGGTCTAGTCCCGGTCTGGTCCCGGTCTGGACCCAGTCTGGACCCAGTCTGGTCCTCATGTCTTCGTCCCGGTCTGGTCCCGGTCTGGTCCCAGTCTGGTCCTCATGTCTTAGTCCCGGTCTGGACTTCCTACAGATCCAGTGACTCATGTCTCGGCTCCTCGTGCATCCAGCGGGACTCCCGGAGCTCCCCCGGAGCCCCCCCGGGTCCCCCCCGGAGCCCCCCCGGGTCCGTCCTCTATAACATCTACATAAATGTGTCAAACTGAACACATTCTGTACTGTACAGGAGACACGGAGGAGAAGACAATCAGGACACACAACACAATGTTCATACACTATTAAAAAAAAAAGAAAAAAAATCCGCGAAACAGCGAGGCCGCGAAAAGTGAACCGCGATAGAGCGAGGGACCACTGTAGTGCAAACAGGAAGTGTAAACATTCGAGCCGTTACATATGCAGCTGTAATCTGACAGATTATTTTAACAGTTGGTCAATAAGAGTGTAAATTACTTGTGTAGATATATCAATGTCCAGGAGAGGGGGCTATTGCTCAGCAGTTCAAGAGTCTGATAGCAGTTGGGGAAAAAAGAGTTCTTAAGTCTAGTAGTCCTGCTTTCCACACTCCTGTACCTCCGGCCTGAAGGTAGGAGTGTGAATAGTCCATGTTGGGGGTGGATGGGGTCTTTGATGATGGAGGCAGCTCTCTTGTGGACTCTGCGGTGGTAGATGCTCTGCAGAGATGGTTGAGGAGTCCTGGTGATCTTTGTGGTCGTCTTTACCACTCTCTGCAGGCGTTTGCGGTCCTTCACAGTAGTGCTGCCGTACCACACAGTGACGCAGCTGGTCAGGATGGACTCAATGATGCAGCTGTAGAAGTTGCTGAGGATTTTGGGCGACATGCCAAATTTCCTCAGCCTCCTCAGGAAGTACAGCCGCTGTTGAACCTTCTTCACCACCTGTGTAGTGTTGAGTGTCCAGGTGAGGTCATCACTGATGTGGACCCCAGGTATTTAAAGGTGCTCATCCTTTCCACCTCAACGTCCGGGATAAACAGTGGCTGATGAGGGCTCCTCTCCTTCCTCATGTCCACTATCATCTCCTTGTTCTTGTCTGTGTTGAGGGTGAGGTTGTTGTCCCTGCACCATGTCACCAGACTGTCCACCTCTCTCCTGTAGGCTGCCTCGTCTCCGCCTGTGATACGACCTATCACAGCGGTGTCGTCAGCAAACTTCAGGATGATGTTCTCGGGATGGGATGCGACGCAGTCGTGGGTGAACAGGGTGTAGAGGATGGGGCTGAGGACGCAGCCCTGCGGGATCCCGATGTTAGTGGTGATGTTGGCTGACGTTCTGTTTCCAATCCTGACAGACTGGGGCCTACCAGTCAGGAAGTCCAGGAGCCAGTCACAGAGGGCAGGGTGTAATCCAAGTGATGACAGTTTGTGGGTGAGTCTGTGGGGGATGACTGTGTTCAAAGTTCAAGTTCAAAGTCAGCTTTATTGTCAATTCTGCCATATGTGTTCAACATACAGTGAATCGAAATTTCGTTTCTCTCTGGCCAGGTAGTGCAAAAAGACAGTGTACAAAATACAATATGAAGACAACACAACAAAAACTATCTAAGACAGAGATCTAAGTTAAAACTAAAGTCTACGGTCTAAAATCTTAAAACAGTGCAACATAATAAATAACAAATAACCTATACTATATACAGATTTCCAAAGTGTGCAGTGTGCATCAAAATGTGCAATGGAAGATACAGCAGTGAATTGGTCATGTGCAGTAGAATGTGCATTGGAGTTAAGATAAATAAAAATAAGTGTGCAACAGTAGTAATTCTAGTGCAACAGGAGTAAACAACAGTACTAAAAATTCCAGTAGTAAATGTGCAATAACAGTAGTAAACAGCAGTGCAACAGGAGTAAAATCCAGTAGTAAATGTAAATGTGCAGCAGTGCAACAGTCGTCCTTAGCAGCAGTTTTTTAAAGTGTCTAGAGTGATATGTCTTTTATGGAATACAGGTTATGCCAATATGGGGGGTGGGGGGTGGTAGATGGGTAAGGTGGGAGTTCGGGTGTGAGTTTAGCCTCCTGACAGCCTGGTGGATGAAGCTGTTTGAAAGCCTGGTGGAGTGGGCCCGGAGACTCCGGTACCTTCTCCCCGAGGGCAGGAGGCTGAACAGGCTATGTGCGGGGTGGCTCGGGTCACCCACAATGCTGGACGCTCTGCGGGTGAGCCGGGTGTTAAAAATGTCTAGGAGGGAGGGGAGAGAGACACCAGCGATCCTCCCAGCTGCATTCACTATGCGCTGCAGGGCTTTCCTGTTCTGTTCAGTGCAGCTCCCGTACCACACAGTGATGCAGCTGGTCAGGACGCTCTCAATGGTGCCTCGGTAGAAGGTGGTCATAATGGGTGGAGGGGCTCCAGCTCTCCTCAGTTTGCGGAGGAAATAGAGGCGCTTCTGAGCCCTCTTTGCCAGTGATACAGTATTCACTGTCCAGGAGAGGTCCTCACTGATGTGCACCCCCAGGAATTTGGTGCTGCTCACCCTCTCTACAGCAGCACCATTGATGGACAGTGGGGGGTGCTGGGTGGGGCCTCTCCGGAAGTCAATAACAATCTCCTTGGTCTTTTCAACATTAAGAAGGAGATTGTTATTGCTGCACCACTGGGTCAGAAGGCTCACCTCACTCCTGTAGTTTGTCTCATCGTTATTAGAGATGAGACCCACCACAGTCGTATCGTCCGCAAACTTCACTATGTGATTGGTGCTGAACGCTGGTGAGCAGTCGTGGGTCAGCAGAGTGAAGAGCATCGGACTGAGCACACAGCCCTGGGGGGCTCCTGTGCTCAGTCTAATGCAGCTTGAGGTGTTTCTGCCGACCCGCACTGCCTGTGGCCTCTCACTGAGGAAGTCCAGCAGCCAATTACACAGTGAGGTCTGAAGCCCCAGGTGGTCTAGTTTGATAATGAGCTGCTGAGGGATTATAGTGTTGAATGCTGAACTGAAATCTATGAACAGCATTCTCACATATGAGTCTTTATTGTCTAGGTGGGTGAGAGCCGGGTGAAGTGCAGAACAGATTGCATCCTCGGTAGAGCGGTTGGCCCGGTATGCAAACTGGTATGGGTCTAGGGTGGGGGGAGGATGGATTTGATGTGTGCCATGACTAGCCGTTCAAAGCACTTCATGATGATGGGGGTCAGTGCAACAGGGCGATAGTCATTAAAAGTGGCCGGAGTGGGCTTCTTTGGCACGGGAACGATGGTAGTGGTTTTGAAGCAGGAGGGAACGACAGCCTGGCTCAGAGAAGCATTAAAGATGTCTGTGAGGACATCCTTGAGCTCCTCTGCACAGTCTTTCAACACACGACCAGGAATGTTGTCCGGGCCTGCAGCCTTGCGGGTGTTGATCCTGGAGAGTGTCCTCTTCACGCTGGCTGCAGACACACACAGGGGCTGGTCGTGGGGAGGTGGTGGAGTTTTTTGGGGCCGGGTGTCATTTCCTGCCTCAAACCGTGCAAAGAAGCTGTTGAGGTCATTGAGCAGGGTGATATTATTGTCACAGGTCTGTGGCAAGGGTTTGTAATCCGTGATGTTCTGGATGCCCTGCCACAGACTCCGTGTGTCCCTGCTGTCTCTAAAGTGTCCGGTTATTTTCTGTGTGTATCTGTGTTTGGCTTTCCTGATGCCACGGGACAGGTTGGCTCTTGCTGCCCTCAGATGGGGGACATCCCCAGCTCTGAAGGCAGCGTTCCTGGCTCTCAACAGCCTGTGAACCTCCCCTGTCAGCCATGGCTTCTGGTTAGCCCTGGTGGTGATGGTTTTAGTGTGTGTGACATCACCAATGCATTTGGTGATGTAGGAGGTCACAGTGTCTGCGTACTCCTCAATGTCAGTGTGATTGTTGTATGTGGCGGCCTGTTTGAACACTGCCCAGTCTGTTGTACCGAGGCAGTGCTGTAGTGCAGACGAGGCCCCCTCTGGCCACACCTGGATCTGCTTCAGAGCCGGCCTGGAGACCCTTACACGGGGTCTGTATGCCGGTCTGAGCACAACAGAGATGTGGTCAGAGAGGCCTATGTGGGGGAGGGGTAAGCCTTGTATGCTCCCTTGTGTGTAGTGTAAACCATGTCCAAAATGTTGTTTCCCCTGGTTGGGAAATCAACATGCTGATGCATTTGTGGCATGACAGTTTTGAGGTCTGCATGGTTGAAATCCCCGGCAAGGATAAAAAATCCGTCCGGGTGAGCAGTCTGTTGCTCGCTAATAGAGTTATACAGCTCATAGAGTGCCTCCCTTCTATCAGCGCTGTTCGGTGATGGGGGGACATAAACAACCACTAGCAATATTGCCGTGATTTCACGCGGGAGATAAAAAGGCCGGCACTTCAGAATCATAAACTCCACTAGGGGTGAACAGTGTCTACATACCACCACAGCGTCCCGACAATAAGTGTCCCGAAGAAAAATTATTAAACCCCCTCCGCGGGATTTAACTCCGGGGACACCGCTAGCTCGGTCCGAGCGGTAGCATGTTAGCTCGTCCAGGCGTATCGCTGAGTCCGGGATGTTGTCATGGAGCCATGTTTCCGTAAAAACAAAAACACAGCACTCCCTCACGTCGCGCTGGGCAGCCCTCAGTCTGATGTAGTCCATTTTATTGTCCAGAGACTGCACGTTGGCGAGGAGAATGGATGGAATGGCCAGCCGGTGCGGGCTAGCCGTTAGCCTAGCTCTGATACCGCCGCGCTTGCCTCGCTTCTGCGTCCTCTCACACCGCTTGCGGCGTCTCCTCTCCGGGCGGGGGGCGGCAGGCGAGTCCGGTGTAGCAGCGTTAGCAGCATTAGCAGCAGGCCGGCGGAGTAGTCCGAAGCGCGCCAGCTTCTCCTCTAGTACAGTGTCCAGGGAGTTGTGCTGGCCAGTTCTGCCTATGTCCAGCAGAAACTGCCTACTGTACTTGTTAAAAAACACTGAAGACGGACAAGATAGACTAGACAAAGACGGTGAAAACACTACGCTATCGGCCGGACGAGGGGCCGCTGCGTCTTCACGCGCCGCCATCTTGGATGTTGAAGGCGGAGCTGTAGTCAATAAAGAGTATCCTGACGTAGGAGTCTTTATTTTCCAGGTGGGAGAGGGAGACATGGAGGGCGGCGGCGATGGCGTCAGAGGTGGACATGTTGGGCCTGTAGGCATATTGTAGGGGGTCAGTAGAGTCCGGTATGCTGCTCTGAATGTGGGGCAATACCACTCTCTCAAAACACTTCATAATGATTGAAGTGTCATTCAGGCAAGATGGGGGGTTCTTCTTGGGGAGGGTGTCGATGGTGGTGGTTTTGTAGCAGGTGGGGACAGTGCATTGGCTGAGGGAGAGGTTGAGAATGGAGGTGAAGACGTCGCCAGCTCATTAGCATATGCTCTGAGGGCCCTCCCAGGAATACTGTCTGGACCTGGGGCTCTGCGGGGGTTGGTCCTCCTCAGGGCTTTGTGTACCTGGGCTGATATTACGACAGGCGGGGGGGGAGGGGGGGGTTGAATGGTTGAGGTGTGTCTGTGCTAAATAAATAAATAAATAAAATAAAATCTCAAATCTCAAATTACAGATGGTAGCTTTAAAAGGGAGATTACTGCTACAGTGTTTCTACCACCAAATTAGAACAATTAGTTCATAAAATGCAATGAGTGTATTGACTAAAGAGGAGAAATTATAATGTCTTTTCCCTGTACATATTCTTCTGTGGAGACAGTCAAACCCAAAGTGTCTCAGGTAAAAGAATGTTCCTGCTGCTGTCTTCAAAACAACCTGTCATTATTTAAACTTGTGAATCAGCCATTTTAAAGTATTGTATATGATTGAGTAAATGCCTGTGGAAACTGTAGAAACTGTCTCAAAAGTTTGCACTTGCTTTTGTCGTACATTTCCACAGTTTGTGCCCTCCTGGTCGTAATAAATCACACAGCGCCACTAAACAACACCATTTACATTTTTACACCCTCAGACTTTGCACACTGTGAGATAACTGCCCCGTTTTGTGCTGCAGACTTTCAGACGCACACCAAAACTGCACTTTATAATTACTCCTTCATTAGCCTTAAAAAAGCATCATGGAAGCCTTCATTCATAATGACCAAATAGTTGATAGTCAGTGGCTAGGTGGGACATAGCAGGCTGAATCCCTACAGGTCAGATGTCTGATGGATGTTTATGAACCCTGTGCCACAGGGAGGCGCTGTAATGTAAAGTCATGGGCACAGGCACAGGATTTAAAGGTCCCATGGCATGAAATTTTCACTTTCTGAGGTTTTTGAACGTTAATGTGAGCTCCCCTACCTTGTTTAGCCCCCCCCCCCCCCCATGGTTAAAAGTTGCGAAATGTCTAAACTGAGCATTTGCGATCCTTTTCTGCATTACAAAAAATCGGAGCTCAAACGGGCGATTTTGAACAAGGCACCTTATTGACGTCAGATCGAAAAAAGAAATGCAAATGCAGTTCCACCCCCGTCTGTCTGTACTCAGCGTCTCTGTAAATCACGCCCAGAGAGTTTGGACTGTGAATGCGCTAGGCAATGTGAAATGCGTTTTTTTATTTGCCTGGAGGCACGTCCGAGTGTTTCTAGGCTCGGAAGTCCTTTATCTGAGCCTCTGGACCTTTGAACAGCAGTGGTTTAATTTTATTTTCTGTGGAAATGTGTTTATTTTTCAATGGAACGCTTCAAATCTCTCCCCCCCGTCCAAAAACACGGAAATGGATCAGCTGAGAGCTAGAGCGGAGAGCGGAGTGTTTGGCCACGCCCCCACCCTCTACTATTGGCCATCTCTTTTCTCCTCATTTGCATTCAAGCAACAACGCCCATTATGGCCTGTTCAGAGAGAAAAAAAATACTCTTTCTCATCTTATCTCTGTTTCTCATGCACTGAGTGTTGATTTTGAAGAAGGATTCATTTACAGTATTAGGGAACCATTAAGGAGCCATATAAAAGCATCAAGAAGTACCATGTCATGGGATCTTTAACATGAGATTTTCTCCTTCAGACTCTCCTATAGAACTTCATTCAGTGCCCAGCGCACTCAATGGGAAAATGCATGAATCAAATCAGGTAATAAAAGAATAAAAGAAAATATCTACATGCAAATGATACAGGTTTGTGCCCCCTATTGACCAACCCCACCCACGTCGTCTCCCAACATGTTCTGTTCTGAGAAGAGCTTATGCACTTGTCCACTTGGCCTGACCTTTTCCTCTCCACATAATACTGTTTGCAGACTAAATGGCTGTAATAAGCTGTCATTAGCAGTTCTGACATTAAAGTGAAGGGGGCAGAGGAGGAGAACACCCTTTGGCGCTGGTCCTTCTTTAGCTTATGCTCAGATTGGACCTCTAAGCTAAGGCTGGCTCACAGACATGAGACTCTCATGGACATCTGACTCTTTGAGGTTATATCAGAGGACAGGGAGGAGGGACAGCAGAGACAAGAGTCATAAAGATTAGTCTCAGATAGAGTGGGACTTCAATGTTTTATTTGATTTTTAGTATTCATAGGTGGAGGCAAACAATAACTAAGTGCACATTTCAGCCTTATCATCCAGGGTGGGTTTCCATTCCCCATATTAAACAAATAATCTTCCAGCTAGCAAGAACTCAATACTTAAAAAGATGCACTGTATACTAACAATTAAAGTTGCCCAAACTATAGAAAATATACTATAATATTATCACAGCTAGATACGCATTTGATTTAAAAAAAAGGGCAGGGCATGAATGAATCTTTCCTGAATGTCTTTAGAACGGTCTTGAGCTGTATCAGAACAAGTATAAGAGCACATAGACTAGAAGATTAGAACAGACAGAAGTGTAGCCCTCAGTGTGGAGCAGCGGAACCAGTGATCGAAGAGTTTAAAGGTCCCATGGCATGAAATTTTCACTTTCTGAGGTTTTTGAACGTTAATGTGAGCTCCCCTACCCTGTTTAGGCCCCACCCCCCATGGTTAAAAGTTGTGAAATGTCTAAACTGAGCATTTGCGATCCTTTTCTGCGTTACAAAAAATCGGAGCTCAAACGGGCGAGTTTGAACAAGGCACCTTATTGACGTCAGATCGAAAAAAGAAATGCAAATGCAGTTCCACCCCCGTCTGTCTGAACTCAGCGTCTCTGTAAATCACGCCCAGAGAGTTTGGACTGCGAATGCGCTAGGCAATGCGAAATGCGTTTTTTTATTTGCCTGGAGGCACGTCCGAGTGTTTCTAGGCTCGGAAGTCCTTTATCTGAGCCTCTGGACCTTTGAACAGCAGTGGTTTAATTTTATTTTATGTGGAAATGTGTTTATTTTTCAATGGAACGCTTCAAATCTCTCCCCCGTGCAAAAACAAGGAAATGGATCAGCTGAGAGCTCTGAGCTCTGAGCGGAGAGTTTGGCCACGCCCCCACCCTCTACTATTGGCCATCTCTTTTCTCCTCATTTGCATTCAAGCAACAACGCCCAGAATAAAGAGTTTGAGAGAGATATTTATGACTCTTTCTCATCTTATCTCTGTTTCTCATGCACTGAGTGTTGATTTTGAAGAAGGATTCATTTACAGTATTAGGGAACCATTAAGGAGCCATATAAAAGCATCAAGAAGTTCCATGTCATGGGATCTTTAATTGGTCGTAGCATAACAACAGTGGAACATCTTACCCACTCACAAATACACCGAGCACACAAATGTTCTGCACGCCTATCAGAATAGACCTCAACAACTGAGGGATTGCATAATGTAATAAAAGAAAGTACTATGATTAAATGTTGAAAATTGCATTCTATTGTCTAAATAGTGTTCTTAATCATCATGGCAGCGTAATCAGCATCAAGCATCGAGTCTATTCCTTAGTATCGAAATCATGTTTTAGTATTGTGACATCACTAGTTCCAGCTCCAGAATTCTAAAAAATATGTATAGTATATGTGAAAATGTCACTGTTTATTATGCTGCTGTGCCTTTAAGATGCACTTTAAGAAGTCCTGAAGACAAGCGCACAGTACACGGAGCGAACCTGTTCTGAATCTTGTTTATTATAATTTGTTGTGCTGTATAACAGTTGTAGAGTGTGTATTTCTCTGTTGTGTAAAGTTTTCTGGTCCATGGCTCACATCCTCCTTTAACCACACACTCAACAGCGTAATTACCCATGATGTCATGAGACGGTCTCAGATGCCCCTAGTGGACTGAAATCACCTTTATATTTATAGCCCTGCCTTTATATTGCACAATTCACGTTTTTGTAGTTTTCATCTCAATAACTTAACTTATTAACTTATTAACACTTAACTGATGTAAAACTATAAATTATAGGGTACATTTGGGCAGCAGGAGCTCAGTTGGTAAAGCGTATGGCCACTGATCCAAAGGTTGGCGGTTCAGATCCTGCTCTCGACATAAACGTCATTGGTTGAGTGGTCACATCCACTGACCCATAGGTTGGCAGAGTGATTCCAGCTCCCACAGATGAATACTGTTGTTGTGTCCTTTATCAAGACAATTACTGTAATTTCCGGACTATAAGCCGCTATTTTTTTCTCACACTTTGAACCCTGTAGCTTTTACAATGATGCAGCTAATATATGGACAGATTATTTGCTTATCAACACAGTGGATGCGCGCTCAGCCTGAGTGCAGAAAGCACCGCTGTCTGTGCAGTGAACATGAAGTTACACTAGCGAGCGCTGTCAGCACTAAAACAGTTTATCTCTATGTGATAAAATAAGTTCTGATGCTGAATGAACATTAGTGAGTGGGATACGTCTTAATGACCCATTTGCGTTAAATGCAGGTGAGTGTGTAAATGACGAGAAAAAACGTCTCAAACTTCAGTAGCCGGACATCCACTCATACCTGATGGATACAACTACCCCAATCCCCGGGAGAGCCTGAAACCTGCTGAAATCCTACGAGACACGGACATGATCCCAGACACCGACATGATCCCAGACACCGACATGATCCCAGACACCGACATGATCCCAGACACTGACATGATCCCAGACACGGACATGATCCCAGACACTGACATGATCCCAGACACTGACATGATCCCAGACACCGACATGATCCCAGACACCGACATGATCGTAGACACTGACATGATCCCAGACACCGACATGATCCCAGACTCCGACATGATCCCAGACTCCGACATGATCCCAGACACCGACATGATCCCAGACACCGACATGATCCCAGACACCGACATGATCCCAGACAGGACAGTGGCTCTTACTGCAGGAGACGTGCAGAGCGTGAAATGACGGGTGCAAGAGCGAGACAGACAGGTGAAGAGACGACGCGCCGAGGAAGATGGTAGTTTGATTTAGTTTTGAACTGTTATTTTGCGCTTCATGCACACACCCTCCTCATGGAAAACACACAAAGAAATGCATATGATACAGCGTTGACGTTAAAGGCAATCACTCTGGCTGTTAAAGAAGGAAATAGAGCTGCTGCATGTGAGTTTGGCATCAGAGTCGATGGTGAGACGTTGGCGACGGCAGCGTGACGAACTGACTCAATGCAAAAAGACGACAAAAGCTTTCAGAGGCAATAAAAGCAGATGCTCCCAACTTGAGATCGTTCTTGAAGACGTGGACACCTGCGGCTTATAGACAGGTGTGGTCTATATATGTACAAAAATAAAATTCTTTGAAAATTTAGTTGATGCGGCTTATATTCAGGTGCGCTCAATAGTCTGGAAATGACGGTAACCCACGTTGCTGTGTCTGTGTACACTGGTGTATGAGTGTGTGTGAATGTGTGTGTGATTGGTTGGGTAGTTCCTTGATGTAAAGCACTTTGAGTGCCTTGAAGGTGGAATAGCGCTGTGTACATTCACCAAATAAATATTTCTCACAGTTACAATCCCACCAAGAGTTAGAAAAACATTATAACTTTAAACTGTGCAGTACATCCATGACAGACTGTAGTTTGAGGTGTGGTTTTGTTGGCAGTGCAAACATAGAGCCTCTTGTGATCGGAGCTGTCACTTGATCTATACATGCTCCTTATTGATACTATTGATACTGATGTCATCAGCATTCCATACAGGTGTGATGCTAACTGTAAGCATTGGTTTGTCTTAGGCTCTTTTACTGAAGTTAAAGGGATATGCCACCCCCAGGTCAAACTTGGGCATCTCCCCACAGTCCAGAGACTAAAATAAGTGGTGGAAAGCGTTTTTCTGGTGACCCAGCCATTGTCCAGGTCTGTCAGCACTGACCGCCGCGGTATCTGCAGCTACTCCGCGTTAGACTGGAGTCTAACGGCGCCAGAGAAAGATTTCGGCCAAAAGGAATTAATTTGCTCGATGTGTTTCCCAATTACTTTGTGTGTAGTGCGCATTCATATCGAGTGCAAATAAATGTGCAAATCAACATGGAGAGCTTGACTTGGTCATTTTGGGTGGGAACTATTTTTCAGTGCGGAAAAACACAGCCGAAGCACACACCACGCTGCGTAACAGGGAAACTGCCTTCCTGGTGCGTAACAGGGATTCCCCTGTCAGCGTGGTGTGTGCTTTGGCTGTGTTTTTCCGCACTGAAAAATAGTTCCCACCAAAAATGACCAAGTCAAGCTCTCCGTGTTGATACCGCGGCGGTCAGTGCTGACAGACCTGGACAATGGCTGGGTCACCAGAAAAACGCTTTCCACCACTTATTTTAGTCTCTGGACTGTGGAGAGATGCCCATGTTTGACCTGGGGGTGGCATATCCCTTTAAACTTTAATCTGATCTTATTTTAACACAATCTGACCAGAAAGAACTGGAATTGCAACAGGTGATTTGTGTGGTTTAACAAGTCCCTGTCAAATAACATGACACTCACAAGCTAGCTAGCATTAGCCAACACTTTTTCCAGTTAGTTACTTTTTAAAAAAAGTTGAAAATCAAACTCCTAAACAGGACCATGGACACTCATATTGCTCACAGGCTCCTGAAAATTAGTTGGCTATCCATTTTATACATTTTTCTTGACTTATCAAGCTATATTTAATTGTTTTTTTTTAAGTTTTTTTTTAACAATGTTTGCTAATGTGTGCATTGTGTCACCATGGTAACTGCTGATCATTCTGCTATAGACATACATGTGGAACACCCCCAGTGCAAAGTATCAATATATCTCAATCCCTGCCACCTGGGACTAAAGTCCACCACTGCTGCAAGTCCTTGAGTGATATGATACTCATGACTTCCTTCATCAGAAACATGCCTGAGGTTTGAGATGTCTCCCATGCATGTTTGAGTCATCTAACAATCTCTTTCAGACGCTATTCCAAGCCTCCTTACGGTTAACTGTATGATCCTGCCCAGTGTTCAGAAGTCTACATGCCTTGTAACCTTGTAAGCATAGTGGCATCACCTTGTCTCCATGGAGATAGATAAGTTTAATGCCATTATGTGGAACCTTCCATGCAAAGCAATACAGTGTGGTGGTCTCTACTAGGGTAGATTTTGATACCAAGGAATATTGACTCAACACTCAATAACAAATCCAACACTATAATAATAATAATAATAATAATAATAATAATAATAATAATAGTGATAAAAGGAGAAGTTCAATTTGTCAACTGGACAAAGTTTGTTTGGTTGAAAACGTTTCGCCGCTCATCCAAGACAGTGAGGACAGTGAGGTTCAGATCTTAGCCAGGGAAAAGAACTGGTTTGAGAGGGGAGTTAAAGAGGCAATTTTTGTCAAAAAAGAGAATCCGCCGTTAAACAGAAATGGGGGAGTTAGACATAACTTGTCTCCCATCTATAATTCGATTCTTAAACCAAGTCAGAACAGACGAAAGAAACATTAGGGCAGACAAGTCAGGGACAGAGGGGTGGAGACGGTCGTTAGTCTGAATAGAGATGCTAAACTATACGCCAGAGAAATTCAAATAACAAAAAGGAACAAATGAGTTGAGATAGTTTCAGAGCTATTTCAGTGCAGTGAGCTCCACCTAGGGCTGAATAGAGATGCTAAACAAGACGCCAGAGAAACAAAAGATACAGGTTAGTTGCGATATTTTCAGAACGATTTCAGTGTAGGGAGCTCCTCCCTGCAGCTAGATATAAACAGGGACCAACCAGCACTAGAACCAGAACTGAAGAAGCCTCTCGGATGAGCGGCGAAACGTTTTCAACCAAACAAACTTTGTCCAGTTGACAAATTGAACTTCTCCTTTTAGCATGGATCCTACCTGGACGACTGAGGGACTTTTCCCGCAATAATAATAATAATAAATTGATATATAATGATATATATAATATTGATACCTGACAACCCTGGTCCCTCCACGAGACAAGTGACACAGAACACCTTTAAACTGCTTGTTTCACTGGAGTTTTGTTATCACTTGTTATCTTCATAGTCACATTCTATTTCAAAAGCAAAGTGCTTAACCTGCATGGGGCAGAACATAGATAAACACTGGGACAGTTTATGGATAGGAGCTCTCATTAGACTAAGATTAGGGGAAGATTGGACAAGCATTTGGAGCTAATGATACCACCTTTGATGAGCTGAGAATGACCGTCATATACAGTACCGTGTGAACATGTCCTAAACATCTCAAAGTACTGTGGTTTCTCTAGTATTTTTTATGATCATGTCTGGTGCAGTTCAAAGTACAGATAACAGGTTTTCTTGGGTTTATTATTACTGCTGGTGGGAAATTTTTCTCACAGTTTAACATCAGTTAAGGGGCAGTCTGTGGAAAAAAGTTGAGAAGAAAAGTACAAAAATACATGAAGTAGCAGTGAATTCTAAAATGGAATACTTGTACATGGAACATTCCATCTAAACTGCAGGAACAATTTACGTGCAAATAGCACCATTTTCTCACAGTTTAACCTTTGATAATGCAAAATGTCTGTTCTGCAATTTAGTAAAAAATTTTGTCAACACTATGGTTGCTAGGTAACAGTTATGGAATTCCATTTAATTATGTCATATCTGCTGCCGGTGTCCAACTGAAAATGATAAACTTCGCCAGAATAAAAACGAAATAAATAAATAAATAAAAAGGCCAGTATTTGAGCAAAATCTTAGTTATAATAATGTTAAATAAGTGTAGTTTTACGTGTCATATTGCAGTTTTGATGCTCTTTCCAGCTCATATCCAGGCTGGACCGACGGCAGCACAAAGACCTGATAGCTCTAAGATCTGAGGCAGAGGAGATGAAGTCCTCTGTGGCTCTTCAGTCAGCATGAGGCACGTTTGATTCTCCAAGATGGAAGTTGTGAAGGGTCAGTGCTCAAGCCCAGTGGACAGATGCATTCTCCGTGGGGTTTGGGCTTGTCAGATGTAGGGCCTTGAACTGCTGTCGAAATGCAGTGGATGCCAATCATAGACTGCATTGTCCTTGTGATACAATCTAGAGCCCCATTCACACACAGGTCCCAGTAAAGTGTCAGGTTCAAAATGCCAGAACCCTCAGCGCTGAAGCCCGCTCACACATGCACCAGTCCCCTTAAAGGTCCTACATTACACAAAACTGACTCATGTGAGCTTTAAAGCCTCAGTGTGTTCGTGGCGCATAGGTGGATGGTGCTATTGCACTTTCTGTTTTAGCTATGGCAGACCTCGAGGGTCACCCAGACGCGCCGTAACGCGAACAGCTCTCGTACCCGCGCACGAGCCGCGCGCCGCTACTGTATAAATAAAACGCGGTCCCGTTTTTTTTTTTTTTTTTTCTCATGAAAACACACATTCCCGATCATGTACCATGACACTCTACACATTAAATTAAACCTTACAGTCTCCTCTTTTTGACTATGCAATTCATTTCCCAGCACAACAAGCACATGGGGCTTTTATACGGAAAAGTTTAGCTTACCTTAGAATGCTTTGCACAGGTCAAACTCTGTATTTCACCATAAACTTGCTCTCAATTTGTCCGTAAGGATCCAGCAAATAAAATCCAGTAAAACAATTTAGTCCAAAACACGTGTTAGATCCATTACGACGTGTGATCCGGCAGCATGCTTGTGTTGTTTACCCAAAACCACGAGCCTTGCCGAAGGCGAAGGCGGAGCCCAAATGTCCTTCTGCGGCTCTCGTATTCAAAATGGCTGCCTCTGCATGGGGAAGATCCCCCTTTTATGTGACTATATCTAAGTCCAAAAGAATACTTTGATTTCATGATGGAAGTGAAAAGGCTTGGAAAACACTGTATTTTTGAATGGGTATCTTCAATTTCAGTAATTAACGGGTAAAAATCTTACACACTGTCCCTTTAAAGGTGATTTGTCTAACTTTTCTGGTGGAGGATCCGCCAAATGCTTTTCTCCATGGAGATTGTTTTGTTTGAATGTTTCACAGTATGGCATTAAACCTTTCTATCTTCAAGGAAACCAAACCCGACCAAGTTACAGGTCAAATCTGTAGAGAGGCACCCCACTCACAGTCAGTCTAAGTATTTATGAGCTATAAAAGCACCTGTAATTGAATACATGTAAGGTAGCTCTGTTTGACTTCACACTGTGGAACATTCTATAGGCATCTCCATAGAAACAAGCAGGTGGCGGACACTCCACCAGAAAATGTATACAATGCACCTTTAAGTCATGTTATAATGTTATTCTCCCCTCAAAAACATAACTGGAGTTGTATTTTGTTTCATTTGCACATTACATGAGTGATCCTGGATTCTTAGTTTATCTACATCACCGGAGCTCAAAATACTCCACCTTGTAATGACAAGTGGTAGTTTTAAAGCTACTGTAACTGCAGTACTTTAGCCTCAGTTGAACTAGTTTACTTTCCTATGCCCCAGAATAGCTTTAAGTTGTTATGAATATTCTTTGTTCTACCTTTCGCACAGTGAAGACTGTCAGTAGAAAGTCTGTGTGCACTAAGAAGAGACAGGCTGAAACAACAGCTGTAACTTCAAGTGATCCATGGCTAAAATAATCACATTGCATATCCTTTGTTTTCAGTTTGAGAAAATAACTCAAAAGCCTAAATATGCCAAAAGCCTAAATACAGTGGTACCTCACCTTACGAAAGACCCAACAAATGAAAAATCCAAGTTACGAAACGCCTTCACGTTAAATTTTGGTCTCTAGATATGAAAGAAAATTCAACGAAACGCGAAATCTCAAAAATTCAAATAATGCGCGCTCAGCCACACACACATTATACGCTTTTCTCAGACTGGATTTAAACTTTTCTCACATTTGTGTCTCGTTTAAACACTCAAACTTTCATAGATTTTCAACAAAATGTATTAATAGTGAAGTGTGGGGGGAAGGGGGAGGGCGGAGAAGTGTGCGCGTGGACACGTGTGTGATAGCGCAGCATGACCCGGCGCGGGGCTGCGAGCACAAGACCCGTGCTCAAACCGTGCCTCCTCTAGACCAGGTCTAAACCAGGTCTAAACCAGGTCTAAACCAGGATTAAACCACCACGGCTCTTACCTGCGTTCGTTCATGCGCTCGGACTGCGTGCGGTCCCGAGGGGAGGCACATCCCCTCCCCTCCTCGCTGCTCGCCTCAGCCGTGACTCGTGAGGTACACCGGCAGAGCTAGCATGAAACCAGGAAATAGACCCGCACGCGTTGGTTTAATCCTGGTTTAGACCTGGTTTAGATCTGGTCTAGAGGAGGCACGGTTTGAGCACGGGTCTCGTGCTCGCAGCCCCGCGCCGGGTCATGCTGCGCTATCACACACGTGTCCGCCCTCCCCCTTCCCCCCACGCACGCAGTCGCTGCTCACCTCAGCTGTGACTCGTGAGGTACACCGGTGCTGCTGCTAATAGCAGAGCGAGCACGAAACCAGGAAATAGACCCGCACACGGCGCTTTAATCCACCTGGTCTAGTCCTGGTTTAGTCCAGGTCTAGACCTGGTCCAGTCCTGGTTTAGTCCAGGTTTAGTCCTGGTCCAGTCCAGGTATAGACCTTGTTTAGACCTGGTTTAGTCCACGTTTAGTCCTGGGTCTACAGTCTCTTAGCCAATTAGGATGCAGAACACAATGTTACACTATAAAAAAAAATAAAAAAACTTGGAATGGGGCCTTGGAGCAAATCAGGCCTTTTCCATTGAAATAGCTACTCAACTTACGAAAAATTCACGTTACGAAACCACTTCTGGAACGAATTAATTTCGTAATGTGAGGTACCACTGTATGCAGTTTGTGTGTTAAACGTGTGGCGTGTTTGTGATGAAGAACATTATGGCATAGATCAGAGATGGTCATTTTCAAACACATAAACCCTCCCCACATATTAACAATAATTGTAATAATAAATAATAAATTGCTAGATCAAAAATACAGGAAACCAGCTCTGGCTTGCCCTGTTCTTAAAAAATACAGACTGTGAGTGTGAATGGAGCTCAGGCCATCATGGGTACACTTTGTATTATTCAGCAGTGATTCAAAGACTTTTTTATGCAGTGAAACTTTCCTCTGTCAAGACGAGACAGACAGACATTTTAGTTAAACTTCATAAATCTGCTCCTGAAGATGGAAATAACCATTAGAGAAGCAGTGGATGTGGACGCTTCACTGCTGTTCCCTCTTTCCTCTGTCAGCCTCACTCACACACTTCAGATGAACGGACAGCGCTGTCAAGATGAGAAGCGCTTTGTGTTGTTCATGACGTTCCAGCATATGTTGTTATAATTTCAGATGGAGATATGAGAGAGTCACTGTTATATCCAAACTTATAATTCACATATGTTGAATTTTATAATATAAATGGACTCCACAAATTTCACTTAAAAAAAACATTTGACTTCAAGTTTTAAAGGTCCCATGGCATGAAATTTTCACTTTCTGAGGTTTTTGAACGTTAATGTGAGCTCCCCTACCCTGTTTAGGCCCCCTTTCCCCATGGCTAAAAGTTGCAAAATGTCTAAACTGAGCATTTGCGGTCCTTTTCTGCGTTACACAAAACCAGTGTTCAAACGGGCGAGTTCGGACAAGGCACCTTTTTGACGTCAGATCGGCAAATGCAGCTCCAGCCCCTCCCTCTGTCTCCGCTCAGCGTCCCTGTATGTGAATGTGACTGTGAATGCGCTACGCAATGCGAAATGCGTTTTTTTATTTGCCTGAAGGCACGTCCGAGTGTTTCTAGGCTCACAAGTCCCTTACCCGACCCTCTGGACCTCTGAAATACCAGTGGTTTAATTTTATTTTCTGTGTAAATATGCTTTTTTTTCATTACAAAGTCTCCCATCTGTCTTCCTGTGTTAAACACGGAAGAGAGGAGACAGCTGCGCCGAGCTGCGCCGAGCTGCACCGAGCTGCGCTTCGAGCGGGGGAAACCCGCCCCCCCGCTCCTTAGCCAATCTCTCTGTCCTTCTCATTTGCATTTTAGACACATATCTAGCCTCATGAAGACTGTCAGAGTCATATCTCATGCACTGAGTGTTGATTTTGAAGAAGGATTCATTTACAGTATTAGGGAACCATTAAGGAGCCATATAAAAGCATCAAGAAGTACCATGTCATGGGACCTTTAAGCAACTATAGTTAAAATAAGAAATGTGCAGCTTTGTGTCAAAAATGCCTATAAAGTGTGTGCTGCCCTTAGTGACCTCAGCAGGGGCGGAGTTGTGTGGATTAGACCAATGTTCTGTACACAGCATTAGAACACAGATCAGAAAGCAGCATATGAGCCCTTTAATCATTTTGGATGTTGAACTATAAAACATGGAACACACTTCTGTTCACAACGCCACACACTCGTTCAGTCCAGAGTGAGCAGAGCTGTGGTGAGTCCAGTCTGCAGCTGTGGGGAGTCCAGTCTGCAGCTGTGGTGAGTCCAGTCTGCATGGGACAAAGAGGTAACAGCAGCAGCTCAGACACTACCAGCATGACCACATACATGCCTCTCGAAAGTACTAATACACCTTGAACATGTTTACATGTTTACAACCATAAACATGAAGATTTTATTTTGAATTTTTTACTGAAAGTTCACACACGTACCAGACAACTGTGAAGTGAAAGCAAAATGATACATGATTTTGTTATTTTTCAAAAAATAGAAAACCAAAAAGTCGGACATGCACAAGTATTCATACAGCATGAGTTCATACTTTGTGGAACCCCCTTTTGCTGCAATAACAGCAGCGATTCTTTTGGGGTATAACTCTACAAGATTTGCACATCTAGACATTGAAATTTTAGCCCATTCCTCTTTACAAAACAACTCACGCTCTGTCCAATTAGATGGAGAGCGTTTGTGAACAGCAGTTTTCAGGTCTTTCCACAGATTTTCAGTGGGATTTAGGTCTGGACTTTGACTGGGCCAGACTAACACATGAATATGTTTTGTTTTAAACCATTCCATTGTAGATTTAGCTTTGTGTTTAGGGTCAGTGTCCTGCTGGAACATAAATCTTTACCACAGCCTCAATTCTCTTGCTGACTCTAGCAGATTTTCCTCCAAAATGTCCCTCTATTTGGCTCCATCCATCTTCCCAACTATTCTTACAATCTTCGGTCTGTTAGTTTAGGTGGACGGCCGTGTCTCGGTAAGTTCGCAGTGGTGCCATACTCTTTCCATTTCCGAATGATGGATTGAACAGTGCTCTATGAGATGTTTACATCTTGGGAAATCTTCGTATAACTTAACGCTGCTTTACACTTCTCCACAACTTTATCTCTGCTCCCTTGCTCCCTGACCTCTCTGGTGTGCTCTTTGGCCTTCATGATGCTGTTGAGTGGCCAATACACTCCAGCCATAGCTCTAAGGCCCTCAGGAACAGCTGTAATTATACTGAGAGGTGATTACACACTGGTGGCCCCTATTTAATGGTTTGGACAAGGTATGAACATTCAGCAGTCATTAGGTATGTTTTAGGCTACGTCCACACGACAACGCTCCCTTTTTTTAATGTGGGTTGGAAAAAATACGCGTCCACACACGTGTCGGATCAGTAAATATTTGCGTCCAGGCGAAAACGGAGTGCTGAGTGAAAACGACGTAATACATATGCCACACCGATATGTGGCGCTGTAAACAGGAAACAGCCAGAGCCCCCAGACATGCAATACTACAGAGTGCATGCACATAAAGTCCTTTCTCTTCTAGAAACAAGCAAACACGTGTACTTTAGAGACCATCAACAAATGCAAAATTATTTCATCCCCCTGCTCCACCAACATAGCAGTGACATCCTCCAGTAATGTGAAGATCATTTGTTGACGGTCCCTAACACAGACGGAAACCACAGAATGAAGCAGAGTTTTTGCCTATAAATCGATATCGATTGTTTTATTAGATAGACATTAACAAGTAGAGCTCTCGTTAACCTTGGTCGTGTTATTTAGGTAAAATGCTTCTTTGGATCTTAATACGGGAATGTTAAAACCCGAATATCAAGCGAATGTCAAACATCGAGCCAACTTCATTACGCTGAGTCCTGCCCAAGCATACTCGGACATTATGTTAAAGGCAATTTAATGCACTCAGAAAAAGCAGTATGAATACTAGTGCATGCCCCACTTTTCACTTTAACTGTCACTTTAAAATAATAACAAAATCATGTATCATTTTGCTTTCACTTCACAGTTGTCTGTTACTTGTGTGTGAACTTTCAGTAAAAAAATTCTAAATAAAATCTTCATGTTTATGGTTGTAAACATGTAAAAATGTGCAAAAGTTCAAGGTGTATTAGTACTTTCGAGAGGCACTGTACACTCTGCAATGCATGTTTGATGGTTGATCCCTACGACCCCTCACTATTCACAGCAGGGCTGGACTGGGACAAAAAAACGGCCCTGGCATTTTTGGCTCAGAACGGCCCCTCATAATTGGTGGAGCACAACAGACTAATTTATGTATGTTGTTCCCCAAAGTAATGTATTTTACTATTGTTACGTCTTGGCCGAGGGGAAACACCTTCTTCACTACAGGGTTTGTATCATCTCTCTACCTCGAAAAACTGTTGAACTATCTAAACCATCAAAACATTTAGTATCTTTAGGTTACGTTTTTATTTTTGATAATGATCAGATAAATCTCATACTAAGGCAGCACGAGGCAAGACAAGATGTCTGAGCGGAAGTAACGATGCTCTCACTTAAGGTCGCTTAAATCGGCCCATTCGATGTATGATGTGTGTGGAATTTGTTGTTTATCAAAAAAAGTCTGACCAATGTGGATGCCCCCAGTGGAGTCAGTAGTGTGGAAACATTTACATGATTAAAAGCTTTCTTGTTAACCTAAAGTGTATTCTTAGACTTAGACAAGCTTTATTGATCCACAAGGGAAATTGTTTTGGGTACAGTAGCTCACTCATCAAATATAATATATGATATATGATATATAACAGAGGGTAAAAGAACAAAAAGAAAAATAGATGGAAAAGCAACCAAAGAGCAATAGACCTGTGTCAGATGAGACACAATTATATACATAAGATAATGGTAATAAATATATATGTACAATCAGATTTAAATAGAAAAGTAGTAGTCAAATATAAAATACAGTATCAAATATAATGTACAGTACCAGCTGTATACAGGTGTAGAGAGTATTATCTATTCAATCAACATGGTTTGTTGTTTAGACTCGATGTAAATATAATCAAACAAATAGACCGCTGTAGATTGCCATCTGAACATTTATTTTTTTTAGTTTGCTGCCCACTAACTAGTTAACTAAGTTTCCAATCCACTTACTGTGTGCTGAAGTGGGCTAATATCATGAGGGAAACAATAAATGATTAAATGATTTAGGGTGACCTTGTTGTAACCATGAACATGGATTTTTGTTAATATGAATTATGTTCTTAGTAGAGGCACATAATCACTAGAGCTTTTACAACATAGTCCGGGCTAGTACACCACTTATTCATGCCATTTTTGCGACCACACCCCCAGGCGAAATTCGCCTCACACTTGGATTTCGCCCTGCGGAAACAAAGCGTTTTTCTCATTGAATCTACATTCACGTAGGTCACCTATTTTGGCTTCAAAACAGCGAACTTTGCCGAAAATTTGCCGTTTTCTATCCATGCGGCATGTCTGTCCATCACCTAACATCCATCCCGGTATTATCCTAACATTACTACCTTCTTACCTGCTCTCTGGCGGCTCCTCTCCATGTCCACCTTCAGCCTGGTCTGCAGAGGACGTGGAGGCTCCAGCAGCTCCTCCAGAGTGAGGCTTTTTAATCTTTTCGCCCGCTAATTCTCCGCACATCCTTTCTTGCGCGTTTCTGTGTTTGCCCGCTCATTCGCTCAACAGTATGATTATGAAACTGGCGGGGTTCAGCGCAGAGAGAGGGGTGGGACCGCTTTCTATATCCTGATTGGTTTAGTCCACTGTCTATATTGAAGATGGACCAATGGACCGCCTCCTTTAAATTGTGGGCCGGTGACCGGGCTCTAAGTAAAAAAAAACAAAAAAAAAAACAGCACGGGTACCGGCCCCCGAGGACTGTCGGCCCACCGGGAAAATGCCCGGTGTGCCAGATGGCCAGTCCAGGCCTGATTCACAGAGAAAATCAAACTGGACACTAATTTGTATTGTGTCTTTCAGATGTGGAAGACATCTCCTCTGCAAAATTCTCATATCATTCAGAAGAATTTCTTTTAGCTGAGATGCAGTTTGGTGCTTCAATTGTTGATTCTGCAGAAATCCACACTCTTTCTCAGTCCGTTTATTTTGACATGCATGGGCCATGTGTCTCTGTGATTGGTTAATACGCCCCCTGGGGACACAGGATATGGTTCCAGAGACACTGGTCTTAGTAGAGTTTATAGCAGAGTTTAGTGAGTGTGAGTGTTTGTGGGTGGACAGGTGACAGGGGATGTGCTCCACCTCCACACACATCTACTCACCACATTTTGCATATCAACGAAGAAATCTGGAAATTAGCACTGTGCTAAATCCGGCATATTTACGTCGGTTTGTGTGATCTTATACAAATTGTGCGTTCATTAATATGCATTGTCCCTTCCCAATAAACGAATAAATAAATAGCTTTTGAGCTGAAGGTTCAAACTAGAGAGCAGCCCAAATGTGCTGATTTATTTTTTGTATTTTACGCTTCCGTACTGAAGAGATGAGAGCCAGATAATCAATGAACAATGTACTGCATGTACTGTGTGTACTGTACTGCTTACGCTGCTTCCTCATACATATATTTGAACCAGCAATTTGTCCTTAAAGCATAATATTCCTCCACAAACAAAACTGGTCCTCTGAATGTTTTTGAGGCTGTAGTTCAGACACTGATCACAAGTGCTACATTAGCTTTCTCATACCTGGAGCCTGTCCCTCACACAGGGCCTGTGCCTGTGAGGAGCTGGAGCTCTGCTCTCTGGGTAATATGTCCACACTAGGGGTGTAAAGATTAACTGATTTGGATCGGTTATCGGTCTGTGACCTCTGCGATCTGAGTGTACCGGTCAGCGGAGTCCGGATCGGTCCAAATTCACTACGAAAGGTCCGATACACCGGATTTACAGCCAAGAATCGGTTTGCTACCTCCTGAGCGGTCTCTCTCATGGGGCAGCAGCCGCGCTGTGTGTGTTTGCGTTCTTTCGCGAACGGTGGGTGGTTCACTTACCTGAGGTTGAAGCTTATTGGCTGGTTAACTGCCAATCATGCGAGCGGCGCGGGCTGTATGCGGAAGCGAGCACAAAATGTTTGCACTGTATAGCCGTGTCCCAATTCGCATTGTGCGGAGGGCGGGTTTCCCGCTGCCTACGTCGTGTCTCATCAGGAGATCTACTCTATCGGTAAGCTAAGCTAAGTTTCCTTTTATTGAGCTGTGGTTAAATTAATTTGGTGCGCTACCGCTATTTATGCACATGGTTCGTATGCGTGGTTAACTTTTGTGCCAGTGTTGTGTCGCGTTGATAAAACTTTCACTGTCGGTCTGATGTTTCACGGCTCAGTAGTCTGCATAGCAGCTATAGACCATAACAATTGTATGATACTAGCGTTTTTATTGTCACGGTTAGTGGATTGGGTGATTTATTTAGACAACATTCATGTATTGGCAATGTATATTTGATTTGGGCTAAAATTGACTTGGCTAATTTACTTTTGTGTGGAAAATACAATGTATAATCAGAATTGGTGCATTTCTGTATTTAGATACATATAATTACAGGCATAAAAAGACATGTTGGATTTAACATGCTAGTGTTTTCTATAACTGCCTAGTAATATCTATCTTCTTGTCAGTGATATGTTGCACTTTTACAGTTACTGAAACTGTGACTGAAGCACTAATTCATTCAGATGTTTGCCTTTAATAGGCAACTTGCTTGTTTTATAACTACTTTTTTAGTTTTGATATCTAACCTTATTGTTTTGTGTTGCTTGAGGGAAGGAATGTGTTGTATTTTAAGTATGAGCAGAGTTTTTCACTAGGCCTGGTGTATTGTCTGTCGGACACTAAATAAACAAAAGGATACTATTTTGAAATTTCATTTTTGTTTCTCTCCTTTTCTTCTCAATAACTTTAAAGCACTTGGGAGTAAAGTTGTCAATTTGTATTGAATCGAAATTAACCCAATCGGATCGGATCGAATCGTATCGAATCGAATCGTACTGGATCGTTTACTAATTTTATGATTCGTCCCTGAATCGAATCGTAGCCTCTGAATCGAGATTCGAATCGAACCGTTTTGTGAGTGAAAGATTCACACCCCTAGTCCACAGGTAATCAGAGATGCTCTGAAAGCACTGCCTCTGTGTGTGTGTGTGTGTGTGTGTGTGTGTGTGTGTGTGTGTGTGTGTGTGTGTGTGTGTGTGTGTGTGTGTGTGTGTGCAGGCTCTGTTGTGTTCTGAGGACTGGCTGGAGGTGCCTGGAGCTCCCATTTAAATGTTTCCTAATTATATTCCCAGGAAAGACAGTCATTAGTGAAAAGCACACTTAGAGGTTTGTTTAGCTAAGACCACGGTGCAACAGCACAAAACCAAACCTAATTAACACGCCAGAAACAAAGGACCAAAACAAGCCACATTTATTCAGCCAAAAAGCAAACACCATATCTATTCATCTATTAAAGAACAACTATGTAATCTTTCCGGCGGATGATTCCCATTTAATACTTTCATCTTCGTGGAGACAAGCAGGTGGCAACTAAAACAGACATTCATAGACGCAAAACTCCGCAGCTCTGCCCGTTGCTAAAAGTCGATCGCTTGGCACCGATGTTACCTGGAGTTACGTCAAATGGAACGCTCCTTCACACACGAATGATGAAACAATTCACCATGTTAAACTACAGAACATGTTTATTTCATGATGTTTCTGTTGTGTATCTGCTCTTTTCACAGTCACATGTAACAGCGGAGGTCCAAGTGCCTGATCACGAGAACTAATGCAACTACAACAACTACTACTGCTACTACTATTACTATTTTTATGAGAGTGCACAGATTTTTACTCACATTATCTGTATATAAATTGTAAAAAAAACGCTGCTGTACGTCTGAAATGCGTTAAAATGAGGTATCTAGAGTGCATTTATTTTCTGTACAAATCATGTGTTGATAAAAGCTCGTACTCACCTGCGATCAGGCAGGATGGGAACCCTCCAGCCCTTGATGAAGCTCAGGTTGTAGTCACTAAGCTCCACCAGCAGGGGGAGTTTGGGCACCCACACGGTGAGCTCCAGCGGTGCGCTCAGGTGCTCGTAGCTGAATATGACCCTGGCGTTCATGGAGCCGCGCGTCTCCTTCCCGTTCACGAACACATAGTCACAGTTCATGGATACCTGCGGGGTCAAGAGGTCAAAGGTCAGAAGTGTCGCCATGGTAATGTCCAGAGATACGACGGGGCGTGTCCAGCAGAGCGCACACATAACTCACCACACCGTTCAAGGCTGTGAGCTCCAAGTCTGTACAAGAAACTGTTAATGGGCTAGAGACATGCTTTTGTTTACACAGTCCGGACAGGGCTTTTTTAAAAAGTGGGAATAAACACCTAACTCCGCCCACAACGACATTTCAAATAGAGCTGCTAAAATGGGCGGGGTCTGGAGGACTACAGGGGGGGACTAAAGGGGGGAGTTAGGGGTTTAGGGTTGGGGTCTAGGCCTGTAACAAAAATTATTTTATGTGACTGACTGAAAATGCCAAGAGCAGATTGAACCCCCCCCCCCCCCAAAAAAAAAATAAATAAATAAAAAAATTCTAAATCTAAATTAAAGATCCCATGGTACTTCTTGATGCTTTTATATGGCTCCTTAATGGTTCCCTAATACTGTAAATGAATCCTTCTTCAAAATCAACACTCAGTGCATGAGAAACAGAGATAAGTTGAGAAAGAGTAATTTTTGTCACTCTGAACACTCTATAATGGGCGTTGTTGCTTGAATGCAAATGAGGAGAAAAAAGCTGGCCAATAGTAGAGGGTGGGGGCGTGGCCAAATGCTCCGCTCTCTGCTCTGAGCGCTCTCTGATCCATTTCCTTGTTTTTGCGTGGAGAAGAGATGAGAAGCATTCCATTGAAAAAATAAACACATTTCCACATAAAATAAAATTAAACCACTGCTGTTCAAAGGTCCAGAGGCTCAGATAAAGGACTTCCGAGCCTAGAAACACTCGGACGTGCCTCCAGGCAAATAAAAAAACGCATTTCGCATTGCCTAGCGCATTCGCAGTCCAAACTCTCTGGGCGTGATTTACAGAGACGCTGAGTACAGACAGACGGGGGTGGAACTGCATTTGCATTTCTTTTTTCGATCTGACGTCAATAAGGTGCCCTGTTCAAACTCGCCCGTTTGAGCTCCGATTTTTTGTATCGCAGAAAAGGATCGCAAATGCTCAGTTTAGACATTTTACAACTTTTAACCATGGGGGGGGGCCTAAACAGGGTAGGGGAGCTCACGTTAACGTTCAACAACCTCAGAAAGTGAAAATTTCATGCCATGGGACCTTTAATACAGTCATACCTCACCTTACAAAAGACCCAAATAATGAATAATCCAAGTTACGAAACGCCTTTACGTAAAATTTTCGTCTCTGAATACAAAAGAAAATTTGTTACGAAACGCAAAATCTCAAAAATTCAAATAATGTGCACTCGGGTGTGCGCTCGGCTTCGCAGCCACCTGAATCCCCCGAAACGTAAATACACTTGTAAACACTCTCTCCAACAGGGTTTAGGGGGTATTGGGGGCCTTGGAACGAATCAGGCCTTTTACATTGCGACTCTACTTACGAAAAATCACGTTACGAATCCACTTCTGGAACGAATTAATTTCATAAGGTGAGGTATGACTGTATTGTTAAAAAATATATATATATAAAATAAAAAAAAGCTGCAAATAAATAAACAGCAGAATGAAACACATAAGAACCTTCAACCTCATATTGGCAAAAAATGATAAATATCCCAGTGGTGCAAAGAAAAGTACACATGATAAATACTGTAGTAGTAGTTGTAGTGTTGTTCCATCTGGCACATGTATATTGAATGATGAGTCGATGTAGTAATTACCGTGACAGAGCTCTTATAAGGAACAGTGTGGCTGGTCTGTCCACTCACACTCCGCCCCTGCCGCCAGGTGTTTGCATCAGAAACATCTGAGTCCTGAGTGATGTCACCAACTACTGGAAACTGCTCACTGATTTAGGTGTTTTTGACTAAAAAACGGGAACAGTAGATAATGCTATTTAAACACTATATACATAGTTATTATAGTGCAGGGGTGTCCAAACTTTTTTCATCAAGGGCCATATCTAAACACAGACGGCGCAGAGGGCCATAGACTGGTGCTCAGTACAGTGAATAATTGAAATATCTGCATGTTTAACACGTTAGAATGAGCTTCAGTCCTTTATTCATGCTAAGATAACCCTCCTGACCTCCGTAATATAGACTCTCTCCCTCTCTTTAAATCCAGACTCAAAACCTGTTCAGACTGTCCGACCTCTCATAGCCAATCACTCCACTCTGATTTTGTTTCTATTTTGTTTGTTTTTTTATCTTTTACTGTATTGCTTGTTTGTGCTTTTTATTCGTTTTTAGCCTTGTGCAGTGTCCTTGGGTGTTCTGAAAGGCGCTTTTGAATAAAATGCATTATTATTATTATTATAAAAGGCAAATTAACGTTTTTTTACAATCTGAGTCTTCTTTCGGCAATAAAACAAGTAGTTTTACTCACCCATAGCATTTTTCTGTCAATTGGAGCAGTATCGCAGAACTTATGTTGAGCCGTTCTGTTCTAGTAATGATCCCGTATCCGTTAACATGGTGCTGTATCATTTGCTCGGGGCATTACTTTGCGGTGTCCAAATAACACAAACTTTAGCACTTTTCAAATCATAGAAGCCCGATGTCTTAATGAAAGATTTCGTTTGAAGCAAAAGTGGCCTGTAATCCGAGATTTAGCCATAGTTTCGAGTAGATGAGGACACCAGTGCGCATGCGCGGACTGTGCTCTCAGCTCCCGGGACCCAAACATGAAACGCAAAGCTGAAAACTATGGATAAATCTCGGATTACAGGCCACTTTTCCTTCAAACGAAATCTTTCATTAAGACATCGGGCTTCTATGATTTGAAAAGTGCTAAAGTTTGTGTTATTTGGACACCGCAAAGTAATGCCCCGAATACAAATGCTAACGGATACGCTACAACATAACTTTCTTCAAACAGCTCCAAATGACACGAACGTGATACGGGTGAGTCAAACGACTTGTTTTATTACCGAAAGAAGGCTCAGATTGTAAAATAACGTTACTTTTCCTTTAAGATCCTCAAAACCACACAATAAATAATAAAATTGTCTTGTCTTGTAGATTTGTAGAATTGTAGATTTTCAAAAAACTGTTACTCTGCTCAAGGTAATTTGGGCCAATTCACCTGGAAGCCTGAGGGCCAAGAAAAATTTGTCTGAGGGCCCACGGGCCATAGTTTGGACATGCCTGGTACAGTGTATTTTGTGTGTAGTTCCACATGGTATAACAGTGTTTCCTCATCATTAACTCATTCAAAACTGTATTTTGAATGATTTATGCATGTTTGAGTAATCCTGCATTTGAGGCTCGAGTGTTCAGAAAACGTCTCCTTTCACCTACCCCCTATCTCCGCCCAGGACACTCTACTCAGAGTCTAGGTCATACATAAAGAGTTAAAAAGCAATCATCTATAAAAAACGTAAGTGAATGGATGTGTTCTGTCATTACGTTGTGGTTTAAACAGAATGTAAGTTAATGGTTCATACAAACACACTGTCATTCTAAATGAGAGGAAGTGTATGGAAGATTACATTATATCTTTCATAAACATGACTTCACAGTGTCCCCGGATATGACAAAGAATGGGGGGAAGAATTCATGTTTTTGCCACTGGTCAATTGTGCACAGTATTGTTTTACTGTTTGTCTGTATTCTGCTGAGAATGCACATTTCAGGCCCTCTTGAGCCAGTCCAACTGCACTAATCATAATCAACTGTTACACACATATGTATAAGCAGTTCCGAGTCCACTAATACAAAATGTAAAGGAGGTACTGCATTATATTTGAGTATTTCTTTGTCAGATAAATACTGAAAAAAAAAAAACTTTGTTGAGTGCTTTTCTACCTGCAAAAATTTGAAGTTACAAGTAAAAGTTGTATGTTGTTGCTCATGGATTCTACCTGGACGACTGAGGGACTTTTCACGCAGTAAAAGTAGTTGTAGTTCCTCTTCCCACTGTGAGTGAGTCTAAAGTGACAAAAGCTTTATGTGACACTACACAATGATTTGAAGACTTCTGTTTCTTGCAGCTCCTTCAGATCTGATTTTGTTTGACTTTGTTTTGTGTGAGTTCTTTGAAAATACCAGATTTTTGTGCATTATTTCATGTTGTGTGCTCAGATGTTACGTTCCGACAGTTACTCTTTAAACTGCTCTTATTTGAGTAGTTATTTTCCCAAATACTTTTTATCTGAGTAATTTCTAGGACCACTACTTTGACTTATACATGAGTAATGTTAGCACATGTGTAAGTGTTTGTGGAGTGTTAGTGTTTGTGGTTTTGGTCTCCACTCACTTCCTCACCTGTACCCCCTGGAGGAGGGGGCACAGACACAGCCTCCAGACACTTTTTGTTAAGAGCGCATTCGTTTCAGTTGGACTCCGTTTACAGTAAGAACAGCTCTGCCTGCTTCACTCTGTACTGTTGGTATCAGTTCATGTACAGTACTCTGACTCACGTGTACTGTGTGTACTTTTACATACAGTTGCTATGATAATCCAAATCCAAATCCACTTTATTTCTATAGCACATTTCATAAACATAAACAGTTTCCAAAGTGCTGTACAGAGACAACAAACGACACAACAAACATCAGGTACTGTATATGATTCACTAGTCCCAAAACAATAAAACCAGTTAAATCAAATCAGAACCATGGAGTAAGTAAAAACAAGATAAAGTAAAATAAAATAAAAACACAGAGGCCAGAAGCCAGAGAATAAAAGTGGGTCTTAAAACGAGACTTAAAACACTCCACAGTGGGAGCTGTTTTGATGTGAGGAGGCAGAGCGTTCCACAGCTTTGGTCCAGCCACAGAAAAGGCTCTGTCTCCTCTGGTTTTAAGTCTCGTCTTAGGAACCACGAGCTGGGGCTGGCCCTCGGACCTCAGAGCGCGGGCGGGGGTGTAAATCTGGATGAGGTCCGAGATGTAATCCGGGGCCAGTCCATTCAAAGCTTTAAAAACAAACAATAAAATTTTAAAATCAACTCTAAAACGAACGGGGAGCCAGTGCAAAGATGCTAAAATCGGAGTTATGTGCTCTCGTTTTTTGGTATCGGTTAAAAGGCGCGCAGCGGAGTTTTGGACTAGCTGTAGACGAGAAAGTGCATGGTGGCTAATGCCAGAGAAAAGTGCATTACAGTAGTCTAAACGAGAAGAGATAAAAGTGTGCACAACTTGTTCGAAGGATTTAAAAGATAAAAAGGATATGCCTTAAATCAGGGGTCGGCAACCCGCGGCTCCGGAGCCGCAAGCGGCTCTTTGATCCCTCTGATGTGGCTCAGTACAGTGGTCCCTCGTTTATCGTGGGGGTTACGTTGTAGAAATAACCCACGATAGGCAAAATCCATGAAGTAGTCAGTTTTATATTGCGTGTATAAATATGCGTGTATTTCACAGTTCCTCTGACCGAGGCGCCTGGCGCCGTTGCGCTGTTGCGGGTTTTGTTGGGGAGAAAACTTGCAAACATACAGCACTTCAGAGCAGTGATGGACTGGGATCATCGGCCCTGGCAATTTACACCTACAAGCGGCCCCGTAGTCTGTGGAACGGGAGGGAGAGGTTCTACAGCTCTGCACCAAACACAGAACTGTAGTGAGAACGCATCCGTGCGCTCTCAGGACTGGTTCAGCCGCCTGGACTCCAGGTTCCACCAGTTCGTTATGCGGAAACACTGCCGCTACTTCCCGATGCACATTGACCACCCGGAGAAGTGTGCACGCGGTCAAATCCGTAATAGAGCACGGCCTCGGCCCTTCTGGCATGTGCTCAAATGCCAGACCGCTCAGTCTTCAGAGTCACACTGCTCGTGATCGAACATTTAAATAAATTTGGCAAACTGACCGCATTCTGTACAGCAGACACGGAGGAGAATGACGGACAAAGACAAAGGTCTACAGTCCTTTAGCCAATCAGGATGCAGAACACAATATGCGTTGATACACTATAAAAAAATCAGCGAAACAGTGAGGGACCACTGTATTTAATTAAAATGTATTTTATTTTAGTTCGTTCATATTCAAAATGTAATTCTATGTCACAAAGGTAAAAAAAGCCGTTATATGCAGTTTTATTTCATTTTAAATTTCAAAAGGGTTTTGCGGCTCCCAGTGTTTTCTTTACTGTGTGAAACGGGTCCAAACGGCTCTTTGAGTGGAAAAGGTTGCCGACCCCTGCCTTAAATGATAAAAGCCAGATTTGACGACCGCATTCACGTGCTTATCAAGCTTAAAATCATTGTCAATAGTGACGCCAAAGTTGGTAACAGAAGATTTAACTCGTTGTTTAAGTGGGCCCAAGTCCAAGAGGGGGTCAATTTTGCCAAACACCACAACTTCAGTTTTACCCTCATTAAGACTTAAAAAATTGTGGGCCAACCAAGCCTTGACGTCACTCAGACAAGCAAGGAGAGGTGTCAGGGGACCGGAAGAACGTTTTTTGAGTGGCAGGTAAATTTGGCAGTCATCTCCATAAAAGTGATATTGAATATTGTGTTTTTTAAAGATTTCACTCAGTGGGAGAAGGTAATGTTCATAATTAGTGTGATGCCTCAAATTCCAACATATGAAATGCATCAGTATTTTGACTGTGAACACAGGTATTCACACAATATGGTATTATGCAAAATTGACTTTTTGGAGCTCTCTACTATGTTATAACACTGTCCTCATCAAAATCATCAAAAACATGCTTGATGTGGTCATCCATGTTTGAGTAACCTAGTGATCTCTCCTGGGCCCTATTCAAAGCCTCCTAAAGGTGAATCCCAAGGACACCAAAAGCTTACAAGGGAAAGCCACAAGCATCGTACCTGCTCTTAACGCTTAGGTGAGTCACTGAAGTTTGTGCGCTTTGGGCGAGTTCGCTCTTTTGTGGTTTGAACTCCATGGCAATTTTTGAATGTTAAAGGAAAAGTAAATTTTTTTTTACAATTTGAGCCTTATTTCGGTAATAAAACAAGTTGTTTAACTCACCCATAGCACTTTGGTGTCATATGGAGCATTTCCGGAGATGTTTTAGATTATCGTTAGGCTAACGCCGTTAGCCTAGCGCGACTTATAGCCATAGCTCGGGGTATCCCCCGAGCATGTAATATGCCCCGTGCGGGCTCCAAATAACACAAACTTTAGCACTTTTCAAATCATAGAAGCTCAATCTTTAGTCTACGATTTTGTTTGGTCAAAAGTGGCCTGTAATCCGAGATTTAGCCATAGTTTCGAGTAGATGAGGACGCCATTGCGCATGCGCGGAGTGTGCTCTCAGCTCCCGGGACCCAAACATGGAACGCAAAGCTGTAAACTATGGATTCACTTTTGATTCAAACAAAATCGTAGACTAAGACATCGAGCTTCTATGATTTGAAAAGTGCTAAAGTTTGTGTTATTTGGAGCCCGCACGGGGCATATTACATGCTCGGAGAATGCCCCGAGCTATGGCTATAAGTCGCGCTAGGCTAACGGCGTTAGGCTAACGGCATTAGCCTAATGCTAATCTAAAACATCTCTGGAAATGCTCCATATGACACCAAAGTGATATGGGTGAGTAAAACAACTTGTTTTATTACCGAAATAAGGCTCAAATTGTAAAAAACTTTACTTTTTCTTTAACAGAATACTGTAATGTGTCAACAAAATGACCACATAATTTAAACCAGTACAACAGTCCTCCTCTTCACTTCACTTATGGCTCTTGCTACTTTAAGTGTATTAATTTAGGCTTTGGACTGTACACCTTCATTATTCAGCTCTGAGGTGATTACTTTTACATGTTTTATTAGCTTTGATTAAAAGTATAGCAGCAATAGTGTTGATAGATTGGCGTCAGCCTAATGGATAATGGTGTTGATAAAACAGGCTGTCGGCCCCTAGAGACGAGCCTTGTCACGATACTAAAATTTCAAACTTGTTTTTTAATACTAAGGAATAGACTCCGTACTCAACACCAATTCTGATACCACAATGACAATAATAATAATAATCTTTCTTTTGACAATAGAATGTGATTTTCAATATTAAATGGTAGTACTTTCTTTTCTATTCAAAATGTGTCTTGCCCCAGGACAGATATTTTGTATAAGTAGCTCTCAAGGTCAATCTAATGCATCTAATTATAAAGCTTTTTTTTTTTTTTTTTTTTTTTTAATCTGATACTTAGGAAGTGTGTGTTAGCATGCTAGTAGATTTTAACATTACTGTAAATGCAAAACTCCACTCTGGTCTTTGAAAGTTGAGGATGCTCTGAATGCATAAGGTAAGCCAGGAATAACAAGCCGCTTAGAATGAACTAGAAATGTGTGCAAGCACCTCAGAGCGTGTGGGTGAAGAGTTTGGAAGTGAGCGTCTGTGCTGTGCTGCTGCATCTGTTGCAGACAGCTCAGAATAAAGCAACATCTGGAGCAAAGCTGTCGCCTTCATTTTCCTCGCCACCTACAACTGAGGCCGTCAGTGCGTTTATTCAGCTCTTCTTCAGTTTAGGCTGCCAACAGTATCAAACCCACAACAAACCCACCACAGACCCAACACAGACCTATATCCTTGGACCTGTTTTCTCCTGTCGTGCTGTAGCCTTTTTACATATGCTTTTGGGATCGTGTTGTCAAAAGTATTGTGGGATCTCATATTTAATTTACATGCGTACTTACATATGAAAACTGTAATCACTGTATACTTAGAACCTCCACCTGGTTCTTCTGTGTTTTAACCCTGTGTTCTGTGAACAGCTAAGCGTAATTCAATACATACATAGACTATCCTGGGCTGTGTTGACATCACCTGCTCCCTATCCATCAATATTTTGGCTGACTATTGGGAAAACTGGTCTTCTTAGCTAAAGCTGGGGAGTTTTTACATGGTCTGCATAGCTAAACTATTCTCCTATAGGTTAGCTGTTGCTGATGTCATACATATTCAACAGTCTGTACTGTATTTAAAACAGTTCCTTGTGGTATTGGTGTGTGTGAGGGGAGGGCCCCACTACGTCCCTCTTCACGGCCGATGTCTCTCTGCTATTGCTGACAACATGGATGCTGAAGATGTCTGATGTCACCATTTTGGTTGTATTCTGCCATTTTTTTTACATTAAAATGCTGAATAACCTCAATTTCGACTAATGCCTTCCTTCAGACCTCCTTCTGACCCATTTTCTGAAACTGACAGTATCGAAAATCAAATTCTAATCGTTACTAAAACTAGGTACACATCTGAGCAGATATCGATACTATAAAACATTTCACAAGACAGAAATAAACCTTTCCTGAACGCCTTTAGAATGATCTGGAGCTGTATCAGAACAAGTAAAAGAGCACATAGACTAGTGTACGCCCATGGACCACTACGGAACCTACAGGACCACTGAGGGATTACACACATACAGTATAAAGACACATGGACACTTTTTTTTTTTTTTATCATCGTGGTATCGGGATAGATATTGAGTATTGAGTCTATTCCTTAGTATTGAAATTGACTTAGAGAGAGAAATTTTACTATCAACAGGAGAATTAACGGTTTTTACAATCTGAGCCTTATTTCGGTAATAAAACAAGTTGTTTTACTCACCCATAGCACTTTGGTGTCATTTGGAGCATTTCCGGAGATGTTTTAGATTTGCGATATCCGTTAACGTGAGTTCTCGGGGCATATGTTTGCGGTCTCCAAATAACACAAACTTTATCACTTTTCAAATCATAGAAGCTCAATGTCTTAGTCTACACTTTCGTTTGAGTCAAAAGTGGCCTGTAATCCGAGATTTATCCATACTTTCGAGTAGATGAGGAGGACAGTGCGCATGTGCGGAGTCACAGCTCATTTCGCTCTCAGCTCTCGGGACACAAACATGAAAGGCAAAGCTGTAAGACGTTTGGACCATCGTGTTTGCAGTACCCACTTCAGTCAGGACGATTTTTTACCAGCAAAGGAAAAGAAAGAAGGCCAGCGGATTCAGTGCACGATTCTGAGAAGTAATGTGAAACCAATGGCTGTTCTCTGCTGCTCCTAAAACTGTCTCCACTTCATTCTTTCCGTATCCATTCTGTCTCCTCATCCGTATACTCCTCTTCAGTCCTCAGTCCTCCATAAGTCCTCTTCAGCCTCAAAGTCCCAATCTTCTTCCATGTGTCGCTCGCAAGAGAAAAGTTATGAGTTCTTATCTGCAAATCAGCTGTGACTGAGCACATGCGCACTGTCCTCCTCATCTACTCCAAACTATGGATAAATCTCAGATTAGAGGCCACTTTTGACTCAAACGAAAGTGTAGACTAAGACATTGAGCTTCTATGATTTGAAAAGTGATAAAGTTTGTGTTATTTGGAGACCGCAAACATATGTCCCGAGAACTCACGTTACAGATATCGCTAAACTAAAACATCTCCGGAAATGCTCCAAATGACACCAAAGTGCTATGGGTGAGTAAAACAACTTGTTTTATTACCGAAATAAGGCTCAGATTGTAAAAAAATACGTTAATTCTCCTTTAAAACAGGTTGGATTTTTGTCAGTAGACCTAGTGACACTTTGCAGTGATTCCACACTGGGGTTACACAACAGCACAATTACCGTGGTGACCCGTATTAGAAAACACATCCATTTTATTGTAGTGAAAAACTGTCCTTACAGTGATCAGACTTACATCTCAATCAACCTGACTCTTATTTGTCCTGTCCTCCTACTTGTTTCCATGGATATTCTCTTTGTTGCCTATAATCTTTACAGTATGGCATACAACTGACCCATCTCCAGGGGGATTGTTACAAAGTATGGTTTTCTTTTTCCACGGAATCATGAATGTGACTTGCCACCTCCAGAAAGATACATACTGTGCTTTAAAGATCCCATGACATGGTACTTCTTGATGCTTTTATATGGCTCCTTAATGGTTCCCTAACACTGTAAATGAATCCTTCTCCAAAATCAACACTCAGTGCATGAGAAACAGAGATAAGATGAGAAAGAGTCATAAATCTCTCTCTCAAACTCTTTATTCTGGGCGTTGTTGCTTGAATGCAAATGAGGAGAAAAAAGCGGGTCAATAGTAGAGGGTGGGGGCGTGGCCAAACGCTCCGGTCTCCGCTGTCAGCCCACAGCTGATCCATTTCCTTGTTTTCCTTGTCCACTGCTGTTCAAAGGTCCAGAGGCTCAGATAAAGGACTTCCGAGCCTAGAAACACTCAGACGTGCCTCCAGGCAAATAAAAAAATGCATTTCGCATTGCCTAGCGCATTCACAGTCCAAACTCTCTGGGCGTGATTTACAGAGACGCTGAGTACAGACAGACGGGGGTGGAACTGCATTTGCATTTCTTTTTTCGATCTGACGTCAATAAGGTTCCTTGTTCAAAATCGCCCGTTTGAGCTCCGATTTTTTGTAACGCAAAAAAGGATCGCAAATGCTCAGTTTAGACATTTCACAACTTTTAACCATGGGGGGATGGGCCCTAAACAGGGTAGGGGAGCTCACATTAACGTTCAAAAACCTCAGAAAGTGAAAATTTCATGCCATGGGACCTTTAAATGAATGAAAGCAATCTAAAGCTACAACTGACAGAACATTTTTGACAAGTAAAATAATGAAAATAGCCAAGGTACTACTGACATGATTGGCGGACTCACTGTGTGACCAGGTTTCCACAGCGCCCGATAAAGACCTGAGCTCGTCTTTGCTCGTACGTTTCTAAGTTTGATCTTTGTCCTTGTCTCACTGTGAGACCTTCGAGTCACCATTTTGAGACTCCAGATTCTCCCCACGATCAAGTGAGAGATCACAGCGCAGACAGCCAAAATGGTGCAGTGGACACACGGCTCTCCACAAAACAGATGGATCTTTGATTAAAAAGGTGAAAAACAGAAATAGTTCATTTAAAACAGTTTGCAATGCTCCATAGTTGTTTCTCACTTACTTTATGCATTCCGAGCATCCTAATTATTCACCAGGATGTTATACAAGTGTTTTTCAAAACTCTCAGAGACCAGAGCGGACGCTAACAACAACTAGCATGCTAACACACACTTTACAATTAGATGCAGACAGTACACAGCGGACTTATTCTGACCTGAGAGCTAATTATATAATACATCTGTGCTGGGGCAAGACACATTAAAGGAAAAGTAACGTTTTTTACAATCTGAGCCTTATTTCCGTAATAAAACAAGTTGTTTTACTCACCCATAGCACTTTGGTGTCATATGGAGCATTTCCAGAGATGTTTATATCCGTATATAGCACTTTTCAAATCATAGAAGCTCAATGTCTTAGTCTACGATTTCGTTTGGTCAAAAGTGGCCTGTAATCCGAGATTTAGCCATAGTTTCGAGTAGATGAGGAGGCCAGTGCGCATGTGCGGACTGTGCTCTCAGCTCCCGGGATCCAAACATGAAACGCAAAGCTGTAAACTATGGATAAATCTCGGATTACAGGCCACTTTTGACTCAAACGAAATTGTAGACTAAGACATCAAGCTTCTATGATTTGAAAAGTGCTAAAGTTTGGGTTATTTGGAGACCGCACGGGGCATATTACATGCTCGGGGAATATATTATATGCCCCCGAGCTATAGCTAGATGTCGCGCTAGGCTAACGCAAATCTAAAACATCTCTGAAAGTGCTCCATATGACACCAAAGTGCTATGGGTGAGTAAAACAACTTGTTTTATTACCGAAATAAGGCTCAGATTGTAAAAACCGTTGCTTCTCCTTTAAGCTCAAATACTTGGGGAACAAATCTGGTATACACTGTAAAAAATAGTTAGTTCAACTCAAATTTTCAAGGCAACCGAGGCACAGAGTTTTTGAGTCGTGAGTATCAACTTAAATGTTTAAGTTTTTAAGTATTGCTGTTAAGTTGGGCCAACTAAGCTTTTAAAGTTGTGCCAGCTAATCATTCATTCATTTTCTTCCGCTTTTCCATTTTCTGGGTCACGGGGGCAGCAGTCCAAGCAGTGTTCAACTGCCCAGAACACAATGCACCAGCCCCCATGAATCCTCCCGCGGGTGGGGGGTCCACAGGAGATTGGCTCACGTCACAACGGGCCTTGATGTATCTTCTGCCATGGAGGCTACCAGTGTCCACAGACACTGGGGGCGAGGTGGGTTAAGTGTCTTGCCCAAGGACACAACAGCAGCGCTCATCTGTGGGAGCTGGGATCACACGTGGTCAACCCGTCAAGAGCGGAATTCGAACCGCCAACCCTTGGATCACTAGACAAGCGCTCTACCAACTGAGCTACTGCCGCCCACGCCGCCCAGCTAATCATTTTAAGATCAAGTTTCTATTTTACCAACTTAAAACTGCAAATAATGCGCGAAGAGGAGATAAAATAACGTCTCCTTTCATTTTCGTCAACATCAATGTTGACAAAAGGACTCGTTAGTCTCTTTATGACAAAGTTTTCTGCAAAGACAGCCGGCGCTTCTGAGGGGAAAAATGGTGGACGTTTCTTTTCCAAAGCCAAACCCAAAGAAAACCCCTGATAAACTCCTCCGGTTACTCCGTTGCAGCAGATCCCAACGGCAGATTATTCCAAATGAGCATGCGCAGATTAGATGGCCTGGCCCAAACTACCGTCCGCTTGAATTTGTATATCATGTCAACTCAAAATATGAATTAAGATCAACTTTTTAACAGAAACTTACAAAAGTGAGTTGAAATTACTCATTTGAGACAGTGTACGATGCAACTGGCAGTTTTATTGTCTATGAACGCTAAAATCCCAGTAATCTGAACAAATTCAAGTTGTCATTTTTACAGTATACAGGGCCTTTAACAGTGCTTTCAGCTCATTTGTTCTGGTGAGTTTGTGTTAAAGGGACAGTGTGTAAGATTTTTACCCGTTAATTACTGAAATTGAAGATACCCATTCAAAAATACATTGTTTTCCAAGCCTTTTCACTTCCATCATGAAATCAAAGTATTCTTTTGGACTTAGATATAGTCACATAAAAGGGGGATCTTCCCCATGCAGAACAGGCATAATGCCATTGTTGCTTGAATACGAAATGAGGGACATTTGGGCTGGCCAATAATAAGGCTTGTGGTTTTGGGTGGCAACACAAGCATCCGCTGCCGGATCAGACGTCGTAATGGATCTAACACGTGTTTTGGACTAAATTGTTTTACTGGATTTTATTCGCTGGATCCTTACGGACAAATTGAGAGCAAGTTTATGGTGAAAATACAGAGTTTGACCACTGCTGCAAAGCATTCTAAGGTAAGCTAACACTCGTTTTGTGCTTTTCCAGGCAAATAAAAGCCCCATGTGCTCAGGGAGTGATTGTTTTGCAGGGAAATGAATTGCATAGTCAAAAAGAGGAGACTGTAAGGTTTCATTTGATGTGTAGAGTGTCATGGTACATGATCTGGAATGTGTGTTTTCATGAGAAAAGAAAAAAATAAAATAACCGGGACCGCGTTTTATTTATACAGTAGCGCCCGGGTGACCCTCGAGGTCTGCCGTAGCTAAAACAGAAAGTGCAATAGCACCATCCACCTATGCGCCACGAATCCTACACACTGGGGCTTTAAATTTATTAGCCTAAATTGACTCTTGTGACCATGTTATGATGTCCTTATCTCATCGAAAACAGACCTGGAGTTAAGTTTTGTTTCAAACATGTTTGAGTAATCCATTATTATTAGTCTGTTTACATTTCCAAAGCTCAAAATGCTCTGTTCCACTTCGTGATGTCATGCAGTGGAAGTTTTCCAAGTTCACAGCTGCCTCTTACGTGATTGGCGATTCCAGAGCTGAAATTATCCAAATGATTCTAGTGAAGGTGTATGGAGTTTAAAAACACACTGGAGCACCTCCTGTATTACCACATGACATCACAAGGTGGAACAGAGTGTTTTCTGTTTGAGAGAAGAACTAAGAAGCCTAAATCTGCAGGGTTTGTGCGTTAAACATGTGTGAATGAAACAAAACACAACTCCAGGTGTGTTTGTGAAGCGGAAACTACATTAGAACACAGATCAGAAAATAGCCTAACATGGCGCTTTAAAAAACAACTCAGAAGTCTTGAGCATCACAGAGTGGTGATGTGTGTGTGCAAACGTGCTGTTGTTTGTATGTGTGTGTGTGTGTCGTACAGTGTGAGTGTGGGTCAGTGTTAATCATCGACAGTCTCACAGCCCGGCTCTGAGCTCAGACACGAGGCAGGCTAATCACGCATCACAAGCTGTTAGCGCTACAGAGGATCATGTGCCCGTGGGGAGCTCACAGGGGGGCGCTAACACAGGCGGCGCCACATGCTACGAGCTACGGCTAATGTGGCTAATGTGTGCTGGCATGTTCACAGCCAGGCAGATTGTGCGGGAGGAGTCAGCGAGTGGGCGAGGGCACTCGGGTGCGACATGGGGGAGGACCTCACAGCCTCGTCGTGCTGGAGTCCGTCTGCACACTGCTCCAGATACTGTCCCTCAGCACAGACATGCAGGATTCAGCTCCAAATGAAGCTCACGGAAATCCATATTAGGAATTGATGTATGGACCATATAGTGAAATAAAAACCTCAGGACCATGTAGAGTGGGTTAATATGAACATTTTAAGACCAAAATGGCAAGGCTCACTGCGGAAGTTACAGAGAGAAGGGCGCCTATGCTCACTTCCTATGTTTATGTCTATTGATATATTCAGACTATGCTTCACACACATAGAAAATCTGTTGGGCATTTTACAGAGCAGGCAAAAACATTTCCATTAAAATAAGCACATCTTTGTAGTATAAACATTTATAACACGTAAAGTAGGAAAAACAGGTACTGCTTTCTGCCTATAAGAAGACAAGCTAGAAAAGGGGCACAGCGACTTTACCATGGACGTCAGATTGATTTTAATGGCCTGTGTTCATGGCTCACGAGCCCAACAAATATTTTTTCTTCTGCATTACTTCCTGAAGACCACAAGATCAGTTCTGGCAAATCAAAGCAATGGTGGCTCGAGTGGAGCTAGTGAGACCAGGACAAGGCTTATCTGACGTGACCTTTTCCCTCTACAAACATGTATTATTCACACACTCCGCACCTGCTGGTGGTACACTTGTGTAGCCACAGCTGCCCTGGACGCTCACACCATATTCAGGTGGGTGAGGTTTCAGCATTCATTGAACTGTTGATCTTAGGCTCACTGAGCAAACATATACTGCCCTCCAACACCACCAACAGCACATACAAGGCAGTGTGGGTAAAGTGTCTTGCCTAAGGACAAAATGACCACTGCTGCCCCTCTAGCACCAGCAGTCTATCCAAGTGCTATTCAGGCCCTGTTCAGCTTTAGAGATGTGATGAGATCAGGCTTTGAAAAGGAGGTTTAACCACAAAAGGGGGTTTGGGCTCTGAGCACTGTGCAGCTCCTCCCACTGCCCTGACAGACCCACACCTCCATTAGCTGGAACTCCTCTGAGGACAATGTCAGCTCCCTCCCACATCCCCCCTCAGCTCTGCAGCAGA
The DNA here is from genome assembly GCA_036785185.1 of Paratrypauchen microcephalus. NCBI lineage: Eukaryota > Metazoa > Chordata > Actinopteri > Gobiiformes > Gobiidae > Paratrypauchen > Paratrypauchen microcephalus. The sequence continues at coordinate 1,671,844 of JAVJIX010000079.1, read as the reverse complement.
GTGGATGAGTAGGCGGTTTGTGCCCACTCCCAGAGGAAATGCAGATCACAAGTGAGGAGTAAAAGTTAAACATGATGTTAGCTGTTAAAGGCTGGCTTCAGCCTGAAATAATATAATATGATTTACAGCGTATTTGCCAAAGGGTGAACTGTATTAAAGTTTAATGTGTGAGAGCGTGCCTTTGGTTTCATCTCATGTAAAGTCGACACATATACCATAAATAATGCCTCAATGTGCTGTTGGCACATTGGCTAATTGTTCACAGCTCATTAGTCAGAAGCGTGTGAGTGAGGGGGTGCATGGTTAGCATGCATAGTTTAGATTCATAAACACAACAGGCTCATTGGACTGTCAGATATGTGCTTAAAGCAGCCCACGGCTTCTGAAGGGGAGCAAGGGGTAAAGAGAGGACAGCCCTGTCTCTGTCCCAACAGCTCTGCATACACAGACTCTCAGCTCCAAAACAGACTTAAAGAAGAAATCAACTGCTCACTGGCACTCATGTCTGAAAACACTGAAAACTATTCAATCCAACTCCTGTAAAATAGAACCAAATGACTATGTTCTCATTTAAAATCTCTCCTGCGCTCTTACAGTTTTAAAAAAGTTTACTCCAACCAAAACTGAACCTGTGTCCCCAGAGCCTTAACCTGCAGACACAGGACACATCAAGTTCGTCTCATTCTCAGTATGTGGACAGACTCATGTGAATCTCAGAACCTCCAGAATTCCCTCCCTGAGCTGCAGAGGCTGCACTAGCACTGACTCAGGATTGGCTGCACGGGCTGGGGCTCAAGGAGTGACCAGATTGAATTGAAATCAAAAGACCAAATTATAACATAAATAAATAAATAAATGTGTAATTCAGTAAACGAGAATTACAACAGTTATCAGTTAAACTATATCTGTCTACCAGATTTACCTAAAAACCTACAAACATGCACCAGGGACTACAGGTGGAAATGAGCTCTACTGCTACAACCTGACACAAAGCATCTCCCCTGTATAAGCCGCTACTTTTTTCTCACACTTTGTGTGGCTAATATATGGACGGATTATTCGTTTATCAACACAGCAGATGCGCGCACAGCCTGAGTGCAGAAAGTGCCGCTGTCTGTGCGGTGAATATGAAGTTACAACACTAGCGAGCGTTATTGTCAGCACTAAAACAGTTTATCGCCGTGTGATAAAATAAGTTCTGATGCTAAATGAACATTAGTGAGTGGGACACATCTTAATGACCCATATATTAAATGCAGGTGAGTGCATAAATGACGAGAAGAAACATCTCAAGCTTCAGTAGTTGGACATCCACTCATACCTGATCGATACGCCTAGCCCCGCCCCCTGGGAGAGCCTGAAATCTGTTGAAATCCTACGAGACACTGACATGATACAGACACGGACATGATCCCAGATACGGACATGATCCCAGACACGACATGATCCCAGACACCGACATGATCCTAGACACTGACATGATCCCAGACACTGACATGATCCCAGACACTGACATGATCCCAGACACTGACATGATCCCAGACACTGACATGATCCCAGACACTGACATGATCCCAGACACCGACATGATCCTAGACACTGACATGATCCCAGACACGACATGATCCCAGACACTGACATGATCCCAGACAGGACAGTGGCTCTTTCTGCAGGAGACATGCGCAGTAGAGCGTGAAGTTCAAGAGTGAGACAGACAGGTGAAGAGACAATGCGCAGAGGAAGATGTTAGTTTGATTTTGTTTTGAACAGTTATTTTGCGCTTCATGCACACACCCTCCTCATGGAAAACACACGAAGGAATGCATATCATGCAGCGTTGACGTTAAAGGCAATCACTCTGGCTGTTGAAGAAGGAAATAGAGCTGCTGCATGTGAGCTCGGCATCAGAGTCGATGGTAAGACGTTGGCGATGGCAGCGTGACGAACTGACTCAATGCAAAAAGCCGACAAAAGCTTTCAGAGGCAATAAAAGCAGATGCTCTGAACTTGAAAACGTTCTTGAAGACGTGGACACCTGCAGCTTATAGACAGGTGTTGTCTGTATATGTACAAAAATAAAATTCTTAAAAAAATGTTGTTGATGCGGCTTATATTCAGGTGCGCTCAATAGTCTGGAAATTATGGTAAATAAAAAAAGAACAGGGCAGCAGGGAACAGGGCAGACGAGCAGAGCTGCGTTTGTAGAGTGCTGCTGTGAAATGGCCCAGTTGAACAGAACATGAGTCAGTTCAAGTTTCACAAAAGCATCTTCATTACTGCTGCTCATTATCATCTTATTGTTTTAATTAGATCCTTTTGAAGCTGCAATGAACAATGCATTTTGTGGAAATGCTTTGTTCACAATACAGCAGCTTACACTGGGTACATAAGGCCTAATTCATAATGTGTTTTTTTTAGAAAATGTTTAACGTGTTCTTAACGAGAGATATTCTTAATTCACCAACATCCAGCTACAAACACCACCACACAGTTTCAAATCTGAAACTCTTTTCATTGTTTGCCTCATCAGGGTTGCAAAAAAGTGCAAAGCAGAGATCAAAGCAAAGGGTAAAGGCTGTTTTTATTGTATTTTTTTTTTTACCTAAAACAAGTTATTTTGAGTTTACTTTTAGTTTGCTACATGCCACATGTGTCATTCATAGTTTTGATGCTTCAGTGAAAATCAGCATCATGACACCTGAGAGAGACAGAGATGGAGAGACAGAGAGAGGAAGGGTGAGTGACGGGTGAATGAGTGAACCATGGCACTTGGACACATGAGGGCTGGTGACCCCACAGGGGCCCATCTGCACTGGGGCTGGGACAGGCTGAGGCTGTTCTCATCACACCACAACAGCAGCCTGTAAGCACTCCGTCAGAGCAAATAGACTCCATAAAAGTCCACTCACAAACATTATTATATTACATTTTATAAGAAATAACTTACAATCCCGCAGGAATTAGAATTTATTGGAGCATTTATGCCAGAATCTTTGTGATTATGAGTGCCGACTGTTGGTAGGATTTGTTCTTCCTAAAGAACATTTTGAGTTGGGAAAACATTTTGTGAATGCCAAAAATGTTCATAAGAAGTTAACTCCAAGTAGAGTTGGTGCAGCTCGTCCTGCAGTGGTCGGCTCCAGTCCAGTGGAGGAGCAGGTGGTGCGTTTAGGTGCCATTCCACAGAGATTGTTTCTCATTTTTCAGTGTCCATTAAAGGTGAAGCCGGGCTGCAGGTTGTGAGGAGGTTTGCTCCAATGCTTCTGCCATTGAGCGCTCTACTCTCATTTAGACTGAGCACTTCAGCCTGACAGACCATAAACCTCCTCACAGCCAGACGGTGCAGACTGGACTGGAGGAAGCCGATTTAAGGCCTTTTACAAACAAATGTGTACTTAAATGACCCATATTAAGCTATTTTCTGATCTATGTTTTAAGAGTTTCCTCATCACAAACACACATTCACACATGTTTCACACACCTGCATTTAGCATTATGTTCCACCTTGTGATGTCATGTTGTAATATAGGGTGTGTTCCACTGCATTTTTAAAGGTCCCATGGCATGAAATTTTCACTTTCTGAGGTTTTTGAAAGTTAATGTGAGCTCCCCTACCCTGTTTAGGCCCCTCCCCATGGTTAAATGGTTAATGGTTAAGTTGCGAAATGTCTAAACTGAGCATTTGCGATCCTTTTCTGCGTTACAAACGGCTCAAACGGGCGATTTTGAACAAGGCACCTTATTGACGTCAGATCGAAAAAAGAAATGCAAATGCAGTTCCACCCCCGTCTGTCTGTACTCAGCGTCTCTGTAAATCACAGCCAGAGAGTTTAGACTGCGAATGCGCTAGGCAATGCGAAATGCGTTTTTTTTATTTGCCTGGAGGCACGTCCGAGTGTTTCTAGGCTCGGAAGTCCTTTATCTGAGCCTCTGGACCTTTGAACAGCAGTGGTTTAATTTTATTTTCTGTGGAAATGTGTTTATTTTTCAATGGAACGCTTCAAATCTCTCCCCCCGTGCAAAAACACGGAAATTGATCAGCTGAGAGCTAACAGCTGAGAGCGGAGAGTTTGGCCACGCCCCCACCCTCTACTATAGGCCAGCTCTTTTCTCCTCATTTGCATTCAAGCAACAACGCCCAGAATAAAGTGTTTGAGAGAGATATTTATGACTCTTTCTCATCTTATCTCTGTTTCTCATGCACTGAGTGTTGATTTTGAAGAAGGATTCATTTACAGTATTAGGGAACCATTAAGGAGCCATATAAAAGCATCAAGAAGTACCATGTCATGGGACCTTTAAAGTCCATACACTTTCACTAGAATCATTTGGATAATTTCAGCCCTGGAATGGCAAATCTTTACTAAACTAAAGGTAAAAGGAGCTGTTAACTTGAAAATTACCACTACATGACATCACAAGATGGAGCAGAGCTGAGCTTTAGAGAAGCAGACGTACTAATAATTCAGGACTACTGAAACGTGTGATTGAAACAAAACACAACACAGCATTATAATATGCATTAAACCTCACAAGAGTCAATTTTGTGTAATATAGAACCTTTAAGGCAGCTGAATACAGAGTGGCCTGAGCAGAGCTGGAGCCAGGGTGATAGAGAGAGGACACAGGAGGTGTGGGAGGATGGCCAGGCTGTAAACTGCACGACCTTGAGCGCTTTCATCAAGCACACACTGGACACTCTTTTACTGTGGCGACGTGTACTCTTTTACAACAGCTCCCACACAGATTTAAAGTGTATAGGACAGCTTTTCAGGTTTTCAGGACTACTTTTTTTTTTCCGTTCGGTAGAATAACGCCCTTGGCAAATATTTATCACAGTATCAAAGTTTTACATTAGTGAAGTTGATGATAAAAGGAGAAGTTCAATTTGTCAACTGGACAAAGTTTGTTTGGTTGAAGACGTTTCGTCGCTCATCCGAGAGACTTCTTCAGTTCTGGTTCTAGTGCTGGTTAGTCCCTGTTTATATCTAGCTGCAGGGAGGAGCTTACTTACTCTGGAATCATTCTGAAACTATCTCAACTATTTTGTACCTTTTGTTTCCCTGGCGTCTCGTTTAGCATCTGTATTTAGCCCTATGAGGAGCTCACTGTTCTGAAATAGCTCTGAAACCAGAGGTGTGGACTCGAGTTATGTGACTTTGACGTGAGTCAGACTCGAGTCACGAATTTGATAACTTTCGACTCGACTCGACAAAATGTACAAACACTTGCAACTCGACTTGGACTTCAATATCAATAACTCGTGACTTCACTTGGACTTAGGCCTTTTGACTTGTGATGACTTGCTACGTCCAATGAAAAAAAACCCTCTAAATGTATGTTGATAAGGACCGCACTCGTTGTACTTGTGAATCTGCGAAAATGTATGCAAAGAGCATGTGCGCGCGACTTGCACAACATCCAATCACAGTAGATCTACGTTGCTTTCATTCGACCACATCCAAAGCAGATCTTGCAGACATTATATGATTTGTAGAAATTTTATTTCTTTGTAAAGGGGACTCGAAATGACTCAAAACTAAAATGCTAGGACTTTGGACTCGACTTGAGACTTGTGAGCTTTGACTTCGGACTTGACTCGGCACTTGGATACCCTTGACTCGGGACTTCACTCGGACTTGAGTGCAAAAGACTTAGACTTACATGGGACTTGCCCAGCAATGACTTTGTCCCACCTCTGTCTGAAACTATCCCCTCATTTGTTCCTTTTGTTATTCGAATATTTAGCATCTCTATTCAGACTACATACCGTCTCCACCCCTCTGTCCCTGACTCGTCTGCCCTAATGTTTTTTTCCGTCTGTTATGACTTGGTTTAAGAATCGAATTATAAATGGGAGACAAGTTATGTCTAACTCCCCCATTTCTGTTTAACGACAGATTCTTTTTTTTGACAAAAATTGCCTCTTTCACTCCCCTCTCAAACCAGTTCTTTTCCCTGGCTAAGATCTGAACTTCACTGTCCTCAACTTAGTGAAGTTGAGTTTCAAACAGGAAGTAGAGCTGCATGTCTGACATCCTTACAAATATGTCCATCCAAAAATATGAACAATTTGCATATTTTTAACAGTAATGCATAAACAAATAAATGCATTTTCAAAGATTTCCATAACTTGCTTCACAAGCTTACACCAGACTTTGGTCGTTAAAGAAGTGAAAGCTCAGAATCACTAAAACAGTAATACTGCGCAGTGGCACAGTTAAAAGGCCGGTCTTCGCTTTTTTTCCCGTGCAAACTGTATCTACAATGTGATGACCCTAATCAGACGTGGTAAAATAGCCAAAAACACTAGAAAGAGTGACATCACTTTAGAAATGGCAAAAAAACCAAAAAAACCAAAAAAAAAAAAACTACTACTCAAGTAATAGCAACTTAAAGAGTAACTGTGAAGACATAACAACTGATTTATATTTGAGGTTAAGGACAAAACATTAAAAAATGCACAAAATCTGATATGTTTGGATGGACACAAAAATGAGCGAAACTAAATCACACAAACACAAATGTTCAAATCATCATCATGAGACCCCACCAATGGGTACAAAAAGAAGATCAGTGACTGTTTGCAGAAGCTGGAGAAGAAGAAGTCATTGATCCACAGCTGTATTACAGACTGTACCCTGGTGATGGACTCCCAAAGATTCACAAACAAGGAATACCACTCAGACCCATTGTATGTAGCACAGACTCCATCACAATGTGGCCAAACACCTAAAAACCATCTTGGCTCCATTGGTGGGTAACACGGAGCACCACATTGAGAACACAGCCAAATTTGTGAACAAAGTCAAGCATCTCCAGTTTGACCGGGATGAGACCATGGTTTCCTTTGATGTGACCTCTCTTTTCACTTGTATCCCTACAGCGGTTGCAATGCAGCCAGCAAGAAAGTGACCAATGCAGGATACCAAGTTAGAAAAGAGAACCAAACTTTCACCTGACCAAATCTCCCAACTGCTGGAAATTAATTTAAATACCACCTATTTCCAGCTCAAATCCACGGCTGTGAGATGGGCTCACCGGTCTCCTCTATCATGGCTAACTTACTTACTGCGCAGTGGCACAGTTAAAAGGCCGGTCTTCGCTTTTTTTCCCGTGCAAACTGTATCTTGCCTCAGGACGGATGTACTGTATAAGCAGCTCTTGAGGTCAGTCTAAGGCTACGTTCACACTGCAGGGCTTAATGCTCAATTCCGATTTTTTTGTGAAATCCGATTTTTTTGCGAGGCCGTTCACATTTCCAGTTAAATGCGAATTGTATGTGATCTCCAGTGTGAACGCTAAACTCCCCAAAAGTGTCCCGCATGCGCCTTGGAGGACACGATGACGTCACACGCAGCGAACGCGCTCAATGTTTACGGAAGTAGCCTAAAGTTGCTTTCGTACCGGAGCCAAAACATGTACAGCTTATTTGTTTTAAGGAGGAAACGGAGAAGGACGAGGGGCAGTGGCAGCAACGTCTGCAGAAAGGAACATGTGGGTGCGGAGTCACAGCCAGGAGGGGTGGGATTGCTACGTGCTTCGCCGCTTCACTGATACGAGTTTATATACTATTTTCGCATGACGAGAAGAACGTTTGTGCACATTTGTGGACGCCTACTTGTACCACTCTCATTGGAGGAAACACACTCAGGTCGGATGAATGCGACCTGGCCGTTCAGACTGCAGTCGCATGTCAAAAGATCGGATATGTATCGGATTTAGGACCACATATCCAAGTGGCCTGGATCGCATTTGAAAAAATCGGATCTGTGTCGTTCACACTGTCATTAGAAGATCAGATACAGGTCGCATAGAGGCAAAAAAATCGGATTTAGGTCGTTTCAGGCTGCAGTGTGAACGTAGCCTAAGTCTGCACTCAGAAAGATGCAAACAATTCTTTTTTTTTTTTAAACTAAGTATTTTATATAATCAGGAAACATGCGTGCTAGTTGTTTTTAGCTTTATTTCACAATAATACTCCACACTGCTCTCTGAAAGTTGTGAAAAGCTCTTATAAATTCCTCACTAGTGTCGCCATGCCAGTACCATTTCAAACTCAATACTAAGGAAACTCGATATTCAATACTGATTCTGATACCACCATGATAATAAAAAGCACTGGACAATAGTATGTGATTTTCTATCAAGTCTCTATATTACTTTTAGTATTGATAAGTGTATGATTTTCAACACATCTCACAACCCTACTCATCATTGTAAATAATTAGGATGCTCAGAATGCACGGTAACGTAAGGGAGCAGCTTTAATGCATTATTTCCAAAAAACTAAACATTTTGAGGAAAAACCTGAAAAAATATCACGATTTTAGTGAAATTTCTAAGCTGTCATCTGCACAGAGCAGGAGCCGGAGTGACTGGAGAGCGTCACTTCTCTTTAACATGCACTATTGACGCTGATTTAAACCCGTTCTACCTTTATATCCTGTTTATAGGCCTGACCTTGCATGGCAAATATCATAAAGTGTTTAATATGGTATTACCCTCCAGAGCTGACACTTAGGCTAAAAGATAAAGACGCACTCAAAATGAAAGCTGTAAATCTGTCTGCTGTCGGGTTCCACTGCAGTCTGGGAATGTGCAAAACCAACATCTGCATGGGACAGGACATAACGGCTCTGAAAGTAACATTTCACTCATCACGTTTGAGGGCTGTGGTCATGTTCTACAATGTGATGACCCTAATCAGATGTGGTAAAATAGCCAAAAACACTATAAAGAGTGACATCACTTTAAAATAATATTACTCAAATAGAAGTATAATGTAGCAGCCCCAGAAATTGCAAAAAAAAAACCCAAAAAAACTACTACTCAATAGCAACTTAAAGAGGAACTGTGAAGACATAACAACTGATTTATATTTGAGGACAAAACATAAAAAAATGCACAAAATCTGATATGTTTGGATAGACACAAAAATGAGAGAAACTAAATCACACAAACACAAATGTTCAAATCATTTCATATTGTCACATAGAGCTTTTATCACTTCAGGAAGAGGAAGCACAACTTTTACTCAATTAAAGATCCCATGACATGGTACTTCTTGATGCTTTTATATGGCGCCTTAATGGTTCCCTAATACTGTAAATGAATCCTTCTTCAAAATCAAGCCTCAGTGCATGAGAAAGACCCATGAACACAGGTAGGGTCAAAAAATATGTCTCTGAACACCTCATTATGGGCGTTGTTGCTTGAATGCAAATGAGGAGGACAGAGACAGGCCAGAGCAGCGGGTGGGGGGGCCAAACTCTCCGCTCTTTCCCCTTTAGCGGTGCGATGTGCACCGGCCCCACTTCTGTGTTTATGCGCAAAGGAAGAAAGGAGAGGCGTTTCAATGAAAATAAAATTAAACCACTGCTGTTTCAGAGGTTCGGAGGCTCGGATAAAGGACATCTGAGCCTGGAAACACTCTCACGTGCCTCCAGGCAAATAAAAAAAACGCATTTCGCATTGCGTAGCTCGTTTGCGGTCCAAACTCTGGCCGTGACGGTGGGTAGACATCCAGACGGGAGGTGGAACTGCATTTGCATTTTTTCTTCAATGTGACGTCACATAGTTTCCTTGTTCAGAATCGCCCGTTTGAGCTGTTTTTTTTTCAAACGCAGAAAAGGATCGCAAATGCTCAGTTTACACATTTCGCAACTTTTAGCCATGGGGGGGGGGGGGGGGGCTAAACAGGGCAGGGGAGGTCACACTAACGTTCAAAAACCTCAGAAAGTGAAAATTTCATGCCATGGGACCTTTAAGAGAACTTGTAGAATCCCTCAATTCAGTCCTTTGGAAAGTACTTCTTAGAGCAGCCAGGTTAACCCAGCATTACCTGAGAGGGATACTCAGCCTTAGAATCAGCCGTCTCAATTATGAGATTGAAAACTTAAAATTTGAAATAGACAGAGAAAGAAGTACTTTCCGAAGGACTGAATTTCTCTGTAACTCCTAACCACATCCCCACGGTGGACTACATCACGGCAGCAGAAACCGCCATTAGAAACAAGTTCACAGAGACAGAAGCTGGAGACCTTAGGCTGAAATTAACAGCTGCACTGAGCAATGCCAAACCTCCACCCTCCAACGTAACACCAGAGGAAAGGAAGGCCATCACTGCTCTAGAGAGGGACCAGAGCATCAACATCCTGCCTGCGGACAAAGGGAGATGCACGGTGATCTTGGACGCAGCTGATTATGAGGCTAAGGTGAACAGCCTACTCAGTGACACGACAACCTACGAATTACTGAAATGAGACCCCACCAATGGGTACAAAAAGAAGATCAGTGATTGTTTGCAGAAGCTGGAGAAGAAGAAGTCATTGATCGACAGCTGTATTACAGACTGTACCCTGGTGACGCCATCCCTTGTATCTATGGACTCCCAAAGATTCACAAACAAGGAATACCACTCAGACCCATTGTGTGTAGCACAGACTCCATCACAATGTGGCCAAACACCTAAAAATCATCTTGGCTCCATTGGTGGGTAACATGGAGCACCACATTGAGAACACAGCCAAATTTGTGAACAAAGTCAAGCATCTCCAGTTTGACCGGGATGAGATAATGGTTTCCTTTGATGTGACCTCTCTTTTCACTTGTATCCCTACAGCGGTTGCAATGCAGCCAGCAAGAAAGTGACCAATGCAGGATACCAAGTTAGAAAAGAGAACCAAACTTTCACCTGACCAAATCTGCCAACTGCTGGAAATTAATTTAAATACCACCTATTTCCAGCTCAAATCCACGGCTGTGCGATGGGCTCACCGGTCTCCCCTATCATGGCTAACTTATACATGGAACAATTTGAACACAGTGCCTTGGGCTCATATCCAGGCACTCCACCCACACACTGGTATCGTTATGTGGACGATAATTTCTCAAAAATGAAAATTCAAGATTTGGAACCTTTTACTGCACATATCAATTCTATAGATACGAACATCAAATTCACCCGTGAAGATGCCAAGGAAAACACCTTGGCGTTCTTAGATTGTGCAGTAACGATAGGAGGAGACCAGCGACTCCAAGTAGAAGTCTTCAGGAAGCCCACACACACAGACCAATACACCACCCACTGCAGCACAAACTGGGTGTTATTCGGACATTACAACACAGGGCCCAAGTGGTTCCAAGAGGGTAAGGAGAAAGAAGAGCAACATGTGCAGAAAGCCCTCTCGGTTTGTGGATATCCTAAATGGGCTGTCAACAAAACCAAGAGAGACAAGGGCAAGAAACAAGACAACAGAGAATCAGAACCCAGGAGAAAGTGTGTAACTATTCCTTACCTGGCCGGCGTTTCTGAAAAACTACAGAGGATTTTCAGACAACATGAGATCACAGTCTATTTCAAAACCACAAACACATTAAGACAGAAACTGGTCCACCCAAAGGACAAAACACCGAGCCACAAACAAAGCAATGTGGTCTAGGCCATTCAGTGTAGTGAAGACTGCAGTGAGCGCTACACTGGAGAAACAAAACAGACACTTCACAAGAGGATGTACCAACACAGACGAGAGAGCCAGAGTGGACCTTCATCTGCCGTACATCTACACCTAGAAGCCACGGATCACTCCTTTGAGGACAGTGAGGTACAGATCTTGGCCAGAGAAAAGAACTGGTTTGAGAGGGGAGTTAAAGAGGCTATTTTTGTCAAGAAAGAGAATCCTTCCTTGAACACAAATGGAGGTCTCAGACATCATTTGTCTCCCATTTATAACTCTATCCTCAAACCTAAATCAAAACAAAGAAAACAGTAGGGTTAGCCAAGTCAGGTCCAGAGGTGTGAAAACACCCATTATGGCCCTGAATAGCTATGCTAACAAGACCCCCACCCCCACTGCATATTGAAAAGGCTTTCTTAACTAACAGAAACTGAAAACAAATAGGTGTGATAGTTTCATAGTAATTTCATTGTAGTTAGCTCCTCCCTTCAGACAGTTTTAAGCAGTGTCCACCAGCACTCTAGCCAGAACTGAAGAAGCAACTTGGATGAGCTGCGAAACATATTCGACCAAATAAACTTTTGTCCAGTTGACATATTAAATTTCACCTTTTGCCAAGTAAAGAGTACTGTTACATCAGTAAAAATATGCCTCAAGTAGGAGTAAATGTACCTCAGTACTATCCACCTCTGGTCCTGATGTCAGATGGAGGGCATAACTCTATGTTAACTCTACGCTAACTGCTTTTGGAAGAAATATCTCAACGCAAATTTACATGGGGCTTGCAGCCTGTTTTAACAAGACCATTATCCAGTAGGCTCAAAACTGTACTTTTAATCAAAGCTAATAAAACATGTTGTAATAGCAATCTTCTCACCGCTGACTAATGAAGGTGTACCGTCCAAAGCTTGAATTAATCCACTTAAAGCAGCCAGAGCCAAAAACACAGTCCAAAAGAGTGCAATAAGAATGAAGAGCAGGAGCCCATTTCTCTCTGGTACCTGGGGTAAATTGCTCATTTTGTGGACACATTAGATACAACACTGAATATTTTTGAAAATATTCACGATAGGAAACGGAGGTGTAGTTTTGATGACATTATATATGCATGTGAAAATGCATATAATGTGTTCTTTAAAGGGATATGCCACCCCCAGGTCAAACTTGGGCATCTCCCCACAGTCCAGAGACTAAAATAAGTGGTGGAAAGCGTTTTTCTGGTGACCCAGCCATTGTCCAGGTCTGTCGCCACTGACCGCCGCGGTATCTGCAGCTACTCCGCGTTAGACTGGAGTCTAACGTCGCCAGAGAAAGGAATTAAAAGGAAATAATTTGCTCGATGCTTTTCCCAATTACTTTCTGTGTAGTGCGCATTCATATCGAGTGCAAATAAATGTGCAAATCAACACGGAGAGCTTGACTTGGTCATTTTGGGTGGGAACTATTTTTCAGTGCGGAAAAAGACAGCCGAAGCACACACCACGCTGACAGGGGAATCCCTGTTACGCACTAGGAAGGGAGTTCCCCTGTTACACAGCGTGGTGTGTGCTTCGTCTGTCTTTTTCCGCACTGAAAAATAGTTCCCACCCAAAATGACCAAGTCAAGCTCTCCGTGTTGATTTGCACATTTATTTGCACTCGATATGAATGCGCACTACACAGAAAGTAATTGGGAAAAGCATCGAGCAAATTAATTCCTTTTGGCCGAAATCTTTCTCTGGCGACGTTAGACTCCAGTCTAACGCGGAGTAGCTGCAGATACCGCGGCGGTCAGTGCTGACAGACCTGGACAATGGCTGGGTCACCAGAAAAACGCTTTCCACCACTTATTTTAGTCTCTGGACTGTGGGGAGATGCCCAAGTTTGACCTGGGGGTGGCATATCCCTTTAAAGGGCCGGAAAACACTCCTTGTGATATCATGTGGTAATACAGGAAGTGCTCCTCTCTTCTTTTGAACTGAAGAGTCATTTTTGTGTAATCTAGGACCTGTAATGATCCTAACAGGCCAGAGTGCATAAACAGTATGTAGAGTGTCATGGGGTATGGGGAATTGAACTAGCAAAGAAACCAGTTTCACACAGAGCACATGTGCCTGTGCACTCTCCAGAGCACATTCACTCACACACAGCTCCTGGACGTCTATTGATTTTGTGCTGCAGAGACCCAATTGAATCAGCTCTATATTAAGTGTACTGGCTCGCTCTGGGCTCCCGGCCACACTAACAACACAACATGGTAGTGTCGGCACGATACTGACATTTCAAACCTGATTTTGATACTAAGGAACAGACTCGATACTCAATACCGATTCTGATACCACAGTGATAATAAAAACACCTTCTTTAGACAATAGAATGTGATTTTCAGCATAAATTGTAGTACTTTCTTTTCTGTTCCCATGAGGCCTAATACATCTGTGTACTCCCTCAGTGGTCCAGGGAGGTTTCCTAATGGTCCATGGGCGTATACTCGTCTATGTGCTCTTATACTTGTTCAGATACAGCTTAAGATCATTCTAAAGACATTCAGGAAAGGTTCATTGTTCTGAGAAAAGGAAATTTTTTTAATATTGATACCAGCTCAAATGAGTCTCTAGCTGTGACACTAGTTTTAGTATATATTAGTATCTGATGTAGATATTTTGACGACCATAGTACATGGTTCACATACCTTCACAATGTCCTCATTGGTGGACTTGCACTGGACAAAAGCGGAGACGTCATTGACTCCTCCGTTCATCTCGATAGATACCATTTTGACGGGGATGGCCACGGTCCGGCCTGTCAGGATGGCTGTGTTAATGATCTCCGTGTCCTGTGGAGACATGGACACACTGCAGTCACACTCACAGATGACACAGGGTTTTGGGTGTGTGGGATTTTATTATTTAAAGGGACAGTGTGTAAGATTTTTACCCGTTAATTACTGAAATTGAAGATACCCATTCAAAAATACATTGTTTTCCAAGCCTTTTTACTTCCATCATGAAATCAAAGTATTCTTTTGGACTTAGATATAGTCACATAAAAGGGGGATCTTCCCCATGCAGAGGCAGCCATTTTGAATACGAGAGCCGCAGAAGGACATTTGGGCTCCACCTTTGCCTTCAGCAAGGCTCGTGGTTTTGGGTAAACAACACAAGCATGCTGCCGGATCAGACGTCGTAATGGATCTAACACATGTTTTGGACTAAATTGTTTTACTGGATTTTATTCGCTGGATCCTTACGGACAAATTGAGAGCAAGTTTATGGTGAAATACAGAGTTTGACCTGTGCAAAGCCTTCTAAGGTAAGCTAACCTCGTTTTGTGCTTTTCCGTATAAAAGCCCCATGTGCTCGGGGAGTGATTGTTTTGCAGGGAAATGAATTGCATAGTCAAAAAGAGGAGACTGTAAGGTTTCATTTGATGTGTAGAGTGTCATGGTACATGATCGGGAATGTGTGTTTTCATGAGAAAAGAAAAAAACAAAAAACAAAACGGGACCGCGTTTTATTTATACAGTAGCGGCGCCCGGGTGACCCTCGAGGTCTGCCGTAGCTAAAACAGAAAGTGCAATAGCCACCGTCCACCTATGCGCCACGAATCCTACACACTGGGGCTTTAATATATGTAGATTTACATATGTATACACATATTCTGTGTTTAAGTATTCTGTGAAAACTGTGTTGCTCAACCTGGACGGTGGTAAACAACCTTTTTATAAGCATACAGTTTCCATAGGTTGGTGTAATGGGATATCCACCTGCTCCCAATCCATCAAACTATTGGTAAACTCCACTCCTGTTATAGGCTGACTAACTCGTCTGTCATTGGTTAACGCTTGGAAGCTACTCTACAGGTCTCCTTACAAGGATGGGGACTATGGGCAGTAGATTTGGAACACTGCATAGCTCAGCACTATACAGGTGGGCCACAGTGGTCAGTTCTGGGTGTGGTGTGGGGCCGAAGGGACACGATGTCGGTGTGTGGACGATGTGACAATTGAAGATGTCTGAAACCATCATTACGTTTGTATTCTGCTGCCTAATTCAACATTAAATGCTAATAACCTCAATCTTGAGATTTTGCCTTTCTTCCGATCCCTCCTTGATTAGTTGGAGGTTTGATCTCACCTGCATACCATCAATGCGTCCTTGGGCAAGACACTTCATGTACACTTGTCTATTTATTTATTGCTTATTTCACTGGGATAGTTCTGCTGGGATTTGGAATCCTGGTCTAAATGAGGAAGTAGAGAAGCACTATATAAATACAAATGAGACCATTTACCATTTGACATAACCATTTACTAAAACCGTGGTCTACTGTTGCAGGAAAGTGGCCCTGGATATATGGAATCTTGCTTCATTAAAGACATGCCAGAGTGAAACTGGTTCTCTCTTTTGACCATCTTGACATTGGACACTTGGTCAGGAGGAACTGACCCTTCACCAAACATGCCTACAAGAAAACAAGCTTACTGTGTTTTAGATGATTGTTTTAGATGATTGATGAGATGATATAAACCTCAGTCTTCTACACAGAGAGTATTTTAGTCGAGCTGAGGACAGGGCGTACATTCAAGCAGCTGGACAGGTCACATGGAAACACTGGAGTCATATCCACAGATCGGACAGAGATTCATAGGTGTTTCGTCAGACATGTGGGTGTCCTGTTTTAAAGGCTGCGTGGGGGTTCACTCAGAACTCAGCATGTTTACTTGTGTCCAGAGTCTTTCAGCTGCTTTCATCACCTTCTGAACAGAGCAGAGGTGGCACACTGCTACTCGTATATGCACAGGGCAATCCCAATTAACTCATCAATGGTATGAATGAGAACTCCACACAACAATTTCTTGAAAATGGGTGTGTTGGAGGAGAGGATGCAGTCCAAGAAGATAAGCAGATGAAAATCCTGCACACTGTCAAATGGTGAATTTTATTAGGACATTTCAGAACTAAGCCTTCAAATGTTTTGTTTTTTTGTCGGCATCAGTGATCTAAAATAAGTGAGTACAAGTCCTAACACATGTTTGCTTTTTCTTACCTCATGTAGTTGAATGCCTCTCCTAGTCTGAGCCTAATGTATATGCAGTGGTGAAAGTAGTTTTCATTTCTTACAGGTGCTATAATGTCCAGTGCATCACTTTACCGTTTTGTTTTTTTACGTTTTACACCTTTTTCATAGATAAATAACTTTTTTAATATACTTAATTATTTCATATTTTTTTAGTCAGCATAAACCCTTCTCTTACAGGTGCGGGCAGCGCACCGGCCTTAAAGGAAAAGTAACGTTTTTTTACAACCTGAGCCTTCTTTCGGCAATAAAACAAGTAGTTTTACTCACCCATAGCAGTTTAGTGTCATTTTGAGCAGTTTCGTAGAAGTTATGTTGTAGCGTATCCGTTAACTTGAGTGCTCGGGGCATTACTTTGCGGTCTCCAAATAACACAAACTTTAGCACTTTTCAAATCATAGAAGCCCGATATCTTAGTCTACGATTTCGTTTGAAGCAAAAGTGGCCTGTAACCCGAGATTTAGCCATAGTTTCGAGTAGACGAGGACGCCAGTGCGCATGCGCGGACTGTGCTCTCAGCTCCCGGGACCCAAACATGAAACGCAAAGCTGTAAACTATGGCTAAATCTCGGATTACAGGCCACTTTTGCTTCAAACAAAATCGTAGACTAAGACATCGAGCTTCTATGACTTGAAAAGTGCTAAAGTTTGTGCTATTTGGAGACCGCACGGGGCATATTACATGCTTGGGGAATATATTATATGCCCCGAGCTATGGCTAGAAGTTGCGCTAGGCTAACGCTAATCTAAAACATCTCTGGAAGTGCTCCATATGACACCAAAGTGCTATGGGTGAGAAAAACAACTTGTTTTATTACCGAAATAAGGCTCAAATTGTAAAAAAAAAACTTTCCTTTTCCTTTAAATCTTCTACCAGTGCGCAGCACCGCCTCGCAATGGTTTAGGCACTTTCACGGCTACAGTCAGATAAGTTTTGACAATCCTTGCTTAACAGACTGCAGATATCTCTGCACGAGAGTTTCGGGGAGCTTTCAGTTATTCTCCAATGGCATAGTGTGGTTGTTTGTGTTTTCTACTTAAATAGCGCACCTTACTTTTTTTTTCAAATGTGGGTTTTGGTCACCATTAACCATATTCTCTTAGCGGTGCTGCGTACCGGCTGTGAATTTTATACCGGTGCTGCGTTCCGGTGCGCACCGCTTTACTTTCACCGCTGTGTATATGGGACTGTGCTGTTATATGTAGCAGTCCTGGCTTCTTCATATGTGTTGTAACAGATCTGGTCTTTAGGAATACACTGTCCCATCTGTCCAATCACACAGAAGACATGTTGCATTTTAACTGTGCATATAACAGATACACATGTGCTGTTTTTACTGAAAACTACACCCTAAAAGCCCCGCTGCAACTCTTTAGCACAAACACAATCTTCCTCATACAGTGTTAATGTTCAGAAACATTAAAAAAACAACATGACCTGACTGACCTAATAATGAATCATTACGTTCTCCTTCCCCTCATGCAATACAAAAAGTCTCATCAGCCCTGTCCAACAATATCACCCATAATCCCTTGAGTGTGACTCTCGAAAACTTCTGCTGCTGCTAAGCCTTGACCTCAGTTACTGTAATTCTAATCCTCTTGTTGTTACTTATCAAACCTTAGACTTAGAAAAACTTTATTGATCCACAAGGGAGTAGCTCACTCATCATATAGGATTGATGTACTCACCATGGTAACAGGATTGTTGTATCACCATGGTTACAGGATTGATGTACTCACCACGGTGTCAAGTTTGAGGTACTCACCATTGCGATAGGGATGATGGCCTGGATGTCCTTCTGCACCACAGTCAATTCCGTCACGACTTTGTCGGACTCGGAGGCAGGGCTTTGGCCTCGGTAGTCCACGTTCCAGTTGATCCTGCGGGTCACTGACAGGCTGGTGAAGTTCTCCATCTCAAAGTCCAGCTGCATCAGCTCCAGACTCCCCGGTATGTCCCTGTGCAGAAGCAAAACTCCCATTCACTCAAGGATAAAGACATGGATCATCAGGATCTGTGGAGGCTTGCTGGACCTCCCCCTCTTCCCACTGGGAGGAGGCCCCTGAGAGGCCCCTGGATGTGCTGTGCTCTAGCTCAGCTGCAGAGCGTGTGATGAGAGGAGATGGGGTTTAAGTGGGAGATGGTGGATCAGTGGAGAAAGATTTGGGCTACTCATGCAAAGTCAGTGGTTTAGTGTCAGATCCACTGGCCCACAGGTTGGTGGTTTGATCTCGGCTGCCACAAGTGCAAACCATCAATGTGTGCTTGGGCAAGACACTTCACATTCACTGCTGTATTTATTTATTTATGCCGTATTTAACCAACACAACACAGTCCTGATTAGATTTGAAATCTTATTCTCAGGGGAGTCCTGGAGCTGCATTGAAGAATGAGTCAAATGTAGAGGATGGAGTTTCCTGCTGCTGTCTTTCATCAGCATGTCGCTTGTTTTGAATCAATATGGTCATACAGAGAGGATTTCATGTATTATTTAAAAATTGTTCATTGTAAATATAGCTGAGTGATATTATGGAGCGGTGATCCTCACTTGAAGCGTATGATTGTGAGGGTAATGCTTCAGTTTGTAGCAGACAAACAGCACTGTTAGCAGCTCTATACTTACGCTGCATTGTGTGATTAGGACTGATCAGAGGAGTGGGTGTATGCAAGGTGGACTAGAGAGTACTAACAAACCATTTACACTTTTATAAATACTCACGTTACAGTAATTGAGTCGATTTTAAGGGTAATTGTATTTTCAGTATATTTTTAAGCCTGTACTTGTACTTATAATGAAAGGAGAAGTAATATTTTTTACAATCTGAGCCTTATTTCGGTAATAAAACAAGTTGTTTTACTCACCCATAGCACTTTGGTGTCATATGGAGCATATCCGGAGATGTTTTAGATTTGCAATCTCCATAATGTGAGTTCTTGGGGCACATGTTTGCGGTGTCCAAATAACACAAACTTTAGCACTTTTCAAATCATAGAAGCTCGATGTCTTAAGTCTACGATTTCGTGTGGTCAAAAGTGGCCTGTAATCCGAGATTTAGCCATAGTTTTGAGTAGATGAGGACGCCAGTGCGCATGTGCGGACTGTGCTCTCAGCTCCCGGGACCCAAACATGAAACGCAAAGCTGTAAACTATGGATAAATCTCAGATTACAGGCCACTTTTGCTTCAAACGAAATCGTAGACTAAGACATCGAGCTTCTATGATTTGAAAAGTGATAAAGTTTGTGTTATTCGGAGACCACACGGGGCATATTACATGCTCGGGGAATATATTATATGCCCCGAGCTATGGCTAGAAGTCGCGTTAGGCTAACGCAAATCTAAGGTCGTTTTCACACCAGGAAAGTCCGATAGTTCACTTGCTTTGGTCCGGACCAAATTTGTTTTTACTTTTTTTATTTTGGTGCGGTTCGCTTTCACACTGCAGTTTTTCCCCAAGCAAACTAACGTCTATAAACAAAAGCACGTGTGCTGAGGTCGCTCAGCCATTGGACAGAATGAGCCCTGTCGGTGTCCAAACCCGGAAGGAGGAGAATAATGGTGTTACGTGCTGTTTTCAATCTAGCCTTAGCGATTTGGTTTGCTCGGTTTATACAGTTTGCACAAATGTTTGAGAAGCATCGTGAGGTTTACACTATTTTACAACCAATTTCCAAATGACAAAGACACAGGGCAAGACGACTACAGAGGACAGCGCTCATGCGCGCATCAAGTTCTGACTCTTGCTCTTCACGCAAAATGTAAGTAAGACTCGTAAGTTTCGTTTAGTTTCGTAAGCCTCGGTTTCCCATAATGCTCGACATAATGCTCGTTAAGTACAAAAAGCCAACTTGCGTCGGATCAAGTCCGGTCTGCATTCTCACCTCAAACGAACCGCACCAGGATTCGTATGGAACCGGACCGAGACCGAGCTTTTTAGGTGGTCTTGGTTCACTTGTTTGCTCCGGATCGAGACTTTTGGTTTTTATTCACACCAGCCCAAAAGGTCCGAATCAAAGGAGCAAACGAACTCTGGTTCGTTTTAAACGAACCAAACAAGGCAGGTGTGAAAACGACCTAAAACAACTTGTTTTATTACTGAAATAAGGCTCAGATTGTTAAAAAAAACGTTACTTCTCCTTTAAATATAATTCTAGCCTTGTAATTGAAGGTACAGTAGAAGACCCAGTGGTCAGATTCCAGGTCTCTGCTCCTTTCTGTACTCATAAAGACACATAACAGCATCTCCTGCTCTGAATGGCCAGAGCTCAGAGAATATGCTAAAATGTTTCTAAAATTAAGTTAAAAAGTACCTCTCTGTGTAATATTTTTTCATTCATACTTTTTAGTTTGTTATATACAATTTTGACAGCAGTGATTTAGCCAAGTTCTCTTTCCCAGAGATGGGTAGTACTCAGTTGCATTTATGTACGTAACTTTTTAAAGAAATTTTCCTTTTTTTAAAAATCATACTTTTAATTAAGAAATATTTTTGTTGAAGTAAGAGTATTCCTATTTGAGTAAAAGTTATATTTCCTCCTTCCTTCCCACTATAAAAAGTCTACAGTGACTTTATGTGACAATATGAAATGATTTGAACATTTGTTTTTCTTGCAGCTCCTTCAGATCTGATTTAGTTTGTTGCATTTTTGTGTCACACAGATTTTGTGCATTATTTAATGTTTGGTCCTTCAAATGACATTCACTATAAATACTCTGCTCTGTTCACCAGTTATATAAACCTTTTTTTTTTTTTTTTTTTCAAAATTCCAACTTCTCGCTTTATAGAGCTGCGCAGAAGATGTTGATAAGACATTTATGAAAACGAATCCATTTGCAATAGTCAACAGTGACAGTGTAAATATCTGTCTGTGAGATAATCTTCTGCCCAGACGGAGGGTTACGGAGCCTTCAGCGCTGGAGCACACACAAATGGGACTTTCTGTTATCTCTGATCTGTGCCTGATGCACGCTTCTCTCAAAGCACTTTCCTAAACACGTGTTTGTGAGCAGATTTCAGAGCAATCGTTTTTCATAGCACCGTGACACTTCTATATACACACTGTCCAATCAATTCAGCAGCACCACAGCAGCCAGACTCCCAACCTCCCACAGAGCTTTAAAGAGGAGCTATTTTACCTCTATGGGGAGTTAAAGGAAAATAACGTTTTTTACAATTTGAGCCTTATTTCGGTAATAAAACAAGTTGTTTTACTCACCCATAGCACTTTGGTGTCATATGGAGGATTTCCGGAGATGTTTTAGATTAGCGTTAGGCTAACGCCGTTAATACTCTACCTTTGATGTGTAGAGTATTATTATGAAAGTGTGAAGCGGCTGGGATGAGGATCAGCTCCTCCAAATCCGAGGCCATGGTTCTCGACCGGAAAAAGGTGGCTTGCCCTCTCCGGGTGGGTGGAGAGTCCCTGCCTCAAGTGGAGGAGTTCAAGTATCTCGGGGTCTTGTTCACGAGTGAGGGGAGGATGGAGCGTGAGATTGACAGGCGGATCGGTGTGGCGTCGGCAGTGATGCGGTCGTTGTACCGGACCATTGTGGTGAAGAGGGAGCTGAGCCTAAAGGCGAAGCTCTCAATTTATCGGTCAGTCTACGTTCCTACTCTCACCTATGGTCATGAGCTTTGGGTAATGACCGAAAGGACGAGATCACGGATACAAGCGGCCGAAATGAGTTTCCTCCGCAGAGTGGCTGGGCGCACCCTTAGAGATAGGGTGAGGAGCTCAGTCACACGGGAGGAGCTCGGAGTAGAGCCGCTGCTTCTCCACGTGGAGAGGAGCAGCTGAGGTGGCTCGGGCATCTGTTCTGGACGCCTCCTGGACGCCTCCCTCGGGAGGTGTTCCGGGCACGTCCCACCAGGAGGAGGCCCCGGGGAAGACCCAGGACCCGCTGGAGGGACTATGTCTCCCGGCTGGCCTGGGAACGCCTTGGGGTCCCCCCGGAGGAGCTGGAGGAAGTGTCCGGGGTGAAGGAAGTCTGGGAGTCCCTGCTTAGACTGTTGCCCCCGCAACCCGGCCCCGGATAAGCGGAAGAAAATGGATGGATGGATTATTATGAAAAAGAAAAAGAAGATTTTTCTTAATATGCCCTCTTTAAAGGGACAGTGTGTTAATTACTGAAATTGAAGATACCCATTCAAAAATACATTGTTTTCCAAGCCTTTTCACTTCCATCATGAAATCAAAGTATTCTTTTGGACTTAGATATAGTCACATAAAAGGGGGATCTTCCCCATGCAGAGGCAGCCATTTTGAATACGAGAGCCGCAGAAGGACATTTGGGCTCCGCCTTCGCCTTCGGCAAGGCTCGTGGTTTTGGGTAAACAACACAAGCATGCTGCCGGATCAGACGTCGTAATGGATCTAACACATGTTTTGGACTAAATTGTTTTACTGGATTTTATTCGCTGGATCCTTACGGACAAATTGAGAGCAAGTTTATGGTGAAATACAGAGTTTGACCTGTGCAAAGCATTCTAAGGTAAGCTAACCTCGTTTTGTGCTTTTCCGTATAAAAGCCCCATGTGCTCGGGGAGTGATTGTTGTGCAGGGAAATGAATTGCATAGTCAAAAAGAGGAGACTGTAAGGTTTCATTTGATGTGTAGAGTGTCATGGTACATGATCGGGAATGTGTGTTTTCATGAGAAAAGAAAAAAAGAAAGAAAAAAACGGGACCGCATTTTATTTATACAGTAGCGGCGTGCGGTCCCTCGAGGTCTGCCGTAGCTAAAACAGAAAGTGCAATAGCACCATCCACCTATGCGCCACGAATCCTACACACGGGGGCTTTAAAGAGCCCCAGCACAGACTGTGTTAAAGGGCCCCGCACACACACACACACACACACACACACACACACACACACACATACACACACACACACACACACACACACACACACACACACACATCTGACCAGCTCTGGCAGTGAAGGCTTTAGGCCACGGGTCACTGGTCACTGAAGTCTGAGGTGAAGGCTCTGGCAGTAAACAGACCAGAGGTCACACTTCGGTCCAGGGGGACACAGCAGAGTGGACATTTAAGACATTTAAGGACAAAAACCATGTTGTGAGAAATGCTTGGGCCAATAACAGATCCTGGGCTGATCTTTTTCAGTATAATGTTTAGGTTATTTTATACTACACATTTGTATATTAAAAGCAAATAAATATTGCTGTAAAATAATTCTTTTATTAGAAGTTCTTTTTAAGATAAGGACAGTTTGAACACATACCGCTTAATAATAATAATAAAGAGACTTTATCATGAAGCTCAATGAGAGATGTCCAACAGTTTGCAGCGCTGTTGACAAAGCAAATTTTTTTATTTTTATTTTTTTTATATTTAGTTGAGTTATTCAACATTTTTTCTTTGCTACATAATTCCATATATCTTGCATTATATATTATGAAGTCATACAAACTTAAAAACAAAAACAAAAAAAAACCAGACAGACAGAAACAGAACAACAAAAACAGAAGGTATATCCAACTTTTGGACTGGTAGTGTGTCATTTATATTTATCATGTTTAGACTTAGGCTATAATAAGAGAATTCTTCATTGTTTTGCCTCCTCCAGCAGCAGCAGCAGCAGTGACAGCAGCTCCTCTGCCTGTGAGACAGAGCTCTCCGTCTTTTAACCACACACTCTTAGTTACGGGGAGTAAACAGATCATTTAAGAGGAAAAACAGTCAAGTCGTGTCTGAAAAAACATTGTGTCCACCACGGGTCACAAGGAGATTTCAAGGTTCACTTTCTCTTGAAAAAGCATGGCCCCTCTCTCTGTAACTGCTCATCGTTCTGACCTGATGTTCACGTTATCTCGCTCTACAGGACGCTTTATTTTGCTCTTTTATACCTAAATCAAGATGTGAACATTAATAACTGACCAGTCAAGTGTCTTCTTTCCCGGAGGTCAGTCATCACTAGCGTTAGCAACAACTTTAAAGGAGTATATGTCCCGAGCGGTCTCCAAATAACACAAACTTTATCACTTTTCAAATCATAGAAGCTCGATGTCTTAGTCTGAGCTGACGAAGCCTCTTGGATGAGCGGCGAAACGTTTCCGACCAAACAAACTTTGTCCAGTTGACAAATTGAATTTCTTCTTTTATCATGGATTCTACCTGGACGACTGAGGGACTCTTCACGCGTCTTAGTCTACACTTTTGTTTGAGTCAAAATTGGCCTCCAATCCGAGATGTATCCATAATTTACAGCTTTGCATTTCATGTTTGGGTCCCGAGAGCTGAGAGTGAAATAAGCTGTGACTCCGCACATGCGCACTGTCCTCCTCATCTACTCCAAACTATGGATAAATCTCGGATTAGAGGCCACTTTTGACTCAAACGAAAGCGTAGACTAAGACATCGAGCTTCTATGATTTGAAAAGTGCTAAAGTTTGTGTTATTTGGAGACCGCATATATTACATGCTCGGGGAATATATTATATGCCCCGAGCTACGGCTAGAACTCGCGCTAGGCTAACGCAAATCTAAAACATCTCTGGAAGTGCTAAAATGACACCAAAGTGCTATGGGTGAGTAACTTGTTTTATTACCGAAATAAGGGTCAGATTGTAAAAAACGTTACTTCTCCTTTAAGTGACAGGGCCCGCCCCCTTCCACACCAGGTCCAGATGCAGCTGATGTGGAAGATTGGTCCCATCAGCTGAAAACCTTTAATGTTCACACAAATGTATCATGTCTGTCTTTCTGGAGTGTTCTGTTTCTTTAAAATCTATTACATTTATTGTTTGTCTTTTGTACTGTGTGCTTGCTCCTGATTTGCCCTTGGGTTGCAAACTCGGATTTCCAAATATGGAACTTGCAGTTTAGCTGCTATTACTGCTAGCCTCAGTTGTCTTGATTTACCTGGAGCCGAACACTGAGGGGGTGACGTCAGCCTCAGTCCACTTCTCTACAGTCTGTGATTACAGCTGCTCTGTTAGAGTCACAGCAGCATACTTCTGTCCATGGAACGTTTTCCTTTCCTCTGCTTATGGCCTATGGTCAGTAGCGATATCGCTCAATCACAGGAATCAGCCACTGCTCTGATTTGTTGGTGCCTCCCTATTCTAAACAGTGCAGCTTGTGAGAATTGGGCCATACTCCACTCATGCTCTGAAAATGCACGTCATGTCGGCCTATTGATTTTCAGTGCAAAGACATTCTTCTGGCCTTTCAGTATGATGCACTGTGGATCCTAATGGTCTGGAACCCAGTGTGTATACTGTCATAGGTCCTTGTCTTCTCTTAAATACTTAATTACTCCACTATTTCATTTGAAGGTACCAGGCTACTGTAATTCTCACAGAAACTGGAAAAGTCAATTTATTCTCCCTCACCCAAACCATGTTCTGTTTCTGTTTCATGTTACATTTGTCCTGGCCAAGACTAGCTCATAGAGACGGGTGCCCGAGTACTGTGGTACTGTGCTGGTTCTCACTGCTCATGAGGAGCATTGAGGGATGGGTCAAATATGCAGGGAAGAGATTTCTTTGGCAGTACACCCAGCCTAAGGCCCTGTGGCAGTAGACTCACCCCTGCTTGGACCCCCTGCTGTGGGTGACCTGGATGGTGCTGATTGAGTGCTTGGCTCCAGACTGAACCTCCCAGTCCACCTTCCACTGAGCACTCAGGGACCTGGTCTGGAGCAGGTTCACACCCTTCTTCGCCTTCACCCTATAAACAGAGACAACAAAATCAGAATTACACTAGAGTCACACACATAACAGTGTACTTTACAACTGGTCAGAAGTCAGGCTCTTGTTAAGCTATGTTCTAATGTTGTTTCCTCATCGCAAACATCCCTGGAGTTGTGTTTTGTTTCATTCTGTTTAAGAGTTATTCTCTTAAACAGAAAACACTCTGTTCCACCTCGTCATGTTTGTGATATTACAGGAAGTGCTCTCCTGTTTTTAAACTCCATACACCTTCACTAGAATCGTTGGATAATTTCAGCCCTGGAATTGCAATTCTCTATTGAACAAAAGGTAAAAGGAGCTGTTAACTGCTCCTAAATGACATCACAAGGTGTCACAACTAGGTGTGTTTGTGATGTTAAGCTCTATGTTTCATAGCTCATAGTTCATAGCTCATAGTTTGCTTTATTGTCGAAAAACCATATGTACATGACACAGTGAATCGAAATGTTGTTTCCCCCTGGCCAAGCAGAGACAGTTGTATAGAGGCGGTCAGGGGAGGGGCCACACGCATGTTCGCGCCGCCAACTTGGAGATAACAGAGTAGAAAAGATGCAGTACAACAATATTCACAAACATATTACGACACAAAGAATTGGACAGGTAAACACACGGCGTCTTTTTGTTTGGTGACAAACGGGAGGGTGGGGAAGGGGAGCAGTCCAGAATATTGATGAAATTGATTGAAAACTGAAGCTGAGGTGAACATTACTAAATAGACTGGGCAGAGTGTTTACATAATACATGTCAGAGTGAGCCGAATTGATATGTCCTTTGTTTATAGTGTGCTGTGATAAGCCGCAGCTGTGACCTTGGAAGTGTTTGTGCAGGAGCAGAGTCAAAACAAGTCCAGTTGAATCCGATTTTCAATGAGAATTAATTACACCGAAGGGGGAATAATTTTACATAATCAATAAATTTTTAGAACCCAGGTGAACGAATAATTAGCCAGAACCCTGGTTCTGCCAGGCCCCCCAACTTCATGTCACCAAGCAGGGCTGTGCGACTCCCAGTCCTCCCCCCTGGCACATATGAGTGCTGCAGGCCCGGATCTAGACTGCGCAGATTCCGGGGGCATTTCAAAATTTTGGTACACATACACACACGCACACACACCGAGAACCGGCGCACACGGGCTGGACAACGGGCTGCTTCCACTGCGCTGCCTGCCCCGTAGAGCTGCTCCTCGGCTGCACGTGAGGACGGACCCCGGGGTCGCGATGGAGCTGTGGGGGTGAAGCGGCGTGAGGGAAAAGAGAAATACTGAGGAATACTGTGGAATATTGTGGTTTTGCGCTTGGATTCCACGGGCAGAGCTGCACACAAAGAGCACCGTGCAGCATGTTCATGCAGACAGCGGGACGCGGAGCGGACCACTAGCGGCAAAATGAGCGCTTTGTGCTCGGGTAAGCGGTACCGGTGTCTGCATACACAGGTGTGTGAATGTGTGTGTGAATGGGTGAGTGGTTCCTTGTTGTAAAGCGCTTTGGGTGCCTTGAAGGTGGAAAAGCGCTGTATAAAGATTTACCATAAACTGCAGCTGCAAGTGTCAAGGTTGTTTGAGACTCTGGGAATGTTGAGTGCCTGGGAAAGAAGTCACGTTGTTTTATCATGTGAAATTTGTATATTTGTGTACACCCATCTGTGAATTAATAAAGAGAAGGGACAGCCTAGTGGAGAAGGTGTCTGACTCTGCTCAGCATCTGTCTCCCCTTGTGCAAGTAAAATTTAAATACGTGTTTGTGTGGTGCACCCAGAAATGTGCAACCACATTTATTATTATTTAGTAATAATTTAAAACATAATTTTATTTACATCTTTATCGCTAAAAATATACTAGGAATGTGACCAATTAATAATATAAATTAATAATCTATATACACTGTGTAAATATCGGTGAGAGTAATGGTAAGCGGAACCTGTGAGGCTGTGGTCGTCTCGCCCGGTTACCTTGCGGGCCGACTTCCGGCCCCCCCTTAGAAACAAATCGGGTAAAGACACGAGTGCTCCTGTGTTCATTTCTCAGAGACTCTACCTTTATTTTACAGGTCAGTACACGGTCATAAACATATCAAATGAAAGCCTTAAGCTTCAGAATACCTCTGTAAGAGATAGTCAGCCGTGTGTGATGTTTAGAGTAAGTCAAGACGTACTTTTATCAGGTTTTCCGAGCCGCGGTAGCTACTAGCTGCAGAGCCGAGCCGCATGCCGCCGTGTGCCTCACTCCGTCCCATTCATTCATAGTTTGCCGGCTCGCGCTAAATGTATTTTTGTTATAACGTCCCGTGTAGCGGTTTTATAAGTTTATATTGCTCCAGAGTAAGCCAAAAGCCTCCTGATATCGTTTTGTTATGTGTTAAAGCAGTGCAATGTCCTTATTTGTAGTGAATTGTGCACTAAGCAGCAGCACAGATGAGAAGCCCTGTGTGCTGCGGGGTCCTCATAGGAGTGAATGTGACATTAACGGTCCCCTATAAAGTGAATTATCTGTGGTAATAGTCACTAAACAATAATTAGCTAACCAAAATAACTATATACAGTCAGTAGTAATGTGAAGAGTAATTATAATGCTTTATGTATAAAATGCACTTTTGGTTAGACTTTTAAAGTCATTATGTAAAAAGACAAAGAAATGCACTGTATGTACATAATGAATGTGAAATAAGAAACAAATCGGGTAAAGACACGAGTGCTCCTGTGTTCATTTCTCAGAGACTCTACCTTTATTTTACAGATTTGTCTGTGTTCTTTTTGTTATTGTGGTCACCACGCCCGGGACCCGTAACATTTGCTGTGTTTCTTCACTGAACTCATCTGTGTTTTCAGAGAAGGTGATTTTTCTGACATCATATTTCTAGAGAAATGATTCTGGTTTTGCTCATAATGTATGGTGCACATATTTGTTTTTGTTTATTTCAAATTGCATTATTGATCCAAAACATCCTCATGAACAGAACAAAGTGCAGATTTCTCAAACCTGCAGAAATCTCACATTTTTTATCTCACATTTGGGAGAACCATTAGGGTTTTTATTTCAGACTCCAGGGATCCATACACAAAAAAAACAGACACAACAAAACAATAGTAATATTCTATATAAGAACTTCCTCCTGTGCAAACAATAAACTTCACAGAACTAAAGAAGAAGTAAAACATTGTGGAAAGACCTCAAATCCAACAATGAACGTACAATTGATGAGGACAGAGCATAAAAAGAGAGGGCCTGACCAGGTCTCACCTCACCAGTCCTCACCAGGCCTCAGAAGACCAGGCCATCCAGAGAAAGCCAAACCATCTCCATGGAGACAAGTAGGTGTCAGAAACTCCAACAGAAAAGCCACATATGGAGCATCTTTCATGACAGTACTGTCTGTGCACCAGGGGCATGTGTTAGTGTGTTTCTAAGACCTTACTTACCACACTAACACTCATTACAGTGCTCATATTACACTCATATTATGAAATATAAAGGTATACTTCAATCAATCAATCAATCAATCAATCAAACAATATTTATAAGGCGCTTTTCATACAAAATTGTAACACAAAGCGCCTTACAGTGGTCAAGAATTAGAAGATTGACCTTTATTGATCTCGCACAGGAGAAGTTGTTTCTATATTTGACCCGGGGACCATCCCCATGATTTTGTTTTGTTATTTATGCTTTGGTCAGGCCCTAAGGTGAAGGATTTTACCTATGGCGCATGTTTAGGCATGTACTTCAGAACATTCTCCAAAGAAATACATTTTATACCCTACTTTAATAATATTATAGCCAAAGGAACATCTCCACAGAGACAATCAGGAGGATTCAGGTTTGTGAAGATTCAAACCTGCTGACAATAAAGATGCATGTTTTAAATGCAATAAATCAAAACAAACAATAAATAAAAAAGCTTTTATTTTTTAGTTTACTTTTGGCTAAAAGTTACAGCGGTTATAAGTCAGGCGTCTGTCATGTCTCCTTGAATCATGCTGATGTTGTGGACCTTTGCTGTGCTGCAGGTGGTGAGGAGGAGTAGCCTGCAGAGTACTATAGTACTATCGTACGACAGTACGATAGTACTATAGTACCTGTGGTAGTGTGCACTTCCACACACTCCAGTGTTTCATTGAAACCTGAATCGCTCTAATCATTTTGTCCCAGAGCATCTCAGAGTCTGAACACGGACAGTATCGATCAGCATCTCTTTTCATGAAATACAAGCCTCTGTTAATTATTCATATAACGGGCCTTTGCTCGTAAAACCAGAGACGCAGCATCCCCACTCAGTCCTGGAGGTACACTCGCATCATTTTATGTTGTTTTTAGTTCATTTTCAATCCTGTATTCACAACTGGCCAAAAATATCAGTATCTGGGGTAACTAATGCTGTCATTATTTATTTATTTATTTTTGTTGTAAGATGAATCAAGATGATTTTTTTTAAAGAAATTTTTCTTATTTAATTACTCCACAAATGTGAAGAAGCCCAACTGTCTATGTTGTGTGTCTAGAAATTGCATTGAATTAGTGTGAGCACATGCTTCAGGTACATGTACAATCGTATCATATGCTCGGGGCATTACTTTGCGGTGTCCAAATAACACAAACTTTAGCACTTTTCAAATCACAGAAGATCGCTGTGTCAGGGTAGACTTTCAGTGGATTCCAAAACGGCCTGAAACCCGATATCCAGCTATAGTTTCATTTGATGACGTCATCAGAGAGGACAGTGCGCATGCGTGAACTCAGCTGTTTTGTAAACACCGCTAGTCCGAAAGAAGCTAACAGCGCTCTGAATTTTACTTTTCTGTTGCGATATCGGGTTTCAGGCCGTTTTGGAATCTACTAAAAGTCTACCCTGACACAGCGATCTTCTGTGATTTGAAAAGTGGTAAAGTTTGTGTTATTTGGAGAGCGCAAAGTAATGCCCCGAGCACTCACGCTAACGGATACGGGATCATTAGTAGAACAGAACGGCTCAACATAACTTCTGCGATACCACTCCAATTGACACCAAACTGCTATGGGTGAGTAAAACTACTTGTTTTATTGCCGAAAGAAGGCTTAGATTGTAAAAAAAACGTTACTTTTCCTTTAAATGCCCTTCACTGCCACCTGCAGGGTGGGATACCTGCTGCTGGATCTGGCCTGGCCTTCTACAGTGGCGTGTACCGGGAGTTGTTTGCTTAAATATTTGGCCCATATCACTCACTATATATTTATTTATATATATCATTTCAGAGGTGGGTCGTACTCAAGTTACATTTACAAGTTTTTCAGCAGCATACTTTGACTCCTGTTTGAGTAATACTTTATTGAAGTAACAGTACTCTTCCTCTTCCCACTGTGACAAAAGCTTTAGGTGACAAATCTGAAATGATGTCAACACTTCAGATATGATTTAATTTCTCATTTTTATATCTGTCCTTTTAAAATACCAGATTTTGTGTATTATTTCATGTTTTGTCATGAACTTCAAATTGTAGATCATATGTTACAGTTACTTTTACTTGAGTCATTTTTTTGACCACTACTTTTTATTTCTACTTGAATAATATTAATTTGAAGTAACATTTCTCTTACTTGACATCCCCCTTGGCTCTACTTATCATTTGATAACACGAAATGATTAACTTCCCAAATAAATCCACTCAGTGTCTGTTAACAGCAGACGAGATTTAAATATATTTACACAATTCCTTTTCAGTTCCGAAAACTGTGGCAGTGATTTCAGATATGATTACCACTGGGGAGTCTCAAAGAACTGAGAAATCAAAAGCTCTGCAATTCCAATTAAAACTGGATATATTCTGTGAGCTGTGAGATCATTTCTACTCCTCTGATGAAGTCCTGTGTGCAGCCTCGTGCTCAGCTCCACTGAATAAGACCTACTGTGCTTGTGTCTGCTCTATAGTTATAATCTATGACACCCGTGGATCATTATACGTTATAATTTGCACATTTTAATCACAATACTGATCTAAAATGAACTGTTAAAGGTCCCATGGCATGAAATTTTCACTTTCTGAGGTTTTTGAACGTTAATGTGAGCTCCCCTACCCTGTTTAGGCCCCCCCATGGTTAAAAGTTGCGAAATGTCTAAACTGAGCATTTGCGATCCTTTTCTGCGTTACAAAAAATCGGAGCTCAAACGGGCGATTTTGAACAAGGCACCTTATTGACGTCAGATCGAAAAAAGAAATGCAAATGCAGTTCCACCCCCGTCTGTCTGTACTCAGCGTCTCTGTAAATCACACCCAGAGAGTTTGGACTGCGAATGCGCTAGGCAATGCGAAATGCGTTTTTTTATTTGCCTGGAGGCACGTCCGAGTGTTTCTAGGCTCGGAAGTCCTTTATCTGAGCCTCTGGACCTTTGAACAGCAGTGGTTTCATTTTATTTTATGTGGAAATGTGTTTATTTTTCAATGGAACGCTTCAAATCTCTCCCCCCCGTGGAAAAACACGGAAATGGATCAGCTGAGCGCTCAGAGCCGAGAGCGGAGAGTTTGGCCACGCCCCCACCCTCTACTATAGGCCAGCTCTTTTCTCCTCATTTGCATTCAAGCAACAACGCCCATTATGACCTGTTCAGAGAGAGAAAATTACTCTTTCTCATCTTGTCTCTGTTTCTCATGCACTGAGTGTTGATTTTGAAGAAGGATTCATTTACAGTATTAGGGAACCATTAAGGAGCCATATAAAAGCATCAAGAAGTACCATGTCATGGGATCTTTAAAAGAAAGAAGTCCACTGACTTTCAGGTTGGAAAATGGCATTGCCCAGCCTGCCTCTGTCACTGTAAACATCACCACAACAAAGCACCACATGCTGTGGGCCCCTCCTGTGGATAGCTGCACATCACACTAGAGCAGAGCTTTTTTTTTTTTGTCATTTGAACCAAAATAAATTTGTGATGCTGCAAAATCCTATGTGTATCAATGATTAAGAAAATAAAACTGGAGAACAATGTAAGTATATCCTCCTGAGACCCGCCCATTCATTTGTGTCCTTTATAGTGGACATTGAGTTAACCAGTCTGCCAAAATAAATAATACATAAAAATAACAATAAATTTAAAAAAATTACTAAAATAAATAACAAAATAAATAAAAATAAATAATGTATAAAAATATATTTTTTTAAATTAAATAAATAATACAGTACATAAAAATAAATAAAAAAATACTAAAATAAATTAAGGAATTAATTCATACAAAATAAATAATACATTTAAAAAAAACTAAAATAAATAAATACATAAATAAGAAATTAAAAGGGAGACTAAAAACTATTTGACGTGACTGTAGAAGCTTGTCAGAGATGTAAAAAAAAAAAAAAAGTTTTTTGTTAGGTTGTTAACTTCACGTGGATTTAACACCAAAATGTCCCCGACGTCCATTACAGAGCACATGTTACAACGTTATGAATACAAATAAAATTAACAAAATCTAAATGCTGAGGTGTTCATTTACCTCCAAATAGAAAATTAAAATAATAATAATTTAATAATAATAATACACTTTTTTTCTTCAGGTCCCAGGAGGATATCACAGAGGGAATGTAACGTTCAAAACAATTGAATACAGGGAAATAAAGATTAGTGAAACATCCACGGATCACTCCAAATACAACTTCAGAGGGTCAATGAGAAGAAGCAACTATAACATGGTTAAAAGTTCTGAAAAGTCGATTTGATTAACACAACACAAACATTTTGAAAGAAGCCTGACTGCAGTATTGTCATTCGTGACACTCAAACCACATTCCTCTTGCTTTTATGACAAATTGCTTCGCTGTACATCTCCACGAGCCCAGTTTAGCCCCAGCGGTTGTGCATAAGGTTTAATTTGGGTCAAGTTTGACTCTGATAATGCTGCTTCTCTAATCATGTAGATTTTACTGCATTCCTGTATGTAAACTGCTCCCAGTGGTGTACTAGTGAAAATATGATATGGCCATAGAAATAAAGGAGTGGACTTAATGGGCCTTTAACACTGTTTATAGAATATATTTAAAGAGACTGTCTCCTCGGGGCACAGGCCTGACTCTCTGCAGGAGAAATGAATTTCACTCTTTCAAAGCATTACACAACCTAGCCCCACCATACATATCTGACCTCATCCACATCACCACTCCATCCCGCACCCTCCGCTCTTCCTCCTCTCTTCAGCTCTCTGTCCCCTCTGCCCGTCTCGTCACCATGGGGGGCAGAACCTTCAGCTCTGGAACTCTCTCCCTCCTGACCTCCGGAATATATACTCTCTCCCACTCTTTAAATCCAGACTCAGAACCTGTTCAGACTGTCCTACCTCTCACAGCCAATCACTCCACTCTGATTTTGTTTTTATCTTGTTTTATATGTTTTATTGTATTGTTTATTTGTTCTTTTATTCATTTTAACCTTGTACAGTGTCCTTGGGTGTTCTGAAAGGCGCTTTTAAATAAAATGCATTATTATTATTATTATTATTTATCACTGGGCCCTCTAAAGCACAAGTTTAAAGATCCCATGACATGGTACTTCTTGATGCTTTTATATGGCTCCTTAATGGTTCCCTAATACTGTAAATGAATCCTTCTTCAAAATCAACACTCAGTGCATGAGAAACAGAGATAAGATGAGAAAGAGTAATTTTTCTCTCTCTGAACACTCCATAATGGGCGTTGTTGCTTGAATGCAAATGAGGAGAAAAGAGCTGGCCTATAGTAGAGGGTGGGGGCGTGGCCAAACTCTCCGCTCTCCGCTGTCAGCCCTCAGCTGATCCATGTCCTTGTTTTTGCATGGGGGAGAGATTTGAAGCGTTCCATTGAAAAATAAACACATTTCCACAGAAAATAAAATTAAACCACTGCTGTTCAAAGGTCCAGAGGCTCAGATAAAGGACTTCCGAGCCTAGAAACACTCGGATATGCCTCCAGGCAAATAAAAAAACGCATTTCGCATTGCCTAGCGCATTCGCAGTCCAAACTCTCTGGGCGTGATTTACAGAGACGCTGAGTTCAGACAGACGGGGGTGGAACTGCATTTGCATTTCTTTTTTCGATCTGACGTCAATAAGGTGCCTTGTTCAAAATCGCCCGTTTGAGCTCCGATTTTTTGTAACGCAGAAAAGGATCGCAAATGCTCAGTTTAGACATTTCGCAACTTTTAACCATGGGGGGGGGGGGGGGGGCTAAACAGGGTAGGGGAGCTCACATTAACGTTCAAAACCCTCAGAAAGTGAAAATTTCATGCCATGGGACCTTTAATAATCTCAGCTTTGATTATCAATGTGTGCCTCCGCTCGTCTTCATCTGCCAGTTGCTTTTCAAACGAGCCCAGATCCGCAGCTGCAGCTTAGGCTCGGGAGCTTTCAGGTGAAAATGGGTGAAAAAAAAGAATGAATCGCTATTTTATTTCGACTACTGACTGATCACTGTTTTAAATGATATTTTATTTATGCCCTCCCATGAAAACAGAATAGTCCGCTCATCATATCGGATTTGAACTAACTGAAAAGTACAGCCTGTGTTTGGAATCAGAAACACCAGGGCAGCCCTGAGTGATGCTACTGGAGGGAGCACCCAGTTTTATACAGAGTTTAGTACCGAAAAGTGGATTTAGCGTTTAGTTCCATTTTAATGGGGCAAATGGGGGCAGTTAAAACGATTTCCTCTTAATTTTTTTGCTGTTCTAGGGTCTAGTCATAAATAAACCAGTTTCAGTATTTGTGAATATACCTTTTAGATATCACGTATGAAAATATGGTGTAATCAAAGAGAGAAACTGGCTCTTGCGTCCATCTGTCAGTATGACATCATCATACTCTACAATCTGAAAACCACCAATTACCACCAAAAACAGTCGGATTTCTTCCTCCCGTCTGCTCCACATGCTTCTGCTGACAGAGGATTGGCTCTCGGCGTCTTCATTAAAAGTGAGATGCATGTCACTGCTGATTAGAAATGACTGAATCTCAATTACAATTTGGTTAGTGAAACAGCCCACACAGAGCGCATGTTCCACTCATCCAGGAGCATTCACAGGCTAACAGCGTGAGCAGCTTTTAAACACAATAGGCTGGAGGGGTTTGTTGAGAAAATCTAAATCACACTCTTAAATAATTTAGGGTCCACTGTGTAACTTTTCTGGTAGAGGCTTGTCTCAGACATTAAACTCATCTTTATCATGGCACCGAGCAGGTAACGCCACCCGGCTAAGGTACAGGTCAGATCTGTGGAGAGGTAACCTTGCTCACATTTTCAAAATTGTGGAAACTTTCAGATCCAAATGTGACCATCAACAAAATGACATAGTTCAGACCCTCCAGGAATTTGCGATGTTGCGATTTGCAACTTCAACGCAACTTCAGCCAATCCCCGCGAATTCAGGGCGGTGTTGCAATTTTGACCAATCACCGCAACTTTTCCGCAATTTTTACTAATTTTGACCAATCACCGGCGACGTATTGAACGCCGACCAACTTCCATCTGTGTAGGAGACATAACTGAGATGAGGCGCACGGTGCGTTTGTGTGTGTGTGTGTGTGTGCGGCAGAGGCGGTGGTTCACGTGAGTGTGTGTGTGTGCACGTACGGAGGTGTGTGCGTGTAAAAGCGCGCGCTCACCTGTCACACAGAGGAGAGAGTCAGGGTTGGGGTGTAGCCGTATTTTTTGTTGAACGCAAACCATTCATTCATCTTTCACGTTAATCTGTTCATCCTGCTGGTTTTCATGAGTTCCATTTCATCCTGCTGCGCTGTCATAGCTGTGTGCGCTCTTTTTGTAATAAATGCACAAAACATATCTGGATCTCAGCGTATCTGTCACCATAGCCTCCTCTTTGTGCGTCACAAATCTGCGAGCCATAGGACCCAACCTCATATTCTCGGCGGCTAAAAGGTTTGAGTTTGGAAGCCGCAACATTCTGCTTTACTTCCGTGTGACAAAACGAAACTGCGGCCGTGTCCCAGTTCCCAGAGCGCACAGCTCGGAGCGCTCAGACTGCAGTCAAGGAGGTGCACACTTGCTCAGCCTTGACTGCAGTCCGCGGACCGCTTAACGACTGCGATCTTCGGACCGCGTGTTAACTGCGCATGGGACAAAAAAGAAGTGGGACAGCAGTCGTCGCACCGGTGTACTGTCGAAATGTGTGACGCACATGCCCTTCGGGCCACGCTCCGAGCCGCGCGCTCTGGGAACTGGGACACGGCTTCTAATGGCAAAGAAACATGTCTGCGGCGCCATTTGCCCACTAAAATAACAGCAAAAGACCGCGCAAAACAGTTCCCCTCCTAGTAGTAATTTATTTTCGATGTTGGTAAGGTTGTTTTAGGACCATATCTGTGATCTCTGTGTCTTTGTATTATTCTTTGTCAGTAATAACTCAGTATTCAAAATATTACTCAATTTTAATTACAAAAAGGGAAAATCGCAACTATTTATCGCAACTTTCACTTCCTCCCGCAACAAAATCGCAACAAAAACCTTAAAAGCACCGCAACTTTCATCGCAACTTTTTGGAAAAGCTCCCGCAAATTCAGGCATTTTAGCCCGCAACAATCACAAAAAATGCCCGCGAAATCCTGGGGGGTCTGATAGTTACATAGTGCACCTTTCAATTTCACTGCAATTCAGTTTTGTATTAACCCCTAACCCCTGACCCTAAGGTGGCCTTCAGACCATTTTTTGTTGCCCTTCATGCTCCAAATAATCACAGGCAGGACTTTTAAATGCCCACTACGTCAAGAGCATCATATAGCACTATATACTAGTCCTTCTCAAATAATTAGAATATCATGAAAAAGTTCCATATTTTTCATTTCAGAAAGTCAAGACTCATGACATAGAGAGAAATATTTCAAGAGTTTATTTCTTGAATTTTGATGATTATGGCTTAGATATAATTAAAAAAAACAACAGCTGTCTCAAAAAATAAATATTTTAAAGTCATGGTGTCACACTTTAATCAGCTAATTAACTGAAATCACCTGCAGAGGCTTCCTGACCCTTTAAATGGTCTCTCAGTCTGGGTCAGTGGGCAACACAATCATGGGGAAGTCACTGACACCCTCCACAAGGAGAAAGTCACAAAAGGTCATTGAGTGCTGTATCCAAGCATATTCAGAGAAACGTGAAGAATTCAAAGAAAAAAAAAAGTGGTAGTAAAAAGCGGACTGAGGCTGGAGTCAGTTCATCAAGAGCCACGACACACAGATGAAGCCCGTATGGGACATGAGAGAATTTTCAAATGAAAGTACATTTTGCATATCATTTGGAAATCAAGGTCTCAGAGTCTGAAGGAAGAGTGGAAGTCTGATGTGAAGTTTCCACAGTCGGTGATGATTTGGCCTGCCATGTCATGTGCTGGTGTTGGTTCACTGTGTTTTCTGAAGCCCAGAATCAGTGCAGTCATCTACCAGGACATTTTGGACCAGCACTTCATGTTTCCATTTGCTGATGAGCTTTATGGAGATTCTTAAACAACATCCTCATCCAAAATCCACTTACTATTGCTACCGAGATGAACCATTATTTTATTAAATCGGTACATGAAATAACCCAGCAGTTTGCACCAACAGAAATTCCCACAGTGAGTTCTAGTGACTCAGTTTTTAAAATTAAATTAATATCAGATGGAGATGTGCTTCGAATTATTAACTCTCTTAATTCCTCCAAAGCAAAAGATGCACATGGACTGGACACACACTTTTTAAAACTGCTCAAAGATGCATTAATTACACCAGTGAAACATCTGTTGAATCTGTCCTTCAGACAAAGTGTTGTGCCTTCAGCTTGGAAGATGGCGGTGGTTTCTCCCTTTTTTAAAAGTGGCAGTAAAACTGAGATGGCTAATTATCGCCCCATCAGTATCCTCCCTGCCATCTCCAAAATTGCTGAGAGATGGGTGGCTGAACAATTAAACGAACATCTCTCCACAAATACTACACCTTTGCATCCAATGCAGTTCGGTTTTCGCAGTCGCCACTCCACAGAGTCTGCTGTTTTTTTGTTGAAAATGTCAAAAGCCTTCTTGATAAACACGCATTTGTAGGTGCAGTATTCATAGATTTTAAAAAGGCTTTTGACACGGTAAATCACCAGATTCTTTTAACTAAATTATCCCATTTTAATCTAACTAAAGAGGCGTTGCTCTGGTTTGAGTCGTACTTGTCCCACAGACAACAATGTGTCTCCCTGTCTGGTTTTAAATCACCCTACCTTCACTGTCCAACAGGGGTCCCCCAAGGAAGTATTTTAGGACCAATTTTATTTAGTATTTATATTAATGATTTACCAGACATTTGTTCAAATGTCAATGTCCAGCTGTATGCTGATGATGCTGTAATTTATACACATGCCAGAACTGTACAGGAAGTTTCAGAAAAGTTATCATCAGCCATGACTCCTGTCCAAAAGTGGGTCAAGAACTCATGCTTACAACTCAATACAAAGAAAACGGTCTGCATGATGTTCAGTAAAAAAGCAAATGAGCTGCAGCGGTCCAATGTCTTTCTGGACGGGGTGGAACTCAGCCTCGTCAAAGAGTTTAAATACCTGGACTGACGTTGGACCCGACATTGACATTTAAGAAACACATTAAGCGCCTCACAAAAACTGTTAATTTTAACTTTATTTTAGACAAGTAAGATCCTTCATGACTCTATATGCGGCACAAATGTTTTTACACTCTATGATTCTGTCTCATATAGAGTACTGCATAACCACATGGGCACTTGCTGCTGGCACAACACTAAAACCAGTTGAATCACTTTTTAAAAAAGCTGTGAAAATATTAGACAAGAAACCATTCTCAGTTCACCACTGCACAATTTTAGATAAGTAGAACTTACTCAATTTTAATAATTTTGTTCATTTTAAATACGGTTGTTTTATATATAAAGTTTTACATGGACTTGCTCCTCCTCCGCTGCAGGATTTTATTAAAACAAAGACTGTCAGTGGGATGGGAACTAGGGCCTCAGCACAGGGGAACTGTGAGGTCCCACACAGACGCACTACATTTGGACAAACTGTGCTCTCAGTCAGAGGCTCCAAGTTCTGGAACACACTCCCATTAACAATAAGAGAGACTCCAACACTGGACACTTTAAATCATACTTGAAACAGCGGCTAAAGGAAAACCAGACTTGTGGACATTTTGAATGTTTTAATGATTAATGTTTTAATGCTTAATGTTTTAATGTTTTAATGTTGGTGTTATTGTCAATTGTCATTGTTTTTATTGTTTTTGCTGTGGTGTCACCTGCCCAGGGACTACAGATGGAAATGAGCATTCTTGCTATAATCTGGCATATTTACACTGCAATGCTGCAGATGTTCATTAATATGTACTGTCCCTATTAAATAAAGAATAAACAAATAAATAAATAAATACATGGATTACATTTTACAGAAGGACTTGGTGCCTGCCCACACAGGCCTGATGCTGATGGTTCACTGACCATGGGGTTATTGTCCTGCAAACTCTCCTGACCTGAACCCCACAGAGAATCTCTGGGATATTGTCAAGAGGAAGAGACACCAGAGCCGACAATGCAGATGACCTGAAGGCTATTATCAAAGCAACCAAAATATATATATTTTTTAATTGATCTTATGTAATAATTCTAAAACCATTCATTATCTGTAAGTCATAATTGTAATAATTCAAGAAACTCTTGAAATATTTCACTCTGTGTGTCATGAGTCTATAAAATCTATGGGTTTGACTTTCTGAAATGAGTGACAAAAAGTAACGAACGTTTTTATGATATTCTAGTTATTTGAGATGGACCAGTATTCCTCACTTACCTCATGCATGCTGAGCATCCTTGTGATTTATTGATTTTATAAACACATTTCACAGTGTGAATGTGGAGTCACGCTAAAGCTAACAACTTTATTTTGACCTCGAGAGTAGCTTATACAATATACTGGGGAGACAAATACATCATGTAAAAACAGGTGGAGGCTCTTTCAATAGATGATGTGAAATGTGATGTGAAATAAGTGGGTCGTGATTTGATTAAACTTTCGATTCATGCACCATCCTCCTCTTAGCGCACTTACACACATCTCCAGACTAATAACCATTAACACTTCTTTGCCTCTCTTCTGTGCTCTTTTAATACGCCATTTATGCCACAACAAACATACTCTCAGTGGCGTAGCGCTCCCTCCACTCAGACTGGCACTGTTTCCTGGCGCTGTCTGGATGTGCCAGGACACACTTTTAATGAGCTGCAGTCAGAATGAAAATATGTGGATGGGGAGAGAGTCGGGAGCAGATTGGTCACATCTGCTGCACGGCACACGCTCCCACCATGCATCTCCCACTACAGATAATGTGTGATACAGTTAGCAGCAGCTGCAGATCACACTCAGCCCTGTCCACCCAAGCATGCTGGAGCAATAAGTCATGTTCCCCTGAGCTGTGCAGGCCACACACCACATTTAATGTAGTTAACTAATACAATACAACAGCTTTTTTCAGTAATAAAAAGCCAATGCAGCACAATACTACCACAACACTACA
Organism: Paratrypauchen microcephalus; assembly: GCA_036785185.1. Taxonomy (NCBI): domain Eukaryota; kingdom Metazoa; phylum Chordata; class Actinopteri; order Gobiiformes; family Gobiidae; genus Paratrypauchen; species Paratrypauchen microcephalus. The sequence goes on along the minus strand of JAVJIX010000079.1, from coordinate 1,630,104 downwards.
CTATAACTGTCTGTTCTGTTCTGGTCCGTTGGATTCTAGAATGTGATGATGTCATATTTCTACATGGGGGCGGGGGCAAGAGCAACTGATTATAAAACATTAATACATAGTTTGTAACCAGCAGCATAATTCATAAAACAAAGGCAGATTTCCTTTTCCCACCGGAGATGACTAAGCCGGATAGATTTAGCATTGCTCCGAGAACACTGCATGGTGCTGAGTTTAAACTGCTATTAAAATAGTGCTTCGTCATCCCTGTGTGGGCCTGCTTCAGGAGGCCACCTGTTCCCAATGTAAGAGCAGAGCCCCTTCAGGAGATCATTTCCTTTAGCTAAACCTTTGCTGTCCTTGTGCTAGTAAGATGGCTCTTTCAAACAGCTAAAAACAGCTAAATGAGTCCTTTCTCTGCAGCATTAGCACAGACACGCGACCAAGTGCTTATGTAAGAGCAAATCCAAAACCTTTTACCACCTAGGTTCTTTTAAAGCCCCAGTGTGTAGGATTCGTGGCGCATAGGTAGATGGTGCTATTGCACTTTCTGTTTTAGCTACGGCAGACCTCGAGGGTCACCTGGGCGCGCGGCTCATGCCCGCGCCCGCTACTGTATAAATAAAACGTGGTCCCGTTTATTTTATTTTATTTTTATTTTTATTTTTTCTTTTCTCATGAAAACACACATTGCCGATCATGTACCATGACATTCTACACATTAAATGAAAACTTACAGTCTCCACTTTTTGACTATGCAATTCATTTCCCTGCACAATAATCACTCCCCGAGCACATGGGGCTTTTATACGGAAAAGCACAAAACGAGGTTAGCTTACCTTAGAATGCTTTGCACAGGTCAAGCTCTGTATTTCACCATAAACTTGCTCTCAATTTGTCCGTAAGGATCCAGCGAATAGAATCCAGTAAAACAATTTAGTCCAAAACACGTGTTAGATCCATTACGAATCTGATCCGGCAGCATGCTTGTGTTGTTTACCCAAAACCACGAGCCTTGCCAAAGGCGGAGCCCAAATGTCCTTCTGTGGCTCTCGTATTCAAAATGGCTGCCTCTGCATGGGGAAGATCCCCCTTTTATGTGACTATATCTAAGTCCAAAAGAATACTTTGATTTCATGATGGAAGTGAAAAGGCTTGGAAAACAATGTATTTTTGAATGGGTATCTTCAATTTCAGTAATTAACGGGTAAAAATCTTACACACTGTCCCTTTAAAGACAATACAGTAGGAGAGAGATAAAAGGAGAAGTTCAATTTGTCAACTGGACAAAGTTTGTTTGGTCAAAAACGTTTCGCCGCTCATCCGAGAGACTTCTTCAGTTCTGGTTCTAGTGCTGGTTAGACCCTGTTTATATCTAACTGCAGGGAGGAGCTCCCTACACTGAAATCGTTCTGAAACTATCTCAACTAATCTGTATCTTTTGTTTCTCTGGCTATACAGATTAGTTGAGATAGTTTCAGAACAATTTCAGTGTAGTGAGCTCCTCCCTGCAGCTAGATATAAACAGGGTCTAACCAACACTAGAACCAGAACTGAAGAAGCCTCTCGGATGAGCGGCGAAACGTTTTCAACCAAACAAACTTTGTCCAGTTGACAAATTGAACTTCTCCTTTTATCATGGATTCTACCTGGACGACTGAGGGACTTTTTAGGAGAGAGCGTTCTCACATTTGTCAAAAATGACCTTGAGCTGTATCAGAACAGAGCAGAGAATGTTCAAACCCATGTTTCAGTTGCGTTAGAACACAGAGAGCACCTCCACTGTCCCTGTCACTGAGGAAGTCCATGAACAGCTGCTAGTGTGTAGAAATCACCCTATATGACCCACACTCGTAGCCACCTCATGAGACAGTAGTGCTCTTTGGACACGGACAGCGGTGCGTGACATTGTGATTGGCTGAGCCGCTTCACACTGACCATCAGAGTCAGAGACTGTGACAGCCTCACCTCAGTTTCTATGGAAACGGCAGGAGCTGCAAGCCTGAGGCCCGAGCAGAGGCACGTGTAACCGAGACTGTACACATGCTCTCTCACTCACTCTCTCTTTCCTCTCCTCTTTTGTCTCTCTCTACCTCTCTGTCACTTCATCTCTGTCCCCGTCTTGTCCTCCTCTGCCCCTCCCTCTGTCTGTCTCTGTCCCTCTATGTCTGTTCTCACCTCTCCTTCTTTGTCCCTCTATCTCCGTCTCTTTCTCTCTGTTCCTCTATCGCCCCTCCTTACCTGTGTCCTTCTCTTTCCCTCTCCCTCTATTCCTCTCTCTGTCCCTCTCTATGTCCTTACTGTACATCTCTTCTTCTCTCCCTCTAGGCAAGGCAAGTTTATTTGTATCATACACAAAGTAATTTAAAAGTGCATAAAAAATACAAAATAATCAAAACATAATAATTATATATTTATTTTTTTAAAGTCATATGCACAGCTAAACAGAACAGTTTTGAGCCTGGATTTAAACAGAGTCAGAGTGGAGGCCTGTCTCACATGTTCAGACTGTTCCCGGTTTTAGCTGCATGAATGTGAAACTCTGACGTGTTTAGTCCTGCCTCTGGACACCAGCGGGGGGCCGGTCCCTGAGCTCCTCCGAGTGCAGATGGTTCATGTGGCACTAACATGTCAGAGATGTACTTTGTGCTCGGTCATGGAGAGACTTGTACACAACAGAGCAGCTTTAAAGTCTGTGAGGCACAGGGGGCAGTGCAGGGACCTGAGCACAGGACACATGTGTTCTTCAGGGTTCTGGACACAGGACACATGTGTTCTTCAGGGTTCTGGAGGTGCTGCAGGTGTTCCACAGCTCATGTGGAGAGGCCAGTGAACAGGCTGTTACAGTAGTCTAATCTAATGGAGACAAATGCATGTCTCTCTAAGTCTGCTTTAGACAATATACCTGTGCGTTTTTTTAGACGGTAAAAGATGTTATTGATTTGATGTGGCTGTTAAAGTTCAAATCTGAGTCCATTATTACTCCTAAATTTCTAGCCTGATTTGAAGGTTTTAGAGAGAGACAGAAGGTGACTCTTGACCAGGCCTGGACTGGCCATCGGGCATATCGGGCATTTTCCCGGTGGGCCGACAGTCCTCGGGGGCCGGGGCCGATGCTGTTTTTTTTTTTAATTTACAGACCAGTCACCGGCCCACGATTTAGAGGAGGCGTCCCATTGGTCCATCTTCAATATAGACAGTGGACTAAACCAATCAGGATATAGAAGCTCACGAGAGCGGTCCCGCCCCTTTCTCTGCGCTGATCCCCGCCAGTTTCATCATCATACTGTTGAGCGAATGAGCGGGCAAACATGGAAACGCGCAAGAAACGAGGTGCGGAGAATTAGCAGGCGAAAATATTAAAAAGCCTCACTGTAGACGCTGCAAAATGTTCAATAATAACAGTGCTATTCTCTGGAGGGGCTGGAGCCTCCACGTCCTCTGCAGCCCAGGCTGAAGGTGGACAGGGAGAGGAGCAGCCAGAGACTGTGGACAGAGAACCCGAGGGAACCCGAGAGAACCCGAGAGAACCCGAGAGAACCCGAGGGACAGAGACAGTGACCAGGGAGGTGTATCACAGCAGGTAAGCAGGTAGTAATGTTAGGATAATACCGGGACTTTTAGGTGATGGACAGGCATGCCGCATGGATAGAAAACGGTGAGTTTCGGCGAATTTTTTTTCCAGCAAAATTCGTTGTTTCTGTAATAATCTGTCCCTCTTCCTGTCTAGTCGAGCCAAGCTGTTGAGGAGAGAGAAGAGAGAGTAGACTACTTTTCCCGCCCAGAGCCTGCGAGAATGTAAGAATTTTTAAATCACCACCCAAAGCAAGATGCTCCAAACCCTGTAGTGAAGAAGGTGTTTCCCCTCGGCCAAGACGTAACAATAGTAAAATACATTACTTTGGGGAACACAAACATAAATGAGTCTGTTGTGCTCCGCTAATTATGAGGGGCCGTTCTGAGCCAAAAATGCCAGGGCCGTTTTTTTGTCCCAGTCCAGCCCTGCTGTTGACACTGTCTTTTTGTTTCTGTGGGCCAAAGACTATGACTTCTGTCTTTTCGAGTTTAGCTGGAGAAAGTAGTTTTGCATCCACACTCAGATCTACTGGATGCAGTGGCAGACCGTCCCCGGCTGAGTGTCGTCTGCAGAGTTCTGGTAGGACATTTTGTTGCTGCGTATTAACAGGCCTAATGGCAGTATGTAGAGACTGAACATGCTCTCTGTCCCTCTATCTCCTTCTCTGTCATCCTCTTTTTTATCTCTCATCTGTCTCTCCCTCTCTCTCTCTCCCTATTTCTCTCTGTCTCCCCTCCCCCTCTGTCTCTCTCTGTCCATCCATCTCTCTCCATCTCTATTTGTCCTGTCCGTCTCTCTCTCTGTGTCTGTCCCTCCCTTAGTCCATTTTTGTCTCTCTCTCCCCGAGTTCATCTCTCTCTCTCCTTCCCTAAGTTCCTCTCTGTCTCCCTCTCTCTCTCTCTCTCCATCCTCAGTCCATCTCTCTCTCTCCTTCTGTTCCTCTCAGACAGAGCGCTCATGTGCTTCTCCACCGCTGCATGACTCCATCTGAGCAGCTTGTACTGACTGACACTAGTCCATATGTCAAAGCCTGCTCACCACAGGGCCCCGGGACTCCAGGGAACTGTCAGTAACACGTCTCTGCACATGTTCACTTGATGGAGCTGTCCTGAGACATTACAGGGATCATGGTTACTCCAAATCAGCAGTGTTTAGTAATTTAATAACAAAGTGTACAGCAGAGCAGCACAGTGCATCAGCTGTGTGAAATCAGTCTCATTTTAATGAGGCTATAACTCAGGCCGTTCTAATGGTCAGTGATGAGACTGCGTCTGTTTGAAGCAGAGGTCTACAGGTCTTTTTATTGTTTATAGCATGTTATAACATGGTAGAACATATTGCATAATATTCTCTCTTTCAAGGAATTTTTATTGAGAGACACTTTTATTTGTTTCTAAGACAAAATAAAGTCATATACAGAAGGTGTGTTAAAGAGACAACAGCCCTACACCATAAAGCGAGCAGGTACTAGCACGAAGCTTGTGCACAAAGAGCCTGATCACCTACAGTCCTGCAGCACAGTGGTAAAGCGAGAAGCTTTCTGTACCATAACTCATGTTATGAGTTAAAGGGACAGTGTGTAAGATTTTTACCCGTTAATTACCGAAATTGCAGATACCCATTCAAAAATACAGTGTTTTCCAAGCCCTTTCACTTCCATCATGAAATCAAAGTATTCTGTTGGACTTAGATATACCTGCATAAAAGGGGGATCTTCCCCATATAGAGGCCGCAGAAGGACATTTGGGCTCCGCCTTCGGCAAGGCTTGTGGTTTTGGATAAACAATGACAAGCATGTTGCCGGATCAGATGTCGTAAGGGATATAACACGTGTTTTGGACTAAATTGTTTTACTGGATTTTATTCGCTGGATCCTTACAGACAGATTGAGACCAATCTTATGGTGAAATACTGAGTTTGACCTGTCCAGAGCCTTCAAAGGTAAGCTAAGTAACAAACCTCGTTTTGTGCTTTTCCATATAAAAGCCCCATGTGCTCGGGGAGTGATTGTTGTGCCGGGAAGTGAATTGCATAGTCAAAAAGAGGAGACTGTAAGGTTTCATTTGATGTGTAGATTGTCATGGTACATGATCGGGAATGTGTGTTTTCATGTGAAAAGAAAAAAAAACAGTGAACGGGACCGCGTTTTATTTATACCGAAGTTGTCGGCGAGGGCTCGCACAGCGCCGGGCGCGATTCACGCGTTCATGCGCGGGTACGCGAGCTGTCCGTGTTACGGCGCGCCCGGGTGACCCTCGAGGTCTGCCGTAGCTAAAACAGGAAGTGCAATAGCCACCATCCACCTATGCGCCACGAATCCTACACACTGTACGTTTAAGGTACACTTACAGTAACTGTCCCTATAAGAACATTGTTCCCTCATCAAAAATATGCCTGAAGAGGTTTGAGATTGTCATTCATGCATGTTTGAGTAATCTGCAGATCTCCCCTGGGCACTGTTTGACCCCTGCTTACAGTCAGCAGTTAAAGTTCTTTTATTATTATTTATTTTTTGGTTTTCCAGGAGCTGACTGCATCAGCGGCACAAGGACAGAGCTGGGTTTTTTCAGTGTTTATAGTTTATGCAAATGAGCCATGTGGTGTTAAGTTTCGTTTCTATAAAATGTAAACAAATGTGCGCAAAGCGGCATTAAACACATTATAATCTCATTAAACACATTATAATCTCATTAAACACATTATAATCTCATTAAACACATTATAATCTCATTAAACACATTATAATCTCAGACGGGCTGAAGTGGCTCTATAGTAGTTCTGGTTTATATGTTGTAAAGTTTAGTAATGTAAAGTTTATTCATGCAGAAGATTTTAAATTAATCTGCTGCAGTGTAAAACTTGTACAATCGTATTTGGAAACGTTTGGTTTGATCTGCACACTGGGAAACATCAGAGCTCCTGACCACTGGTGAGGAACATGGATCTGTTAAAATAAGGAACATGGATCTATTAAAATAAGGAACATGGATCTATTAAAATAAGGAACATGGATCTATTAAAATAAGGAACCTTCCTCTGCTAAAGGAGCTCATGGTTCTCCTATGGTTAAGAGAGTTAATGCAAAAATGAGCTTGAGTTGAGTTTTTGAATAAAAATGAGGCAATATATATTATTTCTTCCTTTATTTTACAGTTAAATTATTTTTCTATACAGGGATTTTTTGTTTTATGTCGCAGAAGCACTTTGTTCCTACATGACCTGCACTTCAATTGCACTTCAACAAAAAAAGACCTTGTGGAATTTGTCATACAGGGGGTCCTCGGGTTACGACGGTCTCGGTTTACGACGTTTCGTGGTTACGAACGCGGCCCCATTAAAAAAAATATGTATATATTACGCCTCATTCCGTCTTACGCGGTTTAGCGTGGTAAGAGATGTAAACAAACGCGAACGGCGCGCGGCGCACGGCGGAAGAATACGCTCTGTTGTGGTTGTAGGGAGAAGAAGACAGCCTCATGTGCGTGCCCAATGTGGGCGGAAGTACCTGATGTGGGCTCTGATCTGCTCCTATGAAAGCGGCAGTGATAACCAAGCAGCGTAGTGGTCTAATTATTGAGATGGAAATGTTATTGGTGCTTTGGTTGGAAGATCAAAGGCAAAATCCGGTTTACGACGAAATTCGGGTTACGACGCATCTTAAGAACGGATCTACGTCGTAACCCGAGGACCCCCTGTATTTGTTTTTGCAGTAGTTTTTGAAGGGTTATTTTTTCCTTTACAGATATCGAGATATATATTGTATATCGAGATATAAGAAAATATATCAAGATATATTTTTGCACCATCCCGCGCAACCCTAAGATGTAACTACAGAACAGCTTTGTATAGATGTACAGACAGAGATTGGCGCATCTCTAGTTAACAAATTATACACAATAGAACTGTAATAACTCATCTTTAATATAATATAATCCGACAGAGAAAATATTAAACAATGCTACACTTCTGCTAATTCCAATGGGCATACATAAGAAATAGAAACACTTCAGAACTGAAAGTGAAATACCAGAATAACAAATGTTCAAAACATTTCACTTTTGTTATACACAGTCTTACAAACACAAGGAACAAAGGAATGACCCAAAGGAACGTTAACTCGACAAAAAGTGTGGTGAAGTCGGGTAAAGGGTGATCGCCCACATAGCGTGAGAGAGAGACAGCGTGTGCCGACCCATAATTCCTCTGGCTTTGATGGAGTTGTGGTTAAATCTGTTGTGCCGCTCGGCTCAGGCTCCGCTGCTCAAACAAAGGCTTTGTGTGAACGCCACGAGGAAAGGCACAGCTCAAGACCCTCAGAGATGATTTTAAAACACACATTTGTAGCATTTTAACACAAGTGTAATCTCGCTCATTATGTTTATGTGCAGTACTCGAGTTGAGGGGGGATGGGGGGGTGGCATCCCCCCTGTGGGAAAAAATAGTCAAAATCATCCCTCTTCTAAAACGGGCATCCCTTCTTCCATCCCTTATGGCATTTTATCAATCAGGCATGAAAATCCCTAAACTTTTGGTGAATTTCGCCGTTTTTAAGTCAAAATGGCCAGTGCCCAACAGCCAATCATAGGCCGAACTGCGCTCCAGCTCCAGCTTCCAATCATGTTGCATAATTACGCACCGATACTCGCTCCCGCCAATCATGACGATTGCCGCTGTTGTGTTTGCGCCTGTTCGCCGATCAGCTGTGAGCGAGCCGCGTGAATGTTTACGCGGCATTTCCAAGAGAAGAAGAATCCTTAACTTCCTACGTTAATGCTACGTAAGAAGGAACTCTCGCCTCGGGACACGGGATACGTTCGGGATTATGTCCTTTTCTCCGGAGCTCCGGATTATTAAAGACAACACGGCAAACTGTTAGAATGGATCTGACCACATTCTTATGGGTGAGTCATATTATCAGATTATTTCTGCATCTATTTCGGCACTAAACCAGGACTAAACCAAGACTAAACCAGGACTAAACCAGGACTAAGCCAAGACTAAACCAGGTCCAAACCAGGACTAAGCCAAGACTAAACCAGATCTAAACCGGGTCTAAACCAGGACTAAACCAGGTTTAAACCAGGTCTAAACCCGGACTAAGCCAGGATTAAACCGGGACTAAACCAAGACTAAACCAGGACTAAACCGGGACTAAACCAAAACTAAACCAGGTCCAAACCAGGTCTAAACCAGGACTAAACCAGGTCTAAACCAGGACTAAACCAGGTCTAAACCAGGTCTAAACCAGGACTAAGCCAGGACTAAATCAGGACTAAGGTGTGTGTGTGTGTGTGTGTGTGTGTGTGTGTGTGTACGTGTGTGATAACATATATCCTGTGTATTATTGAATTATTGAATGATTATATGGGTGTGTGTGTGTGTGTGTGTGTGTGTGTCCCCCTACCCCCCCTCCTTGGTGAAACATTTCACCATCCCCCCTGGTTTCATTTTACAACTCAACTACTGTTTATGTGCGTGTAATTATATATTGCTCTGTAAATGGCAGTAACTGCATGTTTATAACTTACTACTGACAGACCAGTTTACCTTGACAGAGGATTTGGCCTACTTAACGTGCCCGCATTAACTGTGGGTGGGCCCCGGTGCACAAGCTCAAGTTGGGCCCCAAAGTAAAGCAGTATAATGAACTACTACTCATGCGCGGAGGGAAACATAGAATTTAAAAAAAGAAATTCTCTGTAATGTGGTGGATTTTAGATCTGTTTTTATAGATCCTGTTTGCCTGGTAATAATAGGTATTGATATTTTCTGGGAGTGTGAAGCTAACTAGTGGCACTGCTCTGCCTGAGGTACTTTTTGTTTTAACACAAACTGTCCAGAAATAATTAATTTAACTGGAACTACTATAGGCTACCTGAATTCAACTGCTAAACATTCCCTCTCACATGCTAGGTAGCGTGACGCAACAATTTTTCAGTTAGTCACGCTTTTTTTTTTTGAAAATCAGAATCACGCACCTAAGGACCATAAATGTTCAGGCAGTCTTAAAGGAAAATTAACGTTTTTTTTACAATCTGAGCCTTCTTTCGGCAATAAAACAAGCAGTTTTACTCACCCATAGCAGTTTGGTGTCAATTGGAGCAGTATCGCAGAACTTATGTTGAGCCGTTCTGTTCTACTAATGATCCCATATCCGTTAGCGTGAGTGCCCGGGGCATTACTTTGCGGTGTCCAAATAACACAAACTTAAGCACTTTTCAAATCACAGAAGATCGCTGTGTCAGGGTAGACTTTTAGTAGATTCCAAAACGGCCTGAAACCCGATATCGCAACAGAAAAGTAAAGTTCAGAGCGGTGTTAGCTTCTTTCGGACTAGTGGTGTTTACAAAACAGCTGAGTTCACGCATGCGCACTGTCCTCTCTGATGACGTCATCAAATGAAACTATAGCTGGATATCGGATTTCAGACCATTTTGGAATCCACTAAAAGTCTACCCTGACACAGCGATCTTCTGTGATTTGAACAGTGCTAAAGTTTGTGTTATTTGGACACCGCAAAGTAATGCCCCGAGCACTCACGCTAACGGATACGGGATCATTAGTAGAACAGAACGGCTCAACATAAGTTCTGCGATACTGCTCCAATTGACACCAAACTGCTATGGGTGAGTAAAACTACTTGTTTTATTGCCGAAAGAAGGCTCAGATTGTAAAAAAAAACGTTTATTTTCCTTTAAATAAATAAATAAATAAATAAATATCTCCATAGACATACTGTACAGACAGTTGCCCCGACATGATAACGCTGCAACGCATCAGTAGGCTCGAACTACATTTTATTTGCACATGTTCTAAATATTAAGATTGTCTACATCTGTATTGTGCTTGCGTCACTTCGGTTGATCTGTGTGTGATATGTGTTGGATGAGCGGATGGCAGTTTCCTGGATAGATTACAGGTAGAGCTTTTGATTCGATCATATTTTTCTGTCTTGAAGAGGTAAATAAAAAAATATCATCTGCTTCTTTACCTGTCACTCTATCATAGCCTTATGGAAGTTGACCAATTGACAGATATAAGGCAGTGACTCCTGTCAGAACTGAAGAAGCCTCTGGCAAAATGTATTCACTCCGAACAACTTTATTCCAGTGGCTAAATTACATTTTCTTTGGGTCTACAGTGAAAAAAATGATTGCTTTGCCAAGCATCTCCCTCAGACTATAATAGTGAGGGGCACTCTCAATAGAACAAAAGCCACAGATCTCCACGAGACAATGGCTGAGAGAGCAGGTGAGATCATGGAGCTTGAGGAGCGCATACAGCTGCTGGTAGCGCACAGGAACCTGAAGCTCTCTGAAGGAGCCGGCGCCGCTTACTGGCTGGCTCTGTTTGGAGCTCTGTTTGAAGACCAGTAGTGTCGGCTCTCTCCCCCAGGACCTGCTCTTTCAGCTGGGACAGCGGCTGGAAAATGAGCCTTCTCTGGGGACTGCGAGCACAAAGCCTGGGTGTAAGAAATCTCAAGCGCCTCCAGGAGGAAAAACAAAGGAACAAAGTCCAGAGAGAGACAGATACCACAATTTGATCGCATTGAAGTCTTTCAGACACATAATGAGTCTGAAAAAGTTGGCGCTGCAACACTAGATCACAAGTTATGACCAATACCTTAATACACTTTTGAAACAGCGATGTGGGATGTTCAATGAGCCAAAGCATTTTCTATAGGTGTTCTGATTGTATGGGATGATGTCATACTCCGAGACGAGGGGCAAGAGATATTTCCCCATACTGATTCCATGGTATTCTCAGAAATATGTACATTAGGTTGTCAAAAGTAACAAAAAGCAGATACTAATCAATTATAAAACTAGTATCAAAACTAGATACTCGTTTGAGCAGGTCTCGATACTAAAAGGTCACAGTCACATGACAGGAAACCTTTCCTGAATGTCTTTAGAATGATCTGGAGCTGTATCAGAACAAGTATAAGAGCTCATAGACTAGTATATGCCCACGGACCACTATGGAACCTACAGGACCACTGAGTTTTTTATTGCTGTTGTATCAGAATCTGTATTGAGTCTATTCCTTAGTATCGAAATCTAGTTTGAACACTATTGAAAAATGTGTTTATTGCGACTACTAGTGACAGAATTACCAGGTGCTCAAGGCTCAAGGAAGAGCTGGAGAAGGCCTGGAAGGTGAAGGCATCAGTGGTGCCCGTGGTGATCGGAGCACTCGGGGCTGTAACCCCCAAACTGGAGGAGTGGCTACAACAGATCCCAGGAAAAAACATCAGACATCTCAGTCCAGAGAAGTGCAGTACAGGAACAGCAAAGATACTGCACAGAACTCTCAAGCTCCCAGGCCTCTGGTAGAGGACCCGAGCTAGATGAGAGTGAGAGACCAACCACCGTGGAAGGTGAGGAGCACATTTTTCATATAGTATCATATGGAAAATAGTGCAGTGAAATCTGTTTAAAAATGTACTTCTGAGTAAAGCATCTTGAAAAACTATTGTGTTTTTTGTTCCACAGACGTGACTCAAATTGACTTGTGTATGTACTAGTTTATATGCTGCTTTTAAGGTTGTTAAAGGAAAAGTAACGTTTTTTACAATTTGAGCCTTATTTCGGTGATAAAACAAGTTGTTTTACTCACCCATATCACTTTGGTGTCATATGGAGCATTTCCGGAGATGTTTTAGATTAGCGTTAGGCTAACGCCGTTAGCCTAGCCTGACTTATAGCCATAGCATGTAATATGCCCCGTGCGGGCTCCAAATAACACCAACTTTAGCACTTTTCAAATCATAGAAACTCGATGTTTTTAGTCTACGATTTCGTTTGGTCAAAAGTGGCCTGTAATCCGAGATTTAGCCATAGTTTAGAGTAGATGAGGACACCAGTGCGCATGCGCGGAGTGTGTTCTCAGCTCCCGGGACCCAAACATGGAACGCAAAGCTGTAAACTATGGATAAATCTCGGATTACAGGCCACTTTTGATTCAAACGAAATCGTAGACTAAGACATCGAGCTTCTATGATTTGAAAAGTGCTAAAGTTTGTGTTATTTGGAGCCCGCACGGGGCATATTACATGCTCGGGGAATGCCCCGAGCTATGGCTATAAGTCGCGCTAGGCTAACGGCGTTAGCCTAACGCTAATCTAAAACATCTCCGGAAATGCTCCATATGACACCAAAGTGCTATGGGTGAGTAAAACAACTTGTTTTATCACCGAAATAAGGCTCAAATTGTAAAAAAAACGTTACTTTTCCTTTAAGGCCCCGACTTGAAGTGAAAACTTTAAAGCAGGATGTGACCAGCAGCCCCTCAGCTCAGCTCTCTGACACCACAGACATATATACTTTACAGTTCAAAAACATGGTGAGTAGAAAGTACAGGTACCTGCTCTCAAATGTAGTGCAGTAAAACTAAAAAGTATCCACTATAAAATTTAAAGTAAAAATACTTGAAAGCCCTGTATTTTTATGTATTTGAAAATGTGCCTTGCCCCAGTCCAGTTTGCATAAGCAGCTCTTAACGTCAAAATAAATCTGGTGTCTGCATCTAATTGTTATTTGTTATTTGCATTACGTGATGGCAAAACTCCGCTCCATAATTAGGTGCTCTGAATGCAAAAGGAGGAATAACTTTGGACCACTACAAACTGTTTAAAATTAACTAGTTCTGTTTTTCATGTTTTTTAAGATAAGGTACAGCTCCTTTAATGAAAATATATTTGTACTTTATTACAGTCCACAACTTTTAGACTCTTGAACTTGTTGTGAAAATTCTCCATTTTAATCATTTTCATTTTAGCTGCCTGCCCACATCTGCATTAAGTCTTATTGGCCTATAAAATGGTGTGATGTCATCCAAACTCCACTGTGAGGCTTCCTGCAGAGCCCCCGTACGATGGGACAGTTGTGTGGTAATAAAGTTAGACTGAATCAGAGTGAATAAGTGTCTCATCCATATTTGATATTCCAGCAGCAGTAGCAGAAGTCTGCACTGACCTTCAACGGTTCAGAGCTGCTCCAGACAAAGTGCTGCATGGGCCTGAGGAGAGAGAGAGCCTGTGGGCCTTTGGACTGACCACTCAGGAAGACCACTGTTTCCTACAGTGACCACACACTGAGGTAAGCCCACTCTGACCTGAACACTTCTTACATACGTCTAAAGCCTGCAGAACTTTAACACACAAACAAACTAGGGCTGCAACTAACGATTATTTTAGTGGTCGATTAATCTATAGATCCAGTGATGATTAGTCACGATTAGTCATGAAAAAAAATATTACTAGGATAATGGACACGACACTAATGTTGGTATTTAGTGAGTGCAGTTACGCGTGCGTGCTTTAAGCATTCAGTTTCAAAGCGGAATATTGTCAGTATCCAGTTTTAAAAAGTTGAAGTATTCTGTGAAACAGCGTTCTGTTAAGGGAATACTGCCAAAACACGACTAGACTACATTCGTAATGAAAAAGATTGTCCATGACTCGTGAGCAAATTGAGTATGGCCACCATTCCGTTTAGCACTAGTGCTAATATTGGAATATTCCTCACATGCAGATGCAGTGACTGGCGCGAGCTAGCTGCTCGTCACAACACTCCCCCACTTTTCTGAAACTTTCCTAACTTTTTGCCTTTAAACCGCCCCACTTTTGTAAATATTTTTGTCAACACTGTTCGTTAAGCTTGGGCTGCACTCGACGCTGCATTTTTTCCGCACTTTTGGTGGATTATTTACCTGTCTCGGCATAAGATGTGTAAGGGACCCCGTCCTCCGCTCGTCTACACAAAGGATCAGCTGATGGCGCTGCGCAGCGCTGTTGTGTTCCCCCGAGACAGGCATGTTATCCCTGACGAGATCCTGCGGACGACACGCCGTGGACGACACGCCGTGGACGACACGCCGTGGACGACACGCCGTGGACGACACGCCGTGGACGACACGCCGTGGACGACACGCCGTGGACGACACGCCGTGGACGACACGCGTGACGTAAACTCTGGGAAAAGAAGAGACGCTGCAGGCCGGTCCTCCCCTCCGTCCTAACGGGGAATGTGCGCGCCCTCGCCAACAAGACGGACAAGCTCGCGGCACTCGCTAGATTTCAGAGGGAGTACAGGGATGCTAGCGTCATTGTTTTTACGGAGACATGGCTAACACCGCAAATCACGGAGAGCGGGAAGAAGAAGGGAGGTGGACTAGTGCTGTTTCTGAACGAGAAATGGTGTAAACCTGGACACTACAGTGAAGGAGCAGATGTGTAACAAAGACATTGAACTGTTTGCTGTCGGCCCTGCGGATTCTTGACACAGACGAGTATTAAGTTCCAAATTAAAATCATACTTAAATAATACGACTAGTCGACAATGAAATTTCATGTCGACAAAATTTTATTGTCGACGTCGTCGACGTTGTCGACTAATCGTTGCAGCCCTAAAACAAACCAATACAAACCACGGCCTGCACTACATACAAAAAAAAAAAAAGTTCCATACTTTTTGATGGCTTTTTCAGTAGACTCGTATTATTTTGTGATTGTGAAAATAAAGCAGCATATTTTTCCCTGAACTACTTTTATGTAAAATCAAAGTAAAGGATCACCAAGCCACATTTCTGACTTCTCACTTGTTTCCATGGAGATGTTACTGCATGTTACATATGTACCTGATTTTTACTGTCTTAAAATATGGAAAACACAACTAGTTCATGTTTAAGAGTTTGTTGTGGTCCATTATGCATTTCAAGCATCCTATTTATTGCGATGAATTTAAAAGCTAGCATGCTAACTGCACACTACCACTATATAAAAGAGTTAAATGCTTTATAATTAGAAACAGGCAGCACACAGTGGACTTATGTTCCAAATAGGGAGTTAGCATGCCGGTGCTTCTGGACGACTGACCCTGGCTCCCACTGACTTACCCTGGAATATTGTGGGCCCTCTCTCTGTAACTGCTGCAGTAAGTCACGTTAAAATTAGTTAAATTTTAGTATTAGCTATTTTGTCTGTTAAAAAAATTCTCTTCATAATATAAAGCCTGGATCTGCACGTGTACGCGCTAGAGCATCAGTGAGCTCATTTAAGTGAAGCTGAATGCTGTGGATGACGGCACACTCGCTTAGTCCACTTCTTTATACAGTCTGTGCACATAACATCTCGTTACCTTTTACTGTTTGGAAAATGCAACATAAACATAACCTGTTTTAGAAGCTTCACTTTCATTTTGGCGCTTTGAGTCTTCAAGCAAAAATCTTTGTCAGGATCCACTGCAGCTAAACATGCTCGCTCTGAAACTTTCATCCATTTACTAAACATTTCCACAAGATGCAGGAGTGAACACCCCACCAGAAAAGATTCATTGTGCATCTTAATAACCCTTTAAATCAGAGGTCTTCAAAAGGGGGGTCACGACCCCTAGGGGGGTCGCGGAGGTACTGCAGGGGGGGGGGGTCGCGAAATCTTTTGATTTAACTTTAAAATAATATCATTTTATATTTTATAGTGTAAAATACAGTAGTAACCTGTGTATTATTTCCTTGTATTGGATGTACCATAACAGAGTAGCAATGTTTATACATGACACTAAGCTCAATTTAAAGGAAAATAATGTTTTTTTTTTACAATTTGAGCCTTATTTCGGTAATAAAACAAGTTGTTTTATTCACCCATAGCACTTTGGTGTCATATGGAGCACTTCCAGAGATGTTTTAGATTTGCGGTTAGCCTAGCGCAACTTCTAGCCATAGCTCGGGGCATATAATATATTCCCCGAGCATGTAATATGCCCTGTGGGGGCTCCAAATAGCACAAACTTTAGCACTTTTCAAATCATAGAAGCCCAATGTCTTAGTCTATGATTTCGTTTGAAGCAAAAGTGGCCTGTAATCCGAGATTTATCCATAGTTTACAGCTTTGCGTTTCATGTTTGGGTCCCGGGAGCTGAGAGCACAGTCCGCACATGCGCACTGGCGTCCTCATCTACTGGAAACTATGGCTAAATCTCGGATTACAGGCCACTTTTGCTTCAAACAAAATCGTAGACTAAGACATCGGGCTTCTATGATTTGTAAAGTGCTAAAGTTTGTGTTATTTGGAGACCGCAAAGTAATGCCCCGAGCGCTCAAGTTAACGGATACGCTACAACATAACTTCTACGAAACTGCTCAAAATGACACCAAACTGCTATGGGTGAGTAAAACTACTTGTTTTATTGCCGAAAGAAGGCTCAGATTGTAAAAAAACATTACTTTTCCTTTAATATAAAACACAATTCTATGCCGTATATATAGTAGGGGGTCCCTGGCCCAGTTCGCCATCTGTTTGGGGGTCCCTGGCCTGAAAAACGTTGAAGACCCCTGCTTTAAATGATTTGTCCACATATTTAATCAAAATGTGTCTTGTCCAGGTACAGATATAAACAGCTCTTGAGGTCAAAATATGTCCACTGTCTATAGTCTGACTCTAATCATAATGTGTTTTATCGACTGATAATCAGAAAGTGCATGTTAGCATGCTAGTTGTTGTTAAGTTAACCATGACAACAAAACTGTTCTTTGAGGGTTGTGAAAAGCTCTTATAAAATCATTACTATTAATAATTAAGATGCTCTGAATGCATAGGGTAAGTGAGGAATAAGTCTGGACCACTGCAGACTGTTTAAGTATTCCACACATAATGCGCCATGTTGCTGTCCACTCTGAATGTCTGAATGTGTCTGTAGGGGGCGCTGTTGGGCCTGTTTCCTGCTCCTTTAATGGCTGCAGGCCCACTGGACTGGAGCAGAATGTGTTTGTTTGCTCATCAGCAGATTGGAATGAGCTCTTACACTGTGCTGTGTTTAAACAGTGAGCAGTAACAGTTAGAGGCACAGTTAGCCAACAGGCACAGCTGCTCTGCAAATATGCCTACCACAGCGGTGCTCAACAATGCACACCTTAAAGGGCCTATGTTACACAAACTGACTCCTGTGAGCTTTTAGCCATGTTATAATGCTGTTACTTCTTTTAAAAAACATATCTGGAGATGTACAGCTGTACGTCTCCAACTGCTGTACTCTTAAAGATCCCATGACATGGTACTTCTTGATGCTTTTATATGGCTCCTTAATGGTTCCCTAATACTGTAAATGAATCCTTCTTCAAAATCAACATTCAGTGCATGAGAAACAGAGATAAGATGAGAAAGAGTATTTTTTCTCTCTCTGAACAGGCCATAATGGGCGTTGTTGCTTGAATGCAAATGAGGAGAAAAGAGCTGGCCTATAGTAGAGGGTGGGGGTGTGGCCAAACTCTCCGCTCTCGCTCTCAGCTCTCAGCTGGTCCATTTCCGTGTTTTTGCATGGGGGGAGAGATTTGAAGCATTACATTGAAAAATAAACACATTTCCACATAAAATAAAATTAAACCACTGCTGTTCAAAGGTCCAGAGGCTCAGATAAAGGACTTCCGAGCCTAGAAACACTTGGACGTGCCTCCAGGCAAATAAAAAAACGCATTTCGCATTGCCTAGCGCATTCGCAGTCCAAACTCTCTGGGCGTGATTTACAGAGACGCTGAGTACAGACAGACGGGGGTGGAACTGCATTTGCATTTCTTTTTTCGATCTGACGTCAATAAGGTGCCTTGTTCAAAATCGCCCGTTTGAGCTCCGATTTTTTGTAACGCAGAAAAGGATCGCAAATGCTCAGTTTAGACATTTCGCAACTTTTAACCATGGGGGGGGGGGGGGGGGGGGCTAAAAAAGGGAGGGGGGCTCACATTAACGTTCAAAAACCTCAGAAAGTGAACATTTCATGCCATGGGACCTTTAACTCTGAAATAACCATAGGCTGTTGCTTTTATTTTGAAAATATTTTGTTTTATCTTTTATACAGGTGAACTTGTCAGTAGAATGTCTCTAATATCTGCTGATGCAGTTTCAATGAGGCTAACACAATAGCTGTAACTTCAAAGTTAGGCGATCCATGACTAGAGTGATCAAAATGATTCTAGTGAAGGTGCATGGAGTTTAAAAACACAGTGGAGCATTTGCTGTATTACCATTTATTGGAGTGTTTTCAGTTTGAGAACTCTAAATACACAGGGTTTATTGGTTAAAGGGACAGTGCGTTTTTTTATGTTAATCTGTATGGGTTTCCTTCTAACAGGTTCGTGCATACAACACAATGCACCAGCCCCCATGGATCCTCCTGCAGGTGGTGGGTCCACAGGAGGATGGCTCGCGTCACAACAGGCCTTGATGTATCTTCTGTCATGGGGGCTACCAGTGTCCACAGACACTGGGGGCGAGGTGGGGTTAAGTGTCTTGCCCAAGGACACAACGGCAGCGCTCATCTGTGGGATGCTAACATACATGAACACAGACAGTGGCTCCCTCTTTTCTGCATCACTCGAGGAAAAACTAAAACACAACACTCCCCACTCCAGTCCATCTTTCCCACAATCAGGGAATAATTTAGCTTGGTGCATTGTGTTCTGGGCAGCAGAACACTGCTTGGACTGCTGCCCCCGCAACCCAGAAAATAGAAAAAAGCGGAAGAAAATGAATGAATGAATGAATGAAAAAAGGTTCGTGCTTACCTCTGTCGGCTGAGCCCGGTTCTGCTCGCGTTCTGGAGCTCATGTAAGTAGGTCCGGTAACTTCGCCGGGACATGAAATAAAGCTTGTTTTTCTTCCCAAACCAACATTTGTCCGAAAGTGATATATTTGCGTCCCAGACAGTTGTCCATTAAAAATTCAGCAGCGTATTTCGCATTTGCATATTTTCTCTCTCGATTCGTATCAATGCGCCCACGTTATCTCTATCAGCCTGTTCACTTGTAAACTTCGGCTTACGGCAGACCGCATCCGCCGTACACATCCGCTAAAAGTGAACAGGCTGAACGCGAGCAGGACCGGGCTGAGCCGAGACTGTCAGAGGTAAGCCAGTGTTAAAGCACGAACCTGTTAGAAGGAAACCCATACAGATTAACATAAAAAACCCGCACTATCCCTTTAAACATGTGCAAATGAAACAAAACACAACTTCAGGTGTGTTTGTGATGAGGAAACGACATTATAACATAGATCAAAAAAAAGTGCACAGACCTTTTGAGCTTATGTTATGCTATTCTCTCATCAAAACATACACTGGGCTGTATGTTGTTTCATTCACCAATATTTCAGTATTCCTGTTTAAAAGATCCTGTAGCTTTGTGCTGACATAGTATACTGTTTACATTTTTCCCACATAGTTGCGTAACAGCTAGGAAACCATTTTATATCCATAACCCGTCAGTGGACATCATTAGACTGCGAGCATCATTAGACTCTGAGCATATGTTCATCATAATCACATGGATACATTAGCATGCTGGTCACAGCTAGTTACAGCACAGCTAAAACTACACGCTCTGAGAGAGGGTCAGCAGCCACATCCCGTCTCTTTGATTCAGCGTGATGAACAGGACCCTAACCCTTAACCCTAACCCTAACCAGTCAGAGAAACACGTGTCAAGTCAAACATGGTGGTTTATACAATAGAAAAATAATGACTGAGAAACAGTGCACATTTCTGTAGAATCAACCATCTAAGCCAGGGGTCTTCAACGTTTTTCAGGCCAGGGACCCCCAAACAGATGGCGAACTGGGCCAGGGACCCCCTACTATATATACGGCATAGAATTGTGTTTTATATTAAATTGAGCTTAGTGTCATGTATAAACATTGCTACTCTGTTATGGTACATCCAATACAAGGAAATAATACACAGGTTAATACTGTATTTTACACTATAAAATATAAAATTATATTATTTTAAAGTGAAATCAAAAGATTTCGCGACCCCCCTGCAGGACCCCCCTGTTGAAGACCTCTGATCTAAGCTATAACAAGTTCAAACAGTCAGGTCAGTGTGGTTTGGGATGCAGCAGAATACAGCAGGGGACTGGATGCTCAGGCAGATACTGCAAGTTTTTTCATGGTCCATTCCAACATTTGCCAGCAGATGCTTAAATAGTGCAACAAGTGTCTCAGTTCTTTCCAAACAAACATGTGAGGACTTTCAAAAGCGTGGTTAAAAAAGCTAGGGGGGTCCGGGGGCATCTTAGAATAAGCCAAGCAAACTGTACTGCATTTAAACACACATTTTTGGACCCTCACCCACAGTTTGAGGACCCCTTCTTTGATTTTTTTTTTTTTTAACCTGTTTTTTCAGCTTCCTACCTGGAGTCACATTACTGGTCTTGCAGTGGTATTTACCTCTGCACATTTACCAAACGCATGTGACAAACAGATGCATTTGTGCACTTTTTTTAGGCAAACGTCAACCACATGTCGCTGTAGACCTGCTCTGTGCTGTACACCTGCTCTGTGCTGTAGACCTGCTCTGTGCTGTAGACCTGCTCTGTGCTGTACACCTGCTCTGTGCTGTAGACCTGCTCTGTGCTGTAGACCTGCTCTGTGCTGTACACCTGCCCTGTGCCAACACTGTAACGTAAATTTAGAAATTTAGTTTTTGCTTTGCACTTAGTCTTGCGCTTCTAATCAGAGGAGGGAGTCTGTGTGCGCTATGAGCAGGAGGAGAGAGCGTGAAAAGGAGAGGTGCGCTGACGTGAGGCGGACGGACAGGTAGGATGTTTTATAAAGTTGAACCTGCTCTGTGATACACACTGGGATGCAAAGGTACACGCTGTTGCGAACAGACGAGCGCACGGCCTGCAGTGCGAAGCCCCGCGCGGCCCCACACACCGGTAAAAGTTTATTGCTAACGGCAGCGGCCATAATGAAATATGATCGCACTCATCTCGAGACCAAGACCGGGGTCGTAGTACGTCACACCGATCGACTGGTAGCACCCCTGTTTTAGACACTATTTTTGATTCACACGTAAATACGGGACAAAGTGCGTCCCTTTTCAGCTCAATACGTGACGCGTATTTTTGTTTCTGAATACGGAACGATTCTGTTTTTCAAGGGACGGTTAATAACCCTATGCTCCACCCACAAGCCTACATCACCCATAAATATACAAAATCGTGATACAAAACTGTACACAGCAACTTGACAAACCTGATGTGATGTGCAGTAGTTTCATTAGTGGGGTTGTGTAGCGATAGTGCTCTGAAGGGGTCGTGAGGGGAGAGTGCTTCAAAGGCAAAAGTGAAAGTTATAAAACAAGCTAATACACTGTTTTGGCAAATATAGCATCAGCAATAAAAGGTAACATGGTGATCTAAATATGTTAGGTGTTAAAAGTTAATACCCTATAGAAGTTAAATGCCCCCAAACAGACATAATCAAATTAATGTATGATACGTCCACCCTGCCAATACGGGGTAACTAACAAATTCCCAATTCCAAATGAGTCTTTCGGAGATGTAACTTTTCTCCCAGAAACATCACAGAGGCAGAGTGTTGACCTTTGTTCAGTGTGTAACACCAGTGTGACACTTGTTATGTGAAAGATCAAATATCTCGTGTGCACCATTTAGGGATGGGGCCGATCCGATCCAGTATCGGTATCGGGTTCCGATATCAATGTAATTCACGGATCGGAAATTTCCGATCCAACCTGCGAAAATTTCCGATCCATGAGCCATGTCTATATGTACACATGATCTGCTGAAATGACTCCACGAGTGATTCCCTGTCGCCTGCTCTGCTCCTGCTGTGAAATGCGGAATGGATTTCCTGAACGGAGGCACAAGCCATTTCCCAATTCCCAGAGTGCACGGTTCGGAGTGTGGTTTGAAGGGGGCTCAGACTGCAGGCAAGACTGTGCATACTTGCTCAGCCCTGAGTGCAGTCTGTGGGCCGCATGGGCGTCGGCGAAATGCTACAGGTCTCGCAACTACGGGAAGCAGCCGCCGACTCCATTTTCTCCTGTAGAAGAAGTAGCGCACGTTGCATGCTGGGATATATGAGTGCGCGAAGTGTGCTTTTTCACGTGCTTGGTCCACGCCCCAATTTTCATGGAAACGACTGTTGTCTTCGGACCGCGTGTTAACTGTGCATGGGACCAAAAAGAAATGGGACAGCAGTCGTCGCGCTGGATGTGACGCACATGCCCTTCAAACCACACTCCGAACCGTGCACTCTGGGAATTGGGACACGGCTACAGAGTAATGATGAGACACGCCTCCGTTCTGGAAATCCATTCCACAGTTTGCAGCCAGCTAGCAGGTGAACTAGCAGCGCGAGCTAGCAGACGAACATTGAGCAGCACGAGGCAGTTAACCAACTTTTCATCACAACATGTCCGCTGTGTGGAAATACTTTTTACTATAAACACCTCAAAGCGAGACAGCAACGTGCGATGTATGCAAAGCCGTTGTACTGAGAGGCGGAATCTCCATTGCGACCTACAATACAACAAACTTAATAAAACATCTGGAAAAGCATCACACTAAAGAGCACGATGACTTCTTAGCCACTGGGGCAGAAAAACCAGAGTAGCCGACAGGAATCACTTCTGCAGTCGTTCCAAAAGGTAAACTTCCACCAGACATGTGAAAGCTAAAGGGATCACTGAGAAGGTGCTTAACTACATCGTACTTGATGACCAACCGTTGTCAGTTGTCGAAAACAAAGGATTTGTTTTGGTATCGGAATAGTATCGGTATTCGCAGATATCTAAATTCAGGTATCGGATCGGAAGTGAAAAAATGTGGATCGGTGTATCCCTAGCACCAGTGTAGTGGAACACGTCCTGGGTGTGTGTGCCAGTGCAAACACACTGTGCCACTGTGATGCACATCACATGTGTGATGAATGACCTTGGCATCTCTGGTCCGTATAAAACCACCATGTGGGGGCGCTGTGCTCTGAGATGTTTGAATTAAGACCTCTTATTTCTTCTATACAGGAGCAGCTTGTAACTGATTTTGAAATGGAACTTAAAGGGATATGCCACCCCCAGGTCAAATTTGGGCATCTCCCCACAGTCCAGAGACTAAAATAAGTGATGGAAAGCGTTTTCCTGGTCACCCAGCCATTGTCGGAGTCTGTCAGCACTGACCGCCGCGCGCAGCTGCAGCTACTCCGCGTTAGACTGGAGTCTAACGTCGCCAGAGAAAGATTTCGGCCAAAAGGAATTAATTTGCTCGATGCTTTTCCCAATTACTTTCTGTGTAGTGCACATTCATATCGAGTGCAAATAAATGTGCAAATCAACACGGAGAGCTTGACTTGGTCATTTTGGGTAGGAACTATTTTTCAGTGCGGAAAAACACAGCCGAAGCACACAGGGGAATCCCTGTTACGCACCACGTTGGGAGTTCCCCTGTTGCGCAGCGTGGAGTGTGCTTCGGCTCTCCGTGTTGATTTGCACATTTATTTGCACTCGATATGAATTGGGAAAAGCATAGAGCAAATTAATTCCTTTTGGCCGAAATCTTTCTCTGGCGACGTTAGACTCCAGTCTAACGCGGAGTAGCTGCAGCTGCGCGCGGCGGTCAGTGCTGACAGACTCGGACAATGGCTGGGTGACCAGGAAAACGCTTTCCACCACTTATTTTAGTCTCTGGACTGTGGGGAGATGCCCAAGTTTGACCTGGTGGTGGCATATCCCTTTAACAGTACATTTTTTTTGCTACTTAACTGTGTATTTGGTGTTTTTAACAGCACTGTCTACTGTTTCTAGAGCATTTTGGCAAACTAGGTACATTTGCAGCTTTGTGTTCAAACACAAAGAGTGAAGTGTGTGCTGCCTCCCCTGGCTTCTGCAACTTCAAGCACAAAGTGACATCACACAGAAGTGCCCTGTTTACAGCCAGATGTTTCGGATTACAAACACCTGGCTGCAGGGGCGTAGTTTGAAGTGTGTTTATCTGTTAGACCGATCAGTGTTCCAGACCTCACCTTGGTAGTCTTATCTTTTAAGATAAGATAAGATAATCCTTTATTTGTCCCACAATGGGGAAATTGCAGTGTCACAACGCAAGTTTCAGAAACAGTTGGAAAAAAGAGCATGCATCAAAAATTAAGATAAATAATAATAAGTATGTACAATCAACTAAAAAAACACAACACTGTAAGGTTAAAGGCACAGGAACGCTGCACAATAAATGTCTTTGATTCAAAATTGGATTGTTACTATTTACAGTGTTTTTGTACGTGTCTTTATTATGTGTATTTGAATTTGTTTTTTGTTCATTTCTGTGTTCATTCCATCTGTGAACTTCACACGGGCCCTGACAGATATGGACGATGGACGTCTGAATCCTCTGACAGCTGTTCTGATCACACTTCACATCTGAGAGAACTGTCACTCAAACTGAGCTCTCTCATCTCCAGCCCCGAGCGGGAGAGCATCAGAGCATTCAAATGCTGTTCAGTAAAGTTGATGTAAAATATCTGTCTATTTTATGAGCTTTAATTAAAATGCTTTTATTAAGATAAAAATGGATTGCTGAAATCCAATTGTTTACAAGAAGCGTCTGATCTGAATGGTCTCTCCCTAAACCCCAGCACCTGCAGCCTCATGTGTCAGCCTCTGCAGCTCAGGGAGGGAATTCTGGAGGTTCTGACCTTCCACGTGAGGCATGGCCTGTCCATATACTGAGAATGAGACAAACATCGCCGTTTACACAGGTTCAATTGTGATTGTAGTATCTTTGTTAGACAGTGTAAAAGTGCAGGATTTCAGCTGATGAAAGATGTCATGTTCATGTTCAAACGTTGCCTACAGGTAAAATGCAGTGAAGACATGTTCATTGTGTGTCTTCACTGAGCACACCTGACCTTCAATCAATCAATCAATCAGCCAAACTTTATTTATAAAGCACTTTTCATATAAAAAAATGTAAGACAAAGTGGTCCGCGAAGGTTCGAAAGGTAAAAGCAGTTCTGAAAGTAAATGAACTTTAAAACTGATCCTGAAAAAATCAATCACAGGGAGCCAATGCAGTGATTTTAAAACTGGTGTAATGTGGTCCCGCCCTCTGGTCCCAGTCAGGACACGTGCTGCTGAATTTTGTAATAATTGCAAACCTGAAATACTCTTTTTGTGAAGACCAGAGAGCAGGGCATCACAGTATATACGTCTATACGACTGGTGACAAAAGCATCAATGTCTCCGTATTGGCCCAAGACAAAATGGAGTGGACTCTGGCTATGTTTTTTTACATGATAGAAACCTATTTTTGTGATTTTAAAAGTGAGCTCAGAGTCAAAAATGACGCCCAGGTTTTTCACTTGAGGAGATGGTTAAAAGACTGTGCTTGTAGTTTGGGTAAAAGTTTCTCTCTCTCGGCCTCAGGACCGATGACTAAAACCTTATGTCCCTCTGTCCTCTGAGTCTGTGTACGTGTGTCCATTTCCTTAAGACTACAGGGACATTTGCTTTGGACCGGTGCACCTGGGCTACACTGTTGCCTGGTAACTGCTGCTGCACGAGGAACGTTCAATCTGAATTCATAATTGGCTGATCTCAGTGTGCTGTGGAACATGTTCTGTGTGGAATCCTACACAAACACTATTGATGTGTCATTTAGATAGAAGTCTAGAATCCATTTGACAGACAGGCTTCTCTGGCCATGCGTCGCTGTGGAATTACACTACGATTTATCTCACTTATGTAGGAATGCGCTGATCAGAGGAGAAGAAATCTGATGGCTGCTGGTCAGATTAACAGACACGACAATGCATCAGCAAAAGTAAATGTTCACATTTATATAGCACTTTTCTACATTTAGGCACTGAGAGCTCTTTACAACAAGTAACCGCACACACATTCACACACATTCACACACATTCATACACATTCATACACCAGTGTACGCAGACGGTGGAGGGGAACATGGTTAAGTGTCTTGCCAAAGAACAGAAGGACTGAACTGCCAACAATCTTTCTGTGAAGAGTGGGATTTAAACTGCCAACTGTCCTATCGGAGGACGAGCTCTCCACCAGCTCAGCTAATGCAACCCAAAAGTGAGAACTTTTGTGAGAACACCAATAATGCCACGAGTAACACTGTACTCATCCGAGCTGACAGTGAAGACTAGTTTTGTTTCCTATTTATATCAGTAATCAAACCAGGGCAAAATGTCTCCATGGTGACAGTAAAACTAGATAACTCTACTAGCCACTACAGGATTCAAAGCTGCCCTCCACTTTAGAACAAGTCAATCATCTCTCACCTCAGATTAGCAGTGCTTCGAGCTTCTCTCACAGTTTTGGCAGCCATGTTTGTTGTGGACGCACCATGTGTCCCTGATTGGCTCAGGGAGATACGAGCGGTGCCAAGACCGCACGTTTTACTGGAGTATTGGAATAGTGTGTAGTGTCACTCATCTCCTCTGTAGTAAAGCAGTCATCACCGGCAGTCCCGCTTATGAAGGAGGGACACAAACAGGCTGCTTCATGTTCCACAATTTTGTAACTTTTGAAATAATAATCCAAATAGAAAATCTACAAATGTGAATGTTTGGGATTGGCTCCACAGACTTGACATATTAATCCCATGGTTTAAAGTCGTTTGAACTTAAAGGGACAGTGTGTAAGATTTTTACCCGTTAATTACTGAAATTGAAGATACCCATTCAAAAATACATTGTTTTCCAAGCCTTTTCACTTCCATAATGAAATCAAAGTATTCTTTTGGACTTAGATATAGTCACATAAAAGGGGGATCTTCCCCATGCAGAAGCAGCCATTTTGAATACGAGAGCCACAGAAGGACATTTGGGCTCCGCCTTCGCCTTCGGCAAGGCTCGTGGTTTTGGGTAAACAACACAAGCATGCTGCCGGATCAGACGTCTTAATGGATCTAACACGTGTTTTGGACTAAATTGTTTTACTGGATTTTATTCGCTGGATCCTTACGGACAAATTGAGAGCAAGTTTATGGTGAAATACTGAGTTTGACCTGTGCAAAGCATTCTAAGGTAAGCTAATCTCGTTTTGTGCTTTTCCGTATAAAAGCCCCATGTGCTCGGGGAGTGATTGTTGTGCAGGGAAATGAATTGCATAGTCAAAAAGAGAAGACTGTAAGGTTTCATTTGATGTGTAGAGTGTCATGGTACATGATCGGGAATGTGTGTTTTCATGAGAAAAGAAAAAAAAACAACCCGGGACCGCGCGGCTCGCGACCCTCGTGGTCTGCCGTAGCTAAAACAGAAAGTGCAATAGCACCATCCACCTATGCGCCACGAATCCTACACACTGGGGCTTTAAACATTTACAAAGCATAGATTTCAATTCCAAACCTTTGAGCAAGATTTTAAACTGTCCTATAGAGACCAGTTCCTTTAGTTTCCAATCTACAAAAAGACTGGAAACTAAAGGAACTGGTCTCTATAGGACAGTTTAAAATCTTGCTCAAAGGTTTGGAATTGAAAGCTATGGTTTGTAAATGTTTTTAATTCTGAAACATTTTATTGCTTGTAATTGCTTAAAGGTCCCATGGCATGAAATGTTCACTTTCTGAGGTTTTTGAAGGTTAATGTGAGCTCCCCTACCCTGTTTAGCCCCCCCCCCCCATGGTTAAAAGTTGCAAAATGTCTAAACTGAGCATTTGCGATCCTTTTCTGCGTTACAAAAAAACGGAGCTCAAACGGGCGATTTTGAACAAGGCACCTTATTGACGTCAGATCGAAAAAAGAAATGCAAATGCAGTTCCACCCCCGTCTGTCTGTACTCAGCGTCTCTGTAAATCACGCCCAGAGAGTTTGGACTGCGAATGCGCTAGGCAATGCGAAATGCGTTTTTTTATTTGCCTGGAGGCACGTCCGAGTGTTTCTAGGCTCGGAAGTTCTTTATCTGAGCCTCTGGACCTTTGAACAGCAGTGGTTTAATTTTATTTTCTGTGGAAATGTGTTTATTTTTCAATGGAACGCTTCCCATCTCTTCTCCCCGCAAAAACACGGAAATGGATCAGCTGAGAGCTGACAGCGGAGAGTTTGGCCACGCCCCCACCGTCTACTATAGGCCAGCTCTTTTCTCCTCATTTGCATTCAAGCAACAACGCCCAGAATAAAGTGTTTGAGAGAGATATTTATGACTCTTTCTCATCTTATCTCTGTTTCTCATGCACTGAGTGTTGATTTTGAAGAAGGATTCATTTACAGTATTAGGGAACCATTAAGGAGCCATATAAAAGCATCAAGAAGTACCATGTCATGGGATCTTTAAATTGTTTTTGAAATGGTTTTGTAATTGTATTGATCTGTGCCGCTGTCTTGGCCATTATTAATCTCAATGGGACTTTCCTGGTTAAATAAAGGTTAAGAAAGAAAGAAGAAGTCACATTTTTGGGGTTGATTGATGATTTTTGATAATCACTTTTTTGAAGCTATTGTGAAAAAAAAAACATTTTTTGTTTGCTTGTGTTGTTTATTTATAGTCTTCTAACAGAGAAGCCATTTTGTTCATATAGACAGGTCCAGTAATTACAGAGATATGAACTAGAGCATGGAAACCCCACCGACGTCCGAAGGGACCAGTTGGGTTCAGACAAATATTTAGAACTTATGTTAGGGCTCGGCTCGGACTCGGACCAATCAGCGCATCTGCTGTTTCCTGTCTACAGCAAAACCATTTACTTTGAGACTCTTAAGTGTTCAAAGATCAGAGGACTGCACTTCTAGTTTAGATACAAGTCAAAACTGTGTTATTATTATTTGTGAAATGTGGTTCAATAGTTCAGACACATGAGTTTTAAAGGAAAAGTAACGTTATTTTTTTACAATTTGAGCCTTATTTCGGTAATAAAACAAGTTGTTTTACTCACCCATAGCACTTTGGTGTCATATGGAGCACTTCCGGAGATGTTTTAGATTTGCGGTTAGCCTAGCGCGACTTCTAGCCATAGCTCAGGGCATATAATATATTCCCCAAGCATGTAATATGCCCCGTGCGGGCTCCAAATAACACAAACTTTAGCACTTTTCAAATCATAGAAGCTCGATGTCTTAGTCTACGATTTCGTTTGAAGCAAAAGTGGTCTGTAATCCGAGATTTAGGCATAGTTTACAGCTTTGTGTTTCATGTTTGGGTCCCGGGAGCTG
Organism: Paratrypauchen microcephalus; assembly: GCA_036785185.1. Taxonomy (NCBI): domain Eukaryota; kingdom Metazoa; phylum Chordata; class Actinopteri; order Gobiiformes; family Gobiidae; genus Paratrypauchen; species Paratrypauchen microcephalus. The sequence continues at coordinate 1,600,576 of JAVJIX010000079.1, read as the reverse complement.
AGAGCACAGTCCGCACATGCGCACTGGCGTCCTCATCTACTCGAAACTATGGCTAAATCTCGGATTACAGGCCACTTTTGACCACACAAAATCGTAGGATAAGACATCGGGCTTCTATGATTTGAAAAGTGCTTAAGTTTGTGTTATTTGGAGACCGCAAATATTTGCCCCGAGAACTCACATTACGGAGATCGCAAATCTAAAACATCTCTGGAAGTGCTCCATATGACACCAAAGTGCTATGGGTGAGTAAAACAACTTGTTTTATTACCCGAAATAAGGCTCAGATTGTAAAAAAACGTTACTTTTCCTTTAAAGCATAAAACACTAACAATAAAATAAAGCCACTATCGCGAATCTGCAACTTCACCTCAGTCTGTACACTGTGTGGATGTAAACAGACTTTTTACTTTTAAATAATGCCTCAAATTGGATTCACAGTGCTTTTTTGTGGACTGGATGTCATTATTTGTGGATAATGTGGATGACATGCTAGACTTTAAATATACCACTTTATGAGAGGTGAATAATAATAATAATGTTCTTATTATTGTCACTGTTTCCTGAGTTTGTATTCTGCGTCTCTGTATCCGTTAGAGGCAATACAATATCGTACGTGTGTCATTAGTCTATGAAAAGAGTGTGTTTTTAACTGTGTCGGGTTTGATAATATGAACCATAAACCAGGTCAACAAATCTGCACAGCAAACTCACCGGAGTGTTCTGACCTGTCTCCAGCTCAGTTCAGACTCTAGAGATTGCACAATAATCTACTGATACCACAGCACAACTGCCAAAGTTTAGTACAAAAAGTACAAAAATAAACTGCATTCAGAAAAGGCTCAATTCTGTCCTGGGAATTTTCCTTTTTTTAGTATTGATACCTGCTCAAATGAGTATTTAGTTTTTAGTAGAGATGTTACGAGATGTGCCGAGGCTTCAAAGCGTGTCGAGTAATGACGGGGGCGTTTCCGCGAAGCTCGTATCGAGGCTTGCGTCATTTGTGGGAGGAGCCAAAAATGATGACGTCCGAAGCCTCGCTGCCCACGTGATTGCTTCGGGAAGCGGTTCAGATTTTGCTGCGAGTTTTTCCAGCTGTACAGACCCTCAGGCTCCATTCAAAATGTGGGATTTGAAGGAGAGCTGCATCAGTTCAGAGTTTGGATACTAGAGTTTGGAGAGTCTAGATACTAGAGTTGTATAGCGTTTATATAGTTTGGAGAGAGTTTAGGGAGAGAGATTTAGGAGAGTGAGGAGAGTAGGAGAGGTGATAGGATGGAGCCAGCGAGGAAGAGGTTTTCCCTTGTGTGGGAACACGTTGATCTGAAAACCAAAACCTGTTGAGAAACTCCTGTTTCTGAATAAAATGAATAAAATCCTGTCCTGTACATCATTGTCCAAGTTACACAAGCAGAATCTGTGTCCTTTTCCTAGTTCCACAAACACTTTCACTGTCCCCTGCCGACTGCGCCCTTGCCATTTTCAGAAAAAACAACTTAACCTCTCAGATATGATCATTTTGGGAACATGTACATACACAGAATACATACAAAATGTATTATACACATCTGTACACATCTGTGATAATATATGTACAGAAATTATTTGGTCAAACATGTTTTGTAATTCATAGTCATTCCCAACAGACATAACAGACACAAAAATTGACTCAGTGGTTCAGATACAGCTGCTGTGATTACACACTTGGCCAGTAGGTGGTTTCTCCGTCTCCCGAACCGGTTCCCCTCGGTTGGTCTTCTGACCCCTGCCCCCCTCCGCCCTTGCCCCCCTTGGCCCTTATACCCAGTGGTGTTTGTTCCCGTGCCCACATCCCCCGTTGTGTCTTCTGAGTACTTTGTGAATGTTATTGTGGTTTTGAGGATATGTAACTTAAATAATAAAATATTTTTTTTAAAAAGCTTCGAGAAATGAACCTTTTCTCGAACCAATTGCCTCAAGGTTCAATGCCTCATGAGGCTTCATCTCACATCACTAGTTTTTAGTATCTGATTTTTAATACTTTTAACAAACCTAAGGCTTGCTTCATTAAGATGAATGGGGAGGTTTGTCCCCTCCTTGAACTGCCACCTTAACGTGGTGAAGGGGTTTAAGCCAGGAGCTCTTTTGTCAGGCTGGTCACCCAGGACAAACAGGTCCTGGGTTATTTCTGGAACCTAACCCCTGCGATAAACGAGGGACCACTGTATATGCTTTTGAGAAGTTAATAACATTCTAACATGACTTAAAGCTCAAAGAAGTTGATTTTGCGTAATATAGGACGTTTAACAGTACGGAGGCTCTGACAGTGCAGACAGGCTGACACAGTGACATGTGCTCAACTTGAGCTAAATGTGAGTTAAGTGCAGATGTGTAATGAGGATTATCCTGGCAGGGCTAATTGGGTTTAGCCTTCAGCTGCTGAAGGTAAAACTAAGTGATGTCGCATCTGAGAGAAGAGGTGTGTCACATGTCATCAGACCTGCCAGCGCTTTCACGTCCTCAACACCCAGAGCCCCGTCAGACAGAGCCCCGTCAGACAGAGCCCCGTCAGACAGAGCCCCGTCAGACAGAGCCCCGTCAGACAGAGCCCCGTCAGACAGAGCCCCGTCAGACAGAGCCCCGTCAGGCAGAGCCTCGTAAGGACAGAAGCCATCAGGGCTGAGGGGCTCCAGATAATAAAACCCTATAATTAGACGCAGACAGCACCAGGCCTATTTATACCTTAAGAGCTTAAGAGCATCTGTACTGAGGCAAGACACATTTGCTCAAATACATTTGAAAAAAATGGGTGTTTATGGTTTATGTTCATGAAATCAGTATTGAAAGATATATATATATATATATATATATATATATATATATATATATATATATATATATATATATAGAGAGAGATAGAGAGAGAGAGAGAGAGAGAGGGAGAGAGAGAGAGAGAGAGAGAGAGAGAGAGAGAGAGAGAGAGAGAGAGAGAGAGAGAGAGCATCATGTGTATTTCACATAAGCTCCTGAACTGTGGTGCCTGAGCTCTGCCTGGTCAAAGAACACACACACACACACACACACGCACACACGCACACACGCACACACGCACACACACACACACACACACACACACACACACACGCACACACGCACACACACACACACACACACACACACACACACACTGTGTGTGTCCTGCTGTGTGATGAATTTACCACATGAACAATACTGAAGAATACCTACAATACTGCAGGTTTTTATATGTATTGGAATAGTAGAACTGACACCGGCTTGGTGGTGTTCTACATGTATCAGTGTGGTGGAATTAGCAGCAGTTGTCATGGCAGCAAAGTGCATAGCAAATGCTGTCAACAAATGTTTAAGACTGACTGAAAATTCAATCAGAAACACAAAATTGATTTAAACCAGATGTTTCAGGAGCTTGTGATCAGTATCAATCAATCAATCAATCAAATATTTATAAGGCGCTTTTCATACAAAATTGTAACACAAAGCGCCTTACAGTGGTCAAGGATTAGAAGATTGACCTTTATTGATCTCGCACAGGAGAAGTTGTTTCTATATTTGACCCGGGGACCATCCCCATGATTTTGTTTTGTTATTTAGGCTTTGGTCAGGCCCTAAGCTGGAGGATTTTACCTATGGTGCATGTTTGGGTTGGTGGGGGAAACCGGAGTGCCCGGAGGAAACCCACCCAGACACGGGGAGAACATGCAAACTCCACACAGAAAGGCCCAGGCAACCCGAACCTTCTTGCTGTGAAGCATGAGTGCTAGCCACTCAGCCACCGTGCCGCCAGGGGAAGAGGAAAAAAAAAAAAAAAAAAAAAAAAAGAAGTATGGTATGGTCCTGTTTAGGATTTTAATTTTCAACAAAAAGAGAGGGACTAACTGAAAACCTGTTGGCTAACCTGTTAGCTAACTTGTGAATGCATTTGAGAGGTTCTTGTTTAACAGCACACATCAGCTCACCTGTTGTAGTTCCAGCTAAGTTAGTTCTTTCTGGTCAAATTGTGTTGAAACAAAAGCCCCAGACAGAGCATGCCTACAGTTAGCATCAGCCCCCGAGGAAATGTTGATGACATCAGCTGCAAATATCAATAAGCCTGACGAGGCAGGCAGTACACCTCTTACATTTACTACATAAGGAGTGTGCTTTCCATGGTCAGTCCTCACACTGACGGGAGTGTGGACGGGACCTGCTGCCCACGGCTCTCCCTCAGCGCTGCGGCGTTTCAGCTCCAAACACACTCTCCAACCACAGACGCATCATTAAAACACCAGCTCGTCCACAAAACAAACCGCCCTCCGTCTACCACACATGACAGTACACACACACACACACACACACACACACACAGAGACAATAGCACACAAGCACTGAGCACTTACTGAGACTGATTCTAACCTTAGAGATGTAGTATTTTGACAAAATCTACTTTTTGGATATTTGAATCCTCCTTAAAGTTGGCTGTATGATTTGTCAAAACTATTTCACCCATGCTCCCACATGACAATTGTCCATAAATATACAAATACATGATACAAAACTGTACACTACAGCTTCACAAACATGATGTGCAGTAGTTTCTTTAGCGTAGCGGACACTGATTGCTGTAAAGGGGGAGGGACTTTTGACTCTTTCAGTAGGTGGTTTGATACGTCTCAAAACAGTTTAAAGGTCCCATGACATGGTACTTCTTGATGCTTTTATATGGCTCCTTAATGGTTCCCTAATACTGTAAATGAATCCTTCTTCAAAATCAAGACTCAGTGCATGAGAAAGACACAGTCTACACAGTCAGAGTCAGAACATCTCTCTCTGAACAACTCATTCTGGGCCTTGTTGCTTGAATGCAAATGAGAAGGACACAGATAGGTTAGAGGAGCGGGTGGGGGGGCAAATGCACCCCTGTTTCGCTGAGTCTGTGCGCTGTCTCCCACTTCCGCGTTTTAAGCGCGGAGGAAGAAAGGAGAGGAATTTTTAATGAAAAAAACACATTTTCACAGAAAATAAAATTAAACCACTGTTGTTTCAGAGGTCCAGAGGGTCGGGTAAAGGACTTCCGAGCCTAGAAACACTCGCACGAGCCTCCAGGCAAATAAAAAAACGCATTTCGCATTGCGTAGCTCCTTCGTGGTCCAAACTCTCTGGGCGTGATTTCCAGAGACAGGGGGTGGACATCCAGATGGTGGTGGAACTGCATTTGCATTTCTTTTCGATGTGACGTAACATAATTCCCTTGTTCAGAATCGCCCATTTGAGCTGTGTTTTTTTCTAATGCAGAAAAGGACAGCAAATGCTCAGTTTAGACATTTCGCAACTTTTAGCCATGGGTGGGGGGGCTAAACAGGGTAGGGGAGCTCACATTAACGTTCAAAAACCTCAGAAAGTGAAAATTTCATGCCATGGGACCTTTAAAACAGTTCAGAGTCAAAGCTGAGCTACAGTGAACCAGGGAATGTAGTTGACAGAGTCAGAGCTGTGGTGACTTATGCACTCACATGTGCACCAGGCCTTTTTTAGCACAGACACTCACTCAGGATGTTATAGAAAGCCTCATTTGTACCACCTTGCCTCAGAGGTGTGTAAAAATAACTGTCCAAAAGAGCTGCTTCAGTGACTTGTTTCAGCGCAACTGTTCAGGTGGAGCTGAATGTGCAAACATATTCAGACTTATCGCACTGAAGGTGTACGGACTCGAGCTGCTGTGAGTGAGGAGGTGCCGCACACCTCTGGGTCAAACTGTGGAACTCTCTGCCTCTGGAGTTCAAGTCACAGACGGACATTAGACTTTTCTCCCCAAAAGTAAAAAAATGGCTTAAAGGGACAGTGTGTAAGATTTTTACCCGTTAATTACTGAAATTGAAGATACCCATTCAAAAATACATTGTTTTCCAAGCCTTTTCACTTCCATCATGAAATCAAAGTATTCTGTTGGACTTAGATATACCTGCATAAAAGGGGGATCTTCCCCATGTAGAGGCAGCCATTTTGATTACGAGAGCAGCAGAAGGACATTTGGGCTCCGCCTTCGCCTTCGGCCTTCACACAACGAGATAGTACGCGTTTGGATACAATGACAAGCATGTTGCCGGATCACACGTCGTAATGGATCTAACACGTGTTTTGGATTAAATTGTTTTACTGGATTTTATTCGCTGGATCCTTACGGACAGATTGAGACCAAGTTTATGGTGAAATACTGAGTTTGACCTGTCCAGAGCCTTCAAAGGTAAGCGAAGTAACAAACCTCGTTTTGTGCTTTTCCGTATAAAAGCCCCATGTGCTCAGGGAGTGATTGTTGTGCCGGGAAATGAATTGCATAGTCAAAAAGAGGAGACTGTAAGGTTTCATTTGATGTGTAGATTGTCATGGTACATGATCGGGAATGTGTGCTCTAATGCGAAAAGAGAAAAAAAACAGTGAACGGGACCGCGTTTTATTTATACCGTAGTTGTCGGCGAGGGCTCGCACAGCGCCGGGTGTGCAGGTACACGAGCTGTCCGCGTTACGGCGCGCCCGGGTGACCCTCGAGGTCTGCCGTAGCTAAAACAGGAAGCGCAATAGCACCATCCACCTATGCGCCACGAATCCTACACACTGTACCTTTAAAGAAAATCAGAAATGTGAACACTAAAACTGGATATAGTCGGGACAAGTGGGACCAATGCTTTTAATGCTCTTGTTTTGTTTTTTGTCCTCTATCTGTGTCTTATTTGTGTTGTTTTATGTTTTTAAAAGCGTAACCAGGGACAGGGGCTGCAAATTAGCCTAAATAAAATAAATAATGTCACGCAGTTAATTCAGAGTTGGGTCCAGCTGTGTTTTTCACCCGCACATAAACCCGAGCTGTAGCTGTGTTTTGTGCCGTACTGTTTGAACCTGTTTGAAGTGGGCGTCGGTGCGCTGGGAACACTCGTGTGCCCTGAGGTAAGGCCAGGTGCACCATTGTTCAAGTCCAAATGTGTGATTGTTGAAAAGCTGAAAAGACTTCAAGCCATCAGAGATATGGCCATAAGAACACAGAAGGTCTTCCACACCCACTCATGTTTGTTAAGTTTTGTCCAAGCGTGTGATTCTAGCTCAGGCATGGGCAAACTACCGCCCGGGGGCCATATGCGGCCCGTTAAGCTTTTTAATCCGGCCCGCCGAACTTGAAGAAATTATATTAATAAACCTTGTTAATGTTTTAAAGGGACAGTGTGTAAGATTTTTACCCGTTAATTACTGAAATTGAAGATACCCATTCAAAAATACATTGTTTTCCAAGCCTTTTCACTTCCATCATGAAATCAAAGTATTCTTTTGAACTTAGATATAGTCACATAAAAGGGGGATCTTCCCCATATAGAGGCAGCCATTTTGAATACGAGAGCCGCAGAAGGACATTTGGACTCCGCCTTCGCCTTCGGCAAGGCTCGTGGTTTTGGGTAAACAACACAAGCATGCTGCCGGATCAGACGTCGTAATGGATCTAACACGTGTTTTGGACTAAATTGTTTTACTGGATTTTATTCGCTGGATCCTTACGGACAAATTGAGAGCAAGTTTATGGTGAAATACTGAGTTTGACCTGTGCAAAGCATTCTAAGGTAAGCTAACCTCGTTTTGTTCTTTTCCGTATAAAAGCCCCATGTGCTCAGGGAGTGATGGTTGTGCCGGGAAATGAATTGCATAGTCAAAAAGAGGAGACTGTAAGGTTTCATTTGATGTGTAGAGTGTCATGGTACATGATCGGGAATGTGTGTTTTCATGAGAAAAGGAAAAAAAAAACGGGACCGCGTTTTATTTATACAGTAGCGGGCGCGGGCATGAGCCACGCGCCCGGGTGACCCTCGAGGTCTGCCGTAGCTAAAACAGAAAGTGCAATAGCACCATCCACCTATGCGCCACGAATCCTACACACTGGGGCTTTAATGTTTTAATTTCCCTGCAATTCTGGTGCTTTCCAACAGCTGGCGCACTACATACATTGACCTTTGTTGAGGTGCGGCGTTTTGCTCCACGTTTGTGCTTTACTCTGATCGGGATCAGCCCTCCTGTAAAGATGAGCGGAGCTAAGAAAAGAAAAGAAAAGTGGACAGACAATGTCGAGTGTTTAATAAGGAGTGGACAAGTAAATATTTTTTCACCGAATACTTATCACCTGCTTTATGCCTGATATGCCAAGAGACTGTAGCGGTTTTTAAAGAATATAATATCAGCCGTCACTTTGCCACAAAACATGCTAACTGTGCTAGCAAGCAGTCAACAAAAGAACGAAAGAACCTGAAGGAGAACAGAACTTTCAGTGCTTTAAAGTAGTAACTGTTAGTAATAAAAAAGCTGTATTTTATTCATTTAATTTTCTTTGTTTTAAAAGTCATTTCAATAAACAGCTAAAGACCGTAGAACTTGAAAGATGGACATTTTGTTGTAATGCTTTTGTTCATTTTTAATTGAAATAAGTAATATAAATAAATAAGTATCCCAAGTTATTTTTTGCTCTTATGAGGTGGATTACCAAAACACTAAATCCACCTGCTCCTGGTCCGGCCCTTCTGTCAAATTTTAGAACGCTTTGTGGCCCACGAGTCAAAAAGTTTGCCCACCCCTGTTCTAGCTGGACAGGTCCACTTCTGGCACTTCTATTTGTACTTTTCAAATAGACGCTCCTAGTTGGTACTTTCGTCGGTGATACTGCTAACCAGATGATCCACTACGGAAGCCCTCAGACGAACACGGAGCACTGGGAGTTATTGGATTATTTTCTGACTAAACATACGAAAAACCATCCCACTCCTGATAAAAATAAATCCAATAAGTAGATTTGTATGAGAGCAGATCACAGAGGTCCATGACAATTAGCCCTGCTCTGATTAAAGCCACTCTGAGGAACTTTCATGGAGTCCTGGCTAAATCATCACTACACTGTATGCTATGAAACACTTGCCATATTTAAAAGAGTTGTTTGTACATTGGTTCCCGGTGTTTCTGGTGCTTTAGTAGATTTTTACTCATACGTCTTAAAAACTTGTTCATTTCAAACAGTTTTCAGTGGTGAAACTTACCTAATTATTCACTGCAATTAGTTTTATTTGTGTTTTTCACAACTCTCAGAGGCCAGAACAGAGTTTTGCAGTGATGGTAAAGCTAATGACAACTAGCATGCTCCTTATACACTATTTGTACTGCTCAAATACATGGGACGAAATCAGGTACAGGGGATTTCATTAGAAGTAAAAAATATCAGTATTGGAAGTGACAAATTTGGATTAGTGCTTAATACTGTATTTTCCGCACTATAAGGCACACCTAAAAGCCTTCAATTTTCTCAAAAGCCGACAGTGCGCCTTATAATCCAATACGCCTTATATATATATGATCAATACTGAGCCGCAACAGGTCTCACAACTACGCAGTGCATGCTGGGATACATGACTGGGATCATTTCCATTTTTGTGTTTGTAAAAACCCCAAAATGGCTCCTTTCAAGAGATGTGTGTGCGGTGCGCCCTATATGTCAAAAAAGTTTTAAAATAGGCTTTTCATTGAAGGTGCGCCTTATAGTGCAGAAAATACGGTCATTATTTGTGTGTGGTTTGAAGCAGTGAGCCCCCATCTGCTCCAGCGTGGCCCTGCACTCCTCCAGGGTTCATGTGGGGACAGACGACATAGTTAAAGGTCCCATGGCATGAAATTTTCACTTTCTGAGGTTTTTGAACGTTAATGTGAGCTCCCCTACCCTGTTTAGCCCCCCCCCCCCCCCCCCTTGGTTTTAACCAAAAATGTCTAAACTGAGCATTTGCGATCCTTTTCTGCGTTACAAAAAATCGGAGCTCAAACGGGCGATTTTGAACAAGGCACCTTATTGACGTCAGATCGAAAAAAGAAATGCAAATGCAGTTCCACCCCCGTCTGTCTGTACTCAGCGTCTCTGTAAATCACGCCCAGAGAGTTTGGACCGCGAATGCGCTAGGCAATGCGAAATGCGTTTTTTTATTTTCCTGGAGGCACGTCTGAGTGTTTCTAGGCTCGGAAGTCCTTTATCTGAGCCTCTGGACCTTTGAACAGCAGAGGTTTAATTTTATTTTCTGTGGAAATGTGTTTATTTTTCAATGGGACGCTTCAAATCTCTCCCCCCGTGCAAAAACAAGGAAATGGATCAGCTGAGAGCTCTGAGCGGAGAGTTTGGCCACGCCCCCACCCTCTACTATTAGCCATCTCTTTTCTCCTCATTTGCATTCAAGCAACAACGCCCAGAATAAAGAGTTTGAGAGAGATATTTATGACTCTATTCTCATCTTATCTCTGTTTCTCATGCACTGAGTGTTGATTTTGAAGAAGGATTCATTTACAGTATTAGGGAACCATTAAGGAGCCATATAAATCATCAAGAAGTACCATGTCATGGGATCTTTAAGAGTCTGAAGCAGAGGACCAGGTGACCCTGCAGACAGGGGCAGACAGGGGCAGGCTGGGGCAGGTGCGCCTCACATAACTCTCACAACATGTACTTATGTAAGACTGGCTTAGTCCTACTCTGTCATTCAGTATTCAGCAGGGCTCCAGCTCTCCTGAACCCTCTGTTTACGACCTGTGTGTGTCTGCACCAGCAACTTTAAAGATCCCATGACATGGTACTTCTTGATGCTTTTATATGGCACCTTAATGGTTCCCTAATACTGTAAATGAATCCTTCTTCAAAATCAACACTCAGTGCATGAGAGAGCCTCATGAAGACAGAGACATAAATATGTCTCTGAAACACTTTATTCTGGGCGTTGTTGCTTGAATGCAAATGAGAAGGACAGAGACAGGCCAGAGCAGCGGGTGGGGGTGTGGCCAAATACGCCGCTGTTTCCTCGTTTAGCGGTGCGATGAGCGCTGTCACCCACTTCTGTGTTTTAAGAGCGGAGGAAGATATGAGACGCTTTCCATTGAAAAATAAACACATTTCCACAGAAAATAAAATGAAACCACTGCTGTTTCAGAGGTTCGGAGGCTCGGATAAAGGACATCCGAGCCTGGAAACACTCTCACGTGTCGCCAGGCAAACAAAAAAAAACGCATCTCGCATTGCGCAGCTCGTTCGCAGTCCAAGCTCTCTGTGCGTGATTTCCAGAGACGGTGGGTAGACATCCAGACGGGGGGTGGAACTGCATTTGCATTTTTCCCTGAGTGTGACGTCAGAGATTTCCCTTGTTCAGAATCGCCCGTTTGAGCTGTCTTTTTTTTCAAACGCGGAAAAGGATCGCAAATGCTCAGTTTACACATTTCGCAACTTTTAGCCATGATGGGGCCCTAAACAGGGTAGGGGAGCTCACATTAACGTTCAAAAACCTCAGAAAGTGAAATTTTCATGCCATGGGACCTTTAAACATGCCACAAAAAGCACACATCACACAGATGAGGAGAATAAGCGCAAAAACTGCAGAGAAGTGGCAGCCCACTACAAGCTAAAAGTAGTAAACTAAAAAAGCTAGCACACCAAGTATCAGCACGGTGACTCCAGCTCTGAAAACCTTTATCACTGACGAGGATCCAAACTTGGGTCACTCCTCCCTGAAGTCGGATAAGAGCCAATCAGGGCCCCTCTGTGTGAAGCTTGTGTGTGCAGGATTTACACTTTTCATTTGTTTTGGGGTTTTTCTTGTTAAAAAAGATACTTTAATCACAACTGAACCCGGGTTACCAGGCTTTTACCTGCAGGTAGAGGACACATCCAAATCCGTCTCATTCTCAGTATTTGGACAGGCCACAACCTCCAGAACTCACTCACTAGCACTGACTCATGTTTGGCTGCTTTGGCTGTTTTGTCTTCATTTGGAGGGACAATGTACATGACATTATGCTCATAAAACCAGAAATGTTCCAGACTAGATTAGAGCTAACAGCTAGTTTCCATCTGCTGATTTATAGAAATAAATTATAGAATGCAATTACACTCAGTCAACAATATTTCACACTTCCCACCCATGTACAACAGAACTCCACACTAGAACAAAGCATTACAAAATCATGAGAGAGCTTCATCTTATAAAATATATAATAACTATTTACCATTTCCACATGTATCCATAAACACACCACACCAGTGCCCCACACATGTCACAGCAGGGCTCTCAAGTTTTGAAGAGTGGGGTGCGAGCAGTAGTCGAGTTATAAAATGAAACCAGGGGGGATGGTGGAAGGGCAGGGCAGAATTAGAAGGTACTTTGTTAATATGGAAATGCTTTTATAACTAAAAGTCCATATTATCATTCAATAATGCACAGGATAATATGTTATCACACACAGTCTTGGTTTAGTCTTGGTTTAGTCCTGGTTCAGACCTGTTTTAGTCCTGTTTTAGTACTGGCTTAGTCTTGGTTTAGACCTGGTTTAGTTTTGGTTTAGTTCCGGTTTAGTCCTGGTTTAGACCCGGTTTAGATCTGGTTTAGTCTTGGCTTAGTCCTGGTTTAGACCTGGTTTAGTCCTAGTTTAGACCTGGTTTAGTCCTGGTTTAGTGCCGGGTTAGTCCTGGTTTAGACCTGGTTTAGTCTTGGTTTAATCCTGGTTTAGTCCCAGTTGAATCCTGGTTTAGACCAGGTTTAGTCCTGGTTTAGTGCCGGGTTAGTCCTGGTTTAGACCTGGTTTAGTCTTGGTTTAATCCTGGTTTAGTCCCAGTTGAATCCTGGTTTAGACCAGGTTTAGACCTGGTTTAGTATTGGTTTAGTCCTGGTTTAGTTCTGGTTTAGTCCTGGTTTAGTCCCAGTTGAATCCTGGTTTAGACCTGGTTTAGTCCTGGTTTAGTTCTGGTTTAGTCCTGGTTTAGTTCTGGTTTAGTCCTGGCTAGGTCCTGGTTTAGTCCTAGTCTAGTCCTGGTTTAGTTCTGGTTTAGTCCTGGTTTAGACCTGGTTTAGTTCTGGTTTAGTCCTGGTTTAGTTTTGGTTTAGTGCCGAAATAGATGCAGAAATACACAGTGTGCAGTACTGTACTGTTATCACCACTGGCAGGTCTAGTTATTCCACAGCCTTTTTAAAGGCAGCGAGGATTCAGATCAGAGAGAGTCCTTTTAGGTTTAAGCCAACTGGATTTTCATTTCATAAAAAACTGGATATTTTGTACTTTAATAAAAATTCACATTTAACATTTGTGACAATTCAAGCAGCTCATACGGTTACACATAATTTACAAAAATACAAGTAAAGACAGTGAAAGATGTGTGCACTTATGCCTCTGGCCTGAGTGGAGTCCTCTCTCTTAGAACCTTTAATGAGCCTTTGCCCACACTGTGATCGGGCGTCCCCCGGGGCACACGCTCACACTGTGCCAGGACAAGTGCCATAGAGACAGCACCCTGGGCCTTGGTAACGCCGAGCTCCAGAGGAGGAGAGGCATAAATGTACTAAATGTAAGTTAAAGTCATTTTACTTCAAAAGAATATTACTCAGGTAGAAGTACAAAGTGGTGGTCTAAGAATTTTCAAAAAGTATTTGGGAAAACCACTACTCAAGAAAGAGTAAGAGATGTAAAATCTGATTTGAAGTTAAAGGGATAGTGTGTTTTCTTTGATGTTAATCTGAATGGGTTTCCTTCTAAAAGTTTCGTGTGGTTTCAGTGTTAATCTCAGGACACTGTCGAAGGGGAAGCCATACAGATTAACATCAAATAAACCACACTATCCTTTTAAAGGTCCCATGACATGGTACTTCTTGATGCTTTTATATGGCGCCTTAATGGTTCCCTAATACTGTAAATGAATCCTTCTTCAAAATCAACACTCAGTGCATGAGAAAGACCCATTTACACAGACATGATCAAAAATTCACTCTCTGAACAACTCATTCTGGGCCTTCTTGCTTGAATGCAAATGAGAAGGACACAGATTGCTGGAGCGCTGCTCTGCGCTGTCTCCCATTTCCGCGTTTGAAGCACGAAGACAGAATTCAGTGAAAAAAACACATTTTCACAGAAAATAAAATTAAACCACTGCTGTTTCAGAGGTCCAGAGGGTCGGGTAAAGGACTTCCGAGCCTAGAAACACTTGCACGTGCCTCCAGGGAAATTAAAAAACGCATTTCGCATTGCGTAGCTCCTCCGCAGTCCAAACTCTCTGGGCGTGATTTACAGAGACAGGGGGTGGACATCCAGACGGGGGTGGAACCGCATTTGCATTTCTTTTTTCAATGTGACGTAACATAGTTGCCTTGTTCAAAATCGCCCGTTTGAGCTGGGGGGTTTTTTGTAACGCAGAAAAGGATCGCAAATGCTCAGTTTAGACATTTCGCAACTTTTAGCCATGGGGGGGGGGGGGGGCTAAACAGGGTAGGGGAGCTCACATTAACGTTCAAAAACCTCAGAAAGTGAAAATTTCATGCCATGGGACCTTTAATGTCATTTGAAGGACTAAACATGAAATAATGCACAAAATCTGGTATTTTCAAAGGACAGACTCAAAAATGAGACAAACTATTTCTGAAGTGTTCAAATCATTTCAGATTGTCCACATAAAGCTTTTGTCACTTGTACTGTAGACTTACAGTGGGAAGAGGAACCACAACACTCTCAAGAGTAAAAGTCTGCTGCTTAGGGATGAACCAATCCAGCCTTTTCAACACCTGGAACTGCAGGTCTCTACTGAACGGCGTGAGATAGGGTCCATGAGATTTTGAACCAATTTACAATAATTGGATGAGTTCACAATTTTGGTGTCATGATTTTTAATTAATTTAATATATTTATTTCTTGTATTATGAATGGGGCGGCACGGTAGCTGAGTGGTTAGCGCTCTTGCTTCACAGCAAGAAGGTTCCGGGTTCGACCTCCGGGTCGCCCAGGCCTTTCTGTGTGTGTTCTGTGTGGAGTTTGCATGCATGGTCTGGGTTCGATCCCCGGGTCGCCTGGGCCTTTCTGTGTGGAGTTTGCATGTTCTCCCCGTGTCTGGGTGGGTTTGCTCCGGGCACTCTGGTTTCCCCCACCAACCCAAAACATGCACCAGGTAAAATCCTCCAGCTGAGGTCCTGACCAAGACAAAGCAAGAAGATCATGGAGATAGTCCCCGGGCGCAGTAATGTGCTGCCCACTGCTCCTAATATATAATATATATATATATATATATATAGGATGGGTTAAAATGCAGAGAAGAATTTCTCCAGTGTGAGATCAATAAAGTCACTTCTTCTTCTTCTTCTTCTCTTTTATAATGGGCATTATAAAAATGACAAAATTAAATAATTTTCCTCATATGCTTTTGATGCATTACACACCCTTAATATGCTTTAGACACTGATTCCCCACATGCATTACTACTGATTATTACGATATAGTCAATATAGGCCTATTAATAAACTTGATTTTAAATTTGGTTGGTGCACAGTGCAGAGGGACACCGACAGAGGTCTTCTTTCTTTCTTCTCTCTCTTCTTTCTCACTTTCAACAGTTTTTATGGATGAAAAAGGCCTAAATATCTGGTTGATCTTTTTCAAACAATGTACAAATGTGAAAAACACTGCCTGCTCCGCACTGTCCGCGAGTGAATTAGACATGCGTATCAGTATCTATTTTAACCAACTTAAAGATCCCATGACATGGTACTTCTTGATGCTTTTATATGGCTCCTTAATGGTTCCCTAATACTGTAAATGAATCCTTCTTCAAAATCAACACTTAGTGCATGAGAAAGACACATGTACAGAGTCAGAGTCATAATCTCTCTGTCTGAACAACTCATTCTGGGCCTTGTTGCTTGAATGCAAATGAGAAGGACACAGATTGGTGCGCAAATGCGCCGCCTGGCCCCACTTCCGCGTGTGTAAGCGCGAAGGAGGAAAGGAGAGGCTTTTCAATGAAAAAAAACACATTTTCACTGAAAATAAAATTAAACCACTGCTGTTTCAGAGGTCCAGAGGGTTGGGTAAAGGACTTCCGAGTCTAGAAACACTCGCACGTGCCTCCAGGCAAAACGCATTTCGCATTGCGTAGCTCCTCCACAGTCCAAACTCTCTGGGCGTGATTTCCAGAGACAGGGGGTGGAGATCCAGACGGTGGTGGAACTGAATTTGCATTTCTTTTTTCGATCTGACATCAATAAGGTGCCTTGTCCAGAATCGCCCATTTGAGCTGTGTTTTTTTCAAACGCAGAAAAGGACCGCAAATGCTCAGTTTAGACATTTCGCAACTTTTAGCCATTGGGGGGCCCTAAACAGGGTAGGGGAGCTCACGTTAACTTTCAAAAACCTCAGAAAGTGAAAATTTCATGCCATGGGACTTTTAAGCACTGCATCATCTGATGCAGATATTGATCTGCATCAATATTGGTCCTATCACTATGAAATAAAACTGGGACAGAGTGCAGTGTTCTTTGTCTGAGCCCGAGCGAGCTGTGTAACCCTTTCATGCTCATGCCATGTAAAGATGGACATAGATTTTCCCATGTACACATCGTGGCGATCCCTACGAAAAGGTAAAATGTGGATGTTCACTTGAAAACAGCCACTATGTGCCATCACAAGATGGAACAGAGCATTTTGAGCTTTGGAGATGTCGACAGATTTATAATAAAGGATTACACAAACTTGTCACTGAAACAAAACTCAACCCCATGTTTGTGTTTGAGGGTGTAATAACATTCTAAAGTGACTTTAAAATCACAGGAGTTCATTTTGTGTAATACAGGACCTAAGTTACGTGAGTAAATGTAACGGAGTACTGCGCTCACAGTGCGGATCTGGTACACAGTCTGGGATGTGGCCTGTTTGGTATTCTCACAGTGTTTGGTCCTCTCTATAAAAGCCTGCCACAGAAATAAACGGCCACTTTAGTCGCACTGATTCAATTCTCCCTTGTGTGCTGCAAGGGCCCGGTGGGGTCAGGGGCCGTGGAGAAGCAACCATGCTATTACACGCACATAAATACAAACAGCTCAGGCTTTGGAAGTGTGAGAGTCATGAATAATGAACTGTCAAACTAATACAGACTATCTCCAAACGTGGCTGCTCCTCTCATGTCACACCTCTGTGCTGCTGCTCATGTTTCTGTGGACTGGCTCCAGCAGGTTGGGACCTACTGCACTATATACTATACTGCTCTGCTCTCGGTGTGGACAGAGCTCTCTCAACTCAGCCTCACTTTTTACTATGTGTGTGTATGTGTGTGTGTGTATGTGTGTGTGTGTGTGTGTGTGTGTGTGTGTGTGTGTGTGTGTGTGTGTGCGCGTGCGTGCGTGCGTGTGTGTGTGTGTGTGTGTGTGCGTGTGTGTGTGTGTGTGTGTGTGTGTGTGTGTGTGGGTGTTAATGTTTGGTTGTGTGGTGCGGGGCAGCTGTGGGGGGCTGGTTGGGTAGAAGGAAATGTGGGTTATTTTTAATCACTGTAAAGCACTTTAAGTTACTTTTTTGTATGAAAAGTGCTTTATAAATAAAGTTTGATTGTTTGATTGATTGATTGATACTATATCATACTATATTATTATATATACTACATTATTTAAAGGTCCCATGGCATGAAGTTTTCACTTTCTAAGGTTTTTGAACGTTAATGTGAGCTCCCCTACCCTGTTTAGCCCCCCCCCATGGTTAAAAGTTGCGAAATGTCTAAACTGAGCATTTGCGATCCTTTTCTGCGTTACAAAAAATCGGAGCTCAAAAGGGCGATTTTGAACAAGGCACCTTATTGACGTCAGATCGAAAAAAGAAATGCAAATGCAGTTCCACCCCCGTCTGTCTGAACTCAGCGTCTCTGTAAATCACGCCCAGAGAGTTTGGACTGCGAATGCGCTAGGCAATGCGAAATGCGTTTTTTTTATTTGCCTGGAGGCACGTCCAAGTGTTTCTAGGCTCGGAAGTCCTTTATCTGAGCCTCTGGACCTTTGAACAGCAGTGGTTTAATTTTATTTTATGTGGAAATGTGTTTATTTTTCAATGGAACGCTTCAAATCTCTCCCCCCGTGCAAAAACAAGGAAATGGATCAGCTGTGGGCTCTGAGCTCTGAGGGGAGAGTTTGCCCACGCCCCCACCCTCTACTATTGGCCAGCTCTTTTCTCCTCATTTGCATTCAAGCAACAACGCCCAGAATAAAGAGTTTGAGAGAGATATTTATGACTCTTTCTCATCTTATCTCTGTTTCTCATGCACTGAGTGTTGATTTTGAAGAAGGATTCATTTACAGTATTAGGGAACCATTAAGGAGCCATATAAAAGCATCAAGAAGTACCATGTCATGGGATCTTTAAGAAGTAACCAAAGACATCTGCTTCACATTGTTTAAATCATCTGTCACCAGGGTTGCAGGATTGATCACAGTACAAAATTGGTTTTATTTTTTCATTAATAATCTTCCGCTTTGTCCAGTATTCGGGTCACGGGGGCAACAGTCCAAGCAGATCTGCTGCCCAGATCTCAACGCACCAGCCCCCATGGATCCTCCTGCGGGTGGATCGTTTGACTGGCCTTGATGTAACTGACATGGGGAATCTCGACCAGTGTGCACCAACACTGGGGATGAGGTGGGGTTAAGTATCTTGCCCAAGAACACAATGGCAGCCCTCATCTGTGGGAGCTGGAAATCATCCCACCAGTGATCTGAGTGGGATACGAACCACCAACGTTTGGATCAGTGGCCCAACGCTCTACCAACTGAGCTACTACTGTTGCTTGATTTTTTTATTATTATTATTATTTTTTTTTTCACAACAAAATCACCTCTTATTCTGTATTTAAAAACAAACAACCTGTTTAGATCTGTACAAACATGTTCTGAAATGTGATTTTTGTATTAGTTTGTCAGTTCAGATTCCAGTCTTTTTGTCAATTCTTCAAATATACAAAATGAACTCTTGTGAT
Source organism: Paratrypauchen microcephalus (assembly GCA_036785185.1). NCBI lineage: Eukaryota > Metazoa > Chordata > Actinopteri > Gobiiformes > Gobiidae > Paratrypauchen > Paratrypauchen microcephalus. The sequence continues at coordinate 1,581,768 of JAVJIX010000079.1, read as the reverse complement.
TTTAAATATACAATATATAATTTACAGCAGAGGTCTTCAACAGGGGGGGTCGCGACCCCTAGGGGGGTCGCGGAGGTACTGCAGGGGGGTCGCGAAATCTTTTGATTTCACTTTAAAATAATATAATTTTATATTTTATAGTGTAAAATACAGTATTAACCTGTGTATTATTTCCTTGTATTGGATGTACCATAACAGAGTAGCAATGTTTATACATGACACTAAGCTCAATTTAATATAAAACACAATTCAATGCCATATATAGTAGGGGGTCCCTGGCGCAGTTCGCCATCTGTTTGGGGGTCCCTGGCCTGAAAAACTTGGAAGACCCCTGATTTACAGTATTAGGGAACCATTAAGGCGCCATATAAAAGCATCAAGAAGTACCATGTCATGGGATCTTTAAAACAAAAGTTAAATATTGTGGCTTTAAAATGTGAACTTTAAGCATAATGATATTATTTAAGTTGAACTGTAATGCTTGTCAGAGAAATCCTTCAGCCCTACCTGTCACTCTCAGTGGTGTTGATGGACGGGTTAGCGCTAAGAGCTCTATTCTGATTTTGTATTCTTGCTCAAAATCAAAAATCAAACCCTCATGCATCACTGTATATGAACACTGGAGGGAAGGTGGGTGAAGTGTCTTGCCCAAAGACACGGCAACAGTTTGTAGAGCCATTACAGCCCCAACAGCATCGAGGAGTGGAGTTAGTGTTCTCTGTTCTGATCACAAGTCTCTGTTTATTGTCTTATTGCCCAGACCTACTGTTTTTGTCATTTTAGCGGTGGCTGCTAACACTGCCTGACCGTGAACAAATTGAGAGGAAAGAGAGTGATTGTTTCCAAATACAAAATGACTGTCTCTCTGCACACGTAGGCCTCTCCTCTGACTCCGCCCCCTCAGCAGTGGCCTGTGGACCTGTGCCATGGACCTGCCCACAGCCTCATCAGTAAACCCATCACACCTCAGTCCAGTCATCGCTGAGGAGCCCTGACCCCCCCCATACACAACACTGTCTTCAGCCATTACCACAGAGGCCTGCCCGAGAGGCCCGCACAAACTAACAGCACACTCCCACTATCTTCAGCTCTGAGAAAACAGTTTACATGATGATTCAGAAGTACTTAAGGCAACCTCAAGGTAAAAGTCTTTTTGCTGCAATAGTTAACAGGTCAAGCATAATGAATTGAAGAAGACACATTTTGCTTGTGTCTCCTCTATAGTTATGACCTATGACACCTGTCGATCATTATGTTATCATACTTTTAGATGCAAATATTCACTGAAATCGAAAGAAACAAGTCTGCTGACTTCTGTGTTAGAAAACTGTGGTGCCCAATGAGAGCCGACGTCACTGTAAACGTAATCACAACAAAGACTCAGCACCTCCTATGGACAAAACTGACAAATACCACGTGTATCAGCAAGTGAAGGTCCCATGGCATGAAATTTTCACTTTCTGTGGTTTTTGAACGTTAATGTTAATGCCCCCCCCCCCCCCTCCCCCCCATGGCTAAAAGTTGGAAATGTGTAAACTGAGCATTTGTGATCCTTTTCTGTGTTTGAAAAAAAAAAAAAAAAACAGCCCAAACGGGCGATTTTGGACAAGGGAAATTCTGACGTCACACTCAGGGAAAGGTTTCCACCCCCTGTCTGGACGCCCACCCCCTGTCTCTGGAAATCACGCCCAGAGTATTTGGACCGCAAACGAGCTACGAGATGTGTTTTTTTTTTCCAGTTGGAGTAGGTAGAATCAGTGTTGGGAATAACAGTTTGAGTATAACAGTTCATGTATACGCATACTAAGTAAGGGAGGCGTTGTAAAGCACGCAGCTGGGACGGCGTGCCACCTTTGCCTCGAGCCTTTCCTGGCCGACCCAGAGCTGGTCGCGGTGCACCGCCGCGGGGGAAGTGCAGAGGTCTCGTGAGGGGATCCTCCCGCACCGGGCAGCTGTCCCTTGCCCACCAAGTTGAATCCCCCGGGCGGACCGCACGGATCCCACCCGTTTACCTCTAAACGGTTTTACGTCCTCTTGAACTCTCTCTTCAAAGTTCTTTTCCACTTTGCCTTACAGTATGGTGCTTAGCCTTAGATGGAGTTTACCACCCGCTTTGGGCTGCATTCCCAAACAACCCGACTCCAAGAAAACCGGACCCCGGCGCGACAGGGGCCGTTACCGGCCTCACACCGTCCACGGGTTGAGCCTCTATCAGAAGGACTCAGGCCCCCAATCGACACCGGGCAAGCGGACTTCCGTACGCCACATTTCCCACGCCCGCCCGTCGAACGGGGATTCAGCGCTGGGGTCTTCCCTCTTCGCTCGCTGCTACTGAGGGAATCTTGGTTAGTTTCTTTTCCTCCGCTTAGTAATATGCTTAAATTTAGCGGGAAGTCTCGTCTGATCTGAGGTCATAGTCGGATGGAGGGGGGACGCGGGGTCCCCGGACGTGGCTCACGGAGCTCCGGTGACCGCCGGTGACCGCTGTCACTGAGACTGAAAGTAAAGGGGGAGTGGGATGTCCGCGAGCCGTACGCGGAGGTCCCACTCCCCCCTTTACTTTCAATCTCAGTGACAGAATGTTATAATACATTTTTAAAAAATTATTATTATTATTATTTTTTACTTGAAAGGGCAACGTCAGTCCAGGAGGGCACAGGGGCAGTTGCCTGGGCAACCTGAGCAACCCCCTGTGCATGTCCCTGACAGGTATCATAATATTCTGGTACTTGTACATTCTTTATTCTGACTTTTGATGTGTAAATGATAAAGGAACATTTAGAAGCCTCTTTTAGTACACTCAAGGACACTTTACAAAAGGTAAAAACAGATATATACAATATGTATATGCAGTAATCGTGATAAGATATACAATAATACAAATACAATGGAGAGGGAGCTATCCTGAGCATGCACATGTGGCTCTAAACATACAGTTTAATGAAACATACATTATCTATGTGCTTTGTCAGGTTAAGCCAGCCTGATGACTTTTTCCCCTTTATGGTTATGCTTTGGTGATCCTGGTGTCCCATGATGCTTTGGGCTAATTTATGATGCTGGTTTTAATTTGGAGAGAGTGACAGCCCCCTCACACCAATCCAATCCGACCCTTCCTCTCCGCAAATCAGCTGTCACCTTGACCCCTGGGTGCCCTGCTCCCATGGGGGAGGGTGGCGTACGTACAGACGAGTACAGGCTGTGTAAGTGCACTTGTGCACCGGAGTTAAAGCGATGACATTTGCCGTGTATTTTTGCAGTTTTAGATGAAGTTATAAAACTGTGGAGGTAAAGCACTGGAGCAGAAAACCTGTTTACCCATACACACCATTAATACATTTCCAAAGGGTAGTACAAGTTAAAGAGATCTAGGTTTTGTTTCCTCATCAAAAACATGCCTGAGGAGGTTTTAGATGCATGTTTGAGTAATTTAGCAATCTCCCAATCAAAACGTGATCTAAATATGCTATGTGTTAGCAGTAGGGCCCCACAGAAGGCGTAATTCCTCCTTATTATGTCATTTGTACTCATGAGGAATGTTGACATTTATGTTTATCTATAAACATGTAGCACTTACTATGGTGACAATGAACACATTCATGTCAGAGTGACTATCTGATGAAATGCTGGCTAATACTAACTAGCTTGTTGCTGCAGTGGTATTTGAGCGAGACTTGTTTAACAGCTCTTGTGTTGTAATTCCTGCTAAAATAGTTCTTTATGGTAAAACTGTAAGAGAGAGCTCAGATTAAAGTGCAAAATGAGTAACAGATCTTCAGCCAGAGCAGTGCCTCCAGTTAGTTGTATTCATGATAACAGCCCACAGTGTGCGTAGACAGCACTTATATCTGTCTTCAGTCATATGAGGTGTGTCCACGTAAAGACCTGTTGCTCTTGTTAATAATGCACTAGGAAAGTCTGGTCTGTATTGACTTGTCTAATGGCAACAGTGTGACCCTACTTTTCCAGGTGCATTATAGGACACTTTGTGCAAACTACTTTTTAACCTGCTGGACATCTGCACACGTCTAAATATGGCGTGACCTGTATTTATCACACTGGGCAGGGGACAATGTGGACATTTGGTCACAGCCACAGTGCTGCTAAATTGTATTTTTATGGGGCTGTGACCATCTCCCAACACTCTGATTTCTCTAGAGAAATCTATAAAGGGACAACAAATGTGACTGGAGTCAATGTATACAGTGAACCCTCGTTTATCGCGGGGGTTAGGTTCCAGAAATAGCCCGCAATCAGTGAAATCCGCGAAGTAGGACAATTTTATATTTTACAATTATTCTACATGTTTTAAGGCTGAAAACGCTTCACCAGACACATTATACACCTTTCTGAGACTGGTATTAACATTTTTCTCTTGTTTAAACACTCAAACTTTTGTAGATTTTCATTAAAATATATTAATAGTGAGGGGGGGGGGGCACGTGACACGCGGACACGTGCGCGCTGACACGTGTGCGCGGACACGTGCGCGCGGACACGTGTGTTTGTTTTGGTACCACATATTCATGCCATGTGCGAAAGTCGAGTGGAAAGCGACCTGGATATCATTTTGGGCAAGACTCAAGCCAATGCTAACAGTGCCAAACCGCTAACAGACGCCTCTGAGCACCACAAGACCAGGTAAGACCAACCTGCGCTCACAAGAGTTGGTTGCATTTCACCCCGGCTCCAAAATCAGACCGCTATCAATGCGTCGCCAATACTCCACAGCTCTCTAGGACGGGGTCAGGTTCGTGAGGGGAAAAGACCCACTGTCTCCTCTCTGCGCGCGAGTGTCCTCCCCCGCTGCGGCTCCCTCGAATGCGGCTCTCCCCGCTGCGGCTCCCTCGGCCCGTCCATGTTGATTCTTGGCTCTTCCATGGTCCGGCTCGCACTCTCTTCCATGGCTCGTGCAAGTAAACAAAGGCCACACCTCCTGTCACCCAGGCGCTCTCGTGAAGGAAATCAGAGACTCTGTCCCTACCACCCTGTGTGACCATCCTTGGTCTAGACCTGGTTTAGTCCTGGTTTAGACCTGGTTTAGTCCTGGTTTAGACCTGCTTTAGACCTGGTTTAGTCCTGGTCTAGTCTCGTAGCTAATCAGGGCGCAGGACAGAATGTTACACTGTAAAAAAAAATTACACTATAAAAAAAATTGAAAAAAAAAAAAAAAAAAAATTGGGAAAAAAAATCCGCGAAACAGCGAGACCGCGAACAGTGAACCGCGATACAGCGAGGGTTCACTGTATGTACAAAAACATGTAGGGCTGGAGTCTTATTGGACTAAAGACATGTGCTCCCAATCGACTGGTCGACTAAAAAGTCGGCGTGACAAAAGCTCTCAAAACGATTCTGTATCTCTGTGTATCTGACCCAAACTGCACTCATAAGAGTTCATGCAAAATACACTATTTATGCAGAAAAAAGGACTAGGAAATAGAGCTGGGCGATGTGGCCTAAAAATAAAATCTCAGATTAAAAAAAAAAAATAAAAAAAAAGATTTCTGATTTTAATTGATTTTTCTCTGCCCTACTCAAAAACAAATAACAGATGACAGACAAATGGCTCAAAACAATGCAACGTTCTTTTATAAAACAAATACATTACACCTAGCATCAATTAAGCTGTTATTGTTTTCCAAAAAAATATCAGTTGTATAAATATCTTTCTTTTATAAAGATACATTTTATGGAGCTAAATGATTCCCTGATTGTGGGAAAGATGGACTGGAGTGGGGAGTGTTGTGTTTTTAGTGTTTTTCCTCGAGTGATGCAGAAAAGAGGGAGTCACTGTCTGTGTTCATGTGTGTTCGCTTGTGCCGTCTGTATACAGCTGTGGCAACACAAGAAAAATATTTGCGGCTTGGTAGCACATACTTCAGGTCCAAAACTTTCACCATGTTAATGAATCCGGGCTTTTCCACAGTATATATGGGCACCATGTCTTTTAGGGTATGTGCTGACGCTGTGGGACCTGCACTTCTCCCACTCCGCTGCCTCTGCTTTAGGCGCTAGGATACATTTGTTGTGCTGCAGCTTTTGAACAGACCTCACAGCGAGCACTCGTTTGTTCTAAGTCCGACGCAAGAAAACCAAACCAGTTCCATATAACAGATGTAAACACCTTTGCAATATCCTCTTTCCCATGCTCTCCTTGTTGATGCTTGTATTATTATTATTATTAATATTATTATTATTATTATTATTATTATTATTATTATTATTATTATTACTACATATTTCTTATTATTAATTACTTTGTTCCATCATTGCCTGCATGCACTTTTCTTTCTTGTTCAAACTGTCCTGGAGCTACTATGGCAAGTAAATTTATCCTGTGTGAGATCAATAAAGTCTTATCTTATCTTATCTTATCTTTATTTGGTACAAGCTCCGGCTTTCCCTCACTCGCACGCTAGCTTGTTTGGGTGCGCCCCGCTAACTTACCCGTGTAAAACGTGGCGGTGCATCAGTTCCGCTCGCATTTAAAATAATTTAAAAATCGATTTTCATAAAAACACATCGTCCTGAACTGTAAATTCGAATTAATCGATTTAAACAAAAATCATGCAGGTCTACTAGGAAACCACGTATTTATGTAAAGACAAGTTCAACTTGTGAACCTTGAATTTAATCTGACCTTTTACATACATAAATACCAAACAATATCAAATCTTCAGCTCACTCTCACTCACTTCTCCTTTCTACTGCTGTCCTGTATAAACCCTTAGAGTTGAAATACTCCTGTGCACCCACCACCCGCGGGGGGATTCATGGGGGCTGGTGCATTGTGTTCTGGGTAGCAGAACATTGCCTGGACTGCTGCCCCCGCGACCCAGAAAATGGAAAAAGGAAGAAGATGAATGAATGAATGAGTTGAAATACAATGATTATGAGTAATACAAATTTGTTTCAACTAGGACTCCATGGAGCGGTTAATGGACTAAATGGCAGCAGCCTCACAGTCAGATCACGTCAGCACACGTGTCACACACTCCTCTGAGCACTAACCCTCACTGTACAAACTCTTACAGACACAGCGACTGTGAACAATGGAGGCAGTGAACCCAGTGAGCAGGAAAGCACAACATCCACACAGGCTCTTGGGCTTTTACAGACACTGAGCTTGAAATGATTTTTACTGTTGTGTGTAATACAGAACTGGTTTATTTTGAATGGTTTGCCATGGTCCAAAATGATTCTTCACTTACCTTACACACATTCTGAACATCCTTGTTATTCACCATGATGAGTTTAAAAAAGCTTTCACATGACTTGCTAACAACAGCGCACTTCTGATTTTCTAAGACCAGGATTGAGGAATCTCCTCACTTTGGGTTGCCAGATCCTATAGTTAGAACCAGCATGGCATGCCCTGACTTTCTAAGATTAGGTTTGTAATAACTTCCAAATGAGACATCCAGTTATCAGCAGCTTTGGCTTTTCTTTGAACAGGGAAGACAGCACAGTTCAGAAAATCAATCAATACTAATCAATACTAAAACTCCTATCAAAACTAGTTGCATATTTGAGCAGGTATCGATACTAAAAAGTCATACTCAAAGGACAGAAATTAACCTTTCCTGAAAAGCTTTACAAAGATCTTGGACTGTATAAGCACATAGACTAGTATACGCCCATGGAGCACTGTGGAACCTACAGGACCACTGAGGAAGCACACACATATAAGGACACATGGGAATAGAAAAGAAATTACGCCCCAATCTTCTTGTAAAAAAATTATTGAACTTGGATGTAAGCCCTGCACTTGTGAAATGGTTTTATTCTCTTAACAGATCGATCACAACAAGTGAGGGTAAACAGTAAGCTATCCAAAGCCAAAAACTGGAGTACAGGCGTGCCACAGGGTGCAGCAAGTTCACCTGTTCTGTTCACATTGTACACAAATGATTGTCGGAACAGTCAGCCAGGAAAAAAAAAATCATACAATTTTCCGATGACACAATAATTGTGAGTTTTCTTAACAAGGGCAACTGTATCTCCACCTACCAGCAAGAGATAAGCTTTTTCCTGTCCTGGTGCAGTGAGCATTACTTATCTCTGAATGTGAACAAAACTAAAGAGATGGTATTTGGTCCTCATGACCCTGTTGTCATTGAGGGCAGACAAATAGAGCATCTTTTAAATATTTGGGTGTGTACATTGACAGTCTGTTTAAATGGGATGTACATGTTGATTTTCTTTGTTCCAAACTGTCCCAGAGGCTCCACTTTTTAAGGAGACTGAGGCCGTTTGGTGTGAGCCCAAAAATCATGACTTGTTTTTATAATGCTGTTTTGGAGAGTCTCATACGCTACAGTCTGGTCGCCTGGTTTGGTTCCTTAACTGTCCAGTGTAAAACCAAACTTGAGAAACTGGTAAATAAGGCCATGAAGGTGATTGGCAGAAAGAGTTTCCTTCTCTGCGGGACATTTTTCAAGACTCTGTGCTTGCTCAGGCCTGACGGATTGTCGGGGACCCCTCTCACCTGTTGCACGGGGAACATGAAATGCTATCGAGCACATAACTTTAAGACTAACAGATATAAACTCTCATTTGTGCCCTCTTCTGTTGCACTCTTGAACAAATTTGCACAAAAAAGGAGCACTTAGTCACTTTATATTGAATGGTGCAATAACTATTGTGCAATAACAGTTTGTGTAATAGGGCTTGTGCAATAATTATCTGTGCAATAATGACTTGTGCAATAGAGCTGGTGCAATAAATAGAACACTGTAAGGTTGTGCAGTGCACAAATGGACAATGGACATCAAAGATGGACAAATGTATCTGGTGATGAGCCGCGACTGTTTTCTGTCTGTCTGTACTGTATGTGTGAGTGGAACTGTGTATTTAAGCTGCTGCAGTGAGCCCAAGACAAATTTCCCCTTGGGGACAATAAAGTTTATCTTATCTTATCTTATCTTATCTTACTACCATTTTGAAAATCATATTCTATTGTCTTTTTTTATTATCATCACGGTATCAGAATTGGTAGTGAGTGTCGAGTCTCTTCCTTAGTGTAAAAATCTAAATGAAATGTTTAGAAATGTTAGTATTGTGACAACACTACACACATCTCTCAGTTGAAGTGTCGGACCTACATTCACCGTGCACATTTGAATCCTCAGGACAGGATCAGCGGGACTTTCATTTGAGTGAGGAACTGAACATGTTTGTGTAGAATCAGATGTGATCAGACTGCAGCATTGTTCCACTCGACCTCCTGTGGAATGGATTCACACAGCGCAAAGTGGAAATACTAACATAAGCTCCAGGAGGTCCAGGTCTGAGAGGAAGCATCATGTTTTCAGTCATCAATAAGGATGTTCTGAGCAGCTGCAGCCATTTGACTCATAACTCTTATCACTATCACTATGCTGCTCAGTAAAAGGAACAAAATGAATACTGCAACATAAGACGCTGACGTCATGTTTTTTTGCACCAAAAAAAATGGAGATAAAAGTGGACCCATGTGTTCATGGCCTTTAAATAAGATCCATTGTGGATCATTATGTTATAATTTGGACATTTTAAATCTCAATATTCATCTAAAATGACTTAGTAACAGAAAATAGTGGTGCCCGGGGGGGAGCTGACGTCATTGTAAACATCATCACAATAAAGAGCCAGTCCCTCCTATGGACGGCTGCGCAACACATTAAGGAGTAAAGGATTTTTTCATCTGTACCAAAACGATTACCCAATACTGACGAAACCTACGTGTGTCACCGACACAGGAAGTGTGTACATCACATGGGCGTGTACCGGTGGTGGTGAAAACAGGAATTGGTCGGCAAATTGGTATCTTGAAAATAAGCAAAACATGCACAAATAATTCCTAATACAACTTCAGAAGGTTAATGAGGAAAAAACAACTATAACACGGTTACAAGCTCTTAGAGAATAGATCTGCGTTAAACATGTTTTTGGACACCTTTGCCTTTGGTATGTTACATGTATTACTTTCCTTATGAGGGTCCCTTGTCTCCATGGAGATGTTATTGCTAGAATATTCCTCATTATCATATTAAACTTATCTATCTCCTCGAAGAGAAGAGACAAGCAAGTGGTGCCTCTTTTTCAAGGTAATTTATTGGTAATATATATAGTAACTGAATAATTAAAGCCACAGTGTGTAACTTTAACCAAAAAGTTGTGGTTTTGTTTATTGCTCTGAAAACCATGTGTACTTACTGTGAGCTGGATTTCATCTCCACAAACCTGACTCTTATTTGGCGTGGAGAAGGGTCTCCTCCTACTTCTTCCTTTAGCCTTAATCTTCCAAAGTGTGGCATGAAAGTGATCTACCTCTGTTGAGAATGTTCTGGAGGATGGTTTTAAGTCTTAAAGGTCCCATGGCATGAAATTTTCACTTTCTGAGGTTTTTGAATGTTAATGTGAGCCCCCCCCCCCCCCCCCCCATGATTAAAAGTTGCGAAATGTCTAAACTGAGCATTTACGATCCTTTTCTGCGTTACAAAAAATCGGAGCTCAAACGGGCGATTTTGAACAAGGCACCTTATTGACGTCAGATCGAAAAAGAAATGCAAATGCAGTTCCACCCCCGTCTGTCTGTACTCAGCGTCTCTGTAAATCACGCCCAGAGAGTTTGGACTGCGAATGCGCTAGGCAATGCGAAATGCGTTTTTTTATTTGCCTGGAGGCACGTCCGAGTGTTTCTAGGCTCGGAAGTCCTTTATCTGAGCCTCTGGACCTTTGAACAGCAGTGGTTTAATTTTATTTTCTGTGGAAATGTGTTTATTTTTCAATGGAACGCTTCAAATCTCTCCCCCCGTGCAAAAACACGGAAATGGATCAGCTGAGAGCTGACAGCGGAGAGCGGAGAGTTTGGCCACGCCCCCACCCTCTACTATAGGCCAGCTCTTTTCTCCTCATTTGCATTCAAGCAACAACGCCCAGAATAAAGTGTTTGAGAGAGATATTTATTTTCTCATCTTATCTCTGTTTCTCATGCACTGAGTGTTGATTTTGAAGAAGGATTCATTTACAGTATTAGGGAACCATTAAGGAGCCATATAAAAGCATCAAGAAGTACCATGTCATGGGATCTTTAAGTTTCTTTAAGGATTCTGTGCTCCAAGTTTGTAACATTTGCTTTTGTCTGTATCACAACAAGAGTTTTGCATTCACTATTAGAACATGATTTGTTTCTTGCGTACACAGATCTATTTCCTGACATACAATGATTGGACTTCCCAGAAAACTCATCACAGCCCTCACTGGGACTTATTTTTCTAGTCGGTCTAAATATTGCCATCAGACTACAGCAGCACAGACAGACTCTTAGTCATAATACAATGTTTCACAGAATCAAGATCACATTTCTTTCTCGGCCCCCCCTTGTATTTCCTCCAGGTACCTTCAAGTCCCTTAGCCCTTGTACCCAGCAGTGTTTGTTCCCGTGCCCACATCCCTCAATGTGTCTTCTGAGTACTTTGCGAATGTTATTGTGGTTTTAAAACATGTAACTTTAATAATAAAGATAATGCTGGAACACGTTTTCCAGATGACGAGACACTGATTTCACTGCTCGGTACTCGACTCGGCCCATAGTCACACCTTATTTCAATCTAACACCTATAAAAAAGGAAGCAATGTGAGTTCAGTGCTACAAATTGAAATTTCAGTCAGATATAATAATCCTAAGTGTGTCAGGGGAAATCTTTAATGAACGCCCGTCGTAGGTTCCATAGTGGCCCATGGGCATATAAAGGTTCATTTCTGTCCTGTTAGTGTGACTTTTTAGTATTGATAATTTCTCAAATATGTATCTAGTTTTGATACTAGTGTTTGTATTTACTGGTATCTGATTTTTGACTTCTGATAACCCTAGACAGGATCTTGGTCAGAGTAAAAATCACTACACAGAATAAAGATCACATTAAGGACAAAGCACAGGCTTGTGTGACAGTACAGCTTTGGGTGAAGAATCTCCTTTAACACACCTAGTGGAATTCACAGTTCTGGTTTGCTTATGCACAAACCGGGAGCCAAATGAGCAGGTCATTTATTCATACACATGGTAATTCTCCCAAGCACCGAGCCATGGCTAAGCAATCAAGGCAGGTGTGGTAAAGAGCGGTCAGTCTGTAGCGGCTATTTATCACATATGAGGCCCTAATATTCACCCGTGACTCCTCACTCTGAGCTGTGTATGGAATAGAAATGTGCCCAAAATATTAAGTCTCAAAACACCTGTGTTCTATCACTACTGTTCACAGCCCTCGGTATGTGCAGAAATATAGAACCTTAAGGTACACTATGTACCTTTTTGATTGAGGGTCTCTTTTCTGTTTCTTACATTAAACAGCTCTGCCTTAAAGGAGAATTAATGTTTTTTTTAACAATCTGAGCCTTATTTCGGTAATAAAACAAGTTGTTTTACTCACCCATAGCACTATGGTGTCATTTGGAGCAGTTTCGTAGATGTTGTGGTGTCGCGGTATCCGTGAACGTGTGATCTCGGGGCACATGTTTGCACAAACTTTAGCACTTTTCACATCACAGAAGATTGCTGTTTCAGCGTAGACTTTAAGTGGAGTCAAAAGCAGCCTGAAACCTGATATCCCACTCGAGACAGCAAAGGCATTCTTCCTCTGTGGCCATCGACATACAATGTCCACACACCACAAGGTACTGTCTTTTCGTAGACGGGCCGTCGCTCGCTGTTCTCTTGTGTGCTGCTCCTCAAACTGTCCCCGCTTCCTTCTAATATCTCTTCCTCCGTATACTCAGGCTCAAAACGATAGGGACGGCCATCATACTCAAATAAGTCCTCTTCAATCTCAAAGTCCGAATCTTCAGCCATGTCTCGCAACAGAAAAGTTCAGAGCGGTGTTAGCTTCTTTCGGACTAGCGGTGTTTATCTGCTAAACAGCTGTGACTTCACGCATGCGCGCTGTCCTCTATGATGACGTCATCAAATGAAACTATAGCTGGATATCGGGTTTCAGGCCGCTTTTGACTCCACTTAAAGTCTACGCTGACATAGTGAGCTTCTGTGATTTGTAAAGTGCTAAAGTTTGTGTTATTTGGAGACTGCAAACATTTGCCCCGAGAACTCACGTTACGGATACCGCTACAACATAACATCTACGAAACTGCTCCAAATGACACCAAAGTGCTATGGATGAGTAAAACAACTTGTTTTATTACCGAATAAGGATCAGATTGTAAAAAACGTTAATTCTCCTTTAAGGCCGCCACACTACAGGATTTTTCAATCTTAAATGATTTTTAAACGCACACCACAGACATGAGGAATATCATGAGATTTTAAATCTCAGGATTGCAAAGACTACAGTGGGATATGGCTGCGTATCACAGGCTACACATTCGGGTCACGCCTCCCCAAACTCGGGGAGAAGCAAATCGCAGCCAAAATCGGGCAAATGCTCCTGCAGTGTGAGGCGGCCTTTACATTTCTTCAATTACAAGTGGTTTTATAGCTCAAAACTCCCATTTGCCTCTCCACAGATCTGACCTGTAATTTTGTCTGGTTTGTCTCCATGATGATAGAAAGGTTTAATGCCATACTGTGAAACATTCCAAACAAAGCAATAACATCTGCGTGGAGACAAGCATTTGACGGACCCTACATCAGAAAAGTTACACAATGCACCTTTTGGCTGGAAGATGGTAAATGGTCACATTTTTATACAGCATTTTTTCACCTTCAAGGCACTCGAACCACTCACCCATCCACACACATACACCAGTGTATGCAAAAACTAGGGGCAAGGTGGGTTAAGTGTCTTGCCCAAGGACACAACAACAGCATTCATCTGTAGGAGCCTGTGGGTCAGTGGATCTGACCGCTCTACCAATGACGTTTATGTCAAACGCTCTACCAACTGAGCTACTGTCGTCCCAATATGGCTGTAGTGGTTTAGTCCATAAACTGGTTGATGTTTCTTAGTTGAGATTTTTTTAATTATTATTTTATTAATGATAGTGAGCTATCTTGAGATTTTGGAGTGATTAGACTATCAAAATTATTGCAAAATCAGTTAATCGATGCTAAAACTAGTATCAAAACCAGATACTACCTGCACGACTGAGGGATTACACAGATATAAGGCTAAACAAAAGAAATCAGTTTGATTCAATGTTGAAAATCACATTCTATTGTCTAAATAAAGAGTTTTTCCCTCTCGCCGCCTCCGATCAGCCTCTAACATTTTCACTCCCACAGTCAAATCAAAGCACCGGATCTTGGGAGACTGAGCCTTGCCGTGGCCGCCCCCACCCCCCACCCTCTGGAACCCCCCCCCCCCCCCTTCACATCAGAAACTCAGACTTACTAAACACCTTCAAAAAACTGCTCAAAACACACCTTTTCCTCACAGCCTACAGCCCCACACATGACACACACATTATTATCATCGCAGTATTGGTACTGAGTATTGAGTCTATTCCCTAGTATCGAAATTTTTATATCACAACACTACTATTGTTCTTATTCTTGCAAATATGGTGGCATTAGTGTCAAATTAAACACTTACGTACACTTATTAGTTATGTTACAGTAATCGTATAATATGAGACAAAAATCAATGCTACATTCTATTGTGGTTTTCACTATGGCAACACTGCACTGTGAGACGTAGAAACACCAGAGTAGAGTTGAATTTCTTGCTATTTCTGAAACAGAGACTTACCAAAGTTCATTCATGTGTGTACAGCACAAACACACATTTACGATGGAGTTATCATCTCTCTCTCTGTGCAGCCACTATTGCACAAACTGCTTTAACACCCTTAGAAAATGTGCATATTTACAGACCTCGCGTTAGTAAATAGTGTTGTTATAATACTCATATTTCAAACTTGATTTCTATGGAATAGACTCAATACTGATGCTGATACCACAGTGATAATAAAAAACATTCTTTATTTAGACAATAGATATATTTGTGTCTTGTCCAAAAGTTTGCAGCTTCTTTAAAGGTACAGTGTGTAGGATTCGTGGCGCATAGGTGGATGGTGCTATTGCACTTCCTGTTTTAGCTACGGCAGACCTCAAGGATCACCCGGGCGCGCCGTAACGCGGACAGCTCGCGTACCCGCGCACGAACGCGTGAAGCGCAACCGGCGCTGTGCGAACCCTCGCCGACAACTACGGTATAAATAAAACGCGGTCCCGTTCACTGTTTTTTTTTTTTTTCTTTTCACAAGAGAGCACACATTCCCGATCATGTACCATGACAATCTACACATCAAATGAAACCTTACAGTCTCCTCTTTTTGACTATGCAATTCATTTCCCGGCACAACAATCACTCCCCGAGCACATGGGGCTTTTATACGGAAAAGCACAAAACGAGGTTTGTTACTTCGCTTACCTTTGAAGGCTCTGGACAGGTCAAACTCAATATTTCACCATAAGCTTGGTCTCAATCTGTCTGTAAGGATCCAGCGAATAAAATCCAGTAAAACAATTTAGTCCAAAACACGTGTTAGATCCATTACGACGTGTGATCCGGCAACATGCTTGTCGTTGTTTATCCAAACGCGTACTATCTCCACGAGCCTTGCCGAAGGCGGAGCCCAAATGTCCTTCTGCGGCTCTCGTATTCAAAATGGCTGCCTCTACATGGGGAAGATCCCCCTTTTATGCAGGTATATCTAAGTCCAACAGAATACTTTGATTTCATGATGGAAGTGAAAAGGCTTGGAAAACAATGTATTTTTGAATGGGTATCTTCAATTTCTGTAATTAACGGGTAAAAATCTTACACACTGTCCCTTTAAACTATAATCCTGTTTTGGATAGCCTGTGTTTTACCACCAAGCAAAATGCTCCTGCCTCTGTCTTTGCACTCACCAGGTTCAACAGGATCTATCGCTTAAGTCCTGCAGAACTTGTCACCAACACTGGACAAGGCCAAATGTTCCCTGATTTACTTTGCTGCTGAAGATATGACAGTGCCTGTGTGTCTCTGGGCAAGTCATTAGTTGGCCAACCAGCCTGTCTCCATAAATATGATATTGACTTTGGGCGGTCAATATTTATAGTGGGTACTTTTTCTTTGTACTGGTTGTGGAAATTAGATTTGAGCTGCAGAGGGTGAATAAATCATTTCTATAACTCATAGATACAAACTAATTAAGTAGTTAAGTCTTAAACTTAAACTTTTGCTTCACCATCACATCAACACATCATTCCATCATCACTTAAGAGGCAAAAAATAGGTTTAAAATAAGGGCACTCCTACATAAACATTTCATTCTTATTGATCAAACTGAGTGCATTTGCACACAGGATCCTGATAGATGATTCCTCTGCACACCTTCTGTGTTGCTAAAAGCTTCTGTGCCGATGCCCTGATGGCATGAACTTAAACTCACCACACAGAGATGGACAGTGGCCTGAGCGTTAGCCTGAGCGTCACACGTGCAGCGCTACATGATGCTTTGTCCATCTCTGTGCCCCGTGGTCCACAGCAGGTCTGTAGCCTGATGCTCACATGGGTTTTACCTTAGCTTCATGGATTTATGTGGCTAAATGCATTTCCATCTCCTAAAATATGCCTTAACTGTTATGTGCATGAATCAAAATCCATCTGAAGAGAGCAAATTCACTTTTATGGAAATGAAGGGTTCGAAATGTGGTATTTGGCCTTTCCACCTCCTGCTACGTATGCCAACCTTTAAAATGTGCATTCAAAATAAGGTGATGGAAATGCAGTTATGCAGTTAGACCCTTTCAAAATTTGTAAACAGATGATGTACATTTTGTAATGAAGGCCAATGAAGGCAAAGGTGAGGTGGAACATGCAGAAATTTCCTTGGAAGAGTTAAGTTTAGCCTCAGCATATCACACAATATGAAAAGTCAATATGGTTTTGCCAGGAAAAAACAAAATGACCTTTAAGCATCTTTAGCAAACATGAACTTGAGTATTTGACTTTTATTTAATAGCTGTCTTTCTATTTAGAATTTGCAGAAATAATATTAGTTCTTTACTTTATCCACTCATTCATTACAGACTATATCAGACACTGCTGCATGTTTGTCTAAAGTCCACTTCAAAAGTTTATAAAATTGTATTTTTCACTAGTTTTAATTAAGATTTTTTTTTACATTTCATGTAGTAGCAAAGTGGAGCTTGACTAAAAATACTCTGAATGTATTGTATCTATTTCACTTTTTGCCTCTGTTCCAGATTTGCACATTCTGATGACATAGTAAAAGGGCCTGCTGCTCCCTATGGCCACATGGAGCAGCTCACCATAGCATACGCAATGCAATGTAACACATCAACAGCTGCTAAAAACACTATGAGTGCAGCTCACAAACCCCAGCTGCAAACATACACTAATGTACACATGTATAATAATGTCTGTATATAAGGTCTCTGCAGACAGCAGCAAAACTAATGAGCTCCAACTAATGACACTCATGAGCTGAGATGGGGGCAGGGAAAATATCAGTAGCTCATTATGGGGATTATGGAAATTGTGTATATAAATATAAATGATCCCATTCAACATGTGCGGACACGATGTTTGTTATGACACACCATATAGTGGACACATGAGTACTGCCTCCTGCTCCATCTGACAGGGGACCATCAATTCACTGCAAGCATGCTTTATCATCCATGAGTTAAAACATGACACTTTCTGAATGGTTCTAGCTGCAGTGGGCAGTCCTACCTGAGGGTGAAGTGCTCCACAGAGGAGTTAGGCATGAGGTACAGGTAGATCCTGAGCTTCTCTCCAGGCCTCAGGGGCTTATCAGGCAGTCTCAGGAACATGTTCTTATCCAGCTGTTTGTCCACCAGCTGCTGCTCTTGTCCTGCCTGGTACAGACTGATGCTGCCAATGCGCAGAAGCGGGTGCTGAGCGGCCCCCATGCCCCCGCGGTGTGCAGGGCCCTCACTGCAGCCTCCGTCTGCCCCAGCCTCGTGCAGGGTGTAGTACAGCTCCGCCTGTAAGGTCTCACTCATTCCCTCCAGAAGAGCCTCTGCGGAGCCCTTCCTCCGGCCCAGGGGAGCCACATTAGTGTTGAACCAGGACTGAGGCAGGTCCAGTTGGGCCAAGCACTGCGCCAGGCTCCCTCTCATCCGACAGGAGGTTTTGATTTCTCGTACATCCCTGAAGGCGTGCAGCCGGACACATGGAAGCTTGTCCTGTACCCTGAAGTCATCCCAGTCTCGTCCAGCGATGTAGAAGAAAACCTGCACTGTGGGGCTGGAGGAGAAGACTCTGGTCTGGACAATAAACGCTCGGACTTTCCAGTTGACAGTCAGAGTCCCGGGGATGTCCAGAGGACTGGCTGGCTGAAGCAGCTCCTTGCTCAGGGCCTGGTCACGGGCGAAGGGCCCAAAGGTGATGTTGATTGCGGGAAGCTCTTTAGTCTGGAACACCACAAAGCTCTCGGCTCGCTGCAAAGGGTGACCTGTGCTAGTCCCGCCCCCAACCCGCTCAGGGGGCGGAGTCTCCCTGAGGAAGAAGGCCAGCTGGGCGTTGGATATTTTGATGTGTGCAGGCAGGTAAAGGCTGGGGGGTGCTGGGTGCGCAGGCATGGAGGTGCTGAGAAGTGCCTCACTGGAGGAAGCCAGTTTACCTCCAACAGCTGAGGACACAAAACACATCAGGTCAGATTATTGCACTGTACAGTATGTAGCTAACCAGGCTAACATGACAGTATGGAGACCAAACCATCATGTGATCATCGTTCAGCATTTCAAAGCTCGATGGAGGATCACCAACTGTGAGTTAACTGTAGTGTAATATAAGAAACTCCATTCATGTTGGTGTAATTTCAAGTAATAGTTTGCACTTTAGGTTTTTGTATTTACACTCAATAGACTTTACAGTAATCCCTCGTTTATCGCGGGGGTTAGGTTCCAGAAATAACCCGTAATGAGTGAAATCCGCAAAGTAGGACAACTTTATATTTTACAATTATTATACATGTTTTAAGGCTGTAAACACCTTAAAACACTGGAATTAACCTTTTCTCACATTTCTCTCTCGTTTAAACACTCCAAACTTTCATAGATTTTCAACAAAATGTATTAATAGTGAAACGTGGGGGCTCCGCTGGGAGCCCCGCCGGACGCGCGAGGGGAGCGGAGACATGAGTCACTGGATCCACAGGAAGCACCGCGCTCATCCAACGGCACCGCCACGTCCCGGGACGCGACGCGCACCAACCCCTTGGAGAAGTGCGCGACACGTGCACCCCTCATCGTGGTCAAATCCGTGACAGAGCAGCATGACCGGCGCGAGGCCGCGCGTACACCGGGGCTGCGAGCACGAGATCGAACCGCGGCGCCCGGACTACGCCTCCCCCTCAGGACCGCGTCCTCGCAGCCCGAGCCACAAACCGAACACGCACAAACGAACACAAGAGGTGCACGAAACCAGCAAAGAGGCGCATGGGGTGATTTAATCCTGGTTTAGTCCTGGTCTAGTCTTGGTTTAGTCCCCCCCCCCCATCCCCCATCTATCAATCGGCAAAGGTCTACAGTCTCTTAGCCAATCAGGACGCAAAATACAATGTTACACTATAAAAAAATGTTACACTATAAATTAAAAAATTATCTGCGAAACAGCGAGGCCGCGAACAGTGAACCACGATAGAGGGACCACTGTACTTCAGATATCCAAAACACTGACATGAGAAAACATTTATTCAACCACTGTAAGAAAAAAAACAGGAAAGTGCAGAGATGTGAGCTCAACACTCATTATTAACCAGAGCTGCCTTTGAAGAAGGGAAATTATTCCTCTGCATTTGACCCATCCTTTTCAGGAGCAGTGGGCAGCTCATCTTTCAAGTGTCTTGCCGAAGGACCCACACTGGCTTGTCCAGTGTGGGTCCCCCGGGTGAAAGTCAGTTGAGCTAGCCAGTCGGCTTGTTTCAGAATGAATGCTTCTGTGGGTCTGTTTTTGGAGAGACTTGTGTGCTCCTCTGCAGCCCACACCGTGAGACTCAAAGCAACGGTCCATTCCCTGATCCCTGCTCCTCTGTCTCCATGTCCCACTGTGTCCATCCCTGCTACATCTATCTGAGCTCTGAGTGTCTCCTGGTGATTTGTAAAGATAAAACAAACACTACAGTGATACCACTATGGATAACCCATTCAAATCAAACTTTCTGAATGATAAAGTTGTTAAAGTACCATTGGCTGGGGTCCAGAATAGAAATCTCCCAGAGTTCGGAGAGGTGTAATTAAACAGGGATGATCAAGGACACACATGGTCCATCCATATCAAAGCAGGTACTGCTGCTAGAGTTGGCAAGTATTGAAAATCAGATACTAATCAATACTAAATTGAAACTAGATACTCATTTGAGCAGGTATGGATACTAAGATAAGATAAGATAAGACTTTATTGATCTCATGCAGGAGAAATTTACTTGTCACATTAGCTCCAGGTAGGGACAGTTTGAACAAGAAAGAAAAGTGCATACAGGCAAGAATGGAATAAAGATAAATAATAATAATAATAATATAAGTAATAATCGAATAGAAGAAGAAGAAGAAGAAGAAGAAGAAGAAGAAGATGAAGAAGCGACTTTATTGATCTCACACTGGAGAAATTCTTCTCTGCATTTAACCCATCCTCTTATTAGGAGCAGGAGCAGAATAAGTCATAATAATAAAACAGTAACTAGGAGAGTATTGAAAAACAATATTGCACATCTGGACTCTACAGTGGAGTTATACAGTCTGATGGCGGTGGGGATGAAGGATCTGCGGTAGCGCTCCTTCTTAGACTGGGGGTGCCTCAGTCGGCTGCTGAAGGAGCTGCTCAGCTCCTCTACAGTCCGGTGCAGAGGGTGAGAGGGGTTTGTCCAGCACCCTCCTCTCAGCCACCTCCTCTACAGAGTCCAGAGGACAGCCCAGGACAGAGCTGGCCCTCCTGACCAGCTTATTAAGTCTCTTCCTGTCCCGTTCTGTGCTGCTCGGGGCCCAGCAGACGACAGCGTAGAGGAGAGCAGAGGCCACCACAGAGTCAAAAAAAGTCTTGACTAAAAAAGTCCCATTGAGAGGACAGAAATGAACCTCTCCTGAATAACTTTAGAATGATCTGTTTAAGTATAAGAGCACATAGACTAGTATACACCCATGGACCACTGTGGAACCTACAGGACCACACACATATAAGGACACATGGGAACAAAAAAGAAAGTACAGGGGGTCCTCGGGTTACGACGGTCTCGACTTACGCCGTTTCGTGGTTACGAACGCGCCCCCATAAAAAAAAATATATATATATATATTACGCGTCATTCCGTCTTACGCGGTTTAGCGTGGTAAGCGACGTAAACAAACGCGAACGGCGCACGGCGGAAGAATACGCTCTGTTGTGGTTGTAGGGAGAAGAAGACAGCCTCATGTGCGTGCCCAATGTGGGCGGAAGTACCTGATGTGGGCTCTGATCTGCTCCTATGAAAGCGACAGTGATAACCAAGCAGCGTAGTGGTCTAATTATTGAGATGGAAAGGTTATTGATGCTTTGGTTGGAAGATCAAAGTCAAAATCCGACTTACGACGAAATTCGGGTTACGACGCGTCTTAAGAACGGATACTTAAGAACGTCGTAACCCGAGGATGTTGAAGATAACATTCTTTTGTCTAAAGATAGTGTGTTAATTGTTTACTAAGTAGTGTTAATAAACATTATGTCTAGAGTCATGGGCCAAACGTGCTTCTGTTCTATAACTACTTTTTTATAAATACTTTTTTTCTTACAGTTCTGTGTACGGCCATGAGAGCAGAGTAACGGAGGGGGGTGGGAGGTGGGCTTGGTCAAATAGTCAGGTCTGAGCTATAATAAAAGGTAACATGGTGATCTAAATATGTCATTAATACCCTATAGAAGTCACCCTTTCTTTAAGGCTGTGTACCTGATACATTTTCCATGGAAATATAAAGTTAAAGCCACTTGGAACATCTCTACTGAGATGTTGTGTTAGGTTTTATGTCATACTGTGGAATGTTATAAACAAAGGAACAGCAGGTTTGTGGAGAGTACAGATGCTCTTCATTGTTTCTAGTGCAATAAAAAGATCCATAATGGAAAAAAAAACATGTTTTATTTTAGTTTACTTTAGGGAGAAAAAGTTATATGCTATAACTTTAATATAGATGAGGGAATCTAAAATGAATATTGTTAAAATGCTGATTTTTGTTATAATTCAATGAGTTCTTTGGTCTCCATAAATAATCTGGTTGTGCATTTGTACATTTACTCTTTGAATATTTCATGGTAAAGTCAAATGTAATCAATAGAGAAAAGTGACTCTTGACCCCATCTGGCAGTGTGACATCATCACATTCTAGAATCTGAAAACCACTCATGAAAATGTGACTTCAGAACTGGGATCACTTCATACACTTTGTTAAATCACTGCACCTAAAGATTCACACTATTACTGAGCCTATTTCTTTATATAACAACATCCAATAACACACTATTACATGGAAGTAATAGTATTATATTGTACTGTACCCCTAAATTGTGTACTGTTAATTCTTTATTATAATAAATCTGTTATTATTCTTATACTTTCTTGTTTCAGAATCATCAGCAGCATTCATAACATTTATTCATGTGGATGTAAACTGTGGCCTTCTACAAAGAGCATTTTAAATCCAGAGCTAAAAATCCACATTACCCTGCTGTGGGGAAGTATAAAAGAAGGTGGAGGCTTTAACATCGTTCAAATGACACAGGCCCTGGAATGACCACGGCACGCGCTCCGCATCCAAACGGCCAATCACGAGCAGCACGCGAGCCTGACCAGCACGATACTCATGTGTGGGATAATAATTCACATATTTCTACAGAATGTGCAGGAGTGGGCCTGGCACGCTTGGCTTTGACAAATAGCCTCCCGAACCAGTGCAGTGGCCCAATTGAATTAACTGTAACACGGTCAATATGGACAGAGAACGGGCGGGTGTCGTAATGACCGATGGAGGGTGAGCCGTGTCACTGGGGTCAGCACTAATCACGACTAACTGCCCCGTGTCAAACACGGAGTCACACACCGCGTCTGCTGTGGCCAGGAGCGACAGGCTCCCCGGGAACAACAAGTGACCCGTGCGCCATAGCGCACAGCAACACACTTTATATAAGCCGCACTCACATGCACCAAGTACAGAGCCTAACCCCAGACTGCAGCTCTGGAAAGGCTCAACCAGGACCAAAACCTGCGCCAGCCAGGACTAGACTATCTCTGTTAGCCTAAAGAAAAGATCACACGCCGTGTTCGCTCTCATGCACGGGCTGTTCACACGCAGAGACCCGGAGCAGCTCCAACTCCGGAACACGGGACTCTATGACAACACAGAGCTATGCGGGCGATCCGTGTAACACCGCCGAGTGCAGCTCCACAGCCGCGGCTCACACGTGTGGACCTGTGTGTGGACCTGTGTGTGGACCTGTGTGTGGACCTGTGTGTGGACCTGTGTGTGGACCTGCGTGTGGACCTGCGTGTGAGCCCGAGGAGAAATGGGGACAAAGTTATTCACAAACAAACGGCACAAAATCCACATACTTATGAGAAGGAGCCAGAGCCGCGCGCACACGCACAGCGGCCAGTCTCCACGCGGCCAGTCGGACGTTAAAAGTCCCATATTCCCACGGCTCGGTTCATCGAAATAACATCCTCCGAATCAAAAGAATCGCTCCACAAACGGCTCCCCCCAAAAAACGCCACAAAAGCACGCCCCGGTGCCGCAGAACTCCGCGGGTATCTCCACACACGTACGCCGCTGTATTCCCCCCGTGCTCCAAAACGCACAAATCCCGCTCCGTGTCGCTGGCGTGGGCTGTCGTGGGCTGTCCACAGCGCTACAGACAAAGGGTGAGACGCCGCCCCATCGCGCCACACCTCGAGTTCTCATCGACAAACGGCGTTTTGGCTCGAGCTGTGCCCATTCACCGTCTCCCCGCGTCCTCCCCGCGGACGTGTCGGAGCAGATCCGTGCGTGTGTGTGTGTGTGTGCCTGTGTGTGTGCGTGTGTGTGTGTGTGTGCGTACGTGCGCCGTGCGTAAAAGGGTCTGCACGAGAGAGAGAGACGGAGAGGGGGAGAGGGAGGGGATAGAGAGAGAGAGAAAGACGGGGGAGAGGGAAGGAGGAGGAGGAGGAGGAGATGTGCCGCTTGAATGCCTAAGAGCTAGAGAGAGAGAAGGAGAGAGAGAGGAGTGGAGGATAGATAGAGAGAGGGAGGAGGGTGCGGGGATTAGGCACAGATTACTGATGAATTAGCCTACCTCCAGCCCCCCGTCTCCTCCTACGCCACTGCCCGGCCTCTGGAGAGTTGGTTTAGGCAGAGAAGGACCCAGGAAGGCGGGGGAGGGGGGTGCTGGAAAGGAGAATCCCCAGAATGCAGTTGTTTTGTCATTGACCGCGGCTCAAGTGCGAAGTGAGAGCGACGTTTCCCAGAAGTGCGTAATCCCGCATCCTTAAAGTGTGTTTAAAACCTGACCAGATCCGGAGGGTTTTTTTTCTTTCTTTCTTCTCTACACATAACTGTTTTTTTGTCTGCGACAGATGAGCGGGGTGAGGAAGGGAACTGAAATTGAAATGCACATTTGCAGAAGCGCACTGGGGTAGTATGGGGGTAGTATGGGGGTAGTAGAGGGTCAGGGTCCTGGGGTTTAGGACCAGGGTTGGGTGGAGTTGCCCAATCATGGACTCAAGAAAGATTAAAGGAAAAGTAACGTTTTTTACAATCTGAGCCTTATTTCCGTAATAAAACAAGTTGTTTTACTCACCCATATCACTTTGGTGTCATATGGAGCATTTCCGGAGATGTTTTAGATTAGCGTTAGGCTAGCGCGACTTATAGCCATAGCTCGGGGCATTCTCCGAGCATGTAATATGCCCCGTGCGGGCTCCAAATAACACAAACTTTAGCACTTTTCAAATCATAGAAGCTCGATGTCTTAGTCTACGATTTCGTTTGAATCAAAAGTGGCCTGTAATCCGAGATTTATCCATAGTTTACATCTTTGCATTTCATGTTTGGGTCCCGGGAGCTGAGAGCACAGTCCGCACATGCGCACTGGCGTCCTCATCTACTCGAAACTATGGCTAAATCTCGGATTACAGGCCACTTTTGACCAAACGAAATCGTAGACTAAGACATCGAGCTTCTAACGCTAATCTAAAACATCTCCAGAAATGCTCCATATGACACCAAAGTGCTATGGGTGAGTAAAACAACTTGTTTTATTACCGAAATAAGGCTCAAATTGTAAAAAAAAAAAAACGTTACTTTTCCTTTAACGTTGCTTTAAAAAAATATTAGTTGAGTAGAAGTACAAAGTAGTGGTCCAAGAAATAACCCAAGTAAGGATAACTGAAAGGAGAATTAATGTTTTTTTTTTACAATCTGAGCCTTATTTTGGTAATAAAACAAGTTGTTTTACTCACCCATATCACTTTGGTGTCATTGGGAGCATTTCCGGAGATGTTTTAGTTTAGCGATATCCGTAACGTGAGTTCTCGGGGCACATGTTTGCGGTCTCCAAATAACACAAACTTTAGCACTTTTCAAATCATAGAAGCTCAATGTCTTAGCCTACACTTTCGTTTGAGTCAAAAGTGGCCTGTAATCTGAGATTTATCCATAGTTTAGAGTAGATGAGGAGGACAGTGTGCATGTGCGGAGTCACAGCTGATTTCGCTCTCAGCTCTCGGAACCCAAACATGAAAGGCAAAGCTGTAAGACGTTTGGACCATCGTGTTTGCAGTACCCACTTCAGTCAGGACCATTTTTTACCAGCAAAGGAAAAGAAAGAAGGCCAGCGGATTCAGCGCACAATTCTGAGAAGTAATGCATAACCGATGGCTGTTCTCTGCTGCTCCTAAAACTGTCTCCGCACTGTCCTCCTCATCTACTCGAAACTATGGATAAATCTCGGATTAGAGGCCACTTTTGACTCAAACGAAAGTGTAGACTAAGACATCGAGCTTCTATGATTTGAAAAGTGATAAAGTTTGTGTTATTTGGAGACCGCAAACATATGCCCCGAGAACTCACGTTACGGAGATCGCTAAACTAAAACATCTCTGGAAATGCTCCAAATGACACCAAAGAGCTATGGGTGAGTAAAACTACTTGTTTTATTACCGAAATAAGGCTCAGATTGTAAAAAACTTTAATTCTGCTTTAATGCTTTGGTTAAAATTGTCCACACTATGGCATTAAATCAAATACAGGTGTTATTAATTGCCCAGAAATATCGTAAAAACATCAGTTCGTATTGTAAGTGGGGTCACCTATTCGGTCGGATATTCATAACTTTATGGCCAAACTGTGGAACATTCTCGGCACATCTCCACGGAGACAAGCAGTTGACAGACACGATACACAGTGCACCTTTAAAGAGTCACTGTTGGGATGTAACACCTGACTGCTAATGTGAAGTGAATGTCATTTGAAGGACAAAATATGAAATAAAAAAAATAAAAAAATCTGATATTTTCAATGGACAGAAACAAAAATGAGACAAATTCAATCATCTCTGAAGGAGCTGCAAGAAACACAAAAGTTCAAATCATTTCATTTTGCCACATAAAGATTTTCTCACTTTAGACAAATAAGAATACTGTTACCTCAATAAGAATTATTAAGTAGGGGTAAAAATACGCTGCTAGAAAAGTACTCTAAAAGCTACAGTTTCTTTAAAGATCCCATGACATGGTACTTCTTGATGCTTTTATATGGCTCCTTAATGGTTCCCTAATACTGTAAATGAATCCTTCTTCAAAATCAACACTCAGTGCATGAGAAACAGAGATAAGATGAGAAAGAGTATTTTTTCTCCCTCAGAACAGGTCATAATGGGCCTTGTTGCTTGAATGCAAATGAGGAGAAAAGAGCTGGCCTATAGTAGAGGGTGGGGGCGTGGCCAAACTCTCCGCTTTCGGCTCTGAGCCCTCAGCTGATCCATTTCCGTGTTTTTGCACGGGGGGAGAGATTTGAAGCGTTCCATTGAAAAATAAACACATTTCCACAGAAAATAAAATTAAACCACTGCTGTTCAAAGGTCCAGAGGCTCAGATAAAGGACTTCCGAGCCTAGAAACACTCGGACGTGCCTCCAGGCAAATAAAAAAACGCATTTCGCATTGCCTAGCGCATTCGCAGTCCAAACTCTCTGGGCGTGATTTACAGAGACGCTGAGTTCAGACAGACGGAGGTGGAACTGTATTTGCATTTGCATTTATTTTTTCGATCTGACGTCAATAAGGTGCCTTGTTCAAAATCGCCCGTTTGAGCTCTGATTTTTTGTAACGCAGAAAAGGATCGCAAATGCTACAGTTTAGACATTTTGCAACTTTTAACCATGGGGGGGGGGGGGGGAAACAGGGTAGGGGAGCTCACATTAACGTTCAAAAACCTCAGAAAGTGAAAATTTCATGCCATGGGACCTTTAAAAAGTGCTCTTTCTTTTCTCTGTTTTTATTTTTATCTCCTGTTTGTCACAGGTCTCAATACTAGGCAAACATTTTAGACTAGTCATGGCCTTTATCACATTTACTGGATAATAAATAAATAAATAAATACATGCAATATATACTGCTATTTATTTGTATACAATTATTTTCATCATAATTGCAGTGTCAATCATTCAGAATTGAGCCTTTTTCTTAGCGTCATAGACGAATATGTAGCATCGCTATACAAACTGTCTTGGTGGGCCGGCTCTATGTTCTCTATAAAAGTGCACTTCACAGACAGTCTGTACACGCCAGCTCCACACCCGCTGTGGAACTACACCACAAACACCACTCCTGTTAGCATTCTTGAGGTTACTTACCACAGCGCGCATAAAAAAGGCATCAGGGAGGGGGGTCTCTCATGTATGCACTCAGGTTTAGCTCTGAGCATAGATTCATCCAAGCTTCTGCTAAAACCTAATACTTTTTATGTGTAGAATCTAGGGCTGGGCAAAAAATCGATACGATTTAAAAATCGAGTTGGCACGTCAAATCGATTCATTTTTTAAGAAACTCGAGTTTTTAAGATTTTTGTTTTGTCCCTATAGCGTACAGTTTATATTTCCAAGTGCATCGCGCACGCGGTTCATTTTTACATTCGCCAAGACACCTCGAGGCTTTCCGTACTGAACTTCCTGCAGTGCGTTTCACATACACACCACCACATGCACAGACACACATGGCGACTGAAACAGACAGCGAGAAAGAGGGGCTCCTGCCCCAAAAATGCCCCACAACCTCTATCATTTGGAACTGGTATCGTTTTGCGAAATCTGATGAATGCCAAACAACACCTCTTTGTAAAATATGCCTGAAGGCGGTTGTTGTAAGCGGAAGCAGTACGACTAATTTGTTTCAACATTTGAAGCGAAAGCATCCTGCTGAGTGGGAGAAATGCTGCCTTCAGCGGCAAGAAAACCTTGCTAGCACTAGCTCTAATGCTAACTCGTCTGCAAAACAAACTACTCTGCCGCAAAGCTTTTCAAGCCGTGTTCCATATGAGAAGAGCGGAGCAAGGTGGAAAGCAATCACGGATGCCATTACTTACTTTATAGCTACGGACATGCTTCCAATTTATTCGGTGGAGAAAAGAGGTTTTCAACATATGCTCAAAGTTTTGGATGCTCGCTACAACGTCCCCAGTCGCAAGTATTTTTCAGATGTTGCACTCCCTCAACTGTATAATGTTACTCGCCAGAAGATATTAAGTGAGTTGAAAGGAATTGACTTTTATGCTGCTACTACAGACTTGTGGTCTAGTCGAACCACGCAGCCCTACATGAGCCTTACGGTTCATTATGTCAACGAAAGCTGGGAAATGCGAAGTGTATGTCTACAAACATCATACTTCCCGCAGGATCATACAGGCGAAAGCATTGCTCTTAAGTTAAAGGATGCACTCGGCTCCTGGGGCTTTTCTGAGGAGCGACTGACCTGTGTCACGACCGACAGCGGCTCCAATGTTACCAGAGCCATGAAAGACAACAACTGGCCTGAAATGCTTTGGACATCGACTCCATAATGCCATAGGTACGTTTATGTTATAATATATTAGTATATGCATTACAGTAAAAGCTGGATTGTGTGTGGTATGACAAATATTTGATATTTGGGTCAATGACTCGCACACGTCAGGGTGGTGTACCCACAGAATACCACTGTTGTTGGATTAAATTATGTTTGTTTTAGTGGATTATCTAAGAAGCACATTCATTACAGTACATTAACTAGCAATTACTCATTAATTTATTATGGGCATTAGCTGTGGTTTTACCACCTGATGTTTGAGCCCAATTTTTTTTTTATTTCATGTGGTGGGAGAGAGGAATACTACAGATGACCACACGAAGTTTGGTGCTGTTTTCCAACCGTTTAATGACATTGTGGTGTATTCATGAGCTTTAAAAAATCTGAATTTGTCATGACTAAATACTGTTTGTTTTTTTCTTCTTTATTCTTTGCTGCAGTGAATGGCGTTAAAGACGAAAAGATTGACCGTGCCATTGGATTGTGCAGAAAGGCAGTTTCTGCCTTTTCCTACAGCTGGAAAAAAAGAAGGGACATGGCAGAGCTTCAGGCTGAGCTGGGCCTTCCTCCTCATCAGCTCCCCAACCAGATGGGGATCACGACAAAAAATGATTGAACGATTTCTCGAACAAGAGAGGGCCATAAACCGTATCCTGTCTGCTGACAAAAAAACTCGCCATCTTGTTCCCACTTGGCAGGATTTGGAGGTTCTAGAGGCCACAAACAGAGCTGTAAAACCACTACAGGACTTTACAGATGCACTATCTGGAGAATCTTACGTGAGCGTTTCATGCATTAAACCTGTGCTTCACCTGTTCAAAACAAATCTCCTGCAGCCACAGGAGGATGATCTACGCCTCACCATTACAATTAAAGGAAAAATCATGAGCTACATTGAAGAGAAATACAGTGATCCAGAGAATGATGAGCTCTTGGACATGGCATCGCTAATGGACCCAAGGTTTCGCACCACTTACATTACCTCAAGCAAATTGGACATCATCAAGGAGAGAGCCATCAGAGAGCTTACTGCCCTCGGCTCAGAGGAAGAACGCCCTGCTGTACAACAGTGCGAACAGAGCCCACTGAAGAAAAAAACTTTAGCTGCCTTCTTCAGGAAAGCAGCACCTGCTGCTGCATCACAGTCCTACCAGTCAGATAAGGACAAAATTGAAGCAGAGTTCATCTCCTACTTACTGGGTCCTGAGGTGGACCCTGACATCGACCCACTCGATTGGTGGAAGCAACATGAGCCCAACTTCACAAGATTCAGTCGTCTTGCAAAAAAATACTTTGCCATTACAACGACTAGCGCCCCGTCTGAGAGGGTTTTTAGTGGGGGTGGGGGTATTGTTACCTGCAACCGAGCTTGCTTGAAGCCTGCTGTTGTCGATAGGCTCATTTTCCTTGCAAAGAATGTTTAAAAAGAACGTCTGCACTTACTTTAGATATTTTTGCAACAAGTCTTTTTTTTTTCTATTAAGATGTTTATGGAATGTTTTAAGCCTGCTGTTGTTGCTAGGCTCCTTTTCCTTACAAGGAATGTTTGAAAATTTATGCACTTCATACATTTATGCACTTTTTTTTTTTTTTACAAAAAGTTACCTCAGGCATTTTGTTGCTTTAGTTGCTCATTGGAGCACACGTCTATGACACTGCAGTGCACAAGCACTTTTTTCTGTTGAATACTGTGATTGCAGACTGAAACACTTATTTTGATGAAAATAAATGTGTATTTTGGGGGGGGGGGGGGGGGGGGGGCATTGAATCGAATTGTGAATCGTGAATCGAGTTTTTTATGAAAAAATCAAAGATTTTTTGGAAGGGGTGAATCCCCCAGCCCTAGTAGAATCCCTCAGGCATTCAGGTAGAATCCTTGGAAAAAGGAGAAATTCGATTTGTCAACTGGAAAAATCGTATTATTTGGTCGAATACGTTTCGCAGCTCATCCAAGCTGCTTCTTCAGTTCTGGGCAGATGCTGGTGGACACTGTGTCCTCCAGTAGTACTCTGTGACTACCACAACAATGTGTTTACAGTTTGTGTTAGTTAGGTGGGCCTGTTAGATCTGCAGTGGGAGTGGAGTGTGGGTCTTGTTAGCAGAACCATTCAGGGCCATAATGGTGTTTTCACACCTCTGGACCTAACCTGCTGCTCTATTGTTTTCTTTGTTTTGATTTAGGTTTGAGGATAGAGTTATAAAGGGAAGACAAATGATGTCTGAGACCTCCATTTCTGTTCAAGGAAGGATTCTCTTTCCTGACAAAAATAGCCTCTTTAACTCCCCTCTCAAACCAGTTCTTTTCTCTGGCCAAGATCTGAACCTCACTGTCCTCAAAGGAGTGGCCTGTGGCTTCTAGGTGGAGATGTACGGCAGACTGAGGTCCACTCTGGCTCTCTCGTCTGTGTTGGTACATCCTCTTGTGAAGTGGCTGTTTTGTTTCTCCAGTGTAGCGCTCACTGCAGTCTTCACTACACTGAATGGAGTAGACCACATTGCTTTGTTTGTGGCTCGGTGTTTTGTCCTTTGGGTGGACGAGTTTTTGTCTTAAAGTGTTTGTGGGTTTGAAATAAACTGGGATTTCATGTTGTCTGAAAATCCTCTGTAGTTTTTCAGAAACACCAGCCAGGTAAAGAATAGTTACACCCTTTTCTCCTGGGTTCTGATTCTCTGTTGTCTTCTTTCTTGGCTCTCTTAGTTTCATTGAAAGCCCATTTTGGATATCCATATGTTTCATTTCAACCTGACAATTTCATGGCAAACTCCACCTCCACTCCAGAGCGCTCACCTGTTCTCCAGCTCAGTTTAGAAATAGTGTCTGTGGTACCAAAATCTGTACTGAGTAAGATGGCCTTTTCCTTATCGAACTGTACATTTCAACACTAATTTTGTGTAGTGAATCAGAAGAGCAGACGCCAACAGAAAGAGCTGAATTTTAACTGCAGCTGCTCAAATGTGTTCATAATTCACATTTAAGGGCTTACATATGGTTTGATTAGCTCCGGAGATTATCAGCCTCGTGTTAAGATAGACTGAGCTCTATAAAAGCCGGTAAAGTCGATATAAAGAAGTCATATGGTCGGATACAGTAAGAGGTACAGAACAGACAAGTGAACAAATGACAAAGAGACAATAATTAAAGAGGGGGTATAATACTTCTATGGTGTATTAACTGCTAACAAATAACATATTTAGAGCACTATCACAACACAATCACTGTGCATCCCGCTAATGAAACTACTGCACATCGCATCAGGTTTGTCAAATTGGTGTATCCTGTTTTGTGTCCTGTGGCCCTTATGGCATAAAAGGGACAGTGTGTAAGATTTTTACCCGTTAATTACTGAAATTGAAGATGCCCATTCAAAAATACAGTGTTTTCCAAGCCTTTTCACTTCCATCATGAAATCAAAGTATTCTTTTGGACTTAGATATAGTCACATAAAAGAGGGATCTTCCCCATGCAGAGGCAGCCATTTTGAATACGAGAGCCGCAGAAGGACATTTGGGCTCCGCCTTCGGCAAGGCTCGTGGTTTTGGGTAAACAACACAAGCATGCTGCCGGATCAGACGTCGTAATGGATCTAACACGTGTTTTGGACTAAATTGTTTTACTGGATTTTATTTGCTGGATCCTTACGGACAAATTGAAAGCAAGTTTATGGTGAAATACAGAGTTTGACCTGTGCAAAGCATTCTAAGGTAAGCTAACCTCGTTTTGTGCTTTTCCGTATAAAATCCCCATGTGCTTGGGGAGTGATTGTTTTGCAGGGAAATGAATTGCATAGTCAAAAAGAGGAGACTGTAAGGTTTCATTTGATGTGTAGAGTGTCATGGTACATGATCGGGAATGTGTGTTTTCATGAGAAAAGGAAGAAAAAAAAAAAAAAAACGGGACCGCGTTTTATTTATACAGTAGCGGCGCGCGGCTCGTGCGCGCGCCCGGGTGACCCTCGAGGTCTGCCGTAGCTAAAACAGAAAGTGCAATAGCACCATCCACCTATGCGCCACGAATCCTACACACTGGGGCTTTAATAAGCATATCTTGCATTCAACGAATTGCTTGAATCCCATATATTTATTTTCTTATATTTCTCATATTTTCTTTTGCATATAAGCTTATACAAAACTATTATTGTAAGATGATTCCTAAGGACCTGAAGGAGAGAGAGGCGTATGAGCAATTAGAGCCATTTTCACAAATGTCAAGAAAAACTTATGTGTGAATGAAGCCCGGAAAATCTCCCAGGGAAATGCTTCGTTTCCCTGGTTACGCTACATGGTTTCATTCCATTCTTATTCCGTTAAAATTATGCAGCAGTGTGTTGCCATGGGAGAGAGTTGAGGCAAATGCAGGTTAATGCTGCGTTCCAGGAGGAGGTCAGAATTCGGATTTCAGACGGACATAATATTTGAGTTAAACATCAGATGCCCGTTCCTGTTTTCAAATCAGGAAAAACACTGACCACTTGAGAATGACCTGTTAGACTAAAGATTGAGTCAAGTAATACAAACTAGAAAGTGCTCAATGAGCCAAAATGAGGATCTAGGTAATTTAGTAACCCAGACATTGTTATTACATTCAATAAAGTTAGTTAAAGCCCCAGTGTGTAGGATTCGTGGCGCATAGGTGGATGGTGCTATTGCACTTCTTGTTTTAGCTACGGCAGACCTCGAGGGTCACCCGGGCGCGCGCACGAGCCGCGCGCCGCTATTGTATAAATAAAACGCGGTCCGTTTTTTTTTTTTTTTTTTCTCTCATGAAAACACACATTCCTGATCATGTACCATGACACTCTACACATCAAATGAAACCTTACAGTCTCCTCTTTTTGACTATGCAATTCATTTCCCTGCACAACAAACACTCCCCGAGCACATGGGGCTTTTATACGGAAAAGCACAAAACGAGGTTAGCTTACCTTAGAATGCTTTGCACAGGTCAAACTCTGTATTTCACCATAAACTTGCTCTCAATTTGTCCGTAAGGATCCAGCGAATAAAATCCAGTAAAACAATTTAGTCCAAAACACGTGTTAGATCCATTACGACGTCTGATCCGGCAGCATGCTTGTGTTGTTTACCCAAAACCACGAGCCTTGCCGAAGGCGAAGGCGGAGCCCAAATGTCCTTCTGCGGCTCTCGTATTCAAAATGGCTGCCTCTGCATGGGGAAGATCCCCCTTTTATGTGACTATATCTAAGTCCAAAAGAATACTTTGATTTCATGATGGAGGTGAAAAGGCTTGAAAAACAATGTATTTTTTAATGGGTATCTTCAATTTCAGTAATTAACGGGTAAAAATCTTACACACTGTCCCTTTAATAAAGTTACTTGTTTGCAACATTAGAGTAAGAAAGCTCAACAGTGCATTTAACAGTGCTTAACATGAATGAAATGATGAATGAATGAATGAAACAAAACCCAAAACAAAAAGCTGAGTATAAGCCCTTTCAGTGCACTGTCTGTGGTGTCAGACAGCAAACAGCTCAGGCAAGAGCCAGAGAGGGAGTGGTCTCTTCACTGATAAAGCGGCAGCCATGGAGTTCAAAGATGTAGACTTCACTAATGCACTTTATAAACCAGGGATTTAGCCCACTTAAAGGAAAAGTAACGTTTTTTACAATCTGAGCCTTATTTCGGGAATAAAACAAATTGTTTTACTCACCCATAGTAATTTGGTGTCATATGGAGCACTCAGCACGGTGGCTGAGTGGGTAGCACTCATGCTTCACAGCAAGAAGGTTCCGGGTTCGATCCCCGGGTCGCCCAGGCCTTTCTGTGTGTGTTCTGTGTGGAGTTTGCATGCATGGTCTCGGTTCGATCCCCGGGTCGCCTGAGCCTTTCTGTGTGGAGTTTGCATGTTTCTCCCCGTGTCTGGGTGGGTTTCCTCCGGGCACTCCGGTTTCCCCCACCAACCCAAAACATGCACCTAGGTACCTCCAGCTTAGGTCCTGACCAAGCCGAAGCAAGAAGATCATGGAGATGGTCCCCGGGCGCAGTAATGTGCTGCTCACTGCTCCTAATAACAGGATGGGTTAAATGCAGAACTGGAATTTCCCCACTGTGGTACTAATAAAGGCATAGCTTTCTTTCTTTCTTTCTTTCTTTCTGGAGATGTTTTAGATTTGCGATCTCCATCATGTGAGTTCTCGGGGCACTTATTTGCGGTCTCCAAATAACACAAACTTTAGCACTTTTCAAATCATAGAAGCCCGATGTCTTAGCCTACGATTTCGTGTGGTCAAAAGTGGCCTGTAATCCGAGATTTAGCCATAGTTTCGAGTAGATGAGGACGCCAGTGCGCATGTGCGGACTGTGCTCTCAGTCAGTCTCGGACCCAAACATGAAACGCAAAGCTGTAAACTATGGATAAATCTCGGATTACAGGCCACTTTTGCTTCAAACAAAATCGTAGACTAAGACATCGGGCTTCTATGATTTGAAAAGTGCTAAAGTTTGTGTTATTTGGAGCCCGCACGGGGCATATTACATGCTTGGGGACTATATTATGTGCCCCGAGCTATGGCTAGAAGTCGCGCTAGGCTAACCGCAAATCTAAAACATCTCTGGAAGTGCTCCATATGACACCAAAGTGCTATGGGTGAGTAAAACAACTTGTTTTATTACCGAAATAAGGCTCAAATTGTAAAAAAAACATTACTTTTCCTTTAACTCTGAACCCTTTCATCAGTTATGACAAAAGTAGAGGTAATTCTATAACTTCTCGAGCAGCCGTAAGTGGAACATTGGACTCATTAAAAGACATGTTGTGCTTGTGTCTGTCCTATAGTTATAATCCATGACAGCGCTGGATCATTCTGTTCAAATCACAATAATGAGCCGTGAAGCTGTCTGTTCCTTTTATGGCTAGGTGCACATCACACTAGTGAGCAGTGGAATTTTTGTCATTGGTACAAAAATGATGCCATGACACCGCAGAATCCTATGTGTATCACTAATTAAGAAAATAAAAGTGGAGAATGCAGTGTGTATGCCACAGTGGGTGTGTACTGGTGGCGATGAAAACTGAAGTATAACGTCTTGAATATAGGAGGATAAAGATGAGTCAAACATGCACGAATCGCTCTAAATATAAATTCAGAAGGTAAATGAGAAGGAAACAACTATACATGCTCTAAAAATTTGATTTTGCAGAATAGGTCTGCTTTAAAATTCATGTTCAACTAAGTGATTGTTTCAGTCAAAGGACTATATTACCAAATTTGTGTCCCCATCCTTAAAATATAATGCAGAATACTAAAACAGCAAATCACCAATAGAGTTATAAAAGCTTAACAATGAACTTTATAATGCCGTTAACACAACCAGGTGGTGCCCAACCTTCTGTCTGCACTACTGGGACTATTGTTTTGAGTACACTCTATGCAATTTTATAGTAATTGTAAATATTAAAGGTCCCATATTACAGTATATCTGGAGTTGTGTTTTGTTTCATTCACAACACAAATGCATATTTGGGCAGACTTCTCTGAAATCGAAAACATTCTGTTCCATCTTGTGATGTCATCTGGTAATACAGGACATGCTCCAGTGTATTTTTAAACTCCATACACCTTCAGAACTAAAGGCAAAATGCTGTTAACTTTAAAGCTACCACTACATGACATCACAAGGTGAAAGAGAGCATTTTGAGCTTTGGAGATGTAGACAGACTAATAGACTTAGACAAACTTTACTGATCCACAAGGGAAATTGTTTTATTGTTGTAATAATTACTCTTAATAATAACTCTTAATCGCATTAGTAATGGCGTTACTTTTGCCAGTAACTAGTCCTCTAACAAATGACTATTTAATCTGCTGTAACAGTTAGAGTTATTATCAGTTGTTATTTTATTGTGAGTCTGCAGCTCTGACAAATCGGACTGTGGCCTCTCGTCTCATTCAGGTGGTTTTCACACCGTCACTAGTCTGGTCAAAGTAAAAGAGCTTTGGCTCTGCTTGAGCCGGTGTGAACATGACAGACACATTCTGGAGCAGGGCGAGTACGGTGTGAACGTGGCCAACCTGGGGCTGACCTACAGTCCGCGGTGATGGTAACAATGCTTAGAATTTGGGTAAAAAAAGAGCTCAGATTATATTCATTCATCTGATAAGGCAATTTGGATCAACATTAGTGAGACACATGTAAGTACACCTCTGCCACAAAGACTATATAGACAACTGATTAAAACAGAGCGAGATACTTCATTAATCCTGAGGGAAATTCAAATTTTGCTGTAGCAAACAGTTGATGTTGCTGCAACATTTCCACTACATGTTTCAGTGGCTTTTGTGTCTCAGTCAAAGGTCTCAGTGCAGTTTAACAGGAGGACTGGTCAGGGAGGGTCAGCAGATCCTGTGGAAGAGCCAAAAGTGTCCCTCCTCTGTGTCCTACATCAGTGTCCAGGGGAAACCAGGTGAACACAGCACAAAGGCCTTGTTCTTACTCTGCTCTGGTGTTTCGGTTGGTGACAAAATGATCCATAGTCCATACACTTCCTCCAGCTCCTCCGAAGGGACCCCATGACATTCCCACTTCAGCCGAGAGACACAAACCTTCCAGCATGTCCTCGGTCTTCCCCGGGGCCTCCTATGATTCCCCTGTAGTTGGAACACACCCACAGCCTCACAATATCCAGAGCCTTAAGATATTCAAGACAGATCAACCCCCAGAGCCTTGCATTGAGAAGCTTGTGGTGAAACCTGGAAGAAAGGGATACCGTCAGGCTGAAGGAGTCCTATCAAGTGTTGTTGGCTTGTGGGACTCCTGACCCAGCTGATGGGTACCGGTGGGCCAAACATGCTGCAGCTCGTGCAGTCTCGGAGGCAGAAACTCAGGGTCAGGAGGAGTTCAGAGAAGTCATGGAGGAGGACTTTCAGTCAGCCTTAAAAAATTCTCACAAACAATCCAAGTTTGCGAGAATTTGAGGATCTCCTCAATCCCACCATCACATCTTCAGAGGAGGAAGCAGAGGCTGGGGACTCAGAGGCAAACTCATCCATCACCTTGGCTGAAGTCACTGAGGAATTAGAGACAGGTATTGGCTAAAAAATAGATTACATGTAAAGGTGACCAATCAGAAGCAGCAACAGGCAGCTGGAAAGTCTTCTTGATAATTGTTATTTGTTTAAAGCAGAAAAGCACGTGAAAACTCACTGTTTGAGCTAATATCCATTTGTGGTCCTTATACAGTATCATGCAGTGTGCACATGTTTGGGACAGAAGTTTGCCTTGTGCTGTTGTGACTGTACAGGTGTGAGTCTGTGGAATATCTTATAACTCTGGTTCTGGTGCATTTGCCAATTTCTGGGAAAAATAAGAATGAATTAAGCCAGATTTTACTTGAAAAGGCAACTAAAATGTACTTTAGAGGATTTTCAGATGTTTTTGTTTTTTTTCATATGGTAGTTAGTTAATTGTTACCGACCACGGCAAAAGCCGCCACAACTCGGTCAGGGCGAACAGGAGAAAATTGCGCTAGAAGCATTTTTTTATTTTTTTTTCAAAATTTGTGATTTTTCGTTTTTTTGCAAAATGTGCTAGTTGAGATCATGAAGAAGCCACTCCATGTTTCAGATAACAGCACTGGTTGCTTTAAAAGCATTTATGTAGTCTTTGAAATTGGCTTGTTTTTCAGAAATAATCGGGGCATGTGTAAATGACCATAATTACCATACTGGTGCTAAGATAAGATAAGATAAGATAAGACTTTATTGATCTCACACAGGAGAAATTTACTTGTCACAGTAGCTCCAGGCTACTGGCCATTCACGTCACGATTAGCGCTCTTTTGTTTTCTTTTTCTGCCAATTAGCTGTGAGCAAACCTCGTGAATATTTAAGCATATTTATGCATTTGAAGAGGATAAGGACAGTGAAATGGAGAAAATCTGTAACTTTGACTGTAAATGCTACGAAAGATGGAAGGAGAACTCTCTCCTTGGGACACGTTCAGCCAGAAACTTTCTCTTATGTGCAGAATGTGATCAGATTCTTTAGCTGCCGAAAGACAGCGGCAGGATACATCTCTCTTTCTTATGGGTTGAGTAAAGTGCTTCTAAACTTTGACACTACAGACTTTAGGACATGTTTAAATACTAATTCAGCTTTTGTGTGGTCATTTTATTTCTGCATCAAAGGGAGATATTTAGATGAAAGCAGGGGGCTTGTGTAATTGTCATTATTAGCATCATATTATTAGTCAAAACCGCCCATTACAGCGTACTTTTGATTTGTGGTGGGCGATTAATGTGAATAATGCTTGAATTACTAGACTAATGCATGAAGTGCTAAGGGCACCTAGAGTAGGTGCTAAAAGCACCAGTCACTTCAGGCAATTATTTTCTGTAGACTATGAAAAATAGTTCATTTTACTGCATTGTACTGCATAATGCAGTATTTTGGACATGAAAAAACATGTTTTTTTTCATAAGGGTGAGGAACAGAATACATCCAGAGCGTGTGTGTGTGTGTGTGTGTGTGTGTGTGTACGTGCATACCTGTGTGTGTAGTGTCCTATACTATATTTACCTATATACCACACATTTTTTTAATGTATTTTTTACTTTCATCTTTATTCTTTCTCTTTTTCATTTTACATTGTCTAATTCATTTCATATTGTATTGTATTAAATTGACAATACAGGTGACTTTGACTTAACATATTATCCTGTTTATTATTGAATTACTGAATGATTATATGGGCTTTTTGTTATAAAGGCTTAGCGTAATGTCATGCAAATGAGCTCCTTTCTACCCCTCAGGCCTAGAGTGAGCCAAAATTGAAAAGCTTTTCTCTCAGCTTTCTGTAATCCCATGTGCAAACTTTCAATGACCACAAATTATTCAAATGTTATCAGATAAGGCATCGTTGGAAATCTTAGAATCTACACTTTCAGAATATGTGAATAACTCAAAACACCTCCGGGATGACTTGTGTCTGGTTTTGCTGCGGCCGGTCATCAATGTCATCACCCAGTAACAAAGTTACTAACTCAGTTACTTGTTGCTGCTGTGAGCCTCGTCATCTTGGTCTTAAAATGTTTGTATTATTGTGCAATTATTTACATAAAAAAAAAATCTTATTCCTAATCTGGAGCCTGGCTCCAAATTCACCCCTGTAACCACTAGCATGACGAGCTTCATTTGACTGGAGCTGAACACTGTGGGTGACAACACACTTGCTTAGTCCACTTCTTCCCAGGCTTACATTCATACCATACTCCCTACAACTGTACAACAATTCACCCTTATGTAACAGATAATACTCCCTACAACTGTACAACAACTCAATTTTAAGTAATAGATAACCTTATGGGGACTCGGAGGCGGACTCGTTCATCACCCTGGCTGAAGTCACTGAGGTGGTTGGAAAGCTCCTCGGTGGCAAGGCCCCGTGGGTGGATGAGATCTGTCCTGAGTATCTTAAGTCTCTGGATGTTGTAGGGCTGTCTTGGCTGACACGTCTCTGCAACATCGTGTGGTGGTCGGGGACAGTACCTCTAGACTGGCAGACCGGGGTGGTGGTCCCTCTGTTTAAGAAGGGGGACCGGAGGGTGTGTTCCAACTATCGAGGAATC
Source organism: Paratrypauchen microcephalus (assembly GCA_036785185.1). Taxonomy (NCBI): domain Eukaryota; kingdom Metazoa; phylum Chordata; class Actinopteri; order Gobiiformes; family Gobiidae; genus Paratrypauchen; species Paratrypauchen microcephalus. Next base: position 1,541,151 of record JAVJIX010000079.1, on the reverse strand, counting down.
ACACTCCTCAGCCTTCCCGGTAAGGTCTATTCCAGGGTGCTGGAGAGGAGAATTCGGCCGATAGTCGAACCTCGGATTCAGGCGGAGCAGTGTGGTTTTCGTCCCGGCCGGGGAACACTGGCCCAGCTCTATACTCTCCATCGGGTGCTCGAGGGTGCATGGGAGTTTGCCCAACCAGTCCACATGTGCTTTGTGGATCTGGAGAAGGCATTCGACCGTGTCCCTCGTGGGGTCCTGTGGAGAGTGCTCTGGGAGTACGGGGTCCGGGGCCCTTTGCTAAGGGCTGTTCGGTCCCTGTATGACCGGAGCAGGAGCTGTGTTCGCATTGCCGGTAGTAAGTCGGACCTGTTTCCAGTGCATGTTGGACTCCGCCAGGGATGCCCTTTGTCACCGGTTCTGTTCATTATATTTATGGACAGAGTTTCTAGGCGCAGTCAGGGGCCGGAGGGGATCCGGTTTGGGAACCACAGGATCTCACCTCTGCTGTTTGCAGATGATGTTGTCCTGATGGCTTCATCGAACCGGGACCTCCAATGTGCACTGGGGCGGTTTGCAGCCGAGTGTGAAGCGGCTGGGATGAGGATCAGCTCCTCCAAATCCGAGGCCATGGTTCTCGACCGGAAAAAGTGTCTTGCCCTCTCCTGGTGGGTGGGGAGTCCTTGCCTCAGGTGGAGAAGTGCAAGTATCTCGAGGTCTTGTTCACGAGTGAGGGGAGGATGGAGCGTGAGATTGACAGATGGATCGGTGCAGTGTCGGCAGTGATACGGTCATTGTACCAGACCGTTGTGGTGAAGAGGGAGCTGAGCCTAAAGGCGAAGCTCTCAATTTACCGGTCAATCTACGTTCCTGCCCTCACCTATGGTCATGAGTTCTGGGTAATGACCGAAAGGACGAGATCGCCGATACAAGTGGCTGAAATGAGTTTCCTCCGCAGAGTGGCTTGGCACACCCTTAGAGATAGGGTGAGGAGCTCAGTCACACGGGAGGAGCTCGGAGTAGAGCCACCGCTCCTCCACGTGGAGAGGAGCAGCTGAGGTGGCTCGGGCATCTGTTCTGGACGCCTCCTGGACGCCTCCCTCGGGAGGTGTTCCGGGCATGTCCCACCGGGAGGAGGCCCCGGGGAAGACCCAGGACACGCTGGAGGGACTATGTCTCCCGGCTGGCCTGGGAACGCCTTGGGGTCCCCGTGGAGGAGCTGGAGGAAGTGTCCGGGGTGAAGGAAGTCTGGGAGTCCCTGCTTAGACTGTTGCCCCCGCGACCCGGCCCCGGATAAGCAGAAGAAAATGGATGGATGGATGGATGACCTTATGGTCTGTCAATGAGTACATTATTGCACTGCTATTCGTGTCTCCTGTATATAGTTATGATTTGATATTTTATTAGATATTTTATTATTTATTTTTCTATTTAATTTTGTCTTGTACATATACACTTATTATTTTTATTTTTATAATTATGTCTCATTTGACACCGGTCCCTTGCTATCTTTTTTGTTATTCTATCTATTTTTTGTTACCCTCTGTTATATATTATATTATATTATATTATATTATATTAAAGGGACAGTGTGTAAGATTTTTACCCGTTAATTACTGAAATTGAAGATACCCATTCAAAAATACAGTGTTTTCCAAGCCTTTTCACTTCCATCATGAAATCAAAGTATTCTTTTGGACTTAGATATAGTCACATAAAAGGGGGATTGACCCCATGTAGAGGCAGCCATTTTGAATATGAGAGCCGCAGAAGGACATTTGGGCTCCGCCTTCGCCTCGGCTCCTGCTAGCGCCTGCTCATGTGGGAGAGAAGGAGCGAAGGAGAGAAGGGGAAGGGGAGGGGGAAGGGGGGAGCCTCGTGTAAAGAAGCATGCTGCCGGATCACACGTCGTAATGGATCTAACACGTGTTTTGGACTAAATTGTTTTACTGGATTTTATTCGCTGGATCCTTACGGACAGATTGAGACCAAGTTTATGGTGAAATACAGAGTTTGACCTGTCCAGAGCCTTCAAAGGTAAGCTAAGTAAGCTAAGTTTTGTGCTTTTCTGTATAAAAGCCCCATGTGCTCGGGGAGTGATTGTTTTGCAGGGAAATGAATTGCATAGTCAAAAAGAGGAGACTGTAAGGTTTCATTTGATGTGTAGATTGTCATGAATCATGATCGGGATTGTGTGTTTTCATGCGAAAAGAAAAAAAAAAAGTGAACGGGGGACCGCGTTTTATGTATACAGCGGTGCGCGGTTCGTGCGCGGGCACGCGAAATGTCGGCGCTACGTCGCGCCCGGGTGACCCTCGAGGTCTGCCATAGCCAAAAGAGGAAGTGGAATAGCTACTAACCACCTATGCGCCACGAATCCTACACACTGTCCCTTTAAGCTAAGTAACAAACCTCGTTTTGTGCTTTTCCGTATAAAAGCCCCATGTGCTCGGGGAGTGATTGTTGTGCCGGGAAATGAATTGCGTAGTCAAAAAGAGGAGACTGTAAGGTTTCATTTGATATGTAGATTGTCATGGTACATGATCGGGAATGTGTGCTCTCATGCGAAAAGAAAAAAAAAAAAAAAGTGAACGGGACCGCGTTTTATTTATAACGTAGTTGTCGGCGAGGGCTCGCACAGCGCTGGGTGCCCCTCACGCATTCGTGCGCGGGTACGCGAGCTGTCCGCGTTACGGCGCGCCCGGGTGACCCTCGAGGTCTGCCGTAGCTAAAACAGGAAGTGCAATAGCACCATCCACCTATGCGCCACGAATCCTACACACTGGACCTTTAAGACGAGTGAGCTACTGTACCCAAATTATTTCCCTTGTGGATCAATAAAGTTTGTCCAAGTTCATACAATGTATGTGTAGCAACTACGCTGTGTAGAATAGTAATACCAAGGTAGTAACCCAAAACATGCACCATAGGTACCTCCAGCTTAGGTCCTGACCAAACCGAAGCAAGAAGATCATGGAGATGGTCCCCGGGCGCCCTAATGTGTGTGCTGCCCACTGCTCCTAATATATGTATATGTATATAGGATGGGTTAAAATGCAGAGAAGAATTTCTCCAGTGTGAGATCAATAAAGTCACTTCTTCTTCTTCTTCTTCTAACACAGGGTAATGATGTATATGAATTATGGGCTAGAAAACCAGAAGACTAAGTATGGCTCAGGGAGAAAGGAGGCAGAGTCTGAAATTTTTAGACACATATTAGACAATGTTTACACCACCCGGAGAGGAGACTACAAAGCCTTCCCCCACCTGGACGCCTCTGACCACATCACTGTTTATATATAATGCCAGTATACAGGCCACTGGTCAAAGCCACCAAACCAGTTCATAAGCAGGTACGGGTGTGGCTGAAGGGGTCCTCAGAGCCACTGCTTCTCCACCACAGACTGGGAGATATTCAAACAGGCCACCACCCACGACAACACCATACATCTACAGGAATATGGAGAGACACTCTGGGCCAACCAGAACCCATGGCTCACAGGGCTCTGCTTGATCTGCTGCCCCCGCGACCCAGAAATGGAATAAACGGAAGAAGATGGATGGATGGTAAAAAAAAAAAAAATCCACCTAACTTTCTTTCATAACTTTTGTTTGCAGTGATGGACTTTCTTTTGTGGTAAGAGGAAGACTGTTCCAATAATTGCTCCCTTTGACTGACAGCACAGTCTGACCAAATGTGCTGCATCAGTAGAGTTGTCATGGTACTAAAATTTCAAACTTGATTTTTAATAGTAAGGAATAGAGTTGATAGTCAGTACCAATTCTGACACCCAGTGCTTTCTTTTCTATTCCCATGTGGTCTTATACTGTATCTGTGTAATCCTGTGTACACTCGTCTATGTGCTCTGATACTTGTTCTGATACAGCTCAAGATCGTTCTAAAGACATTCAGGAAAGGATTGTTTCTGTTCTGTGAATGTGAATTTTTTAGTATCGAAACCTGCTCAAATGAGTACAGTGGTACCTCACCTTACGAATGACCCAACAAATGAAAATTTCAAGTTACGAAACGCGAAATCTCAAAAATTCAAATAATGCGCGCTCAGCCACACACATTATACGCTTTTCTCAGACTGGATTTAAACTTTTCTCACATTTGTCTCTCGTTTAAACACTCAAACTTTCATAGATTTTCAACAAAATTATTAATAGTGAGTGTGGGGGGAGGGGGGAGAAGACTGCGCTCTGACACGTGTGTGATAGCGCAGCATGAGTCGGCGCAGAGCTGACAGCAGGTCTAGACCAAGGTCTAAACCTGGACTGGACCAGGACTAAACCAGGACTAAACCAGGACTAAACCAGGACTAAACCAGGACTAGACCAGGTGGATTAAAGCAGCGAGGAGGGGACTGCACGCAGTCTGAGCGCATGAACGCATGAACGAGACCCAGGTGGTCTAGACCTCCTCTAGACCTGACCAGGTCTAGAGGAGGTCTAGAGGAGCCGCGGTGGTCTGGACTAAACCAGGACTAAACCTGGACTAAACCAGGAGGAGCCGCGGTGGTCTGGACTAAACCAGGACTAAACCTGGACTAAACCAGGAGGAGCCCGCGGCTCTTGCATGGGTCTTGTTCATGCGTTCATGCGCTCAGACTGCGTGCAGTCCCCTCCTCGCTGCTTTAATCCACCTGGTCTAGTCCTGGTTTAGTCCTGGTTTAGTCCTGGTTTAGTCCTGGTTTAGTCCTGGTTTAGTCCAGGTTTAGTCCTGGTCCAGTCCAGGTTTAGACCTTGGTCTAGACCTGCTGTCAGCTCCGCGCCGGGTCATGCTGCGCTGTCACACGTGTCAGAGCGCAGTTTTCTCCCCCCTCCCCCTTCCCCCCACACTTCACTGTTAATACATTTTGTTGAAAATCTATGAAAGTTTGAGTGTTTAAACGAGAGACAAATGTGAGAAACACAGAACACAATGTTACACTATAAAAAAAAGTTACACTATAAAAAAAAAACTTGGATCGGGGCCTTGGAACGAATGAGGCTTTTTCCATTGAAATAGCTACTCAACTTACGAATTTTTCACATTACGAAACCACTTCTGGTACGAATTAATTTCGTAAGGTGAGGTACCACTGTATCTAGTTTCAATATAGTTTCAGTATCAATTAGTATCTCATTTTCGATACTTTTGACAGCCGACCTCACAGGCCTCTCAAGTCGTGGCCGAGGTGTCCTCCCACTCATGGTCTTTAGTTTAATGAAGGACTTCAATGGAGGAGGAGAGAGTCCATGCAAATATGTGTTGTTAATTTATGTTTCTCTAAAACAGTGCCAGGAGTGAAATGAAAGATTTTTATGGCTCTTATTATTTAAAAAAGATTTTATATTTTTTGTTGTTTTGGTATTCTGCCGGTAGCAAGTGACCAGGTGATAATACAATATTCAAAGTGTGGAAAAAAAAAAGAATCACAGAATGCAAAAATAACGGGCACACACAATGTCATAAAAGGTCTTACAAAATATCCCTGACTGCCTTCTTCCATCTCCAAAACATTGCTCTGTCCATCACTCAATTCCCTGTCTGCTGAAACCTTAATCCACAATCATCACACCAGAAAAAATATAGAGACATATTCACACGAGGCCGTCTGAAAACACAAACAGTCAGAACAGTCTGTGCAGCAAGTACTAGTGTATCTAAATTGAACACAAATCAGACATTTTTGTTCATTTTGTTTGTTTTTTACGATTGCTAAAGCTGTGGCCCTGTAATAATGAATATTATGGGCCCGCAAGCGGAGCAGGGGCCAGTCTAACATCAGCTTACACAGATGGAGAGAGGCTGTAACCTGATCACCGCTCTGTTAGTCCTCCAGGCCAATTCAATTCATTGTTCTCCTGCGGTGTCCTAAGCTTCACAAACATCTGCTATGTGAAAAGGCCTTCTCCACTGAGCTGCTAGGACATGACTAAAAACACTTACAATGGGACTAATAACCAGCTGCTGTGTCCCTGGGCAAGACACATTGCTTGCTTTAGTCATATTAAACACACCTTAAAGGGCTTGTACCTGATTCTGTCTCTCATGTATTAAATTACAGGTGTTTTATTAAGAACACTGAAAAACAAACACTCTTAAGATACACTTTATTGTCCCCGTAGAGAAATTTGTCCTCTGCATTTCACTGCTGCTGAGGCACCTCCCCAGTGGGTGTCACAGTGATGTACCCGGGAACCCATCTCCATGATCTTGTTGTTGGCTTGGGCAGGGCTTCCTTAGCTGAAGGATTGTACTGATGAGAGAAACCAGAGTGCCCAGAGGAAACCCACCCACACAAAGGGAGGACATGCAAATTCCACACAGAAAGGTCTGGGCGACCTGGTGATTGAACCTGGAAGCTTCTTGCTGTGAAGCCAGTGCTAACCACATGTCACCATGCTTACAATGAGTGGTCTTGTCTCTTCATCTGACATGTAATTTGGCCAGGTGCTGCTACAATAAAGGTTACAAATGTGTAAGGTGCACATGTAAAGACATGAAAACATTCAGTTCAAAGGATGGGCAGTGACACAGGTAAAACACCTTATAATTAGGTGCACACAACAGTCTTATTTGGACGTCAAGAGCTGCTTTAAAGGGACATACCAGAATTGGAGGACATTTTACATCCCACCCATCAAATATTAAATAAACCACATACAAAATACTAAAACATACAGTTTCTGAGTGAATTTACTTGTCCTGAGACCAAATCCAAAAAAACTAAGAGAAAAGAATGCTTGAAAATAGTTTTTAAAATACCAAATAAGTCTGGAGTACCCCCCAAAATGCCATTTTCCTCTCGTCCCACCCCTCTAATGGCCAAACTGAATCTCAAATAAAACAGTTAAAATTGAATTGAAATTTCTTGTTTTTTCTATAATTTGTTTCATTTCCATCTCTTGTAACTGTGGGAACATTTGTTTTAATAGACATACTATTTCAAATAATCATTATTATTCCTGGAACATGTGTCCTACAACATGCACCAACCCTGTTACCAGAACATTTTTAGCCTGGTAGAAGAAGAAGAAAACAGAAAACCACATGATCCCCTGGACTTGACATCATCAAACAGTTTTCCAAAAGGTTTGTCTTCTATTTTTCATATTTTTATAACATTGTTAGCCTCGATTGAATGTCTCACTCTGCCTCATGCAACCCTGTTATGCAAATGATCAGAATAAGACAATTATTATTATTATTTTCTTTTACGTATTTGCATAAATAAGTTTTTCCTCTTGATTAGCAGTAACAGCTAAACAGCTTCAACTCCTGAGATAAAGTGAACATTAGTGCGATTTTGCAACCCTGTTACCTGCAACCCTGTTACTGTGATTAGAGGAAATAACAAAATAAACCAAATAAATCATATAATAAAAAATTTACCATTGACCGTCAGCTGAGTTAATCAAGCATTTGATAGTTTATTACCTATTATTGATGAATATGTAACAGAAAATCAGAAAAGTGAAGGTTTATTTTTCAAGAATTTTAAAGCCAAAATGTCCTCTAGTTCTGGAATGACCCTTAACACTACTACATCTGTACCATATCTGTACATTTTACACAGAGGTGGGGAGAGTAGCCAAAATGGTGCTAAAAGTAATATTACTGAAAATAATAATACACCAATACAGGTAAAAATGTTTGAAAAGATTTTTTTTAAAGTTATTCAACTAAACGTAGCTGAGTAAATATAAGTGAGTACTCTCTACCTCTGTTTTTACTTTATTATAAGAACGGCATAAAAATGTGCCTAATACTGTAACTGTTGAATTGTGTTATGAAAATGGGAGCGGTGGAATGAGCCAGCTTCATTTTCTTCATTTGAACCTTAATGCACTGTCATTGATGTATTTGTTTGCCTCAGAGGCATGCAGAATATGTCATAATCTTTTCTGAACAAAGCTGTGTTGTCACAGGGCTCACCCTCTCTCTCCTCTGAAATCAAATCAGGAAGGTTTAAAAAGACACATGCCAAATGACTGTGCTGAAAGCTTTTGTCAATATTCACCTCATGAACAACAGTGTAGCACACCTTCATCAGTTTGAAGGTTTATGTCTTTGTAAATGAGTTCTTCATTCAGAGGAAACGCTATTCTCCTGCTGGTGTGTCGCTTGTGTGTGTTGGTGTAATGTGGGCTGCTTTGATTGCTGATTTGTTTGTTAAAGAACTCACAGAGTGCATTCTTATGACTTCAATTCCATTTTAAAGATGCTTTTGGTCACCTTGGGATTAGTACATAGGCTGTACAAAAATGGACATAGCTAATGTGCTAGCTGCTGGTGCATAGGCGCAAAGTGGATTCTTCAAGCTCAGGTTGCAACTAATGAAAAATCACCATTGTCTCTCTGTAACTGTTGCTTTGGGGTTCATCATTCTGATCTTAACATGTATGTTTTATTTAGCTTTTTTTTTTTTTTTGGGGGGGGGGGGGGGGGGGGGGGCTTTTTTGTGTGTGTGAAGCGATTTTTTAAACTATTTGATTCAAACCTGAATTGAAAATTTTTGAACTCTAAATGCTCTGAGATGCAATCTGGGGTCATTTCAGCCACTTTGCACTAACTTCTCACAAAATCTGACTTGCACTGGATGGAATCAGCTCGGGATGTGTAGTCTGGACAGGAGCTGCTGACAGACTCAGGCTCACTTCTAAATGATCATCAGTCATGGTGGAACAGGACTTGGGTTTAATGATCTTCATGTGGGAAAAGGTGGACTCACATAAATAAGTTTTCATAAATCTATCTCAATTTTATCTGATAAATGTTCATTTTAATCTTAAAATAAGCCAAGCAAACTGTACTGCACTTAAACACTCTGTGTCCCGTTTTTGGACCCTCACCCACAGTTTGAGAACCCTCCTTTTTTTTAACCTGTTTTTTCAACTTCCTACCTGAAGTCACATTCTCTTACTGGTTTTGCAGTGGTATTTACCTCTGTACATTTACCAAATGCACTGTCACTCTTCCCCACGTACAGCGTACACAGGCTACTCGTGTGTGAAAAGGAGGACGTGAAGCGAAGGTAGACGCTGTAGCGAACATGCTGCGCGCGTGCCGCGGCTCCAGTCGAGCGCGCAGGCTGCAGTGAGAAGCTCCGGGGGGGGGCGAGTGAGGGTTTTTTTAACGCTGAAAACGGCGCGGTGCATAACTAACTCTGCTGAGCCACACAGACCGATTTTCTGGGCACAGAAGCGCTGTGCGCTGCGCTTGAATTGCGTAACTAAATTTCAGCGTGAGAAATGCCATGTGTGGCGTGTGAGCGTGTGAACACGTCGAATTGCGTGTGTCACACTCTCAAAGCGTGAGACTTGAGAGCCCTGCCGTTAGCAACAGGTTGATAAACAGCCTCATTGCTTCATGCTCAGATTTCCAAATATGCAGACATCCCAAGTTCCAAAAACTCATTTCAGGGAGATGTCGTCCCCCCCCCCCCCAACTCTAACCCTAACCCTACACAATAGAGAAGGCCACTTATTTTAACAACTTTTTATTAACTTAACTGAGTTCTTAAACGTTAAACTTTAAAATGAAACATAAACTTTAAATTAAATTAAACATTAAATTATGAAATATTAAAATTACATTAAAAATTAAAATGAAATATGTTATTTGTGTTTCCACATTTCAAATATATGTTTGCATAAAACACCTGTCACCAGCCTATTTTACACACAGTGCACCTCACCACAGTGCACCTCACCACAGTGCACCTCACCACAGTGAATCAGCCGAATCAGACAGGGATATATTTTAGTATATTCTTTAGTATATTCTGCAGTAAAATGAGTTTTATATTTTCGTTTTTTAGATTCTGTCATCTCGCTGCATTGAAGCCCGCCCACACTGAAAGCTGATTGGCTAGTTTTGCTGAGTGTAACCAATCACCGCGTTCTCTGGCCAGAGCTCGCTAAAACACACACACACACACACACACACACACACACACACACACACACACACACACACACACACACACACACACACACACACACTCTCTGTTTGCAGTAGTCCGTGATGATACAAGAGTTATTATCTTGCATGCACGCTCTGCACAGTCCAAAACAAAAACAAAACAAAACAAAAAACACGTCTAAAATCCGGGATATTTTATCGGACTCACGGGCATCAGGGAGCCACTATAATTTTCCTGGAGACTCCCGGCACTTCCGGGAGACTTGGGATGTCTGAATATGGCCCTTAGTTGCCAACTGGAAGTGGACTGAGTGTAACATTACCCATAGTGTCCGGCTCCACTCAAATGAGGCTTGTGATGCTAGCAGTTACAGGGGCAAATATTAGGAATAGTATTTTTTTAATGGACAAAATACTGAAATAAAAACACCAGGATTATGTAGAGCAGGTTAATACAAACATTTTAAGATCAAAATGACAAGACTCACTGCAGCACTTACAGAGATATTCCAATGTAAGTCAATGTGAGCCAGGGTCAGTCGTAGTGGAAGAGCCCCCATGCCAACTTCTTATTTGGAATGCAGCGGCTAGCGCGTTAGCTACGTCCATTTATACTGTGTATACACTCTATGGTTTGAATGTGTACTTGTTTTTAAATCAGCAGTGACAAACTATGGTCTCTCCACAGTAGATCAGCACATACCGTCTAATGTCATTTACCTATGGTCTGGTGCGTGATAGACATTTTTATGAGTAATTATAGTAAATTATAGTGCTAACGCTGAATTACTGGACACCCCTGACCTGCACCTATTTGGTTCTTTGACCTGCTGTAGACTGGGAATTTGTCTGTGAGCGCACTTTGAGTACTGTGCATGTAAATGTAGTGAGCGTGAAGAGTGAATGAAATAATGATCGGGTCGGAGCGTTGACTGGTGCTGCATTTGTAGTGGGGGTTGAGTGGAATCCATTGTTGACATGGCACTCCAGCACAGTGGCACTTTTATTGAGTATGTAACGTGATCTATGTGGAGTGGCTGTTCTGTCTGAAGAGCAGTCTGTTTGTGAACAGGGTTGTGCTGCATGCTTTTATTTTGCTACCTGTTCCAAAGAGATTTCAGTTGCTCATTTGCATGTATTTGGGACGTGTGTGTTTACTGATATTAAAATGTTATTAAAATGTTACTATTAAGACTTGTAATTTGCTTCACGGACTACAGTCTGTTGCCTCTAAAATAAACCTGGAAATTAAGACTCTTGTCAAACACGAAACTGAAACTTATAAAACATGTTCATATGTTGTTTTAGGTGAATATAACATTTTCAAAACAATAAAAGAGAATATGGTCACATGAATATGTTACGTGTTAGCAGTTAATACCCCATAGAATTTTAAAGCATCCTCTTTAAGTTTGGGGCAGCAGTGGCTCAGTGGTTGGAGTGTCTGTCCATCAACTCTAAGGTCAACAGTTCAAACAACAGTCCAAAAACACAGGTGGACTGTAGGAATGTGATGTCTACCATGGAGTAGCATCCAAATTAAGCCATGGCTAGCAGTTATAGTCGATCATTTGCAGCCAAATTCTGTGCACTTTTGATAGCAACCAAAGAGCCAGGTTGCTGCTTTGGCAGGGGACCCACACTGCTGTTAATCAAATCCGTTGCTAACGCTAGTGGGAGCAGAATGCACATGATTGGTCTGTTATTAATGTTCATATCTTGATTTATGGACACAATGGCAAAATAATCAATGGAAAGTGAATTGGAACCAGGATGAAACCAATTTACGCATACGCTCAATTCCTATTTGGAGCATGGTGGCTAGCTATATCTATATACATTCTATTCTATACATTCTATGGCTGTTATTGTGTCTTTGGGCGAGACACTTCAACCCTTTGCCCATGTAAAAATGTAATGTATGAACGATCAGTGGTGGTCAGAAGGGCCTACTACCAGATGTGATCAGTTTTCCAACACAGTGTTTAAAGGGACAGTGTGTAAGATTTTTACCCGTTAATTACTGAAATTGAAGATACCCATTCAAAAATACATTGTTTTCCAAGCCTTTTCACTTCCATCATGAAATCAAAGTATTCTTTTGGACTTAGATATAGTCACATAAAAGGGGGATCTTCACCATGCAGAGGCAGCCATTTTGAATACGAGAGCCGCAGAAGGACATTTGGGCTCCGCCTTCGCCTTCGGCAAGGCTCGTGGTTTTGGGTAAACAACACAAGCATGCTGCCGGATCAGACATCGTAATGGATCTAACACGTGTTTTGGACTAAATTGTTTTACTGGATTTTATTCGCTGGATCCTTACGGACAAATTGAGAGCAAGTTTATGGTGAAATACAGAGTTTGACCTGTGCAAAGCATTCTAAGGTAAGCTAACCTCGTTTTGTGCTTTTCCGTATAAAAGCCCCATGTGCTCGGGGGGAGTGATTGTTGTGCAGGGAAATGAATTGCATAGTCAAAAAGAGGAGACTGTAAGGTTTCATTTGATGTGTAGAGTGTCATGGTACATGATCGGGAATGTGTGTTTTCATGAGAGAAAAAAAAAAAAAAAATGGGACCGCGTTTTATTTATACAGTAGCTTCGCGCGGACCTCGAGGTCTGCCGTAGCTAAAACAGAAAGTGCAATAGCACCATCCACCTATGCGCCGCGAATCCTACACACTGGGGCTTTAAATAAGGAATATCAGAATGATCTTCTTCACAAATGTTGGAACAGATCATTTTACTGACTCTGAAAATTACTACATTTCAATAAAAATCTGCAGTATTAATGCAGGGGCACAATTCCAAAAGAGCCTGGGATCCTCTTGGTTTGAGACATGTCAAATACACACGTCAGTCTAATAACTCCAGTCTGCTGCTTGGATTCACAATGGAAACATTAAAAAAAATAAAATGGAGATGGGCAGCAGCTCACATTTCTATTGTTTTCTGCTTTGGTATTTTGGTTCATTCTTAAAGATCCCATGACATGGTACTTCTTGATGCTTTTATATGGCTCCTTAATGGTTTCCTAATACTGTAAATGAATCCTTCTTCAAAATCAACACTCAGTGCATGAGAAAGAGAGATAAGATGAGAAAGAGTCATAAATGTCACTCTGGAACACTCCATTATGGGCGTTGTTGCTTGAATGCAAATGAGGAGGACAGAGATGGCCTATAGTAGGGGGTGGGGGAGTGGCCAAGCTCTCCGCTCCGCTCTGTGACCCACTTCCATGTTTTTGCACGGGGGAAGAGATGAGAAGCGTTCCATTGAAAAATAAACACATTTCCACAGAAAATAAAATTAAACCACTGCTGTTTCAGATATCCACAGGCTCAGATAAAGGACTCAGGGTTCTGTTCTGACCCTGAGAGCGAGCAGACGTCTCTCTTTTTCCTCTCTTATCTATTGCTCCTGCTGTCTGCGTGCCTCTCTTGTTTTCGTCATTTTCTCGCTCTTTGGAGCAGATTTTCCAAATTTAAAAAATATGGATGTGATCAGCTGGACCCTCAGCGCTATTGATATTCTTTTTTCACGGAGGAGTGCCGCTCCGGGAGAAGTGGCGTGTCCAGATGGTACTTTTGCTGCTGGATATGCGAGGGACTCGTATCGTGCGTGGCAAGTCGTATGTTTGGCACCAATGTACCTGGAAGATGTGGAGGATATTTACGTATTTGGATTTCTGATAGCTGGACATCTGTTAATTGGCCTGGGATTGTCCATGATCTATTGCATAATTTGTAAACTGGCAGCTTGTAAAGAATCCCCTAAGCTGTCCGCAGAAATTTCGAGCCATTGTGAAGCCGTTGGAGATCTTGTGAAAGGATTACATCAGAAAGTGGGACAGGTTGAGGTCCTTTTGGAAGGATTTCAACCGAAGGAAACATCTCGACGTTTGGATATCATCACGGGGATGGTGACAGAACTGTGTAAAGCCAACGCAGCGCAGTCTGTGCGCCAAGAGGAACTAATGAGATCTCTCATGAATCTTCATGGCGATATGAAGATGGGGGTCTGGCACCCGAGCTCAGTCTAAATTATTTACCTGGGTCTCTAAAAATGTATTTCTAAATTAACCCCCCTGGATTATTATTATGTCTCCTGTGAAAATCTTGTCTTGGCTCCAATGGTTATCTGTGTTTTGACTTCGCCTCCCTGCATCAACACTTCCAAGGCCATCTGTTATCTGGACTCTACATAAACATGCCACTCACTCTTACACTGTCACTGAAAACAGAAATAATAGTAGAAATTCCCTGTCTTTAGAAAGGTCTGATCTCTGCTCTCGGTTCAATCAACTTCATCGATTTCCAATCTGACCCCCCACATCCTTCCTTATGTTACCAACAAAAAAGATCACCTTATGTTATATCTCCAATTGTTTTTTCTGTCATTACATGTTGTTAAATTGTCACTGATTGTACTTGTATTGCATCTTTTCTGCTCTGCATCTCCCAGTCGGCGGCGCGCGCAAGTGCAGCGGCCCCTCCCCTAGCCCACTCTATCACTGTCCTGCCTGGTTAGTGGGGAAACGAAATTTCGAATTCATTCTATGTACATGTACATGATTGTTTTTCGACAATAAAGCAAACTATGATGATGATGATGACTTCCGAGCCTAGAAACACTCGCAAGTTCCTCCAGGCAAATAAAAAAACGCATTTCGCATTGCGTAGCTCCTCCGCAGTCCAACCTCTCTGGGCGTGATTTACAGAGACGCTGAGTAGAGACAGACGGGGGTGGAACTGCAATTGCATTTCTTTTTTCGAGGTGACGTCAATAAGTTTCCTTGTTCAAAATCGCCCGTTTGAGCTCTGATTTTTTCTAACGCAGAAAGGGACCACAAATGCTCAGTTTAGACATTTTGCAACTTTTAGCCATGGGGGGGGGCCCTAAACAGGGTAGGGGAGCTCACACTAACGTTCAAAAACCTTAGAAAGTGAAAATTTCATGCCATGGGACCTTTAAAGTTGCTTAGAATGTGAAAAACAAAGTTACCTCATGTATTCTGACCATCTGAATTATTCACCACAGTGAGCTTATAAACACAACCAAAGAGTCACTTTTCACAACTAGAACATCAGCGTAAAACTAAAAACAGACTTTGTAATTATTACTTAGTATTAAAATACTTTATAATTAGATGCAGAAAGAACACAGTGGACTTATTTTGACCATAAGGGATGTTTTTACAATATGTCTGTACTGGAGCAAAACACATTTACTCACACATGGAGGAAAAACCTGCTGTTATTGGTAATCAGGTCAGTGTGTAAGTACAGACCTACTTCCAGGTCAAAGGTTTCCTATCATTTGTATTGTGTGAGTCAAACACAGAGCGTGTCTGTATGCAGATGGACAGAGCCTCGAGCAGAGCCTGCATTAGCTCTTCCGCTGTGAGCTCATCTCTTGTGCTTTAGCGTCTCTGGACCATTTGATCTGGGACATGGGCGTCTCATGTCTCATCATGTCTCAAATACAGTGATTTATATGAGCGATTTATATGCTGAGCCATAGATCCAGATCAGACAGCAGTGTGGAGGGAGACAGTCATTATTTCACATGAGCACAGTTCCCACACTTTGCTTGAAATAATTTTCCAGGACTTTTCCAAGACCAAGATTCAATTATAGTGTCTACAAGTAGTAGACAGTAGTAATATGCAGGATAATATGCTATCACACACAGTCTTGGTTTAGTCTTGGTTTAGTCCTGGTTTAGTCCTGGTTTAGACCTGTTTTAGACCTGTTTTAGTCCTGGCTTAGTCTTGGTTTAGACCTGGTTTAGTTTTGGATTAGTCTTGGCTTAGTCCTGGTTTAGACCTGGTTTAATCCTAGTTTAGACCTGGTTTAGTGCTGGTTTAGACCCGGTTTAGATCTGGTTTAGTCTTGGCTTAGTCCTGGTTTAGACCTGGTTTAGTCCTGGCTTAGTCTTGGTTTAGACCTGGTTTAGTTTTGGTTAAGTCCTGGTTTAGTCCTGGTTTAGTCCTGGTTTAGACCCGGTTTAGATCTGGTTTAGTCTTGGCTTAGTCCTGGTTTAGACCTGGTTTAGTCCTAGTTTAGACCTGGTTTAGTCCTGGTTTAGTGCTGGTTTAGACCCGGTTTAGATCTGGTTTAGTCTTGGCTTAGTCCTGGTTTAGACCTGGTTTAGTCCTGGCTTAGTCTTGGTTTAGACCTGGTTTAGTTTTGGTTAAGTCCTGGTTTAGTCCTGGTTTAGTCCCGGTTTAGTCCTGGTTTAGACCCAGTTTAGATCTGGTTTAGTCTTGGCTTAGTCCTGGTTTAGACCTGGTTTAGTCCTGGTTTAGACCTGGTTTAGTCCTGGTTTAGTGCCGGGTTAGTCCCGGTTTAGTCCCAGTTGAATCCTGGTTTAGACCCGGTTTAGACCTGGTTTAGTCTTGGTTCAGTCCTGGTTTAGTTCTGGTTTAGTCCTGGTTTAGTCCCAGTTGAATCCTGGTTTAGACCCGGTTTAGACCTGGTTTAGTCTTTTCCAGGACTTTTCCAAGACTTTTTTAAATGATTTAATTATAGTGTCTACAAGTACATTTGGAGTCCACAACTGTGACACTCCATATGACACTCTAGAGCACACACACTCATTATAATCATGTATTTTCATATCATGATTGTGGTATAATTGTATTGTATATTTAGACCATCCTAAATGCTTACTTTAAAACTGAACAAATGAGAAAGTGTGAATCATTGACTTGGTATTATTTTATTTGAATGCCCCATGTCTGTGCTTATAATATAGCACATTATGGATGTCTATGAGATGGGGAGATCATGCAATTACCAACGTGTAGAATCCCTGAGTCGTTCAGGTAGAATCCATGGCAAAAATTCAATTTGTCAACTGGACAAACGTTTATTTGGTCGAATAGGTTTTTCAGCTCATCCAAGCTGCTTCTTCAGTTCTGGTCAGACGCTGGTGGACACTGCCTTATATCTGCCTGAAGGAAGGAGCTAACTACAGTGAAATTACTCTGAGACTACCACACCTATTTGTTTAGAGTTTCTGTTAGTTAAGTGGGCCTATTAAATATGCAGTGGGAGTGGAGTGTGGGTCTTGTTAGCAGAACCATTCAGGGTCATAATGGTGTTTTCACACCTCTGGACCTGACCTGCTGCCCTTTTGTTTTCTTTGTTTGTTTTGATTTAGGTTTGAGGATAGAGTTATAGATGGAGACAAATGATGTCTGAGACCTCCATTTCTGTTCAAGGAAGGATTCTGTTTCTTGACAAAAATAGCCTCTTTAACTCCTCCCTCAAACCAGTTCTTTTCTCTGTCCAAGATCTGAACCTCACTGTCCTCAAAGGAGTGGCCCGTGGCTTCTAGGTGGAGATGTACGGCAGACTGAGGTCCACTCTGGCTCTCTCGTCTGTGTTGGTACATCCTCTTGTGAAGTGTCTGTTTTGTTTCTCCAGTGTAGCGCTCACTGCAGTCTTCACTACACTGAATGGAGTAGACCAAATTGCTTTGTTTGTGGCTCGGTGTTTTGTCCTTTGGGTGGACCAGTTTCTGTCTTAAAGGTGCCATGGCATGAAATGTTCACTTTCTGAGGTTTTTGAACGTTAATATGAGCTCCTAACCTGTTTAAGAGCCCTCATGGCTAAACATTGCGAAATGTGTAAACTGAGCAATAGTGATCCTTTTCCACGTTTGAAAAAAAAGACCGCCCAAATGGGCGAGTTTGAACAAGCTCTCTTTATGACAGCATAAGTGGAAAGGTTTTCACCCCCTCTGTCTGGATGTCCACCCCCTGTCTCTGGAAATCACGCCCAGAGAATTTGGACCAGCCCTTGCGCAAACGAGCTACGAGCTACTAACTACTAGCTGCCAGCTGCCAGTATGTTTTTCCTGGAGAGACGTGAGGGCTCCGAAACAAGTGAAGCACGATAACTGCTCTGTCCCTGGATGTGATGATGAAGAAAAGAGTATGAAACAGCAGTGGTTTAATTTTATTTGCTGTGGAAATGTGCCGACACATATACCTAAAACATTGTATGTCTGCGCCAAATGCGGATGATTGTTTTTTCATGGGAAACTGAAGCCTGGGTCAGTACCAACTCTCCACGCTGCATCAGCTACAGACGCCGAACAAGTAAGTCAACTGTAAAACCACATAATATTGTCACTGTGCTGTATATGTTTGTCTGGCTTGTTACCGGTAGAATGTGTTGTATTAGCTGTGCAGCTAACAGCTATCAGCTCGGTTAGCAGGCTAGTCTGCCCTACAAAGCCAAAAGCAATAACTGCATACTCTGTTAAACTGAGTTCTGACTGGAAATGGACTTTATAACACCACCTTTGTCTTGTGACTAAATCTCTTGCCTCTACATAAAAGCATCACCACTATTATAGTGTAGCAAGCCTGTTATTGGCAAAGTGCTTATTGTCACCCAAGTCTGTAGCTGTTACACTTAAAATGAGGCTTTACCCGGTGAAAACAGACAAATTCATCTTTTGTAAACCTTTGGTTTTAGTACGTGAACTTATAATATTTTATTTTGAATATTATGCAGTAGTTCTAGCATTTCACTGATGAGATGTGCCTGTTAATTCTTCCTAAATCTACATAGGCCCACTAAAGTTTCCCCCTCACACCTGATTCAGATCCATGAGCTGTTAGCAGGTGACTGCAGAATGAGATTAATAATAAGAGTTTTTGAGGTGTGTAAAATATACAACGTGTAAACAAATAAATGTTGCAATTTCATAATGGGTATATTGAAGTATTAATGTTGTTCACTACACATACTTATCTTCTACACTTATCTTCTGCACCGACTTGCACCTGGAGTATATACAAAGTAATAAATGGAGTACTAATTTGTCATTGTTGTCTCTACACAGACCAGCACATCAACTCGACCCGGATTCTGCACCAGCATCAGCCCCAGCTCACAAATGAGTAAAAGGAGAAATGGCTGTAGTGGCTGGGCAATCAAAATGATATTTAGTTTTGCAAAGATTATCACTGGTTTGTGTTCTTGTTCTGTAAATATTCCTATATTCTATGGAACATCTTCAATGCTTGTGTTCTAACAATTTTCAAAGTTTTTCCCCTGTGACATAAATAAATCTTTGCATTATCTTTACACTGTCTACGTTGAATGAAAAGGCACAAGGCTCTAGATTTGTGGGTAGAATTAACTGCCAACAGTTTATTTATTATTTTATTAACTTCTGTTAAAAAAAAAAAAAAGTACTGGTGTATTCCTCTCAATGGTCCTTTACTATAGTCAGCTCTGTATATTTGGCCAGCATTTTGCAGAGAGTACACGTTGAGACAGACAGGCTCCAATCCAGGATGGTCCACCACACATGTGAGCTGTCCCTCGACCTGTCGTAGTCTTCTAGTAACCTAATTAGGATTAGAAATGGTGTCATTTTTAGGCATAAGTAGTTGTCAAATGAAGATACAAAGTTGCTTTCAATTTAGAGTGTTACCTGAGGTATCCAAGCAGCTTCTGAGGGCATGGTGGCACAATTTCCAGTGGCACCTATCCAAAAATATAGGTAGAACAGTGGTAAATCTTCAGGTAAATTAAGGTAATACAGACAGATGTGATGATGGTAAATCTTCATGGGTGAACATGACGTCAATATACGTGAGCATAGAGAACTTTCTCATTAAATATGAGCCAGAATAGTCATAGAATAGATTAGAATGCCATATATTATTACTGTACATATGCACAATGAGATTAAAAGCCCATTCTCCAGTGCAGACATCTATGTAGATTATTTAGATGCATTTATAACATAGTGCAAGAAAAGATAATAAGGGGTTAGGTGCACATTTCTGACGTGCAACATACATAATATGTATAATATGTAAATAATATTTACATGCACTTAAGTATCCTGGCTTTATATGTGCGCACATGTTAGAACGTTGTTGTTGGTAAACAGGTTACACACATGTACAGAGAATACTTTAATGTAACAACACATCGGTATACTAGTTGCCTGGTTTACACCTGACCATATCACAAGTGAGATATGGTCTGGGAGCCACCTTCGAAATATCTCGTAGTGGAGGTGTGGTTTACGATCGCCAACGGCCGTTTATTGGGCGTTATGAATGTCTATCATTTGGCGTATACGTAGCCCATAGCCAATCATGTCAGTTGTCAGTTCAAACTACAAGCTTCCGTTTGTCACGTAGTACACGTCACCGTCTTGCCACCCCTCCCCGCTCTCTGATTGGCTCCCAGAATCAGGAGAGCTTGCTTGCCATAGTTGCCAGGCTGTCTTTCAGATCGGAATGAACGAAAGCAGCCTGGGATTTCCCAGGTTAGTATACTAGTGTTTTTCATGTAAACCGGGATATCAACAACCCCATTACTCTGTATTCATGTAAACACTGTGTCCCAAATTTGATCAAAACCGGGATAACCCTTATATTCAGAATATTAAGTGCATGTAAACATAGTCACATAGTCAAGTCATTAGGCTCTGAGAAGTTATTACCCCGCCAGCATTGATGAATTCCATATTTAATAGCATAATGGATGTTCTTCCTTACATAGTGAATCAGAGCAACATGAAAAGCTAACAACATAGGCTACATGCTAATCGTAACCGTATACATAAACATTTCAAACTAACCATTTGGAGATGTCCTGCTGAAGCTGCAGAGTTGCAACTTCTTTTCCTTCAGGATCAGACTCTGTCTGTACTGAAAAGTTTTTATAATCGCTTCTCCACTTTCTGTCACTACAGACACAGAAACCACAAAATTACCAGCCCTAAACACGGAAACAGTGACCCTATTTGGCCAAACCCCCACCCGCCTACACTGGCCCGTCTCCGTCCTCATTTGCATTCAAGCAACACGCCCAGAATGGCTCGTGAAAAGGCAAGCTGTTTCCAAGAGGCTTTATCATGCACCAAGGCTTGATTTGGAGAAGAAGGCTTCACATACAATATTAGGGAACCACTAAGGCGACATTTAATAGCATCAAGAAGTACCATGTCATGGGATCTTTAAAGTGTTTGTGGGTTTGAAATGCTGTAGACTGGGATTTCATGTTGTCTGAAAATCCTCTGTAGTTTTTCAGAAACACCAGCCAGGTGAAGGGTTTTCTGCACATGTTGTTCTTCTTTCTCCTTTCCCTCTGTTCTTGTAGAAACCACTTGGGCCCTGTGTTGTGATGTCCAAATAACTCAACAAGTTTGTGCTGCAGTGGGTGGTGTGAATCAAAAAGAAACTGTTGGTCGTGTGTGTGGGCTTCCTGAAGACTTCTACTTGGAGTTGCCTGTTTCCTCCTATCGTTACGGCACAATCTACGAAAGCCAATGTGTTATCCTTGGCTTCTTCACGAGTGAATTTAATGTTCGGATCTACAGAATTTATATGTGCAGTAATTATCCAACAGTTATCTATCCAATCATACAGCAAAAGGACATCTGCCCCTTTCTCCATGCGTTTTCCATGGCTGGAAAGCAGGTCAATTATTTTTTAGGTTTGCTAAGATTTCCAGGATGTGTGAGAATCCTGATGGGGTCCACACCAGAGCAGGCTCTGGCTGTGTAGCATGTAGATTCACAGAGACAAGCAGAAGTCATTAACAGATCTGACATGCTCTGTGGTGTTAGATCCTGCGTAGATTATGTCTGGGTTATGTTTTGTCAAAAACAATCTAATCTTTAATCTTTAATCTCCTGCTCCCATAGGCCTGAACACCTGTGGGAACAGATTAATATAAGCCGCAGGGGTCAGTGAAAGGTCAGCCTCACATTAACAGCACAAAATGAAATAGTGCAGATTGGAATGTGCAACTTCTACACACTAAGACACAATCCTGCTCAGGGGTACAAAGGGAATTCATCTAAAGAGGGAGAACAACTGCACTGAATGAGCTGAGAGGTCCACATTCTTAGATATTCATGTTGTGATGCATGAAACTGAACCATTTTTGGATGCTCAAACATGTATTGAATTATTCATAAAGTCATTGACCCCTCTGATTGACCCCCACCACTCACACACACACACACCGCACTCATACAGACGTAAGGTGGGTGAAGTGACTTGCCCAAGGACACAAGTACATCGCTGGTTTCTTACTAGTGCCCCTCTCCACATCTAACCCCTCTCCCTCAGCCTGGGCACTCTGCCTCACTGCAACCTGTCTCTGTCCTTTGCACTCTCTCTCACCACATTTGGGCACTCTCCCTCACCACAGTCTAAGCCCTGTCCCTCACCACAGCCTGTCTCTTCTCTATGCTCTCACTCACCACAGCCTGGTCCCTGTCTCTCTGCTCTTTGCACTCTCCCTCACAAGGGTCTGAGCAATCTCCCCCAGTGACGCAGGCCCTGGCAGAACTTTGGGCAGATGAGAGTGCTGTGCTCTACATTACTTTCATTCTGCACTATTAATGAGGCCTAATTTGCCAATTTAAAAAGGCAAGATATACAGAGTGTGACAGGAGCAGTGGGAGATGCAACTTTTCATCATCGATCTTTTATATGCGCTCATAAAAGCATCCATAATTCATGTGGGCCTCCAGTGGTCAGCTCCACTGGCTCCTAATCAGAGGCACGGCTATAACACAGGGTTTACACGCATGTTTACTGGACATTTACCAAGTTCACAGCTGCAGCTCCATCCAGTAATGCCATGCACCTTAACATCTACAGTCATTTATCAACTGTGTAATCATTTTGGAGACCTATTTATTTCTCTCCAGCAGTGAAACCCTGGGAATCTGTTGCTGGAGAGGCAGCTTGAATGTTGTAATGGTGGAATGTAGAAATGATGATATTTTATTTTATTTTAAGATAAAGTTAACACATGATTTTGTAAAGAGGGGTTATGCTTCTATGGCCTTTTAACTGCTAACCAATGTTCCCTCTAAGCTGCGCAACTGCGCAATTGCGCACTGCTCGCACATTCTCAGCGCACAAGAAAACCTATGCAGCGCACTGTAAATGAATTAGATCTATAACATTTTTTTCTGTATCATTTTGCTGTAACTCAGCGAGTGACAGGTGTGCAGCCAATCATACAATATGATTCATTTATGCTACGCAGCCAATCATGGCATTGACAGTACTTGTGTACGTGCCCTGCCCATAACAGTAATAACAGTGCAGCTGAGTTAAGATACGCTAATGCTAACCAGTGCTCCCTCTAAGGTGCGCGCGTGCAGCGCATAAAATAAAATCTAACCTGAACAGACAAACAAAGCGCTGGTTAGACGCACGGAACGACCAGTCTGATAGATGCATATGTGAATGTGACACGTGTCAGGGAGAAGCCGACTACAGACACATTTCGACTGCAATATTGTTTGATTGATTGATTTCTCTAGCTTCCTTCAGTATGACTGTAGTTGTAGTTGCACATCTCCGCGGGTCAGAGCGGCAGGTCCGCATGAGCCGACGGGAGCGCCCCTCGCACACACTTCATGGAGGGAAGAACACAGGAAGAGGAAGAGGTAGAGCCATAATGTAATCTCTCCCTGTTTACTTTGTTTTCATAGCTTTTTGTGAGCCAAAAAGATGGTACTTTCTCAAAGTGTGAATCCTCTCCCCGGCGCGTTACACCACAGAGCTCTGACACTCACACACAATTACAGGCTAATGATTTAAAAGCAAGATATAAAGTGATAATAATTTATACTTATTTTGAGATCATTATTTTGGTAAAGATTACCCATCTTATGGCCTATAGGTCCTACAATCCATTAAAAAAAAGTGTAGCTATATGCAGGCTATATTTATCAGCTGAAAAAGTCTCTTAATGTAATTTTACAGATTTATACACTGCTCATTTATGGGAGGAAATGAAATATTTTTTATTTGAAGTTATTTTATTTATTTGAGGTTATTTTTCAAAATATTGTACTGTTCAATGTTTCACTGACCACAGCAGGACTCACACTGACATACAACATATACAAAGCTCATGAACAGATTTTTGTCTTTGTCATTCTAAGTGGACCAAAAAATCAGTTATTAAAAGTAATCTAATAGAAATAACTGCAGTAATTTGATTAATAAGCTGTAACTTGCGATGATCTCAGGTGTGATACTGGTGTGGCCACAGTTTGCATGTCAGATGTCGCTCACAGGGGTCCAAGGAACGCTCAGGGAGTTAGTGTGTTTGCTCAAACACATGAAAAATTAGGGGGAACATTGCTGCTAACACACGACATTTAGATCACCTTGTTACCTTTTATTGTTTGGAAAATGTCTCTTCTCTTTCAGAGCACTATCACGACACAATCCGAGTGCATCATGCAGCTCCTGGACTGTAACGGCCAGGAGCTCACAGTCCCCATGCTCCTCCTGCAGGTGGAGGGACCCAGGCTCCTTTGCTAAAGGCTGGGGATGTGCCTCGCCAGGTTTATTTACATTTCTGATTCAATTCCAAGACTGGAATCTATAACACCGATTCCAATTCTAAATATAAATATAAATAACACTGTGTTTTTTAAATCTATCTCCCCTCTGCTTGTGTGTGCAGTGTGAAGTGTGTGGATTCAGCCTGGAACGGCATCAAAGATATCGGCTGCTCTATCTGTGCTGCTCATGGCACAGATAGAGCAGCACAGATAGAGCAGCCGATCTGTCTGTGCTGCTCATGGCACATTCACCGTGACAGAGGTCGATACCGGAGCTCCTCACTGACCAGATCAGATCTACTACAGCGGCAAACTGCTAATCCCATGCCATGTACAGAGTCCCACTGCCCACGAAGAGCAAACACTAGCAGCACAGTCTACATGCATAAGGGTTAGAGAGGGGCCAGGCAGTGGGTCGTGAATGTTCTTAAAGGTCCCATGGCATGAAATGTTCACTTTCTGAGGTTTTTGAACGTTAATGTGAGCTCCCCTACCCTGTGTAGGCCCCACCCCCATGGTTAAAAGTTGCGAAATGTCTAAACTGAGCATTTGCGATCCTTTTCTGCGTTACAAAAAATCTGAGCTCAAACGGGCGATTTTGAACAAGGAAACTTATTGACGTCAGATCGAAAAAAGAAATGCAAATGCAGTTCCACCCCCGTCTGTCTGTACTCAGCGTCTCTGTAAATCACGCCCAGAGAGTTTGGACTGCGAATGCGCTAGGCAATGCGAAATGCGTTTTTTTTTTTATTTGCCTGGAGGCACGTCCGAGTGTTTCTAGGCTCGGAAGTCCTTTATCTGAGCCTCTGGACCTTTGAACAGCAGTGGTTTAATTTTATTTTCTGTGGAAATGTGTTTATTTTTCAATGGAACGCTTCAAATCTCTCCCCCGTGCAAAAACACGGAAATGGATCAACTGAGAGCTAGAGCGGAGAGTTTGGCCACGCCCCCACCCTCTACTATAGGCCAGCTCTTTTCTCCTCATTTGCATTCAAGCAACAATGCCCATTATGGAGTGTTCAGAGAGAGAAAAATTACTCTTTCTCATCTTATCTCTGTTTCTCATGCACTGAGTGTTGATTTTGAAGAAGGATTCATTTACAGTATTAGGGAACCATTAAGGAGCCATATAAAAGCATCAAGAAGTACCATGTCATGGGATCTTTAACACATATTACAAGTTCATTATTTTGAGGCCCTTCACCTGATTTTTCCACATGTATCTGAGCAAAATGACAGGACAGTTCAGATATACTGTGGCAGCTCTGGAGGTCAAAATAAGCTCACACTACGTACTGCATCTGATCAGAAAGCATTGTATTCTCAAATAATCAGGAAGTGAATGTTAGAATGGTAGCTGTTGTTAAATTTCCCCACTCTGGACTTTTTGAATTAGAATGTTCAGAATACATAAGGTAAGTGAGGAAGAACCACTGAAAACTCTAACTGTAACTCTGTTTTGTTCATGTTTTTATGAGAGTAAAAAAAAGTCTTCAGAGCACTATCTATTACATTCGTCTACCATTCTACCATTATATTGAAATAACAAATAAAAACAAGGTGAGACATTTCCTGAATAGCTTTAGAGTATAATCAACTGTACTGTGGGACCATGTGACAATACATCACTAACTAAATGTTTAAAAATGTGTGTTTTTCTCTCTCTTTGTGATATTGAAATCAGTACTGAGCCTTTTCTTTAGTTTGAAGATTGTATTTAAGTATTGTGATAACATGACTTTGAAACCAAGGTTAAAGTTAATTTCAGATTGGCTGAATTTCAAGAAAACAGTTTCCTTAGTACATTAGAACACAGGCACTAAGTCAAAATATGTAAAAAATATTTTGTCTAGTAAAGTAAAAGTATATCCCATTCCATAAAAGAAGAAATTTACCGCACACTCACTTGACTTTACTCTTATTTCTTTATTGGGCTTAGAGCGAACAACGCGTTTAGCTTCTACAGCATCATCAGGTTTGAATATCCCATTCCATATTGGCTATCATGATTGTAATCTGAATGAACACCACACACATCCAGAAAGCCTGCAACAAAAGAACAGATTTTATTCATTCGTTCATTCATAAATCATTCCACTTTGATTTTTGACTCTCCGAGGCCCCCCTCTTGTTCCCCATGTTAAAGGTCCCATGACATGGTACTTCTTGATGCTTTTATATGGCTCCTTAATGGTTCCTTAATACTGTAAATGAATCCTTCTTCAAAATCAACACTCAGTGCATGAGAAACACACATGTACAGAGTCAGAGTCAGAATATCTCTCTCTGAACAACTCATTCTGGGCCTTGTTGCTTGAATGCAAATGAGAAGGACACAGATAGGTTAGAGGAGCGGGTGAAGGGGGGGGGGGGCAAATGCGCCCCTGTTTCGCTGCGCTGTGCGCTGTCTCCCACTTCCGCGTTTTAAGCGCGGAGGAAGAAAGGAGAGGAATTTCAATGAAAAAAACACATTTTCACAGAAAATAAAATTAAACCACTGCTGTTTCAGAGGTCCAGAGACTCAGATAAAGGACTTCCGAGCCTAGAAACACTCGCACGTGCCTCCAAGCAAATAAAAAAACGCATTTCGCATTGCGTAGCTCCTTCGCGGTCCAAACTCTCTGGGCGTGATTTCCAGAGACAGGGGGTGGACATCCAGACGGTGGTGGAACTGCATTTGCATTTCTTTTTTCGTTACGTAACAAAGTTGCCTTGTTCAGAATCGCCCGTTTGAGCTGTGTTTTTTTTCAAACGCAGAAAAGGATCGCAAATGCTCAGTTTAGACATTTTGCAACTTTTAGCCATGGGGGGGCTAAACAGGGTAGGGGAGCTCACATTAACGTTCAAAAACCTCAGAAAGTGAAAATTTCATGCCATGGGACCTTTAAGACACTCACACATCACATTACACTCATCATGCACTCTGCTAATGAAACTCCACATCACATCGGGTTTGTGAAGTTGTAGTTATGGTTTTGTATATTTATGGTGAATTGCGGCTTAATTGAGCTTTGGATAGGATCATATATCTAGCCATAAGGAGGGTGCAGACAGGGTCTCGGAGAGATCACTAGATTACTCAAACATGCATAGATGACATCTAAAACCTTTTCATAATAATAATGCCTTCCACTTGCTTATCAAAGCCCCTCAGAGCTCTACACTGTTGTTATACATTCACACCGTTACTATTGTAGTACTGAAGTCCACAGTCAACGCGGCCGTCATTATTTGTAAGCCACAATCATAAAAATCAAGAAAAATCTCTTGCGTCTATATAATAATCTCCAGTGAGCTACTTTTACATAATGAAAATGCCAAAGTGCTCCTCATTTTAACAGTCATAAGAAATTTTGTAATTAATGTTTAATGTTTTTCTGATTGTTTATTGTTTTGTTACTTGTTTTATTACTGATTTTACCTCTTGTACAGCGTCTTTGAGTGTCTTGAAAAGCGCTTTATAAATAAAATGTATTATTATTATTAGTAGTAGTAGTAGTACATTTAAGAGCCACGGCCTTAGATTAGATGTTTACACATTTATTTAGTGCACGTTAGTCATCAAAATGATACATTTACAATGGTAATAGCCTTTTAATGAATCCAATTTTAGTTATTCAGCACAATACATATAATTCAGAAATACCTTGGAAGGGGGTTGGAGACAGGTTGGAGACCCCTGCTAGTATATGGATTTGACTTTCTGAAATGAGTGACAGAAAATATTTAACTTCTTCACGCTATTGTTTTGAATGAACTAGTACATCCGGGCTCTCTACACTCTATTAGGGTTCTGTTAAAGCTGTCTGAGGGCCCCCTGTTAGGGCTCAGTTAGGATCCTCTGTTAGGACCATCCTAAGGCTCTGTTAGGGCTCAGGTAGGTGTAACCCAGGTGACAAATCCTGTAAAGCATATGCCTTTCTCTATATGAATCTGTGCCTATCTCTCAGTATTGGATTTAAATCTCGCTGTATGTCGATGTGTTCTCGCGGGATCTTCGCGTCACAAGATCACATGGGCCAATTGCTGTTGTTGCTGTTCCTGTTGCTGCTGTTCCTGTTGCTGCTGTTGTTGTTGTTGCTGCTGATGCTGCTGTTGTTGTTGTTGCTGCTGTTGCTGCTGTTGTTGTTGCCATTGTTATTGCTGCTGTTGTTGTTGCTGCTGTTGTTGCTGCTGTTGTTACTGTTGTTGCTGTTGCTGCTGTTCCTGTTGTTGTTGCTGTTGTTGCTGTTGTTGTTGCTGCTGTTCCTGTTGCTGTTGCTTGCTTTTTTTTTGTTTTTGTTTTTTTTTTTCCTGGCGGCACGGTGGCTGAGTGGCTAGCACTCATGCTTCACAGCAAGAAGGTTCGGGTTGCCCGGGCCTTTCTGTGCGGAGACTGCATGTTCTCCCCGTGTCTGGGTGGGTTTCCTCTGGGTACTCCGGTTTCCCCCACCAACCTAAACATGCGCCATAGGCTTAGGGCCTGACCAAAGCCTAAATAACAAAACAAAATCATGGGGATGGTCCCCGGGTCAAATATAGAAACAACTTCTCCTGTGCGAAATCAATAAAGGTCAATCTTCTAATCCTTGACCAGTCTAGGGCGCTTTGTGTTACAATTTTGTATGAAAAGCGCCTTATAAATATTGTTTGATTGATTGATTGAATTAAACCAATCATTATTGCGCTCTTGGTGACGTGATGCTGCGCGCCCAATCGCGTGAGTTTATTTTGCTGCTGTGATTCAGTCTGAGTTAGGTGCTGTTGGAAGCTGGTTGAGACTCGAGCTGCAGGAGCCTTCTATCGCAAACCAAAATTGTGTTAAAGGCCCTCTATGCAAGGCGTAGTCCGTGGAAACTGGCCAGGTTACTTCACCCCCAGTGGCGAGCTGAAAGGAGCGGGCCTCAAGCCTACAGAGCCTACTTGGGTATTGCAAAGTCGCACTTCTCCTGCCGGGCCAGTTGGGGGGCTCTTTGCAGCCCCCAAAAACTCTCCCAACGCACTCACATGCCCGTTGCCCACTGACTCTCACACATTCCCCATCAAGAACACTTTACACTGCACTTTATCTCCCTCTGGATAACCGGTCAGACCCAATTCTGCGATTCAATGAACTGTGTGTGGGCTGGGTTAATATTTTTGTGTTGCTAATTGCACTTGCTGTTGCTGGATTCTCAATATATCTGTACTCTATTATTTGTTGTTGTGCCTTGATTGATATTGACATTGAAATTGTTGTTTATTACTGAATGGTCATTCACACAGAACTGTCTTTTATGTTTGTATGGCAATTACTGATATATAATATATGGTACCAAACCCAAAAGCTACTGTACCTCAGCCTCCTGAAGCTCCCTCCTAGAGTTGAATTCTAGTCTTCTGGTCAATAGCCTATGTTACCACTTTATTACCCCCACTTAGTACTATCACTGTGTCCCATTGTACCACTTTGACACAGGTGTTCCATAGGAGCCTCTGTTAGGACTGTGAAGCTCTGTTAGGGATTCTCTGGGCTCTCTCGAGATGGAGATTCTCGCTTGTCTAATTTACATTGATCAGCTTGGGTGTTTTAATCACATTCAACCACAAAAGCACGAGGTTTGGAGCAGATGGAAAGGATGTAGGGGGGTGGGGAATTAGACTATTGACTAAATGTTGGTATTGTTTATGTTCATGAAAAAGCCTTAAAAAAAAAAGAAGAACAAATTGAATCTAAAACAATCTCCTCAGTCTATCTATAATCTATCAGTGCTACTGTGTGCAGGAAACTCCCAGCTCTCATTAAAGAGTCTCCACAGTGGTAACAGGGCATTTTACTTCTAACACATAACCTATTTTAATCACTGTGTGAGTGCTAAGTCACTCCCCCTTCAGAGCACTATCGCAACAATCAGTGTGCATCCTGCTAATGAAACTAATACACATCGCATCAGGTTTGTCAAGTTTCTGTGTATAGTTTTGTATCATGTTTTTGTTTATTTATGGAGAATTGTTGTATGCAACATGAGTGACATTGGCTTGTTGGAAGATCATTGGACAGAATCTGGGTTTGTATAGGACAGGGGTCGGCAACCCGCGGCTCCGGAGCCTCTGATGTGGCTCAGTACAGCGGTCCCTTGTTTATCGCGGGAGTTACGTTGTAGAAATAACCCGCGATAGGCAAAATCCGTGAAGTAGTCAGCTTTATATTGCGTGTATAAATATGCGTGTATTTCACAGTTCCTCTGACTGAGGCGCCTGGCGCCTTGCCTTATTTACACCAGACCATATCGGAACAAAAGCAGCCTGGGATTTCCCAGGTTACCTGGCGCCGCTGCACTGTTGTGGGTTTTGTTGGGGAGAAAACTTGCAAACATACAGCACTTCAGAGCAGTGACGGACTGGGATCAAACAACAGCTCTGGCATTTTGCACCTACAAGCGGCCCCGTAGACCGTGGAACGGGGGGGAGGGGTGCACACCGGTCACACGGCTCCGGGAGTCCGGCTGGATGCACGAGGGGCGTGGAGACATGAGTCACTGGATCCGTAGGAAATGACTCTCTTTGGGTCTGTTGAAGCCAGTTCTGAGTCTGTCCCTGGTCTTCACATCCTTCCTCATGCTCCAGAGAAGGACGCACTGGGGCTGAGCGCGGAGCCTGGTGCAGCCGGACTGCTTCTCATTCAAACACAGAACTGTAGTGAGAACGCATCCGTGTGCTCTCAGGTGTCACTGCTCGTGATCGAACATTTAAATAAATTTGGGAAACTGAACGCATTCTGTACTACAGGAGACACGGAGGAGAAGGACAAAGATCAGGATGCAGAACACAATGTTGATACACTATTAAAAAAATCTGCGAAACAGCGAGGCTGCGAAAGGTGAACCTCGATATAGCGAGGGACCACTGTATTTAAATAAATGTATTTTATTTTAGTTTGTTCATATTCAAAATGTAATTCTATGGCACAAAGGCAAAAAAAAAGCCGTTATATGTAGTTTTACTTGGCTCCCAGTGTTTTCTTTACTGTGTGAAACAGCTCTTTGAGTGGTAAAGGTTGCCGACCCCTGGTATAGGGCCTGGGAGAAATAGCTAAATTACAGAAACATTCATGGATGGCGTCCAAAACCTCACCAGACATGTTTTTGATGAGGGAATGTTATAACAAGTAGAAAAAGATTACTCTGACACCCTCTTTAAACTCATTGTAACCTCCAACCACATCTGTCCTCTCCTCTCACTGCCTCTCACTGTACGAGCAATTTGCAGATAAAACTCCTATTTAAAACACCACAATAGTTCTTTCAATTTGTTTAAAAGCTGTAAAAGTGCAGCGTATGTGTTAATCCATGGGCTTGCATGTTCTTCAGTCTTTTTTAATACAAACACAAAACAAAACATCTCCATGGAGACAGTGGCAGACCCTCATCATAGTGTACCTTTAAAAGAAAAAAGAACAAACACTTCCAAAAGAGGTTTCAGAGTGATATATCTGTATGTTTTGGTTCATTTTTTTTTTTTACTACTTGAGCCTACACCAAAACAGGCACGTTTAAAGGAAAAGTAACGTTTTTTGTTTTTTTTACAATCTGAGCCTTCTTTCAGCAATAAAACAAGTAGTTTTACTCACCCATAGCAGTTTGGTGTCAATTGGAGCAGTATCGCAGAACTTATGTTGAGCCATTCTGTTCTACTAATGATCCCGTATCCGTTAGCGTGAGTGATCGGGGCATTACTTTGCGGTGTCCAAATAACACAAACTTTAGCACTTTTCAAATCACAGAAGATCGCTGTGTCAGGGTAGACTTTCAGTGGATTCCAAAACGCCCTGAAACCCGATATGCAGTTATAGTTTCATTTGATGACGTCATCAGAGAGGACAGTGCACATGCGTGAACTCAGCTGTTTTGTAAACACAGTTAGTCCGAAAGAAGCTAACACTGCTCTGAACTTTACTTTTCTGTTGCGATATCGGGTTTCAGGCCGTTTTGGAATCTACTAAAAGTCTACCCTGACACAGCGATCTTCTGTGATTTGAAAAGTGCTAAAGTTTGTGTTATTTGGACACCGCAAATCAGTGCCCCGAGCACTCACGCTAACGGATACGGGATCATTAGTAGAACAGAACGGCTCAACATAAGTTCTGCGATACTGCTCCAATTGACACCAAACTGCTATGGGTGAGTAAAACTACTTGTTTTATTGCCGAAAGACGGCTCAGATTGTAAAAAAAAACTTTAATTTTCCTTTAACATCAGCTGTGCTCATTTCACAGACACGTGTGAAACGAAGGAGCTCACTGCCCACCTGCCACTCACAAATAAAATCACGTTTCTCTACCCTCAGATGAACAGAGTTTATTGCTTCCCTCATTGATTCTGCAGAAATCTGCCATGTTTTCAGTCATATTTTCTTCTACTGTATATGGACGAACAAATCAATCACAGCCATTGAAAACAGGAAGATTCACCAGTGACCAAACTCACATCTCACATCATAATCCAGATCCCAGGCGAGTGGACTGACATAATATGGTCTGAATACAACATAAAAAAGACAAAATATTAAAGGATGTGTCATTCATTCATCTTCTTCCGCTTTTTCCATTCTCTGGGTCGCGGGAGCAGCAGTCCAAGCAGTGTTCCACTGCCCAGAACCAGCCCCCATGAATCCTCACGCGGGTGGTGGGTCCACAGGAGGACGGCTCACATCACAACGGGCCTTGATTTTTATCTTCTGCCTTGATTTTTGTCTTCTGCCATGGGGGCTACCGGTGTCCGCAGACACTGGGGGCAAGGTGGGGTTAAGTGTCTTGCCCAAGGACACAATGGCAGCGCTCATCTGTGGGAGCTGGGATCACACGCGGTCCACCCGTCAAGAGCGGGATTCAAAACGCCAACCCCTGGATCACTAGGCAAGTGCTCTACCAACTGAGGTACTGCCGCCCCAAGGATATGTGTGATTTTTATTTTTTTTTTTACAAAATTGTATTACCTCATTAAAAATTTATTGTAGAGCAGCTCTTGATGTAAGCTTTACTGTCACAGCCAGATGCTCTGGTCTTGGAGTTGTAAAACACGCTAGTGAACTCATTAGGAATTTCAGAATGCATAGGGTAAGTGAGGTTTGGACCACTGCAAACTCGTTAAAATGAACTAGTTCTGTTTTTATGTCAAAACCCCAGACGAAAGTAGACAGCAGACTGCAGTACAGTGTAGCACCTGATGCAGGTCATGGACACAAACAGATCTATGTGACAGATGAGAAAAGTGTGTTCTGTGGGAGATTGTGAGTAGAGCAGCTGTGGGCCTCTTTCATCCACATGTGCCTCTGCTCATAGGACTGTGCAGAGGACCACGCCTGCTGTGTGCTAAAGAAGAAAAAACAAAACTCTTGTGTTGTTCCTAAGAAAGGATTCAAGAGTTCCATTTAGATTTGAGAATTTGAAATTAATTTCTCATTCATTTTTCACTTAGAAAAAAAAAAGTATAGTATATTTATGATTGCAAACAATGCACATGCTTAAAATATCAACAACACATCTCACATTAAAAAGAGACTGCAGTCATTTAATCTCAGTGTTAAATGACTTCTAAGCATGGATCTATGGTGGTGGTGTACAAGACTGTGGTATGAAGCTAGGCTCAGTTAGCCTTAGAGTGTCTGGCAGTTCCTGAGATATACACACTGATTATCTTTTGTTATACGGTGGTACCTCACCTTACAAAAGACCCTACAAACGAAAAATCCAAGTTACGAAACGCCTTCACGTTAAATTTTGGTCTCTAAATACGAAAGAAAATTCAAGTTACGAAACGCGAAATCTCAAAAATTCAAATATTGCGCGCTCAGCCACACACATTATACACTTTTCTCAGACTGGATTTTAACTTTTCTCACATTTGCCTCTCGTTTAAACACTCAAACATTCATAGATTTTCAACAAAATGTATTAACAGTGAAGCGTGGGGAAGGGGGAGGGCGGAGAAGTGTGCGCGTGGACACATGTGTGATGCATGACCCGGCGCGGGGCTAACAGCACGAGACCCGTGCTCAAACCGTGCTCCTCTAGACCAGGTCTAAACCAGGTCTAAACCAGGATTAAACCACCGCGGCTCTTGCCTGCATTCGTTCATGCGCTCGGACTGTGTGCGGTCCCGAGGGGAGGCACATCCCCTCCCCTCCTCGCTGCTCGCCTCAGCCGTGACTCGTGAGGTACACCGGTGTACTGTACCTGGTGTAGAGGAGACACGGTTTGAGCACGGGTCTCGTGCTCGCAGCCCCGCGCCGGGTCATGCTGCGCTATCACACACGTGTCCGCCCTCCCCCTTCCCCCCACGCACGCAGTCGCTGCTCGCCTCAGCCGTGACTCGTGAGGTACACCGGTGCTGCTGCTAATAGCAGAGCTAGCATGAAACCAGGAAATAGACCCGCACGCGGCACTTTAATCCTGGTTTAGACCTGGTCCAGTCCTGGTTTAGTCCAGGTTTAGTCCTGGTCCAGTCCAGGTTTAGACCTTGTTTAGACCTGGTCTAGACCTGGTTTATTCCACGTTTAGTCCTGGGTCTACAGTCTCTTAGCCAATCAGGACCCACTATACACTATTAAAAAAAGTTACACTATAAAAAAAAACTTGGATCGAATCAGGCTTTTTCCATTGAAATAGCTACTCAACTTACGAAAAATTCACGTTACGAAACCACTTCTGGAACAAATTAATTTCGTAAGGTGAGGTACCACTGTACTGGATTACTAATACATTATTTACATATCTGATACAATTTGTAGTGAGAAATGTGACTTTGGGAGGCAATTGTCAATTGTTTGATGAATAAAACAAACAAACAAACAAACAAACAAAATAGAAATTTGCTGTGAAGTTGCCGATTGGACCTGGAAGTGACATCATCATTATGAATATATAAATAAATAAAACTGTTGTATTCACTGAATACCTTTGATCTGCACTGAATTTGATCATTATCTTTTTAGAAACTGGGTCGATTAACTTGGGGTTTTGAATTTTTGGCTAAAAAGTTCTTTCAACTGACAACAAACATATTTTTTGGGTTGAATAATGAAGCTATTGTGAAAAATAATTTCTCTTTTGTGTCTTCATACCGTCAGGGAGCACAATGAAATTTGTGACAGTTTTGTTTCACGTGGAGAGGTCCAGTAATTACAGAGACATAAACCATAAACCAGGTCAACGAATCTGCAATCTGACAGTTAAACCACAAAATCTATTTGAGAATTCTTCCTTGTGGGGCACCAGTGGAGGACTCAGTTTTTTCAGAATTTTAACTTGTAAATCTATCCAAATCAGCACCCACATCACAAAAAATATGTACAAAAGTAAAAACTCTGAAACCCCAAACAGAAATGTTTATACATAAAGATGAAGATTCCGCCTACACCTCCTCCGCCGTCTGATCAGTTTTTTGGCCCGAGGATCCGTAAGGACACTGCTGATATGAGTTGTATTACAGCCTCTGTTTGATGTCATCCCAATGAGAGCATCATAGCAGCAGGATCCCAGTCCAATTCTGGGGGATTTTGTTCTTTCTATTCTTCAGTGAGCTCCCTCTGAGTGCTTCTGTTTCCTCTTTCAGCCTAAAACAACAGGGTCATCCTCCAGCGAGGTACTCCTGACCAAGCACCTCCTGACTGTAGCTGCAGCTGTAGTCAGTGATGGACTATATGAGGCCACTCATTAAGTAATTCATAGCTTTGTCTTCATTATACTGTATGTGAACACAAATGGTCATGTTCTTGTAGCGATTTGGGGAAATGTCCAGAGAAATGTGAGGGGCCGAACTCAGCCAGAGGCACACGTCCCTTGTAATCACACTGAGTCTCATTAAAGCCACATTGGGCTGATTTGTGGCTCATCTATTGGCATCTTTCATTAAATCTGAGCACATTCTGCAGTGCATCTAATTACGGCCCCCGGGGGCCATAAAGCACTAGTCTGGCTAAAGCAGACGAGAGTTAATACATCTGTGGACTCTGTGGTACACTGCGCCTTCACATGGTGACACAAAACTGCCACAGTGATCACAGGGATATGCACAGACAAATGACGTTATCCATCAGAGAAGCCTTTAACATTAGAAATATGTCACATACAACTATGTCTGACTGTCTCAGTCAGCCAATCACAGCCTGTGCAAGTTTGGCCTGGGGCATCTGTCCTTCTCCACAGTTGTTTAAGATTTGGAAAATGATACATAAATATATCTGTAACAGTATTAGGTTTATTAATCCCTCATGAGGGAAATGCATTCTCTACATTTGACCCATTCTTCAATGACACTGGGGAACAAACACAAGCACCAAATGAGAGTCAAGCTGAGACTTTCTTGTTGTGACTACTAACCATGCAGGTACGCACTGCCTATTTCAGTTTTTCAGACTGTACACATGAGCTCTCACCAGAAGAAAGCCTACCGATAATAAATGATAACACTTCTTGTGCTTTCATATTTGTCGTATGCACCAAAGGGTGCATAAGGCTCCCAGTCCCCCAGGCTTATTTATTTATTTTATTTATTTAACCTTTATTTAACCAGGTAAAAACCCATTGAGATCAAGACCTCGTTTACAAGGGTGACCTGGCCAAGAGGTCAGCAGCACACGTCCAGAGTAAAAATTCACATTCACACAGTCATACATCATTACACAGACACTAGAGGCAAGGAAGATTGTACTGCTTAAGAACACAACAACAACATGCATTTCCAGCTAAGACGGAACCACCAACATGTGGTTGTCTCCTGGGTTACTGACTACCTGTCAGACAGGCTTCAGTACGGGGACCACCCTGTCTGATACTGTGGTCAGTAATGTGGGAGCCCCTCAGGGTACAGTCCTGTCTCCATTCCTGTTCACTCTGTACACCTCTGATTTCCAGTACAGCTCAGAGTCCTGCCATCTGCAGAAGTTCTCTGATGACTCTGTGGTGGTTGGGTGTATCAGGGATGGACAGGAGATGGAGTACAGGACGCTAATTGCAAATTTTGTGGAGTGGTCCCAGGCAAACCATCTGCTCCTGAACTTAGACAAGACCAAGGAACTGGTGATTGTCTTCAGGAGGAAGTGAACACCATTGGAGCCCATTACCATCCAGGGCCATGATGTGAACATAGTGGACTGCTACAAGTACCTTGGAGTCCACGTGAACAACAGGCTGGACTGGAGGGACAACTGTAATGCTGTGTACAAGAAGCAGACATGAGCTTCCTTCAATGTGTGCAGTAAGTTACTGAAGATCTTCTACCAGTCTGTGGTGGCCATCGCCCTGTACTTCGCTGTGGTCTGCTGGGGGAGTGGCACCAGTAAAAGGGACATTGGGCAGATCGACAAACTCATTCGTAAAGCTGGTCATGTGATTGGCTGTGAGCTGGATTTGTCACAGTGAGGGACAGGAGGACACTGGACAAACTTCTTTCCATCATGGAAAGCTACTTGACCTACTGTGTCCAAATCATTTCCCTTGTGAAGTCTTAAGTTAGTGGACAAACATCCTGTCACCTACCAACAGTAAGGGCTCCTTTCAGGAAACAGGAATTTCAGATTCGGAAATTCTTTTTATATGGAAATGTATTCAAATTAAAACAGGAATAGACATGAATGCTGTTCCAACGAGTGATGAGAGCTGCTGCCTCTGCTGCACATGAAACACGACATTTACATTTACTGTTTGCTCTACAAATTGTGGCCCTGAACACAATCATGCATCTTGACTCCCATCCAGAAGCCATTTTACGTTTGATGGGACTGGATATATCCAATGCTGAGTTAATTCCAGCCCCAAAGACAGGAGTTTAGTGAAATTTCCCTGCCCTTCTTTATCAGTTAACATCATGCATCCCCAATTGTATATTGGCTGTCTCACCTTTAGCATTGTTCAGTACCTGATTAGCTTCTGGATGGGGGCCGATACCTTGTCCAGATGGCTACCTCTGAAAGCTTCTTTACATTGTCCCACTACTGGACGAATGAAGGATTACACTGTCACAGTCATTAACGTGAGTACTAATGTTGTTCCAGAGCAAAGATCCAGGTACAACTTTTAATCCTGAACAGTTTAAACACCTGCTTCCTCCTTTGTCACTTTGAGAATCAGAGGTAAACAGGTATATTGCAGGAACATACACAGCGTGAGGGTTTGGTAATGCAACTTGTCCTGCCTATGATCTTCTGGACATCTCATGCTTACCTATGACCTTTTCTAATGGTGTCTACATTTGGAAAGCACACTTTAATAACTACACCTCTATTTCCAGCACACTGTTTATGTGTTAGAATGATCTGCTTTCAGCAACTGAATGAAAAAGCAACATGATTGACATGCTAATAGAGCCATGTGTTTCCTATGAACACATTTTGAGAAGAGAAATGTTCTGATTCTAGTGATGGTTTAAGTCTGGCAGCCATCCATTTCTTCCTCTCAGATGCAGAAGACATCTCCTCTGAATATCCTTGTACAACAAAGAACAAAATGAATAACATATTTTTTCTCAGGTACAGTTTTACAGTTTTGGGGGCAACAGTAGTGTTTGTACACTAATCCAAAGGTTTGCAGTTCAAATCCCACTTTGAACTTAAAACATCATTGGGAGAACGCTCAGATCCTCTGACCTACAGGTTGGCAGTGAGATTCCAGCTCCCACAGATTAATATTGTTGTTTTGTCCTTAGGCAATGTTTGTGTACACTGGTGTATGAATGTGTGTGAATGGATGAGTGCTTTCATAAAGGTGCCTTTCCACCTTTAAGTGCCTTGAAGGTGGAAAGGCACTTAGTGCAATGGCCAAGGTGACCATTGACCATTTTTACACATTTTCTGGCACATACCAGACTGATATGTGTAGCACTCTGTTCTATTCATTATCAATCTGAGACGGCTCTGGGTTGGGTTACATCCAGATGAGTGAAACGCAAACATTTCCCCAACCACAAGTTTGTTTGTTTGTTTGTTTTTTTTAATCTATATTTCTACTAAAATAGCGAAAGTACATCTGTCGGTGCCATGTTTATTTTGGTTCATTTGGTGTCTTCACTTTTGGCTTTTGCACAAACCACAATGCTGCTGTGTCACTGATCCAGTCTGCGGCCCGCTGGTGGCTGCTCCCAATCTTTGTTCTTTTGCTTTTGCTGCCATGTTTGCTGTGATCTTGCTGTGCAAACTGTCATCATATATTTATCTGGTTTATCTGTCTGTCATTCATGTCCATCCTCTCCCCTCCCTTTTGCTCTCTCACTTCCCCTATAACACTTTCA
Source organism: Paratrypauchen microcephalus (assembly GCA_036785185.1). Taxonomy (NCBI): domain Eukaryota; kingdom Metazoa; phylum Chordata; class Actinopteri; order Gobiiformes; family Gobiidae; genus Paratrypauchen; species Paratrypauchen microcephalus. Next base: position 1,501,649 of record JAVJIX010000079.1, on the reverse strand, counting down.
CAACACAATCAGTGTGCGTCCGGCTAATGAAACTACTGGACATCAGGTTTGTAAAGTTGTAGTGTGTTTGTATCATCCTTTTAGAATAGAATAGAATAGAATAGAATAGAATGCCTTTCATTGTCACTATTCATATGTACAATTTACATACTCACAATGAGATTGAAAGCCTCTCACTTCAGTGCAGACATTTCAGTACAATATATACAAAACAGTAGGATATTTACAACACAGTATAGAAGAAAAAAAGTGCAAAAAAGTCCTCTACAGCTGGAACTACACATTAGTTACCAGGTTATTGCACGTCTTGCAGTAGGGGTGACATATACAACCATATATACACACACTTGAGAGTCTACATTGCAGAGAGATGTTTCACAGAACTCAGTTTAGCATATTGTATTGTATTAAATGTTGCCAACAAGCTACAGCACAGGTTATTGCACTGTGATTAGGTATTGCACAACGACAGGTTGATATGCTACGAAAACTCAGTTCAAGATATTACACAGTAATAAATATTGTCCAACAAGATATACTGCACTGTGTTAGGTAACTGTGGGTGGATGGAGGAGAGTGGGGGATAGGAACATGGGGTAAGTCAGTGCATGTGAGTGTTCAAGGTGGTTATGGCCCTTGGGAAGAAGCTGTTTTTGAGTCTGTTGGTCCAAGCTTTAATGCACCTGTGGAAGCTGTTTATGATGATGTTGTTGGCTCTGCTGAGGCATAGGGAGGTGTAGATGTCCTTCAGGGAGGGGAGAGGGCAGCCTATGATCTTCTGCGCTGTCTTGACTATCCTCTGAATCCGCTCCCTGTCCGCCATGGTGCAGCTGCTGTACCATACGCTGATGCAGTACGTCAGCAGGCTCTCAATGGACGCACTGTAGAAGGTCAGTAGCAGGCTGGGGTTCAGTTCATACTTCCTGGGCACTCTCAGGAAGTGTAGATGCTGCTGGGCCTTCTTAGTGATTGCTGTGATGTTCTCAGTCCAGGAGATGTCATCAGAGATGAGAACACCAAGGAACTGGAAGGTGTTGACCCTCTCCACACACTAGCCGTTGATGTAGAGATTTTGTATATTTATGAAGAATTGTTGTGTGGGAGAATCAATCAATCAATCAATCAAACATTATTTATAAAACACTTTTCATACAAAAAATGTAAGACAAAGCACCTTACAGTGATTAAGGATTAGAAGATTAGAAGATTAGAAGATTGACTTTTTATTGATCTCACACACGAGAAATTGTTTTCTGCATTTGATCCAGGGACCATCTCCAAGATCTTGTTGTTTTGTCTTGGTCAGGACCTCAGCTGGTGGATTTTACCTGGAGCATGTTTTGGGTTGATGGGGGAAACCGGAGTGCCCGGAGGAAACCCACCCAGACACAGGAAGCACATGCAAACTCCATACAGAAAGGCGCAGGCGACCCGAACCTTTTTGCTGTGAAGCATGAGTGCTAGCCACTCAGCCACCGTGCCGCCAACAATAAAAAAAAACGAACAAAAAACAAACGAACAAAAGAACAAACAAACAAACGAAAGAACAAACAAACACACAAACAAATTCACTCAAAGGCCAAGCTAAACAGGTGAGTCTTGAGCCCACTCTTAAAAACATGAACGTTCTCTTTGGCCCTGAGCTCCTCCGGCTGTTCCATAGACGAGGGCCGTAGTCCTGAAAAGATGCCTCTCCGTGAGTGTGTGTCCTGACTTTGGGAATGACCAGGAGCTGCCGGAGGAGCGCAGGGTCTGTGAAGGTTCGTAAGGAAAAAGCAGTTCTGAAAGATAAGAAGGCCCAAGACCAGGGACGTGCACAGGAATTGTGAGGGGCAGTTGCTCTGACCTGAAGAAAGGGCAACCCAAGAACACTCCCAAGGCCACAGGTGTGATTTGTTATCATGAATTCTACATAAACGGTGGCACACTATTCGGACAATTCACTCATACTGACATGATTGAGTTAAATGTTCCCTGTCTTTTTAGAAAGGTCTGCTCTCTGCTCTTGGGTTCAATCAATTTAATTGATTTCCAATCTGATCCCCCCCACCCACCCTTCCTTCTGTTGCCAAAGAAAAAGATCACTGTATGTTTACCTCCCCAATTGTTTGTTTTCTGTCATTACATGTTATAAAATTGTCTGCATCTTTTTTTCTACTCTGTTGTAACCAAGTTGGCGCTGTGAATGGCAGCCCTGGTGCTCGGAGTGTCTGTCCGCTCCAGGTATCGAAGCAAGTTCCTAATGTTGTGAACCTGTGAACCTGTTGTGAAAAACCTTCCTGATTCCTGATTCCTCCCTGAGGAGAAAACCTTGTCAAGCATCCCAGCATTAACCAGGGCAAAACTGTCCAGTGTTTCCTCTGGTCGAGACAAACACTCAGGTGTGTTAGAAAAAGAACTTTGACGAGATAAAATATCACATCTGATAGTGTTTATCTTTCCCATGAAGTGGTCTGCAAACTGCTCACAGAGAGTCAGTGGGTGTCAAGTAAAACGTGTAAGAACCAGGGTTTAAAATGTTTTCAGTGGTTGAGAGGAGACCTTTTGGATTATTTTTTTGGTTGGTGATTATTGTGGAGAGGTAATGATTTCTTGCATTTCTTATTGCATTGTTGTGTGATCGTTGGTGATTGATGAATAATTGGAGGTTTATTGTTGTTTTGTTTTTTTCTCCATCTGCGTTCTGCCCTTCTGCACTCTCTCTTGGATTTTCTCAGATCTTCATTTCTCCATGGACGTTTTAATTTGGTTTTAATGCTTTTGGTTTTGTGTGGAGCAACCAGATCTAGGGCTGACCGCAGTCTACTGTTAAAATCGTCAATAATGGAATCACAAGAGGCAAGTAAAACCATTGAGGGATTTTTATCTAAAACTTCGCTAAAATTCGCTGCTGCTTCAGGGGTCAGACGGCGCTTCCTCACAGTCCTCAGAGATGTCTCCCGCTGTATAAAACCAGTGATATTAATAAACACACAGTAGTGGTCAGACACAGCCAGAATGAGTGTCTTAGGCTTGTGGACTGAGCATTGGATAGAATCATACTGTACTAATCATAAGGAGGGTTTGAATGGGGATGACAAACCTCTTCAGGCACGTTTTTGGTGAAGGAACAATGTTATAACATGGTCAAAAGCGCCAAAACAGTGATGTAGCATAATACTCCGTTGTTAAATGAAACCTATAGTGATTCTAAAAGCAGCAGTGCTACAGTAGTGTTATAAATGGCATAATGACAAATTTTTGAAACGTGTGAAACATTCTCTAAATAGGTTCTCCACAGTCTCTGCTTCAGTCCTCTGTATGTACAAGCGCTCAGTTTCCTGTGGCAGTCTCACAATGAGCCCTGAGCCCTGGAGGAGCCGCTCTGATTGCTTTGTCCACATGTGCAGCTGGAGGCGGGTGAATGTTTCCTGGATGTCATGTAAAGATCCTTAAAAGGAAAATGTGCGTTTTTTTTACAATATGAACCATCTTTCGGCAATAAAACAAGTAGTTTTACTCACCCATAGCAGTTTGCTGTCAATTGGAGCAGTATCGCAGAACTTATGTTGAGCCGTTCTGTTCTACCAATGATCCCGTATCCGTTAGCGTGAGTGCTCGGGGCATTACTTTGCGGTGTCCAAATAACACAGAAGATCGCTGTGTCACGGTAGACTTTTAGTGGATTCCAAAACGGCCTGAAACCCGATATGCAGCTATAGTTTCATTTGATGACGTCATCAGAGAGGACAGTGCGCATGCGTGAACTCAGCTGTTTTGTAAACACCGCTAGTCCGAAAGAAGCTAACACCGCTCTGAACTTTACTTTTCTGTTGCGATATCGGGTTTCAGGCCGTTTTGGAATCTACTAAAAGTCTACCCTGACACAGCGATCTTCTGTGATTTGAAAACTGCTAAAGTTTGTGTTATTTGGACACCGCAAATCAGTGCCCCGAGCACTCACGCTAACGGATACGGGATCATTAGTAGAACAGAACGGCTCAACATAAGTTCTGCGATACTGCTCCAATTGACACCAAACTGCTATGGGTGAGTAAAACTACTTGTTTTATTGCCGAAAGAAGGCTCAGATTGTAAAAAAACGTTAATTTTCCTTTAAGCTAAATTGACTCTTGCGATCTCTAAGCCATGTTCTGTCATGTTGCCTAATCAAAAACATACCTGGAGTTGTGTTTTGCTTTATTCACACATACCTCTCATCTCCAAAGCTCAAAAATGCTGTTCTGCTTTGTGATCTCATGAAGCAGTCCTTTTCAAGTTAACAGTTTGTTTGTAGAAGTGTTGATAATTGCTTGGAGTTGCATGTACCTCCACCTGAGCACCCCTGTCCCCCACGCTGAGAGCCCCCATGGCCCCTGGGCTCCTCCACCCAGCAGGGACTGCAGTGGAACACATCTGGGCTGCAGGCACTTCCCTTGTGTAACTCCTCTTCTGCCTGTGTGTCGTTTTAATGAGGGCTTACATAAATGATCAAGGATTCGTAATTGCTTCTGTGATTTTCCCTTCCTTTTGGTCCCAGGGAGAATTATATATGAAGCTGCAGTGCACACACACACACAGTTTTGTAAACGGACTGAGCTGAAGAAGCAAAAAAAAAAAAAGGTCTGCAAAAGTCTACAAAAGATACTTCCATTTCATATATGGGGAAATATGAAGACGGCTACGTGACCAAGGTTCATGCAGCATCAACATTTTTACTGCTCCGTCTGAAGCTCAAGTAACACAGCTTATTATTATTAATTGTGTATCCCGAAATCCCCTATTATTAATTCCCCTATTCATTTTACGATAACCAGAAGTGTTCTACTCATATTTGAAATGAGGAAAACATCATCGCCATACAATGCTATTTTGTGTTCAGCATGGCAAACCATATTCCATATTCCAGCTGTATCTGCATGTTTTCTTATGGCTGTTGCTAATGTCTAATATTCCTGGTGCCAAAAGGTGAGCACATACAGTAGCTTTCATGCAATGTCAATAAATAATATACACAGCTTCAAATATACAGAGAATACAAATAATTGCCCGTGTAAATTACTCATGGCTCACATGACAACCGGAACCCGCGGAACGGGAGGATTTAAGATCGCACCAGATTGCAGAACACGCTGGAGAGGTTATGGGGAGTTAGTTTATGGTTGATAATGAAAAGGGTTCGGCGTGCGGAGCAGCAGATAAGGAAACGGGCGTCTTCACGTGCTCTCCCCGGGGACAACGCTCTTACTGCTCCGTCACATTTTTATAAATAAACGTTCAAAGGTCCTTCACACCAAATTTACAATGCATGTGCAAAAACTGTGGGTTTATATTGCTGATCAGCGTTAAAAGGCTATTAATGAGGCAGCAAGAGAGTAGACTGAATCTGCTAAAGACTCTTAATATGTTTAACATTATTTGACTGCTTAGAAATGTTGACTGTAGAAAATAACAACACAGACTTAACTTAAATCAACATTAATGTTTTTGTGTTTATTACATTTACATAAGAGATTTAACCTGCTAATCGGCTACAACATCTGCACATTAGTCAGAGCACATTGTGTTATCACTATTTTATCAATTTCACATCATTTAAATCTGACATTATCAGTTAACGTTATATGTAAAGGGCTTTATAATAAAGTATATCTCCAACAACCTTTTTTCATAGGTATAAGAAGGTGAAAACTAAACCAGATATCCAGATATTGCAGAGTTACGGTGAAATCTAGACAAACTATATTTAGTGACTAAATAATACCCATGCCAGGTAAGGCTCACTGCTTTATCAGGTTAGTTTTAAGATAAATCATTGTCTATTATTTCATCTCATGGCATAAAAACTCCAAAAGCGTCTCAGTGCCATTCATTACTGCTAATCCACCACTGCCAACATGGTGGATCTGTGTGGCTCAGTTTATGCAGGCACCGCGCGTTTTCGGCGCGCACTGCACTGTCAGTAGGGTGACCACCGGCATGAAACAGGAAAGGAGGACAAAGGCCCTAAAGTGAGGACACCTTGTTGTTGTTGGTTTTTTTTTCCCTTGGGGGGGGGGGGGGGGGCTGTTGTAATGCTGGATATTACAACATGGATATAGCCATGTCCAACGTTTACTGTAAATCAGGGATGAAAGAGCTTTTAGCGGATCTCCGCTTTTTATTCAGCCGCGGGGTCATTTTTTTTATATCTGCAAAGTGCGAGCCGCGCGGTGAAGGGGGGGGGGGGCGCATTTCGGATGTCGCGCACAGGGATCCAAGGAGCGCTCAGGGAGTTAGTGTGTTTGCTCAGACACATTAAAAATTAGGGGGAACATTGGCCATGTCCCAATTCCAAGTATTACTAGTCGCAATAGAATAATATTTTTGTCTTTAGGGAACAAGGAGCAGACCACCCGGCTCACTGAGCTGAGGCGGGATCTGTTCCATTTCGCAGACGCCCATGTGATCCCTGGACTGCACTCAGGGCTCAGCGAGTATGCACCGCCTCGACTGCAGGCTGAGACCACACTCCGAACCGTGCATTCGCTGAATTGGGAAACGGCGAACATCGCAGAGTAGCAAGTGTAAATAATGGGTGGAGATTTATGACGATTTATGCAGCGGTGGCCGACGAGGGTCCGAAAGGAGGACAAAATGTAAAAAAGGAGGACACGTGACAGACGGCCGGACAGACAGCTCTAAAACCGGACTGTCCGGACGAAATCCGGACGAATGGTCACCCTAACTGTCAGAGAACCATCAGGTAATGGCGGCACGGTAGCAGAGTGGTTAGCGCTCTTGCTTCACAGCAAGAAGGTTCCGGGTTCGATCCCCGGGTCGCCCAGGCCTTTCTGTGTGTGTTCTGTGTGGCGTTTGCATGCATGGTCTGGGTTCGATCCCCGGGTCACCCGAGCCTTTCTGTGTGGAGTTTGCATGTTTTTCCCCGTGTCTGGGTGGGTTTCCTCCGGGCACTCCGGTTTCCCCCACCAACCCAAAACATGCACCATAGGTACTCCAGCTTAGGTCCTGACCAAGCCGAAGCAAGAAGATCATGGAGATGGTCCCCGGGCGCCCTAATGTGTGCTGCCCACTGCTCCTAATATATGTATATATATATATATAGGATGGGTTAAAATGCAGAGAAGAATTTCTCCAGTGTGAGATCAATAAAGTTCACTTCTTCTTCTTCTTCTAATAACTTCATTTATATAACTCTCATTTGTTGCTTTGTAGTTTAAGTTTGCTCTTTAGACAAACATTTACACAGGGCTCTGTGTAAATGTAATCGCAATTCGACGTGCTCACACGCTCAGACGGCATTTCTCACGCAATTCAAGCCCCCCCACCCCCCCACCCCCCTCCTGGCTGCAGGAGCTTTGTAGGCAAGTTTCCAGTGGCTCTTGTACTGTGGGTCAGTTCAGGGCATGTGTCCAAGTCGAGGGACATGATTACATGGGATCCAGATTTCACACTTCTCCAATACTTTATGAAGATGTGAGTCTGGTCAACGGTGAATCTCCCAGAGGTCAGATAAGTGTGATTGACAGGTGGATTGGCTAATCAGGGCACACATGGTCCACCCGTATCACAACAAATATGGCTGCTTACATGGAAAAAAAGAAATAAATCCCAGTTTATTTCAAACCCACAAACACTTTAAGACAAAAACTCGTCCACCCAAAGGACAAAACACCGAGCCACAAACAAAGCAATGTGGTCTACTCCATTCAATGTAGTGAAGACTGCAGTGAGCGCTACACTGGAGAAACCAAGCAGCTTCTCCACAAGAGGATGTACCAACACAGACGGGCGTGCCAAAGTGGACCGTCATCTGCCGTACATCTTCACCTAGAAGCCACGGGCCATTCATTTGAGGACAGTGAAGTTCAGATCTTAGCCAGGGAAAAGAACTGGTTTGAGAGGGGAGTTAAAGAAGCAATTTTTGTCAAAAAAGAGAATCCGTCGTTAAACAGAAATGGAGGAGTTAGACATAACTTGTCTCCCATTTATAATTCGATTCTTAAACCAAGTCATAACAGACGGGAAAAAAACATTAGGGCAGACGAGTCAGGGACAGAAGGGTGGAGACGGTCTGTAGTCTGAATAGAGATGCTAAATATTCGAATAACAAAAGGAACAAATGAGGGGATAGTTTCAGAGCTATTTCAGAGCAGTGAGCTCCTCATAGGGCTAAATAGAGATGCTAAACGAGACGCCAGGGAAACAAAAGATACAAATTAGCTGAGATATTTTCAGAATGATTTCAGTGTAGTGAGCTCCTCCCTGCAGCTAGATATAAACAGGGACTAACCAGCACTAGAACCAGAACTGAAGAAGTCTCTCGGATGAACGGCGAAACGTCTTCAACCAAACAAACTTTGTCCAGTTGACAAATTGAACTTCTCCTTTTATCATGGATTCTACCTGGATGAAGAAAGGAAAATAAATATCAATCAATAAGCAAAGCATTAAACTGTTAATCTGAGGAGAGAGACATTTGACTTTGTTCAAAATGACAGATGGCAATTAAACTCATTAGTTTAATTTTTTGTGTTTTGCTATTATCAGCTAACAGCCCACTCATGTACAGTGTACAGTGGCACATTGGCTGGCTTCAGTTTGCAGCAAGAAGGTTTGATTTTTGGGCTGGGTGTGAGTGGATTTTGTTCTCCCAATAACACATTAGGTTTCCTCCAGGTCCTCAGTAACAAAGCCTAAACCAGGACATAACCTGGGCTAAACCAAAGCTAAACCAGGCCAGGGACTAAATTAGCAGTACTCTTGTGGTTAAAGTTGCTAATAAACTGTGTAATAATATGTGTTTAATGGCCCTGTTTTAACTCATTGACTGCCGGAGACGGATAAATACGTCCCCTCAAATCCAAACGTAGACTGCCGGAGACGGATAAATACGTCAATTGCGTTTTTTAGCGGGGGTTGCTAGGTTACGACCTGGAGCAACTTTTAAGGTGTAATTCGTACATCCCAACCTGTAGATAGCGATCGTGTGCCCATCGGAGACGCGGAAGACAGGAAAAGATCAGCACATGTGTAGTGTAGTGTAGTGAGAGAGAGTCAAGATGGCGAGGAGAGCGAACGAGGGAAAACGGTTCACTGTCGTCGTCCTCCTCCCTCCTCCCTGATATACCCGCGCCTCGGTCTGCCTTGGGCAGAGACACTTGCGCACCTCCATCGCCCTGCTCAGACACATGTGCACCTCCATCGCCCTGCTCCGAAACATGCGCGCCTCCATCGCCCTGCTCCGAAACATGCGCGCCTCCATCGCCCTGCTCCGAAACATGCGCGCCTCCATCGCCCTGCTCCGAAACATGCGCGCCCGCACCTCCCTGCTCCGAAACATGTGCGCCCGCACCGCCGCCCCGGGCAGACGAGACCGCTGCTCCGACCTACCCGCACCCGGATCGCTCGCCTCAGGCAGACCTAACTGATCCGGCGTGTATCTGCAGCCTGTCTCCGCGGTGTCTCTGCAGCCTGTCTCCGCGGTATCCCGCATCACAGGTCTGCTCCGGAGGCACTCATTTCGTGAGCCAGACCCCGATTCATCTGATGAGCCGTCAGGATCAAGTGGAAGCAGGAGATCTTCGCCTCCAGAGAGGCATGGGATGGGTAAGAAGAACTAACTAACTAACTAACATGATGCTGCTGTTGTGTGGTAATTGTGAAGGAATTTTCTATTTACAGAGCCTTCAACCAGCAGAGGACCAACCCCCCCTCCTGCTCGCAAAGCGAAGAAAGGTAAAAAAAATATATTATATATATAAATAAATAAATTGTGTGTGTGTATATATGTATAAAAAAGTGTCTATTCTCCACATCACACTGCAGCAATACAAAATAAAAATACAATTAGGTCATGTATATTTCTATCATTTACAGGTGGTGCATCTGGAGTGGCAAGAACAACCACACATGCCACACATCTACTGTCTGCATATTATCATGGTGGCAGGTGGTCACCATGTCATGCCAGGCTAACACCGTGACCTTCTTGTTGTGCCTCATAACTTTTCCCCCTGCCCCCAGGTCACTCTTTTTTGTCCCTGATCCCATTTGGTTCCCCCTGGTTCTTCCCCCCTGTTTCCCCCTGGTTCCCCCCTGTGTGTCCCACAGACTCACACACTGACACAGAATTATAAAAATTGTCCATATACATGGTGTAGCCATGACAGTGACAGTGTCAAGATGCCGGGGACAATCTCTACTTGCCGGGGACAAGCAGAGATTGTTTTTGATCTAGGAGATCAAAAACAATCTCTGCTTCATACCATCTATGCAAATGTTTTGCCCAGGTTGGTACGTGTTTTTAAATTTTTATAATATAGTCCAACACTGGGCGGATTTTATAGAGATTGTCCCCGGCATCTTCTAATGACCTGTCACTATCAGCTGAAACCTGTTTCTTGGCATTGTTTTTGAAAAGTTTTTTTTTTTTTTTATTGTGTGAAGAATCCCTCAGTCGTCCAGGTAGAATCCATGGCAAAAGGAGAAATTCAATTTGTCAACTGGACCCAGTACCTGTCCAGTTGACAAATTGAATTTCTCCTTTATTTATTTATTTATTTATTTTATTTTTTTTATTGTTGTATATTGTATTGTTTTATGTATGTTGTATACTTATGTATGTTGTTCTGATCTCAAATTTTGTTCTCAAATTTTGTTTTGTTGATTGTTGTCAATTTGTATATAGTTATATTTCTTATATTTGTAAATAAAAGTGTACTTTGTCATCAAAAATATCTTTCTCTGTTGTTTTAGATGTTTGAGATGTCACTAAATCAATAAGTATTGATGTCAAAGTCACTGATCTGCTCGAAATCCTTCTTTTCACAAAATGCTCCATTTCTCCAGTTTTTGTCAAAAACCAGTGTTTTTGCTGAAACTTCCCTATGTTCTACTATCAATTACTTGAGAACCGAAAAGGTTAGAAGCATAATTTTTTTTCCAGGTGAAAGAAGAGGGTCAACACTTTATTTTGATGTGTATCATGTTTATATAGTCAAAGAACTCAGTATTCTGTGAGTCTTGAAAAATCAGTGAAAATGACCAAAAAGCTCTGGCAGTCAAAGGGTTGACATTGTGAAAACAGGCCGGCAGTGAATTTAATAGCAATTTGCAGTTTTCTGGTCAACTGTGGTGTCTAGTGGCCACTGCATAGTCAAGTACTTTTTTTTGACATTCCAAAAAAAGAGAAGGTTTACCGCACACTCGCTTGACTTTGACTTCTTAATTAGGCTAGAGTGAACAACGCATTTCGCCTCAACAGCGTCATCAGGTTCACTCAGGTATTACCTGAGTACTGCCAGGTGCGACTAAATACCATCCAGTAACATGTTTTTTTCCTTAAAGTCATATTCTTTTTTTTTGGTGCATTGTGTTCTGGGCAGCAGATCTGCTTGGACTGATGCTCCCACGACCCAGAAAGAAGCTGGATGGAGGGATATAATACATACATATCATCCAATGTACACAACATTATATAAAAAAATCAAAACATCACAAGCAAACATTACAGCACGCAGACCAATGCAGAGCTTCCTGAATTTGAAGTCACGGTGTCTCCCAAACACAACATGAATCTATTTACACACCACACAAGCAATATTTACAAGGATTATTTACAAAAAACAGCTCAAATCCTGTGCTTCATTCAATCCCCAAGGTTCAGTCGTTGACAGTTCATTAATCCAGTAGGCTTCCCTCCTTTAAAGTTGTTTGATCCTGTTACCCCCACCCTCCAGGATTAGGTGGCACTTTTTTCAATGGCAACAATCCTCAGAGAGGCAACAGAACATGTGCTAGCACGGTAAACACAAAAACCTTCAATCATCCACATTCTGGACAGACATAGTTGTTCCACTGCTCATGTCATCTAGTGTTTATATGCCCTTATGTATGCTGGACAGACTAAACGTAATCTAAAGTTAAGAATTGCTGAACACAAGGCAGCTATTAGAAACAAAAATGTTCATTATGCTGTAGCCAGAGGCAGACAGAAGCCATGGTTTTGTTGCCTCCCTGAGGTTTCTCAGGTAATACCAGAGCGAACCTGATGACGCTGTAGAGGCGAATTGTGTTGTTTGCTCCAGCCTAATAAACAATAAAGTCAAGCAAGTATGCGGTAAACCTTCTCTTTTTTTTGAATTGTTGAATGTACCTGGAAGCTGTGCAGCTGTGGAAGCTGTGAACTCCATGCACTCTGTACTGATTAGAGTCAATTGTGTCTGGCTGCAGGGACGGAGTTTGAAACGTGGATACCTGTTAGTACTCTGCATTGTTATTAGGAGCAGTGGGCAGCACATTACTGCGCCCGGGGACCATCTCCATGATCTTCTTGCTTCGGCTTGGTGCTAGCCACTCAGCCACCGTGCCGCCACAGGTAGAGTGTAGAGTGAGTTAATGCTAACATTTTAAAGGTCCCATGGCATGAAATTTTCACTTTCTGAGGTTTTTGAACGTTAATGTGAGCTCCCCTACCCTGTTTAGCCCCCCCCCCCATGGTTAAAAGTTGTGAAATGTCTAAACTGAGCGTTACAAAAAATCGGAGCTCAAACGGGCGATTTTGAACAAGGCACCTTATTGACGTCAGATCGAAAAAAGAAATGCAAATGCAGTTCCACCCCCGTCTGTTTGTACTCAGCGTCTCTGTAAATCACGCCCAGAGAGTTTGGACTGCGAATGCACTAGGCAATGCGAAATGCGTTTTTTTTATTTGCCTGGAGGCACGTCCGAGTGTTTCTAGGCTCGGAAGTCCTTTATCTGAGCCTCTGGACCTTTGAACAGCAGTGGTTTTATTTTATTTTATGTGAAAATGTGTTTATTTTTCAATGGAACGCTTCAAATCTCTCCCCCGTGCAAAAACAAGGAAATGGATCAGGTGAGCGCTCAGAGCCCAGAGCGGAGAGTTTGGCCACGCCCCCACCCTCTACTATTGGCCAGCTCTTTTCTCCTCATTTGCATTCAAGCAACAACGCCCATAATGGAGTGTTCCAGAGAGAGAAAAAATTCTCTTTCTCATCTTATCTCTGTTTCTCATGTTGATTTTGAAGAAGGATTCATTTACAGTATTAGGGAACCATTAAGGAGCCATATAAAAGCATCAAGAAGTACCATGTCATGGGATCTTTAAGACTAAAATGACAAGCTTGATAGCAGCAGCTACAGACAGAGGGGTGACGTTTTTTCAATAGAATGTGAATTGGAGCTAGAGTCGATGGAGCTGGACGCCTGCCTGTACTCACTTCCTGTTTGGAACGTGCCAGCCAGCGGTTTAGCTATGCCCATTTCTAGATACAGACCTATGACCAGGACCAGAGCTTCTCCAGCTGGTTCCGACCAAGATCCTGGCTCAAGATCTAGAAATGCATTCACTGCAGTGGCCCAGAGCACAGGGCGTACATGTGAGATAGGTGAGATAATATAAAAAAAACACAAACAGCATACAGTTACAGATGAATTGGTTCTCAGCAGGCCTACACCAATCCCCCTGCCTCACAAAGCTCTCTGTTTTCTGATCTCATCTTTTGTTTACACTTGTTTTGTGCTGATGAGCCGGATCTATTCTTACTGCTGCATCTCCACAGAGCCGCTGCTCCCAGACAGAGGTACAGTTCACCCCCCCCCCTTCAGATGCTGTTTGGCATAACTGTGTTTGGGGGAAAATGGCACTTCTGATGCATTAGTGGTGAAAAACTGGATGTGCTTGTTTGGTTTTGGTACAATTTTAGGTCTAAATTTCCTTTTTCTTGTCAAAACATTTTGTAGAGATGGCAGGTCAGGTGAATTATGCAAACACTGTTTAAAAGGGGGTTGCCATGGTTGCAAAAGAACGTTAAGTACTGCCTCCTGATGAAATGCTGTACTTTAGGGAGTCCCTCTTTTAAACATGCAGGTTGTGTTCTTGTTGTAAAATAGGAACTTTATCTTGAACATATTCATTTGCATTGTTAATTGCTATGGTAACCGTGCTAGACTGTCAGCATTATAAATGTGTTGTCCACCATATCTCTGTATATTGTATACAGTCTGGTCCTCACTCCCTCTATTGGGTCACAAGTCAGAACCAAACATGACATGGATATTTTATTTAGTTTATTTATTTTTATCTGTGACACATTTAAATCGAAGGGGCTCATTGGTAACCTGAGATGAACAGAGCGCTTCACTCATTGATTCTGCAGAAGATATATTTTTTCCACATAAGCAGGCACGTTCATTTTGAGATGGGCCGATGTGTCCCTTATTCGCTAATACACCTGTCAATCATCCCTATCTCCACTCTGATTCACTGGAGACCAGACTCAGGTCTTTGTAAAGTGTTGAAGAAGTGTGTATTCTGGATCCCAGGGAATATGCTGTGTTCACATGACATCACAGTACAGTAATCCCTCGTTTATCGCGGGGGTTAAGTTCCAGAAATAACCCGCAATAAGAGAAATCTGCGAAGTAGGACAACTTTATATTTTACAATTATTCTACATGTTTAAAGGCTGTAAATGCCTCACCACACAGATTATACGCTTTTCTCAAATTGGAATTAACCTTTTCTCACATTTCTCTCTCGTTTAAAAACTCAAACTTTCATAGGTTTTCAACAAAATGTATTAATAGTGACGCGTGGGGGGAGACACGGCCCCGAAAGCCCCGCCGGACGCGCGAGGAGCACTGCCACGTCCCGGGACGAGACGCGCACCAACCCCTTGGAGAAGTGCGCGACACGTGCACCCCTCATCGTGGTCGAATCCGTGACAGAGCAGCACGACCGGCGCGAGGCCGGGGCTGCGAGCACGAGATCGAACCGCGGCGCCCGGACCGCGTCCTCTCAGCCCGAGCCACAAACCAGCCGCACGAAACCAGCAAAGAGCGGCACGTGGTGGTTTAATCCTGGTTTAGACCTGGTCTAGTCCGGTTTAGTCCAGGTCTAGACCTGGTCCAGTCCTGGTTTAGTCCAGGACCAGTCCAGTTTTAGACCTGCCCCCCCCGCGTCCCCCATCTATCAATCGGCAAATGTCTACAGTCTCTTAGCCAATCAGGAAGCAGAACACAATGTTATACTATAAAAAAAAATAAAAAAATCTGCGAAACAGCGAGGCCGCGAACAGTGACCCGCAATAGAGCGAGGGACCACTGTATTATAATTCGCTCTGAGTGGGAGGATAGTGAGAAATCTGTGGCAGAATTTTTGCCAAAACAAAAACTGGCACAATATCTCTTGGATGTTTTTCAAGAATAGCTTATTGTCAGTTAAATGCACTTTCAGCCATAAGTTCAATAGCTCTATGGAAAGCCATTCTTTAAAGCCCCAGTGTGTAGGATTCGTGGCGCATAGGTGGATGGTGCTATTGCACTTTCTGTTTTAGCTACGGCAGACCTCGAGGTCCGCGCGCCGCTACTGTATAAATAAAACGCGGTCCCGTTTTTTTTTTCTTTTTTCTTTTCTCATGAAAACACACATTCCCGATCATGTACCATGACACTCTACACATCAAATGAAACCTTACAGTCTCCTCTTTTTGACTATGCAATTCATTTCCCTGCAAAACAATCACTCCCCGAGCACATGGGGCTTTTGTACGGAAAAGCACAAAACGAAGTTAGCTTACCTTAGAATGCTTTGCACAGGTCAAACTCTGTATTTCACCATAAACTTGCTCTCAATTTGTCCGTAAGGATCCAGTGAATAAAATCCAGTAAAACAATTTAGTCCAAAACACGTGTTAGATCCATTACGACGTCTGATCCGGCAGCATGCTTGTGTTGTTTACCCAAAACCACGAGCCTTGCCAAAGGCGAAGGCGGAGTCCAAATGTCCTTCTGCGGCTCTCGTATTCAAAATGGCTGCCTCTGCATGGGGAAGATCCCCCTTTTATGTGACTATATCTAAGTCCAAAAGAATACTTTGATTTCATGATGGAAGTGAAAAGGCTTGGAAAACACTATTTTTGAATGGGTATCTTCAATTTCAGTAATTAACGGGTAAAAATCTTACACACTGTCCCTTTAAAGACCTGTATTACACTATTTTCTGAATGATGTTATGATGTAGTTTCCTCATCACACACAGGCCTGGAGCTGTGTTTTGTTTCATTCACACGTTTAACACACAAATCCTGCAGATTTAGGCTGAGTTCTTCTTTCAAACAGAACACTCCTTATGATGTAATGTGGTAATACAGGAAGTGCTCCACTGTGTTTTTAAACCCCATACACCTTCACTAGAATCATTTGGATGATTTCAGATCTGGAATTCCCCAAACATCAAAACATTCAAAAAAACAAAAACAAAAAACTCTTTAAGGTAAAGGTTCCTGTTACCTTGAGAAGGGCAACCAAATGACATCACAAGGTGGAACAGAGCATTTTGAGCTTTGGAGATGTAGACTGATAATAAAGGGTTATTCCTAACTCCAGGTATATTTTTTAAGAGGTAACAGTGTTTTAACATGGCTTGAAGCTCACAAGAGTTAATCTTGTGTAATGTAGGACCTTTAACAAATAGTAATCTGGTTCAGTGTTTGTGAATTTTCAAAAGCCATAAACCTCCCATAGCGTTCTACAGGCCCCTGCCCTCCGTCTGACATTATGACATCATCATATTACGGACCGTGAACACAGCCTATTGAATGTCATGTGCCTCTCTGAAAGGTCCTTCGGCTCTGTACCCACTACCGTCTGGTCCTGTCCACTCCCGTGTCCACTGCCGCCTGAGGGCATCTGGCTCTCCACTATCGACATGTGCTCATAATGGCCTCATAATGGCGCCGGTGAGATCTGCACCATTAAATCGATTTGAGAGAGGAAACAATCAGCACAACATCCCCACAACTGTTTTATGACACTTTCACCTGGTCAATACCAAGGAAATCACATTTGCTCTAATGGTATCCAGTGAATTCAAAATCTATGGCGATACAGGATTCTAGAGGCATTTATCAAAAAGGAAGCAAAACAATCAAAATTAGGATAGCAGAGTGGTGGGCATGCCATGCAATTTAAAGGAAAAGTAAAGTTTTTTACAATCTGAGTCTTATTTCGGTAATAAAACAAGTTACTCACCCATAGCACTTTGGTGTCATATGGAGCACTTCCAGAGATGTTTTAGTTTAGCGATCTCCGTAACGTGAGTTCTCGGGGCACTTGTTTGCGGTCTCCAAATAACACAAACTTTAGCACTTTTCAAATCATAGAAGCTCGATGTCTTAGTCTACGATTTCGTTTGGTCAAAAGTGGCCTGTAATCCGAGATTTAGCCATAGTTTCGAGTAGATGAGGACGCCAGTGCGCATGTGCGGACTGTGCTCTCAGCTCCCGGGACCCAAACATGAAACGCAAAGCTGTAAACTATGGATAAATCTCGGATTACAGGCCACTTTTGATTCAAACGAAATCGTAGACTAAGACATCGAGCTTCTATGATTTGAAAAGTGCTAAAGTTTGTGTTATTTGGAGACCGCACGGGGCATATTAGATGCTCGGGGAATATATTATATGCCCCGAGCTATGGCTAGAAGTCGCGCTAGGCTAACGCAAATCTAAAACATCTCTGGAAGTACTCCATATGACACCAAAGTGCTATGGGTGAGTAAAACAACTTGTTTTATTACCGAAATAAGGCTCAAATTGTAAAAAACATTACTTTTCCTTTAATAATGCAGAATTTTAACTGATAGGTCGGACTCCCCTTCATGCAAGTCTGTGTGTTTTTCAGATTCTGAATTGAAATCAATAGATCCAGACCTGGTGGCCTAAGTGCAGTGGGATTGACTGATGCCATAGATTCTTTTCATTTGACCATCACAACATTCTAGAATCCTCATAGTTTAAACTGTGCTGGACGCCGGGTCAAAATTCTTAGGTGGAATATGCCGTGTAACTGTTAGATTGCAGCATTGTTCTTAAAGGAGAATTAACGGTTTTTACAATCTGAGCCTTATTTTGGTAATAAAACAAGTTGTTTTACTCACCCATAGCACTTTGGTGTCATTTGGAGCATTTCCGGAGATGTTTTAGTTTAGCCATATCCATAATGTGAGTTCTCGGGGCATATGTTTGCGGTCTCCAAATAACACAAACTTTATCACTTTTCAAATCATAGAAGCTCAATGTCTTAGTCTACACTTTCGATTGAATCAAAAGTGGCCTGTAATCCGAGATTTATCCATAATTTACAGCTTTGCGTTTCATGTTTGGGTCCCGAGAGCTGAGAGCGACATCAGCTGTGACTCCGCACATGTGCACTGTCCTCCTCATCTACTCGAAACTATGGATAAATCTCACCAAAGTGTTATGGGTGAGTAAAACAACTTGTTTTATTACCGAAATAAGGCTCAGATTGTAAAAAACATTAATTCTCCTTTAATAGCTTCAGAAGGTAGTGCCCTTATTCAACCCCAAACACATTATTATTGTCAGCTGAAAGGCCTTTTAGATATTCTATTAATATGGCAAGTTTGTGGAGATGATCCCACACAAATAATGGCAAGGTTTGTGGATAATACATTAATAGGCTATATTACACAGTGAATTCAGTTCTAATCACCCCATCTGTGTTATTATTCATCAAAAATGGTCAATTATGAATTAGAAGTTGACATAAGGGTATACTTTATTATCCCTCATGAGAGAAATTCATTCTCTGTATTTGA
The DNA here is from genome assembly GCA_036785185.1 of Paratrypauchen microcephalus. Taxonomy (NCBI): domain Eukaryota; kingdom Metazoa; phylum Chordata; class Actinopteri; order Gobiiformes; family Gobiidae; genus Paratrypauchen; species Paratrypauchen microcephalus. Next base: position 1,483,027 of record JAVJIX010000079.1, on the reverse strand, counting down.
ACCATCATTCAACTGCCGTAAAGTGCTCCGGGACCCACACAAAAATCTTAGTCTTAGTCTTAGTCTTGGTCAGGACTGCCGTAGCTGGACGATTTGACCTATCGTGCATGTTTTTGTTTGATTTAGGAAACCTGGAGGAAACCCTGAGTAAACCCACCAAGACACAGGGAGAACATGCAAACTCCACACAGAGAGGCCTGAGCTTCTTGCTGTGATGTGTGAGTGCTAGCCATGTGACTGTGCCACCATTTCATTTCTGCATGTGGTTCTGATAATGAGTTATTGATGATGAAACCACATAAACTACAAACATTTCAAGAAATAAATGGAGACTGGCTTCACTATTTCATTGCATGTGATGAAGGAACATTGAAAAGTATGTGACGCTGGCAAGCAAATGTAGTGTGTATAAGGTGTGTATCTCCATATTTAAGTAGTTAATACAAAAATTTGGCAATACCTATATACCTATTTGGCAGTACCTCACCTTACGAATGACCCAACAAACGAAAATTTCAACTTAAGAAACGCCTTCACGGTAAATTTTGGTCTCTAGATACGAAAGAAAATTCAAGTTATGAAACATGAAATCTCAAAAATTCAAATAATGCGCGCTCAGCCACACACATACGCTTTTCTCAGACTGGATTTAAACTTTTCTCACATTTGTCTCTCGTTTAAACACTCAAACTTTCATAGATTTTCAACAAAATTATTAATAGTGAAGTGTGTGTGTGTGGGGGGGGGGTTGCGCGGACACGTGAGATAGCGCAGCATGACGCGGCGCGGAGCTGACAGCAGGTCTAGACCAAGGTCTAAACCTGGACTGGACCAGGACTAAACCAGGACTAGACCAGGTGGATTAAAGCAGCGAGGAGGGGACTGCACGCAGTCTGAGCGCATGAACGCATGAACGAGACCCATGCAAGAGCCGCGGTGGTCTAGACTAAACCAGGACTAAACCTGGACTAAATCAGGAGGAGCCGCGGTGGTCTGGACTAAACCAGGACTAAACCTGGACTAAATCAGGAGTAGCCGCGGTGGTCTGGACTAAACCAGGACTAAACCTGGACTAAATCAGGAGGAGCCGCGGTGGTCTGGACTAAACCAGGACTAGTCCAGACCACCGCGACTAAACCTGATTTAGTCATGAACGAGACCCATGCAAGAGCCGCGGCTCTTGCATGGGTCTCGTTCATGCGTTCATGCGCTCAGACTGCAGTCCCCTCCTCGCTGCTCCCCTCAGCTGTGACTCGAAACGAAACCAGGAAATAGACCCGAGCGCGGCGCTTTAATCCACCTGGTCTAGTCCTGGTTTAGTCCAGGTTTAGTCCTGGTCCAGTCCAGGTTTAGACCTTGGTCTAGACCTGCTGGCAGCCCCGCGCCGGGTCATGCTGCGCTATCACACACGTGTCAGAGCGCAGTCTTCTCCCCCCTCCCCCTTCCCCCCACACTTCACTGTTAATACATTTTGTTGAAAATCTATGAAAGTTTGAGTGTTTAAACGAGAGACAAATGTGAGAAACACACAGAACACAATGTTACACTATAAAAAATGTTGTTACACTAAAAAAAACTTAGATCGGGGCCTTGGAACAGATCAGGCTTTTTCCATTGAAATAGCTATTCAACTTACGAATTTTTCACGTTACAAAACCACTTCTGGAACGAATTAATTTCGTAAGGTGAGGTACCACTGTATTGGTTTGGTTGTGGTGCTACATGTCTATCTCCTCCTCAGGCAGACCATATGTGGGCTGCTGAATAAACTAGGCAATTCTTCCATTGTTTAGTTGTTTCTAATGGAGCAGACAAAAGGAGGCTCCTGCATCACTGACCTGAGAGCTGTGTTCGAGGCTGATACGTGGATAAAAGCTACAAAAGTCCAACATGAAACATTCAGGCCCAGTGGACATGGAGCTGCCATGTTTTATTGAGCAAGAGGAAGAACAATAGCGCTGCAGGTGGCGGGGTTCAAAAGCACTTTGGCAGGACATTTAGATGGTAAAGTGGAGACGCGACAGCCTATCCCCAGAGCACTGTGTGGACACGCTCGGGCGGATCAGCTCCACAGGCTAATGGAGCATGGCCTCTCCACTTAGACCTCACTGTGGCTGGGCTACAACACCTCCAGCACCCAGAAAGGATCTGGCCCATTCCTCACATCTAACCAGAGCAGATTTACTGTTCTAAACCACAACAGTGGAACCAGGGTGGAGAGCAGCCACTAAATAAAGACTAAAGAATGTAGAAATAATAAAGAACACACATTATGTATTCTTGAGTCTTTATTATTTCCTTTCCCTAATTTAAAGAGGGGTATTATGCAAAATAGTTGTTTTTTTTAAGCTTTCTACCATGTTATAATATTACCTCATCAAAACATGCCTGAAGAGATGTGATGTGTGTGAAAAAAGAAGTGGGACAGCAGTCGTCGCGCCGGTGTACTGTCGAAATGTGTGACGCACATGCCCTTCGGGCCACGCTCCGAGCCGCGCGCTCTGGGAATTGGGACACAGCTTCTAGTGGCAAAGAAACATGTCTGCGGCGCCATTTGCCCACTAAAATAACAGCAAAAGACCGCGCAAAACAGTTCCCTTCCTAGTAGTAATTTATTTTCAATATTGGTAAGGTTGTTTTAGGACCATATCTGTGATCTCTGTGTCCTTGTATTATTCTTTGTCAGTAATAACTCAGTAATAACTAAAATATTACTCAATTTTAATTACAAAAAGGGAAAATCGCAACTATTTATCGCAACTTTCACTTCCTCCCGCAACAAAAACCTTAAAAGCACCGCAACTTTCTGGAAAAGCTCCCGCAAATTCAGGCATTTTAGCCCGCAACAATCACAAAAAATGCCCGCGAAATCCTTGGGGGTCTGATTATGATATTTTAGCAATCTCATGGTTTGCTGTAAGATTTTGCACAAAGCTCTGCCCACAAGCCTACACCACCCATGCTTCTACGTGACATCCCTGCGTCCCACCAGAGTGACATTTGTAGCCTGAATACAGCTCTGCAGAGCAGTCCGGGATGGTTCTTGCTGAAAGCGTCACAACAGCAGAGAAATGAAACTTTTGTTAAATCCAGCTGAAAGAAAAGCACAGGCCACAAATGCACACAGTGCCTCCCTCTGCACGTTTTCAAAATAAAATAAAAAAAGACTTATTTCTGCTTAAATAGGTCAAAGAACGTTGCTATTTTTGTTTTGGTTGGTTCTGCTGTCGTGTGATTCAGTGTGCTGGAGCTGTTCAAGACGGATTCTCAAGACTCACAAAAAATAGTGAGAATTCGTCTTGCTGGCAAGGCGACCCACATGACAATTCTCCATAAATACAAAGACATCATACAAAACTGTACACAACAGCGTGACACAACATTATGAGGATGCATGTTGATTGTGTGCGAAAATTTGATAACTTTAATATATATTTTTTCATGTTCATATTCTCTTTGGAGTCTCCCTTCTCTTTGCTGCCCATAAGATAAGATAAGTCTTTATTGATCTCACATAGGAGAAATTTACTTGCCACAGTAGCTCCAGGCAGAGACAGTTTGAACAAGAAAGAAAGTGTATGCAGGCAAGAATAAAATAAGTAATAATAAAATAAGTAATAATAAAATAAGTAATAATAATAAAAAGACAGTAACTAGGAGAATATGGAAAAAATATTGCACTTTTTGGACTATATAGTAGAATTATACAGTCTGATCTGCGGTAGCGCTCCTACTTGCACTGGGGGTGCCTCGGTCGTCTGCTGAAGGGTGCTATCACACAATCAGCATACATCCCACAAATTAAACTGCTGAACATCATATCTGGTTTGTGAAGTTGTGTATAGTTTATGGAGAATTACTGTGTGGATTATGTAGGCCAGTTTTTTTCTTTGTATATTTTAAACAAACGTTTCTTTAAGCTTTTGCTTATTTCACATTTCATCTTCCCAAATAATCTTTAGGGACATGCCCAAAAACACAAATTTGTGTTTTTGAACATGTTTTATTGTGTAAGTATGTTTAGATTTTTTTTTATTTATTTTTTTAGGTTGGTTTAAATTTTTTGAATATAACAAAGATAAGTTAGGTCCCATGAAATTGGCATGAAATTTTCACTTTCTGAGGTTTTTGAACGTTAATGTGAGCTCCCCTACCCTGTTTAGCCCCCCCCGGTTAAAAGTTGCGAAATGTCTAAACTGAGCATTTGCGATCCTTTTCTGCGTTACAAAAAATCGGAGCTCAAACGGGCGATTTTGAACAAGGCACCTTATTGACGTCAGATCGAAAAAAGAAATGCAAATGCAGTTCCACCCCCGTCTGTCTGTACTCAGCGTCTCTGTAAATCACGCCCAGAGAGTTTGGACTGTGAATGCGCTAGGCAATGCGAAATGCATTTTTTTATTTGCCTGGAGGCACGTCCGAGTGTTTCTAGGCTCAGAAGTCCTTTATCTGAGCCTCTGGACCTTTGAACAGCAGTGGTTTAATTTTATTTTCTGTGGAAATGTGTTTATTTTTCAATGGAACGCTTCAAATCTCTCCCCCCGTGCAAAAACAAGGAAATGGATCAGAGAGCGCTCAGAGCAGAGAGCGGAGCGTTTGGCCACGCCCCCACCCTCTACTATTGGCCAGCTTTTTTTTCCTCATTTGCATTCAAGCAACAACGCCCATTATAGAGTGTTCAGAGTCAGAAAAATTACTCTTTCTCAGCTTATCTCTGTTTCTCATCCACTGAGTGTTGATTTTGAAGAAGGATTCATTTACAGTATTAGGGAACCATTAAGGAGCCATATAAAAGCATCAAGAAGTACCATGTCATGGGATCTTTAAAAAAAAACCTGGCTCATGGCAGTGTTGAAGCCGGTGTTGTGGTGTGATCAGATATGGAATCTTGGTTGTATGTCAGATCTTGTGTCTATAGCTTATCCCCTTACTTATCTTTCTTAGATACCGTATGTGTCTAGTAGACAAGTCCAATGGGCATTAGTGAAAAGATTTTATTGGAATAGGTTTAGATCAGGGGTCGGCAACCTGCGGCTCCGGAGCCACATGTGGCTCTTTGATTCCTCTGATGCGGCTCAGTACAGCGGTCCCTCGTTTATCACGGGGGTTACTCTAAAAATAACCCACGACAGGCGAAATCTGCGAAGTCGTCAGCTTTATATTTGACAATTATTCTCCATGTTTTAAGGCTGTAAACGCCTCACCACACACATTCTACACTTTTCTCACACTGGAATTAACATTTTCTCACATTTCTCTCTTGTTTAAACACTCAAACTTTCGTAGATTTTCAACAAAAAAGCAAAGTATTATAGAACGAAACCAAAGTGTATTTGGTGTGTATTTCACAGTTCCCCTGATCGAGCCTCTTCGTCCTGGCGCCGCTTCACTGTGGCGGGTTTTGTTGGCGAGAAACAAACAAACAGCACTTCAGAGTCACACTGCGATCCAACATTTATATAAATTTGGCAAACTGAACACATTCTGTACAGGAGACACGGAGGAGAATGACTGACGAATCAGCAAAGGTCTACAGTCCCTTAGCCAATCAGGATGCAGAAATACGCATTGATACACTATTTAAAATCCACGAAACAGCGAGGCCACGAAAAGTGAACGAGGGACCACTGTATTTAATTAAAATGTATTTTATTTTAGTTCATTCATTTTCAAAATGTAATTCTATGGCACAAAGGGGGAAAAAAAGACATTATATGCAGTGTTATTTCATTTTAAATTTCAAAAGGGTTTAGTGGCAAGGTAAGGTAAAGGTTGCCGACCCCTGGTTTAGATTAAAAAAAAAAAAATGTCTTCAAAGAACACATCTTGTTCACCAAATCAACATAGTGATCTCTATCTTCCTTATCTGGATTCTCATTGGCTGTTCTCACAGTATGTTTTATTAGGGGACATTAGAGTCTGTATCATTTTTTTGCAACGTTATAAAAGTTGTGCATGGACTGACCTGCATTACCACACACCCTATAATTCAGTGTTTTTCTTTCTTGTTACTACTTTCTACATTTTAGACAAGTAGAAGATATCAAATATATGAAGAAAGATATAGTTATTTAACTTTTGTTGTTGTTTTTTTGTTTGTTTCTTGATTCCATGTATGTTACTTCATATATTTGATGTCTTCTGTGTGTATATAAAATGTAGAAAGTAGAGAAATAACAGTGTACCTGTGGCTCCACTGTCAAACTTGAGCAAGCACTTGAACACTCCACTGCAGAGCGAGAAGGGCCATTTGCTTTGACACAGAGAAAGTATCTTGCTGTGAGCCCTGACAATGGCTCTGTCTACGATGACATTGTCACTGTGTATTCTCTTTGTGCAGTAAAAGTCTCATGCTTTGCACTTGCCCTGACATTTTTCCTTTTCCTGCTCCTTCTTTGGGTAAAGGCAGGTCTGGACTGGGACAAAAAAATGGCCCTGGCATTTTTGGCTTAGACCGGCCCCTCATAATTAGTCCTGGTTTAGTCCTGGTTCAGACCTGATTTAGTCCTGATTTAGACCTGATTAGTCCTGGTTTAGTCCTGGTTCAGTCCTGATTTAGTCCTGGTTTTAGTCCTGGTTCAGACCTGATTTAGTCCTGATTTAGACCTGATTAGTCCTGGTTTAGTCCTGGTTCAGACCTGATTTAGTCCTGATTTAGACCTGATTAGTCCTGGTTTAGTCCTGGTTCAGTCCTGATTTAGTCCTGGTTTTAGTCCTGGTTCAGACCTGATTTAGTCCTGATTTAGACCTGATTAGTCCTGGTTTAGTCCTGGTTCAGACCTGATTTAGTCCTGATTTAGATGTAATTAGTCCTGGTTTAGTCCTGGTTCAATCCTGATTTAGTCCTGGTTCAGACCTGATTTAGTCCTGATTTAGACCTGATTTAGTCCTGGTTTAGTCCTGGTTCAGACCTGATTTAGTCCTGATTTAGACCTGATTTAGACCTGATTTAGTCCTGGTTTAGTCCTGGTTCAGACCTGATTTAGTCCTGATTTAGACCTGATTAGTCCTGGTTTAGTCCTGGTTCAGACCTGATTTAGTCCTGATTTAGATGTAATTAGTCCTGGTTTAGTCCTGGTTCAATCCTGATTTAGTCCTGGTTCAGACCTGATTTAGTCCTGATTTAGACCTGATTTAGTCCTGGTTTAGTCCTGGTTCAGACCTGATTTAGTCCTGATTTAGACCTGATTTAGACCTGATTTAGTCCTGGTTTAGTCCTGGTTCAGACCTGATTTAGTCCTGATTTAGACCTGATTAGTCCTGGTTTAGTCCTGGTTCAATCCTGGTTCAGTCCTAAATTGTGGGCCGGTCTCTAAGTAAAAAAAAAAAGAAAAAAAGAAGGGCATCGGCCCCTAGGACTGTCGGCCCACCGGGAAAATGCCCGGTATGCCCGATTACCAGTTCAGGCCTGGGTAAAGGTAACACAACAAACTCACTCTGCTTTGTGCAAAGTTTTTCTATACGCTACAAAATGATCAGCTGCTTTTTTACCACATTTTATTTTCTCCTCAGTACCCTCAACCAGCCTCCAAACAGTGATGAGCTCCATTCACTTAGTTTGCAACTGTTTAAGGGGTGAATATCTGTGAATTGAATAGGTTCTCTATAAATTCCTGTGCTCTGTGTCTGATCCTTGCAGTGCAGTATAAAGAAGAGGATCAACAAAACAGGTGTTTCATGTACATCATCATGTCTGACAATATCTGAGCACTGGACTTTTGTACTGACTTATTGGGTGGGGTCAGTTTGTACTAAATACATGCTGCACAGTCTTATTTCCCCAGTAATAGGGTCCTTGATCTGGCTGATGATAACTCAATGTTGATGATAATAATGTTTAAATATGTCCTTTGACAGAAGAGTAACTAGTGTCTTCTACATTTTGCACCGCTTTAAAGGAAAAGTAAAAAAATTTTACAATCTGAGCCTTCTTTCGGCAATAAAACAAGTAGTTTTACTCACCCATAGCAGTTTGGTGTCAGTTGGAGTGGTATCGCAGAACTTATGTTGAGCCGTTCTGTTCTACTAATGATCCCGTATCCGTTAGCGTGAGTGCTCGGAGCATTACTTTGCGATCTCCAAATAACACAAACTTTAGCACTTTTCAAATCACAGAAGATCGCTGTGTCAGGGTAGACTTTTAGTGGATTCCAAAACGGCCTGAAACCCGATATCCAGCTATGTTTCATTTGATGACGTCATCAGAGAGGACAGCGCGCATGCGTGAACTCAGCTGTTTTGTAAACACCGCTAGTCCGAAAGAAGCTAACACCGCTCTGAACTTTACTTTTCTGTTGCGATATCGGGTTTCAGGCTGTTTTGGAATCTACTAAAAGTCTACGCTGACACAGCGATCTTCTGTGATTTGAAAAGTGCTAAAGTTTGTGTTATTTGGAGAGCGCAAAGCAGTGCCCCGAGCACTCACGCTAACGGATACGGGATCATTAGTAGAACAGAACGGCTCCAACATAACTTCTGCGATACCACTCCAGTTGACACCAAACTGCTATGGGTGAGTAAAACTACTTGTTTTATTGCCGAAAGAAGGCTCAGATTGTAAAAAAAAAAACGTTAATTTTCCTTTAATCTTTCACGCTGTTTCTTGCCGTTCTTTACACAATTATTCACATGTCATATTTGTATATAATATAATATTTGTATACAATAGGTAGCATTAGTTGTATAATTTCTTTACTTGCTCTGTGTGACATTTGAGTGGTGCACAAGAGTCTTCTCGCATCTGCCTTTTGTTCTTTTAAAATGTAGGCATCAGCACAGGCCGGCTTGTTATCTATAAGTAACACTCAGCACCTTCAGCCTTCACTGACACACTTTAAAACGCAGCACATGTCATCGCACACTGCACTTTAGACATATTTGCACATATTTAAAAAAGACATTGCACATAATTGGTGTTAAAAATGTATTTATTGCCTTTCCTTTTACAGTTTTTAATCCTGCGGCACAGTGGCACTTTAATTGACAGCTGCAGGCCCGTGGAGGAAAAGGAAACATTATTTTTATTTTACTTTTTTTTTTTTAATTGATTAGTGCAATATATAGGGTGCAATATATCTGTTTTGAAATGTGTTGATGTGTGTGTCAGTGTATTTTATTGTGTTTTAATGAATGGTGTTTTGTAGTGCTTCCTTTTTCTTCTGTCCAGGTCCTAAAAAGTCCCATGGAAACGAGCTCCCCCTTTTAAAGTTCCAGGTTGGACCAAGTGTAATATTGTACAGGAGTAGTGGGGTATTTTATTGGTTTATGGGTTTTAAAGTTTACTTGGAGTATGGTTTTAGGGTTTTTATGTATATAGTTTTTGTTGTTGTTGTTGTTTTGACATCCCTGTTTTAGCCATTGTAGTTTTACCCAATCAGACAGACCAGATACATCATTCGGTGTTCTGCTGCTGGAGAAGAAACTGCTGCCTGCCTTCATCTTGCGCTTTGCACTTTTTGTAAAAAATTCAAACTGTGCACCATATCTTGCCTTTGTCTGTGATTTTAACTGCTCTCACTGAACCCCAACCTGCTCAACCTTTATCGCAGTGCCATCACATAATGACTGCCCATTGCTCTGGTGAATGTGCTCCCAGGCATACTTCTCTTTACAGAAGGATTCCTGACATCCAAAGGTACAAATGCCACATTTGCACACACAACAGTAGTGAGTTACTTTTTATCACACATGAGTCACTTGCAGTTGCTGCCATCTTTTCTTTTCTTCTCTTTCTTCTGAGTTATAAATAATCTTAAATATTACATTAGGTTTAAAGGAAAAGTAACGTTTTTTTGCAATCTGAGCCTTATTTCGATAATAAAACAAGTTGTTTTACTCACCCATAGCAATTTGATGTCATATGGAGCACTTCCGGAGATGTTTTAGATTTGCGATCTCCATAATGTGAGTTCTCGGGGCACTTATTTGCGGTCTCCAAATAACACAAACTTTAGCACTTTTCAAATCATAGAAGCCCGATGTCTTAGCCCAGAGGTCTTCAACAGGGGGGTCGCGACCCCCCTGTTGAAGGAGGTACTGTTGAAGGAGGTACTGCAGGGGGGTCGCGAAATCTTTTGATTTCACTTTAAAATAATATAATTTTATATTTTATAGTGTAAAATACAGTATTAACCTGTGTATTATTTCCTTGTATTGGATGTACCATAACAGAGTAGCAATGTTTATACATGACACTAAGCTCAATTTAATATAAAACACAATTCTATGCCGTATATATAGTTGGGGGTCCCTGGCCCAGTTTGCCATCTGTTTGGGGGTCCCTGGCCTGAAAAACGTTGAAGACCCCTGTCTTAGCCTACGATTTCGTGTGGTCAAAAGTGGCCTGTAATCCGAGATTTAGCCATAGTTTCGAGTAGATGAGGACGCCAGTGCGCATGTGCGGACTGTGCTCTCAGCTCCCGGGACCCAAACATGAAATGCAAAGCTGTAAACTATGGATAAATCTCAGATTACAGGCCACTTTTGCTTCAAACGAAATCGTAGACTAAGACATCGGGCTTCTATGATTTGAAAAGTCCTAAAGTTTGTGTTATTTGGAGACTGCAAATAAGTGCCCCGAGAATTCACATGAGAATTCACAAGTGCTAAAGTTTGTGTTATTTGGAGCCTGCACGGGGCATATTACATGCTCGGGAAATATATTATATGCCCCGAGCTATGGCTACAAGTCGCGCTAGGCTAACGCAAATCTAAAACATCTCTGGAAATGCTCCATATGACACCAAAGTGCAATGGGTGAGTAAAACAACTTATACGAAATAAGGCTCAAATTGTAAAAAAACGTTACTTTTCCTTTAAAGTAGGGCTCTAACCCAAGGTCTTGGTCACACAAATTCCTTGTGGAATACAAATTCTAGACTTATTATAGCCAGTTTGACTTTGAAATAATTAATTTAGATATGTGGTATAATGTGGTATAGATTTCAAAAGTGTGATTAATGTGATTTTTTTAAACTCACTTGACAGCAGTAGTTTAAAGATGTGCAGTGTATCATCAGTGATGGGGTCATAGCAACTTTGACTCTTTCCACAAGACCTCCTCTTCCTTTGATGGACTCACACTAAGCCTGTCACCTTTGGCTTCTGCACCCCTCTGCTATGCTCCAGCACCTCTGTGTATTCTGAAGCTTTCTCTCATGGGCCTCCTCCAGGTTCTCCTCCCAGGGGACAGTCTGCTCCTACATCATGATTTGATTGGTCTGGTGGAGGTGATGTGACCTGTAAAATAAATTGTGTTCTTTGGTAAAGACAAAAAGTGTATCTTGTCCTTCACATGTTTCGACGAGCATCGGTCACTTTCCTCAGAAGCATTGTCCGACTGCTTGACCAACTGCAGAATGGGCCTTATTATGACAACGAACTAACTTACCTAATGTAATAGGCCAATTATTACTGGCAAAAAATAAAACTAAAATGTGACAGAACACACACACATCAGGGTGATATTTCTGTAGGCTGTTTATTTGATGTAGGCTGGTGGATTGGTGATGGCCCGCTACATGGCAAACACATTTCAGAGCCCCACTCTGCCTCTAAACAATAACACTGAGCAACATCAATACTGCATGATTACTGTACAGGAATTAATATAATAAGATCCATGGTATACAATAGTCCACCCTTTAGTGTTGAAATGATCTCTTCTCACTGGGAGCAGGGTGAGTGGGTCCATCACCTGGGCCCTGAGCTACAGAGGCCCTTCCTCAGCTCTATGTGAGTGGTGTGTGAGCAGTGTGTGAGGAGTGTGTGACCTGTGTGTGAGGAGTGTGTGCTCAGGTTCTGCTGTGGGGACTGTCTGTGCTGAAAGAGAGCTCAGCAGGTGTGCAGCACTAAATGAGGTCCTGTTGAGGCTTTGGTCATGTGGATCTGAAAAGTGTTAACACACACTTAAAGAGAACATGTGTTAGAGATTTTTCCTAATAAACATCAACAAAAGGGAACAAATGAGAAAACAGACACAGACTGCGTGCACATGGGAAACTCCAAACCGATTGCAAAGTGATTGGGGTCGTAACGGCTGCATGTGCACAGGGATTGGCTTGGATTGGGATTGGTTTGCCCCATCCCCCAGGAACCCCTGGCCTGGGCCGTTAGCAAACCACTTGGAGTCGTCATGTGAACGATTACGGATCGGATTAGCATACTGCGCATGGGCGCCAGGAATTTCAGGAATTTAAGTTGTAAGAGTGGTAGGGGGTGCCTCTTAGTACCAAGTACCAATTGTTGTTTCAGACGAAAATATGGCTGCGAAGAAAGCAACAAGCACGCACTACTGGACAGACTAACAGTTCATGCTGCACCAGGTGCGAGAGATAAACATTTAAAACTTTATGGACGGACGGCGCACAAGAAACGCTAGTCTTTATCAGAAGATAGCGTTGAAGATGGAGCAGGCAGGTTTTGTTCGGACGCCTGAGCAAATCAAAATCAAATGGAAAAACCCCAGGGCAGCGCACGCCACAGCCAAGAAGAACACCGGGAGAGCGCATTACGATGGCTCAGGACAGCGGTCCTTCACGGCACCAACAAGCCCCATCTTCCACCATATCTGGACTATGAACGTAACGCACAGGGCAATTCCAGAAAAGGAGTTTACCGCACACTCGCTTGACTTTACTTATTCCTTTATTGGGCTTAGCGTGAACAACGCGTTTCGCCAGGTAAAATCGAAACGGGTTGTTTGCTCTTAGCCCAATAAAGTGTGTGTCAAATCAAAATCAAGTGGAAAAACGCCAGGGCGGCGTGTGCCACGGCAAGAATGAACAACGGGAGAGCGGTCAAGACCGTACAACCTGCCCGCATTACGACAACGTTCTTCACGGCACCAACAAGTCCCATCTTCCACCATTTCGGGACTATGGACATAACGTTGAATCGAAACGCGTTGTTTGCTCAAAGCCCGATAAAGGAATAAGAGTATGCAGTAACTTTCGTCTTTTTCTGGGATTATTCAATGTTCCTGTTGTTACCAGCACCTGGAAGCTGTGCATGGAGTTTTGAACTCTTGAAATAACGCACAGGGCACTTTTACAAACATTTTGAGTTATCTATTGTAACCTCATAGTATCAGAAGAGAGTGTGTGTTTTTTTAAACTGTTGTATAACTTAAATATTAAAAACGTAAATATTAAAATCAGTGTGGAAATGTACTTAAGTTGTTCACTCAGACGGGACAAAACAGAGAGTGGAAGAGACAACAGAATATAAGCTAAGCATTACAAAGACATACAAAATGAAAGTGTGGTTGTGTAATTTTCCCCAGACCTTACATAAATGAACGATAAACCCATAGCTACAAATGTAATGCCTTTATTTGTGGCACAAAAGATGCAAGCAACAAAAAACAACAAGGCAGAACATGATTAAAACATGTGCGGTATCACTGACCTGCAAATGCACATGCATGTGCACTCGGATTGGACGACAGACCACCTGCCGAGCAAGTGTGAAAAAACCAACCCAATCCTGATCCAATCCTACCATGTGCACGCAGTCACAGAAGTATTATACTCGTTAACGAGGGAGAATGAGGTGTAGCATTTGTTAAGCAGAGGCGCCTCTGCCTCCGTCCAGGCCACACACTCAAATCTCAAAGAATACCTCCTCGTTGCTTCCTTTTATTTAGGATCACATAGGCACGGAAAATTCCAGGTTCAATCACCAAGCTTACAACAAAGTTAATCTTTACCATACATACATCACTACTCAGCAGTTGCATTGATTGTTTGTCTAAACTAAGTTAATCAGTCTTTGTCCTTTGTCCCATCCTATGGTTTCACAATAGGAGATGAACCAACACAAGAAGAATATAACACTTTGATAATTCATTAAAGACACTATTATACAATTTTCTTTAAAGACAGTGTGTAAGATTTTTACCCGTTAATTACTGAAATTGAAGATGCCCATTCTAAAATACATTGTTTTCCAAGCCTTTTCACTTCCATCATGAAGTATTCTTTTGGACTTAGATATAGTCACATAAAAGGGGGATCTTCCCCATGCAGAGGCAGCCATTTTGAATACGAGAGCCACAGAAGGACATTTGGGCTCCGCCTTCGGCAAGGCTTGTGGTTTTGGGTAAACAACACAAGCATGCTGCCGGATCAGACGTCGTAATGGATCTAACACGTGTTTTGGACTAAATTGTTTTACTGGATTTTATTCGTTGGATCCTTACGGACAAATTGAGCGCAAGTTTATGGTGAAATACAGAGTTTGACCTGTGCAAAGCATTCTAAGGTAAGCTAACCTCGTTTTGTGCTTTTCCGTATAAAAGCCCCATGTGCTCGGGGAGTGATTGTTTTGCAGGGAAATTAATTGCATAGTCAAAAAGAGGAGACTGTAAGGTTTCATTTGATGTGTAGAGTGTCATGGTACATGATCGGGAATGTGTGTTTTCATGAGAAAAGAAAAAAAAAAAAAACGGGACCGCGTTTTATTTATACAGTAGCGGCGCGCGGCTCGTGTACGGGTACGAGAGCTGTCCGCGTTACGGCGCGCCCGGGTGACCCTCGAGGTCTGCCGTAGCTAAAACAGAAAGTGCAATAGCACCATCCACCTATGCGCCACAAATCCTACACACTGGGGCTTTACCAACATGTACCAAGCAGCAGTGGCTCAGTAGTTCAAGAATTCAGACCAAGTGCATGCTGTTCTTGTGTCCTTAAAGAGGGGGTATTAATAAAAATACACAACCACCAAATATCAGTGTGAGCAGTAGAGTGGTTGGTCAAAAGAGCAAGTTCTTCATAATTATCAGAAGATAAAGTCTGATTACAGAAATTGTGCATGAAACTTTCTATGTATGTGTATGTATAACGGTATCTTTAAGAAAACAAGTATATCCAGCCATATCCAGCCTTTTGAGGTTACTGCTGGTAGTTTATTGTGAAGGTGATAACATTCATCAGTTTTATTAAATTATTTTCTAGTAAAGAGTTTAAGAATACGGGTCAGGTCTTTCTCATTAGAATATGGTATAGATGTTGTAGTCAATCGTGGTTTAGCTGCAGAACATACAATACAATCTTCCATGGTTAAGGTATGGGCAGTATACCCATTTTAGCCAAGTATTTTCATTCATTTCGTACCCTGTTTCAATTTTTATTGCTTCGTTTAGGGAAATTAAATCATTTTCTGGAGCAGGTTTATTAGTCTTTAAAATTGTTGTTTGGATGTAGCCTTCAAAATTCAACTTTATTTTTCTATTGCGTGGTACAGAAGTGATTTTGGAACATTTGGAGTCTTGCATTTTTAATAGATAATATTAATGTTTTAGGTCTGCTTGATAAGATGCATCATCTTTCCTGTTTTTTTTAAAAGTAATTCTCTGTTGTAAGTCAGTTTCGAAAGTATTTTCTTCCTCTTTATGTTGTCCGTTAGTACTGGTTATAACTCTGGTTTATCTCTATAACTTTATCATCATAATCATTTGCTTTTGTCAGACAAGTGTCCTTACAGACAATTTGTACATTTAATGCCTGATCTATAGCGGGGATATCTAGCATACAATCTAGCACTTCGCATACATCAAATAGTATGTTACAAGTTTGTCCCTCATAACAATATTTTACAAGTTTTGACAGTTCTCTTTTTGCTCTTTTCAGTGCCCATTGCCTCTTACCTGTATTAATGGTTGCCACCTCAGTTGTATCGCAGCTTGTCGTTTTGATTGTCGGCTGTCCTTCCATGGATAGTGGAATGTACCACCACACTAGAACAATAGAAATTAGCATAATTAACATAATCAAAAATACACATAGAGAATTTTTCAAAAAGCATGGCCTATACTCTCCTTCTCCTTCTCCCTCTCCTTCTTCTCCCCCCTTTTCTCCTCCTCTTCCTCAAGAGCTCCAGCGGCAGAATGTGGTCGGGGTTGTTCCTCAGGTCCACTGGTTCCAGCGATGTCTGGAAGAAGAAGTGAACTTTATTGATCTCACACTGGAGAAATTATTCTCTGCATTTTAACCCATCCTATATATATATATGTATATATTAGGAGCAGTGGGCAGCACACACATTAGGGCGCCCGGGGACCATCTCCATGATCTTCTTGCTTCGGCTTGGTCAGGACCTAAGCTGGAGGTACCTATGGAGCATGTTTTGGGTTGATGGGGGAAACCAGAGTGCCCGGAGGAAACCCACCCAGACACGGGGAGAACATGCAAACTCCACACAGAAAGGCTCAAACCCAGACCATGCATGCAAACTCCACACAGCACACACACAGAAAGGCCTGGGCGACCCCGGGATCGAACCCGGAACCTTCTTGCTGTGAAGCAAGAGCGCTACCCACTCAGCTACCGTGCCGCCAACTCAGCTACCATTTAGTCAGCTTTCGTCATCCTGGATGGTAGATGTGGCGGCAATGTCAGTTGGGATTTGGGTTAGACTTCATTCACTTGGGTCTACTGGTGACTTAAAGCCGTGTGATAAGTGATACCACACTTTAGATGTTCCTTTTTGGACTTGAACCGATCTTCCGGTGGACTGTAGAACTTGGTATGGTCCAGTTTCATATGGATGAGTCCAGTTGTTTCATTTGTGCACTTTTACATACACCCAAGGTCCCGGGGAGATGTTTACATCTGGATCCACTCTGTCTTCTAGACCATGTGTTCTTTGTCTACATTTATGCAGCTGCATCACTATTTGTTGAAGCTGTTGAACATATGAGTGATGCTGTTTGTCCCATTCTATGAACGGTGTATCTTCAGTGAATGAGCCTTCAGGTTTATGCATTTCTCTGCCCGTTATTAGTAGATGAGGAGAATATGACATGGATTTATTCGCACTGTTTCTGATGCCCATCAAGACAAAAGGTAAGGCAGTGACCTAATCAAGTTTGGTGGTTTCCAGACCCAAAACATGCTCCAGGTAAAATCCTCCAGCTGAGGTCCTGACCAAACTGAAGCAAGAAGATCATGGAGATGGTCCTCGGGCGCAGTAATATGCTGCTCACTGCTCAGGATGGGTTAAATGCAGAAAAGAATTTCTCCTGTGTGAGATCAATAAAGTCAGTCACTGCATTTATTCATAATAAAGTCATATTTATGTGGGTAGTACATATTCTGAGGATGTGGTATTTAAGAAATACAGACTATATAATGTGCAGAGGGAGCTCTTTGATTTTTGTGAATGAGAAAGATGTCTGTGATTTTCTCTCAACTGGATTCAGCATCGGTTTGCTCCTTCCTCTGTTGTTACTCTTAACCTAATCATCTGGAGGTATTTGACCAATCAGCTTACTGGTTCCATCGGGGACTTAAGTTTAAACATTGTTGCAGTTTTCATTTGGTGTTGATCAAGTGCTCATCACATTTCAGCTCAAACAAAACAAACTAAATAAAATACAATATAACCCTTGCGGGTCAAGGTAATGCATGTCTGTACAGGCTGCTAGGCCAATTTAGTAGATATGGCACTTTCACAAGGCTACTTTGTTTATTTGGTCCGCACCAGACAATAAAATTGTTATTAAGATTAAGATTAAGCCTTGGCCTATTGGCCTTTATTGGTCTCACACACAATGACACACAGTGACACACGGGAGAAATTTGACTTCTGCATTTGACCCATCCTTTTTCAGGAGCAGTGAGCAGCCATCTTTTTTCGGCGCCCGGGGGGCAGTACCGTGAAGGGTCTTGCCCAAGGACCCACACTGGTTAGCTCATTGCCCGGGGGGGGATTTGAACCCACAACCCCCAGGGGGAAAGTCAGTGACTTACCAATGTAGCATATAGACTCCAGTGTGGTCCGCTTTCACATCTGCAAATGAACCAAAATTGATCCAATTGACGTTTCATGAATGTTTACTTTTTGTTAAAAATAAGTGCCAATTTTGACTCACTGTGGAGCAACACGTTGGCACAATGGTACTGGCTCTGATCTTCATGTATTACATTCTCTGTATTGGTCATTGTTGGCAAAATATCCAATTCAAAAATGAGTTGTGGCAGCATCTGGAGAACAATCTGTTATTGCACTGAAGTTGCTGAAGAGAAGTATAGTTCGTCATTTCAGGCAGAAGACATGCTATTTTCATGCATGTTAACATGCTGACTATGAGACGAAGATTGTTTTGATTGACGAAGCAACCAGAGCAGAGTATAAATATATACACGCCGCGGCCGGCGAGCCGACCAGGACTGGACCAGGACTGGACCAGGACTGGACCAGGACTGGACCAGGACTGGACCAGGACTGGACCAGGACTGGACCAGGAATAAACCAGGACTTAAGCAGGCTCAAACCAGTGTTATTAGCGTGTCTTTAGCAGAGGATGGGTTGATGGGTTCGCTGATGGGTTTTATGCATTTTGTGTGACTAAAATTAGCCTAAATGATAAATGTTATACACGTACCAGTTTAACTAAAAATGTAATTTCATTTGCTTAATGTAGGCTAATTTCATTTTCATTAATTACAGCTGAATTGGACTCGTGAATTTGTTTCCTGTTTACTTTGTTAACATTATGTGTTAGGATTGTGAAATAAACGGACTTACTTTGTAGCAGATTACTTCTTTAGGAGGAAATATAAAATCTCCCCTGATTCAGGACCATGGCCAGGGTATGTTGACACTGTGCTGCATTCAGATGCATGTCCAGGACATCTGTTGCCCTGGAAATAAATGCCACTTCCTGGTCTTTTCCTGGAACAATGGCAGACCAGGCTGAAAGAGTTACTTTAGTGCATTTAGTATATAAAACCCATCAGCGAAGGTGATCGGCTCGATGACTATTTATACTCCGCTAATGACACTGGTTCACTCCTGGTTTAGTCCTGGTCCAGTCTTGGTTTAGTCCTGGTCCAGTCCTGATGTAGTCCTGGTGATCGGCTCGGCAGTTACGGTGTGTGTATATTTATACTCCACTAATGGCATAGCGTAAATTTTCCCACACTCTGAATTCACGAACGGTTTATCCTCAGCTTGTGACAAGTCATCCACGCATCTCTACTGTGTGTGTGGTCGAACTAACGGGCTGTTGGACTATTGGGCTGTCGGACCAATATTCTCTCTTTTTTTTTGGACTAATGGAATGTCAGACTAATGGGGTCTCTACTCCCATTTTCAGACTATTGGGCTGTCGGACCGGTGACAGAACCTATATCCCCTCCCATGATGCATTTTAAATGGTTAGTTTGGACCTACTGTATATGGTTTGGACCCAAGTTTGCTTTCTCACCAGAGTTTGGCATTTGGTACGGAGTCATTTAGTTCGGATCCGAGTGTGATTGATGCTTTCACACCAACGAAAACAAACCGAACTAAGAGTTTCTGGTTCGAGTGGCACGTTTGGTGTGCACCATGTAAATGGTGTGAGGATTAGCCCCAGCTCTTTACTTTATGATTCTGTGTGATTAGGCTGTAAACTATTTCTCCCATTTTGTTGTGGTTTTGTTTTGGTTGTGCTTGGCATGCTGTAGAGGCTAGATCAAAAAGTGAGAGTTGGACCAAATGGAGACTATTAGGGTTGACATCAGCAAACTGCACCGGAGTCACTCAGCATGGAGCCAGTTCTTTAGTCTACATCAGAACAAACTCTGCTTTTTCCCTTCTGATAATAAGTAGATACCATCTCACCATCTCTCATGTTAGTACATGAGAGAAGTAAGAATTCAGACCTGTCTTCTAACTCAGTATAAAAATGTGAACAGTTTTGAAGCTTGTGATCTCACTTCCCAAATATGCTCACTGGGTTTACTAATGTTAACAGACTCCTGAATGGCCAGCGAGACTGCACTTTCAGCATGTGCTTTTGCAGGTCCAGGTGAGTATCAGCTCAGCGGATTTGGTCACCATTTATGAAACGAATGGGCAGAGTGAAGCTAAACTGGTCCACAGCACTCAGACTGAGGTGAGGAGCGAGCAGGACGCGCTGAAAGCCACTCAACTCTGGAGCTAAAAGGAGACGCACTCTACTGCTCTTACAGGTACTCAACACAAGCTAATGCACATCTCCATAAACTCATGTCACTGTGCACCAGAGCACGGCCACTCTACCAGCGCTAAAGCTAACAGTCACACTTAAAGCCTCACATAAAGCTTTTTCAGTTATTCATGTAAACCAGACCTGGGCATTGTCCAGTTCCCGGGCCACATACACAGCAAATTTGCCAGTGTTAAATGAACTCTGACAGTATCAATTTTAACACTTTAAAAGTGTGTATATGTATCGAGTTAAGTGTTAAATTTTCAGTGTTAAATTTACACTTTTGAAAGTGTAAAATATTTTACACTGACTTAGTGTTTCTTTCTTTTTTATTTATTTATTTGACAGGGACGGTGTACATTAATGAACATTCCTGTAAATGTACCAGATTTAGCCAAGAGGCTAGTTTTCATCTGCAGTCCCTGGACAGATGTTAGATTGTCAATCTAAGAGAAAAACAGGTTAAAACAATGTACATACACAATTATTTACACTATTTACATGCTTTCAGGCTCACTCATAGTGACAGTCATGCACACTTGGTAAAACATTAACAATACATACATACAACACATACACACACAGAACACACATACATCTGGCACCCCTCAGTAACACAACAAACAGGACAGAACAAAAAGGAAATTAATGTGTGCACTCGTGAGTGTTTTTAACACTCATGGTGTCAAAAAACAACACTCACTAGTGTACCTATATGTCTACACTGGTGTTTAGGGTCACTAAATTAACACAAGTGCTGAAGGATTTTACACTAGAGTTAGTGTGACAAAATTAACACTGTAATATTTACACCAAACTGAAATTTGCACTCACAAGTGTAATGCAATTACACTCATAGTGTAAAATTAAAGTAAACCCTATACCTCTCCATAACCGTACCCCATGAACCTGCAAAAACAACACAAAATGCATAATAACAACACAGAGCATTTATTTTGTCTTAAATTGCTCAAATGGTACACTAATACATTTTGAATATTTTAGCATGGGATTACAACACTATAAATGTAGATCTGTTCAGAGTCATGGGCAAACTGGCGATCATCAGTCTGTAGTACACAAGATCATCTACATTAACCAGGGTGAAATCATTACAATTTTCCTCGATGGCAAAAGCATTTAGGTGCTCATCAAAAATACAATGTTGACACTTTGCATATGAGAAGATGGGCATTTTCATCTCTAACAATTATACTGACCACTCGGTTGAATAAAGGCATTTGATTGTTGACCCCAGAGTACCAGTCCCAACCTGGTACTCTGTACCATAGTTTTTAACCCAGGAAGTTGTGGAAACAACACCAGAAACAAATATTTCACCAAGAGCCTCACTGCCCTCTAAATCACTGCCCAAGACGTGACTAATGGAACCGAACTGTAATCTTTTGAAGTAAAAACTCTCAAAATGAAAAGCCAACTGGTTCTGATGTTTCTTTGCAAGGGTTTTGGTGATATTCTTAAAATTCTTCGAAAAGGTTTTGCTTTCCTTCAAATCTCATACACCACATGTGAATAAAAGGCCCGATTTTCCTAATACAATGTGGATAATAGATCATTATGTGGTGCTTTGGAATGAGATTTCTTTCTGGAAAGAGAGATTTGAAAAGTCTGTGATGATCCAAAATCAGATTCTTCAAATAGCAAGTCATGCCATGGGTTACAATAGGTGCAAACACAATGTTCACAGTTTGTGTTAAAAGTAGTAGCAAATTCCATGATGAAACTTCAAATGCCTAAACAACAAAGAACAGCTAGTGTGGTGTACCTTGCAAATGTAACACTGGTATGCAGGCATGTTTCTATGCACTGAGGAGCTCCTTAAAGTTCACTATGAAGAGGTTTAGCTCTGATTTCTTTGACTCGGGGACTCTCCTTGACGTTGCCGCTGTCGATGACGTACACTGTGGTCTGGATGAATGTAAAGAAGTTGTGCAGAGCCTCCTCGTACAACACAGCAAACACAAAGTGGGCTTTGAAGAGCTCGTCAAATGTAGCAACTCCAGTCTGCGTTAAACAGGGAATAACTTTTTATCCAGGGCAATGTAGAAATTTGGCACGCAGTTTCTTCTCTCCCTAATACACAAAAGAAAGGGCTGTACAGGTCCAGTGTCCTTAAGCAAGGTCTCCATGCTCTGAAAAATAAAAGATATACAAAACTGAAAAGAAACTTAAAATAAAATATTAAAATCTTTTGAGCTTTAAAAAAGAATTGTAAGTAAAAATTTGATTTTAAATTCCATAAACTTGACCCCAAAACATTGGATAAACACAAGAAATTATAACTGGACATCCGGTCCAATCAAAAAGCAGAAGGAGTCTTGTAGGAACCGATAACATGGTAATGGCCAATAATTAATAATGTTCAAGGCGTAATATTTTTGGCCAGTTTTAAATGTAATAAGCCCATAATATAACAGCTTGAGTGAGCTAATGACATAACACATTGCTCATAATGGAACACTTATTTAGGCTACATTATTGGCTCAACAAAGGAGTACATGTCATAAAGGACAACAATGTAATACTTCAAAATTATTGCTTTTTAACCTTTTGCTTGTTTATTTCTGTGTGGGGGAGGGGGCACTATCCTTATCCAACAGATGTCTGTTGCATGCCGCTTATTCTTATAGTATTACATTTTCGGCAAGGTGTTGCCTTTATTGGCTCAGTCACCTGGCCAGTTATAATACCATGACTTTAATACATTTAAAATTGGCCAAAATTATTATATTATTGGGTGTTATTATGTTATGGTTTACTGTAAGCCTCTCTCATTTGGGTTGTCAGTTTCAATGCTAAAATTTCATTGCTAAATTTCAGGTTTAAACCTAAATGAACTCTGATATAAATCCTCCCAACTCAAACCCTAGCCAATCGTTATACCAGCATACAGTATGTTGTGCACATACTGAAAATGAGAAATAACATTTTTGCACCTATATGCAGGTTAAGGTATTGTCAACCCAGGTCCAGTTGTGATTGGGTTACCCTTCTGAAAATACGTAAGAGCACAGGCTAAATACAGTTCCTTTAATACTAAATATTTTACTTGGTCACATACCTTTAGAAACTTTACCAGGAGATTAACAGCATCAGAGGTACTCACTTCACACAGCGAGGGTGAATCAGTCTGTCACTGAAGCTGCTCTCCAGAGCTGACAGAGCGTCCTGCAGGGGGCGACACTCAGGGTCCAGCATAGAGGTGACCTTAGCCAGGACCCTCTTGTCTCCCACCCCCTGCACTGAGTCCAGAGGACAGCCCAGGACAGTGCTGGACTTCTTGATGATCTTGTCCAGCCTCTTCTTCTCCCTCTCTGTGATGCTGCTGCTCCAGCAGACCACACCGTACAGGATGGCTGATGCCACCACAGAGTCATAGAAGGTCTTCAGGAGTGGCTCTCTCACTCCAAAAGACCTGAGTCTCCTCAGGAGATAGAGCCGACTCTGGCCCTTCCTGTACAGTGCATCAGTGTTGTGAGTCCAGTCCAGTTTATTGTTCAGATGAACACCCAGTTACTTGTAAGAGTCCACTCTCTCAATGTCCCTTCCCTGGATGTTCACTGAGGGGGCAGTAGAATGGCGTCTGCGGAAGTCCACCACCATCTCCTTGGTCTTCCCCGCGTTGATGAGAAGGTGGTTCCGCTGACACCAGTCCACAAAGTCCTGTGTTAGTCCTCTGTACTCCACATCGTCGTCATCCTTGATGAAGCCAATGATGGCGGAGTCATCAGAGAACTTCTGCAGGACACAGCTGTCCGTGTTGTGTCTGAAGTCTGCAGTGTAGAGGGTGAAGAGAAAGGGCGCGAGGACAGTGCCCTGGGGTGCCTCCACACTGCAGGTCAGGAGGTCAGACACACAGTTTTTGGCTCTCACAAACTGGGGCCGGTTTGTGAGGTAGTCCAGGATCCAGTCTGCCAGGTCACAGTCCACAACGGCGGTCTCCAGTTTGTCCCTCAGGAGCAGTGGATGGATGGTGTTGAAAGCACTGGAGAAGTCAAAGAAGAGAATCCTCACAGTGCTGCCGGGGTTCTCCAGGTGAGACAGTGAGCGGTGCAGCAGGTAGATGACGGTGTCCTCCCCTCCGATGCCAGGCCGGTACGCAAACTGCAGCGGGTCCATCGCTGAGCTCATGGTGGAGCTCTCCAGTGTCTTCAGCAGGTGAAAGTTGTCCATAGCAACAGCTGAATCTGAGATTTGCAGGGTTAACCAGGACTCCGTGAAAAGCATGATGCTGCTGTTTCTGTAGTCCTGCTGATACTGTGTGAGCACCGTTAATTCGTCCGTCTTGTTTGAAATAGACCGCACGCTGTGATGTCAAAATATGTACCTTGTAATAATAAAAGATTTAAAAAAAAACAAAAAAACAGCTGATCCTTCGTATACACGATGGGGGGCACGGCCCCACGCACATCGCATCGGTGAAATAGCGATAGTCCAACAAAAGAAAAGTTGAAACGGAGCAGAAACAACGCGTTTCTGAAGTACTTAGCTTTATACACACTATTTACAAAAAGTACAAACGAACAAAGCAGGTAAGAGCAAAAAAAAGTTGGAAAATAGAGGAGCGCGATGCAACCAGCTGCGGCTCTCACCAGCACCGGAAGTCAATAACAAGGTACTTGTAAGTGTCCTCAATATATGCTATTGTTCAGACTGTACACAAGACGTAAGGAAGGAGGCCGAGAACTAGTGAGTGTGAGAGCCACTGTCCAGAATGAAACATCCAAGATAACAAGGCCCTGACAGATAACAAACTCAGAGAATGTCTCTGATAGTGGTGTGCAGAAGAAGAGGTGCTAGAGGAACCATCATGACAGGACAGGACCAGAACATAACTGAAATAACTGATATCAAGAACTCCTACCAATGGCTGGACTGAAGGACAGCGCAGAGGCCCTCATCCTGGCTGCACAGGAGCAGTGTGCATGAGTAAAAAAAATATCATCCAGCTTGAGTCCTCTACCAGAGGCCTGGGGACGACTTGAAGGTTCTGCAGTATCTTTGCTGTTCCTAGAACTGCACTTTTCTGGATTGAGATGTCTGATGTTTTTTGTTTGTTTGTTTGTTTTTGTTTTGTTTTTTTCTAAGATGTGTGCTATGCAAGGTGATATAAAAAAGACAGATTTTAACATTTATATTTTGGTCCTTACCTTTTTGACCTGAATAATCAAGGCATTTTACATCAAGGAACGACACACACACTCATACACTAGTGTACACTTGCAGCAAGGTGAGTTACAGGACTTGCCCAAGGACACAACAACAGCATTCATCTATGGGATCTGGAATCGCTCCACTAGCCTGTGGGTTAGTGGATCTGACTGCTTTTACCATTGATTTGTGTTGAGAGTGAGATTTGAACTGCCAACCTTTGGAGAATAGGATGAACATCTTGCTCCAACCAGCTAAGCTACTGCCACCCAGGAACAGACATTGTGCTTTTTGTCTGCTATATAGTTATAATCTACGACAGTTTTGGATGCATGAATCACTCTGAATACCACTTTGAGTGTGTAAATGAGAAGGGAAAACAATTATGGTGACAAACATGGCTAAAAGCTCTAAAAGGTCCATTTTGCACAATATGCCTTCATTAACCTAATAATCTTGGCATCCCTAATATTATTTATAAATCATTATCCAAATCTGACCATGTATTACAGTATGAAGAGCAAACTTTAGACCAGAGCTGACTGCGTGCACAGAGGCGCTATAAGAGAGAGGTGTCTGTACAATCACTCAAGCCATCTCAGGCAGAGGAATAATAATACATCCACCCATATGTGCAGAATGCAGTCAAACTCACATGTATGCTAATGCTAATCTGGGTAGCATTGGATTGGATGTAGTGTATGTACACTCATGCCTGTCCAAAGTTCTGCATCCATCTGCATATGGATCAGATTCATATGCACTGGTGTGATTTTCATTTTTTTAATGACGTCCAGCCTGTCCGACACTGCGTTCATGCCCAGCTCATGCATCTTTCATGGGGGCACTTTAATCCAACAATGGGCCTGGTGGCTAATAAGAAGGAGCTACATTTTCTCTATCGATCACCTCAAACTATTTCCACAGATAGTATTTATAAATGGATATCTAACCTGCAAGCAGCCATGCAAATAGGAAGAAAGCACAGGCTCAAATTGGTTCCTTCGAGCTCTGGCTGCAATTTACGTTCTATTGAAAAACTGTCACCACTCACTTTGTAACTGCCGCCCTCAAACTCATCATTTGTGTGTGTGTGTGTGTGTGTGTGTCCAGGTATGTTAGTGTTGAGGAAACATTATAGCATCCCTGTGATTGTCCACTGCTCCTGACTGGTTTGTCCATGTGGCACTGGTTGAAGGATGGGTCAAATGCAAAGAACAAATACTAAAGGCCATGTGGGGCCTGTGCTGTACAGGGGGTCCTCGGGTTACGACGGTCTCGGTTTACGACGTTTCGTGGTTACGAACGCGCCCCCATTTAAAAAAAATATATATATATATTACGCGTCATTCCGTCTTACGCAGTTTGGCGTGGTAAGAGATGTAAACAAACGCGAACGGCGCGCAGCGCACGGCGGAAGAATACGCTCTGTTGTGGTTGTAGGGCGGAGAAGACGGCCTCGTGTGTGTGCCCAATGTGGGCGGAAGTACCTGATGTGGGCTCTGATCTGCTCCTATGAAAGCGGCAGTGATAACCAAGCAGCGTAGTGGTCTAATTATTGAGATGGAAAGGTTATTGGTGCTTTGGTTGGAAGATCAAAGGCAAAATCCGACTTACGACGAAATTCGGGTTACGACGCGTCTTAAGAACGGATCAACGTCGTAACCCGAGGACCCCCTGTACCCAATTTCTTCATGTATTTGAGCAGTTTTTTGCACAAATTGACTTAGGGGCAAACCAACACATCTCCTCTGTTGCATATTATAAATCCTGTGTCTTGTGTTTGAAGGCGGTCAACAATAGATACATAGATACATGAGATACTTAAATACAACCCAGTCACTCACAGTAGTAATCAGTGCAGTGGAGTCTGTAAAATGCACTATATTACTTTTGAGGGCAGTACATTTGTAATTTAGCATGTGGGTTTCCACCATGCACAGTCCTGTGTGCCAGTCAGTTCTTTTTTTGAAAGAGTTTGTATATTTAAAACACACAGAGCAATGGCCTGTCCATAATAATGTGTCCTCACACTGCCTATGAAGCTCCAGAGACAGTTGCGTGGGACGGGTCCTCCTGTGGAGCACTGCTCTTTGGTCACAGGTTTTGAAAGCTGCACATGCAACACCAGCAGTTCAATATTTAATATAGTGACAAAAATGTGTCCGTGGTGTCCGGTGACAAAGCACTCCCCACAGAATAAAGCCAGTATGTCCCACCCTCTGAGGGACATGTCTCACCCTCTCAGAGACATGTCTCCTTCCCTAGGTTGGCTCTTGGTGGAGTAATTTCTGATATAAAAATGTCAGCTTTTACCGCGACATTAGTTCAGAAGATTGAATATGGACAGGGCTACAGTTTGAGCTGCAGCTGGAAATATGTTTCATAAATCAAAGTGTGTAACTGAATCTCAATTATTAGAATATTCATGGAGGACATTAATGAAACATGACAGCAGAGCCAGCCTTGGACTTCTGCTCAGGCCCGTTCACGATATCTCCGTAGAGTCAAAACGACACCATAGACGCTCGATTTACAGGCTTTAAAAGCCTCGAAACACATTACAGCTTTAGGACTGCAGGGGAGCTGAGGTGTGTTCATTGTCTCACTGAAATTTGAGCCCCATTAGCCCAGGAGCCTGCTGCTGTGGAAAGAACAGCTGGAGCCAGAAGAAACATGTCCTGATGCATTTGATCAGGTTGTGTTTGTTGGTGTAATTAAGAGACAAGTGTCTTTAGAATGATCTTGAGCTGTATCTGAACAAGCATAAGAGCACATAGACTAGAATACACCCATGGACCACTATAAAACCTACAGGACCACTGAGGGAGCACACATATATAAGACCACATGGGAATAGAAAAGAGAGTATTATTTAATGTTGAAAATCACATTCTATTCCTTAGTATTGAAATCAAGTTTGTAATTTTTTCTCATGACACTAATATGGATTTGGCATTTACACATTTCTGTTTTGCATTAACAAGACATTTTATGCCTTTTTATAGTAGTAAACCAAAAACATAAGTGGATCTTCACTTGTAATTCTTATTGAATTATAAAGCATGTTATACTTTACACAAGGAAAAGTAACGTTTTTTTACAATCTGAGCCTTCTTTTGGCAATAAAACAAGTAGTTTTACTCACCCATAGCAGTTTGGTGTCAATTGGAGCAGTATCGCAGAACTTATGTTGTAGCCATTCTGTTCTACTAATGATCCCGTATCCGTTAGCGTGAGTGCTCGGGGCACTGATTTGCGGTGTCCAAATAACACAAATTTTAGCACTTTTCAAATCACAGAAGATCGCTGTGTCAGGGTAGACTTTTAGTGGATTCCAAAACGGCCTGAAACCCGATATCCAGCTATAGTTTCATTTGATGACGTCATCAGAGAGGACAGTGCGCATGCGTGAACTCAGCTGTTTTGTAAACACCGCTAGTCCGAAAGAAGCTAACACCGCTCTGAACTTTACTTTTCTGTTGCGATATCGGGTTTCAGGCCGTTTTGGAATCTACTAAAAGTCTACCCTGACACAGCGATCTTCTGTGATTTGAAAAGTGCTAAAGTTTGTGTTATTTGGACACCGCAAATCAGTGCCCCGAGCACTCACGCTAACGGATACAGGATCATTAGTAGAACAGATCGGTTACAACATAAGTTCTGCGATACTGCTCCAATTGACACCAAACTGCTATGGGTGAGTAAAACTACTTGTTTTATTGCTGAAAGAAGGTTCAGATTGTAAAAAAAACGTTACTTTTCCTTTAAAACTGACCTGTTGTGCTTGTGTCTGCTGGATATATTGTTATAATCCCACCCATTAGGGATGGGACAAGATCTCGTGCCACAAGATCTTACCAGACAAAATTTCCAAGATTGTGCACACGTACTGAAAATTATCTCATTATATTTTACCCCATGTTTTTACGTTTGGATTGGATAAAAGATAAAGTACTGGCCAGATACATTTTTTGAGAAGCTGTACTCACAAAAAGCAGTAATGTCACACTCTCTTCTTGCCTTGTTCTTGTAGATCCAGTCTTGTGTCTCTTTTCATCCCCTAGCACACATAGATCATTATGTTATAATTTGCACATTTTAAAGCCCCAGTGTGTAGGATTCGTGGCGCATAGGTGGATGGTGCTATTGCACTTTCTGTTTTAGCTACGGCAGACCTCGAGGGTCACCCGGGCGCGCGCACGAGCCGCTACTGTATAAATAAAACGCGGTCCCGGTTATTTTTATTTGATTTTTTTTCTCATGAAAACACACATTCCCGATCATGTACCATGACACTCTACACATCAAATGAAACCTTACAGTCTCCTCTTTTTGACTATGCAATTCATTTCCCGGCACAACAATCACTCCCCGAGCACATGGGGCTTTTATACGGAAAAGCACAAAACGAGGTTAGCTTACCTTAGAATGCTTTGCACAGGTCAAACTCTGTATTTCACCATAAACTTGCTCTCAATTTGTCCGTAAGGATCCAGCGAATAAAATCCAGTAAAACAATTTAGTCCAAAACACGTGTTAGATCCATTACGACGTCTGATCCGGCAACATGCTTGTGTTGTTTACCCAAAACCACGAGCCTTGCCGAAGGCGAAGGCGGAGCCCGAATGTCCTTCTGCAGCTCTCGTATTCAAAATGGCTGCCTCTGCATGGGGAAGATCCCCCTTTTATGTGACTATATCTAAGTCCAACAGAATACTTTGATTTCATGATGGAAGTGAAAAGGCTTGGAAAACAATGTATTTTTGAATAGGTATCTTCAATTTCACTAATTAATGGGTAAAAATCTTACACACTGTCCCTTTAAATCACAATATTCATTTAAAATGACTTAATAAAAGAAAAGGTCAGCTGACTTCCATGTTAGAGAACTGTGGTCTCCAGTCACTGTAAAAGTCGTCACAACAAAGCGCCACATGCTGTGGGCCCCTCCTATGGATAGCTGCACATCACACTTGTGAGCAGCTGATTTTTAAAATTTATTCCAAAATGACTACGTAACGCTGCAGAATCCTACGTGTATCACAGCTAAAGAAAATAAAACTGGAGAACAGAGCAGTGAGTATATGCTGATGGCAGTGGGGTTGATTGACAGTGTGGCACCTTGCAATTAAAGATGACTCAAACATGAATCACTACAACACCCCCCCCCCCCGGTCAATGAGCAAGCCACAGTACTATAATAATAATAATAATAATAGATTTTATTTATAAAGCACTTTACATTGAAAAACAATCTCAAAGTGCTACAGAGCATTTAAAAACAGGGTAAAAACACAGACAGAATACAAACATAGCAAGATAAAAACACAACATATTGTGGGGCCAATTAGCCATAGGCTCTTGTGAACAAGTGAGTCTTTAGTGCACTTTTAAAAGCATCCACCGACTGTGGGGCCCTAAGGTGGTCAGGAAGGGTATTCCACAGACGGGGAGCTGCGGCTTGAAAGGCCCTGTCACCCATGGTCTTTAGCCGTGTCCTGGGTGGAATCAGGCAGTGCTGCTGGCCTGACCGGGTCCTGGTAGAGGTCTGAGGTGTGAGTAGTTCGGTGAGGTAGGTGGGGGCCGCACCGTGCAGACAGTGATGGGTGTGCAGGAGGATCTTGTATTCAATACGGAGGTGAACGGGCGCCGAAAAGATGGCTGCTCATGCTCCTGAAAAGGATGGGTCAAATGCAGAAGTCAAATTTCTCCCGTGTGTCACTGTGTGTCTTTGTGTGTGACACCAATAAAGGCTTAATCTTAATCTTAATCTTAATGAGAAAGAGACACAACATGGCTAAAAGCTCTGAAAAGTTGATATTGCATAATAGGTCTGCGTTAACTGATGCCATATTCCAAAAATATTCTGTGTCTGAGGTTTGTGGGATTATATCTCCTGTGAGTACAGCATTACAATAGCAGCAGGCTTTTCACACCTATCCACACTGGGCTGTTTAAGGTGAGAAAAACCTTGTGACCCGGAAATATTCAGAACGGCTTTGGTCCCATGCAGGGAGTAGTGTAGCTTGTAGGTGGTACATGTCCGCTGCACACTGACATGTCTCCTGTGGTGGAAGTGCACTGTAATAAAACACCCTCTGAGTGTGTTTGCTTTCCACACTTAAAAGGCTTTGCATACATCAGCCTCTCGCACTCTCCTCCACTGCTCCTCCAAACAAACCACAACCTTATTATTTCACTTCTATGGGGTATTAACATATTTAGATCACTATGTTACCTTTTATTGTTTTGAAAATGCTATAGTCACAGAAAACAACATATTCACATTTGTAATACGCTTAATAAATCATCTTACTCTCTGCACTCCCCCTTCAGAGCACTATCACAACACAATCCGCACATTGCAAAAGGTTTGTCAGGTTGTTTTGTATATTTATGGAGAACTGTCGTGTGGGAGCATAGACTTGTGAGCGGAGGTTTGGATAGAATTGTACTACTAACCATTAGGCAGGTTGAAGTAGAGAGATCACTAAATTACTGAAACACTGGCCTGGTCTGGTAATTGGGCATACCGGGCATTTTCCCGGTGGGCCGACAGTCCTAGGGGCTGATGCCCTTCTGCTTTTTTTTAACTTAGAGACCGGCCCACAATTTAGGACTGAACCAAGACTACATCAGGTCTGAACCAGGACTAAACCAGGTTTGAACCAAGGCTAAACCAGGACTAAATCGGGATTGAACCAGGACTAAACCAGGACTAATCAGGTCTAAATCAGGACTAAATCAGGTTTGAACCAGGACTAAATCTGGATTGAACGAGAACTAAACCAGGACTAATCAGATCTAAATCAGGACTAAATCAGGTTTGAACCAGGACTAAACCAGGACTAATCATGTCTAAATCAGGACTAAATCAGGTCTGAACCAGGACTAAACCAGGACTAATCATGTCTAAATCAGGACTAAATCAGGTCTGAACCAGGACTAAACCAGGACTAATCATGTCTAAATCAGGACTAAATCAGGACTGAACCAGGACTAAACCAGGACTAATCATGTCTAAATCAGGACTAAATCAGGACTGAACCAGGACTAAACCAGGACTAATCATGTCTAAATCAGGACTAAATCAGGTCTGAACCAGGACTAAACCGGGACTAAATCAGGTCTGAACCAGGACTAAACCGGGACTAAATCAGGACTGAACCAGGACTAAACCAGGACTAATTATGAGGGGCCGGTCTAAACCAAAAATGCCAGGGCCGTTTTTTTGTCCCAGTCCAGACCTGCTGAAACATCAGGCATGTTTTGCAGTTTTACATAATCCCCCCTCTTCTAAACATGCTCATGAGTACCACTGATTTGTCATCACATGTTTTACAATGTAACATAATGCACACATTACTTTCCATCAGTTATCTCATCTGGATTCTTTTACTGGCAGCAGTGCAGTCACTATGAAAAAAAAAACAAACAAGCTAGCCATTAAGCAACATGCCCAGACATGTTAATATAAACACACAATTATAATAAACACATGTCTGAGATGCTGAGAATGACTCTGGGTGTGATTTATGGACATAAACAGTGACCTCCGGTCGTCTAACTTTAAAGGTCCCATGGCATGAAATTTTCACTTTCTGAGGTTTTTGAATGTTAATGTGAGCTCCCCTACCCTGTTTAGCCCCCCCCCCATGGTTAAAAGTTGCGAAAAGTCTAAACTGAGCATTTGCGATCCTTTTCTGCGTTACAAAAAATCGGAGCTCAAACGGGCGATTTTGAACAAGGCACCTTATTGACGTCAGATCGAAAAAAGAAATGCAAATGCAGTTCCACCCCCGTCTGTCTGTACTCAGCGTCTCTGTAAATCATGCCCAGAGAGTTTGGACTGCGAATGCGCTAGGCAATGTGAAATGCGTTTTTTTATTTGCCTGGAGGCACGTCCGAGTGTTTCTAGGCTCGGAAGTCCTTTATCTGAGCCTCTGGACCTTTGAACAGCAGTGGTTTAATTTTATTTTCTGTGGAAATGTGTTTATTTTTCAATGGAACGCTTCAAATCTCTCCCCCCGTGCAAAAACAAGGAAATGGATCAGCTGAGGGCTCAGAGTCAAGAGCGGAGAGTTTGGCCACGCCCCCACCCTCTACTATAGGCCAGCTCTTTTCTCCTCATTTGCATTCAAGCAACAACGCCCATTATGAAGTGTTCAGAGAGAGAAAAATTACTCTTTCTCATCTTATCTCTGTTTCTCATGCACTGAGTGTTGATTTTGAAGAAGGATTCATTTACAGTATTAGGGAACCATTAAGGAGCCATATAAAAGCATCAAGAAGTACCATGTCATGGGATCTTTAAGGTCTCAATTGGAGAGGATCTTATAAACGGGATCAATGAAACAAGTGTGAACGATACAAAATACAACTCCACGTTTTTTTATAAGAGAACAATGTTATAAGATGGTAAAAAGTAAATATCGTCGTTATCATGCAGAGAGCTCAAGAGCTTCCAAACATGTAGCAGCCGATAATGTAATAATGTCCAATAATGTGATAACTACCTATAACGTAATCATTTTTATATAGGCTCATTGTCAGCATCCTCCACCATACCAGCCACAGGACGAGACAGAAAATGAACTTCAGCGTTATGTAGAAAAGCAGATTCAGCCAGAAACATGGGGCCAGATTCAACATGATTCAGGAGACCAGGTTGGGCTGGAGACATGGGGGCAGATTCAAGTTCACAATCTCTTCTTTATCGAAGTAGTGTGACACTTTTAATTTAATAAATAAATCTTTGATTAAGATAAGATAAGATAATCCTTTATTTGTCCCACAATGGGGAAATTGCAGTGTCATAATGCAAGTTTCAGAAACAGTAGGAAAATATGAGCATGCATCAAAATTATAATAAATAATAATAATAATAAGTATGTACAATCAACTAAAAAACACAACACTGTAAGGTTAAAAGGCACAGGAACTGCACAATAAATGTCTTTGATTCTGAGCCACAGTGATATAGGAGGAGAAGTGATATAGGAGAAATTATTACATTTATTTATTATTATTTTTTTTATTTTTTTTATTAAACCAGCCAATAATGTAATAACTAGCTGATAATATAATAACTTACTACATTATTAGCATCAGGTTATTACATTACATTATTATTTTCTTACATTACTGGCAAGTTATTACATTATTGTCTTTATTACATAAAAATGATTACATTATTGGCCATTATGATATTATCGGCTGTTACAAACCATGTTACAGTGGTTCCCCTCATCATTAAAGCCCCAGTGTGTAGGATTCGTGGCGCATAGGTGGATGGTGCTATTGCACTTTCTGTTTTAGCTACGGCAGACCTCGAGGGTCACCCGGGCGCGCGCACAAGCCGTGCGCCGCTACTGTATAAATAAAACGCGGTCCCGTTTTTTTTTTTTTTCCCTTTTCTCATGAAAACACACATTCCCGATCATGTACCATGACACTCTACACATCAAATGAAACCTTACAGTCTCCTCTTTTTGACTATGCAATTCATTTCCCTGCAAAACAATCACTCCCCGAGCACATGGGGCTTTTATACGGAAAAGCACAAAACGAGGTTAGCTTACCTTAGAATACTTTGCACAGGTCAAACTCTGTATTTCACCATAAACTTGCTCTCAATTTGTCCGTAAGGATCCAGCGAATAAAATCCAGTAAAACAATTTAGTCCAAAACACGTGTTAGATCCATTGCGACGTCTGATCCGGCAGCATGCTTGTGTTTACCCAAAACCACGAGCCTTGCCGAAGGCGAAGGCGGAGCCCAAATGTCCTTCTGCGGCTCTCGTATTCAAAATGGCTGCCTCTGCATGGGGAAGATCCCCCTTTTATGTGACTATATCTAAGTCCAAAAGAATACTTTGATTTCATGATGGAAGTGAAAAGGCTTGAAAAACAATGTATTTTTGAATGGGTATCTTCAATTTCAGTAATTAATGGGTAAAAATCTTACACACTGTCCCTTTAACTCACGTTTCAGTAACATTTATTGTACTGCATTTGAGGCACCATTGCTCTAAAAAATTCCTGTTTTAAAGCTAGCCCCTGTAACCTCACAGTTCTATCTTTGTTCTTCAAATTTGTTCTTTTAAAGTGCTTGTATTATGTTATTTTCTCATCTATGTTATAATCCTCATGTCCTCATCAAAAACATACCTGGAGTTGTGTTCTGTTCCGTTCACACATGTTTAACATACAAACCCGACTGAGTTCTTCTCTCAAACAGAAAACACTGTTCCACCTTGTGATGTCATGTGGTAATACAGGAGCTGCTCCACTATGCTTTTAAACTCCACACACCTTCACTAGAATCAGTTTGATTATTTCATCCCATCTCTACTGAACTGAAGGTAAAAAGTTAGCTGTTAGCTGTAACTAAAAAACTACAGCTTCATGACATCACAAAGTGTTACAGAGCATTTTGAGCTTTGGAGATGTAGACACAGAAATAATAAAGGATTACACAAACACGTCTGAATGAAACAAAAACACAACTCAGGTCAGGGGTGACACTTTTGGTTGAAGGAGCAAAGAGAGGCTAAGTTCTGCAATGGGGTTGTACACTTAACATGTTCATTTAGAGCAGGCATGTCCAAAGTCTGGCCTGTGGGCCAAATGTGGCCCTCAGACATATTTTTCTTGGCCTTCAGGCTTCCAGGCCCAAATTACCTTGAGCAGAACTTTTGACTGCAAGTTTTTTGAAAATCTACATTGATAAGACAATATTTAATATTTATTGTGTGGTTTTGTGGATCTGAGCATGAATAAAAGACTGTTAGCTCATTTTAACATATTAAACATGCAGATGTTTCAGTTAACTGTCCTGAGCACCAGTCTATGGCCCTCGACCGGCCCTCTGCTTCCTCTGTGTTTAGACATGTGGCCCTTGATGAAAAAAGTTTGGACACCCCTGATTTAGAGCCTTTCGTGGATGTGAGTGCGCTCCTACACCCACCATGTTTGCTGTGCTGTTTTAAACATGTTTAAATGTACATGAAGAGTCCCTCAGTCGTCCAGGTAGAATCCATGATAAAAGGAGAAATTCAATTTGTCAACTGGACAAAGTTTATTTGGTCGAAAATGTTTCGCCGCTCATCCTAGAGGCTTCGTCAGTTCTGGTTCTAGTGCTGGTTAGACCCTGTTTATATCTAGCTGCAGGGAGGAGCTCACTACACTGAACTAGCTCTGAAACTATCTCAACTAATTTGTTTCTTTTGTTTTTCCAATTTCTCTGGCATCTAGTTTAGCATCCCTATTCAACCTAACGACCCTCTCCACCCCTCTGACCCTGACTTGTCTGCCCTTTTGTCTGTTTTGACTTGGTTTGAGAATCGAATTATAAATGGGAGACAAGTTATGTCTGACTCCCCCATTTCTGTTTAACGACGGATTCTCTTTTTTGACAAAAATTGCCTCTAACTCCCCTCTCAAACCAGTTCTTTTCCCTGGCTAAGATCTGAACCTCACTGTCCTCAAAGGAGTGGCCCGTGGCTTCTAGGTGGAGATGTACGGCAGATGAAGGTCCACTCTGGCTCTCTCGTCTGTGTTGGTACATCCTCTTGTGAAGTGTCTGTTTTGTTTCTCCAGTGTAGCGCTCACTGCAGTCTTCACTACACTGAATGGAGTAGACCACATTGCTTTGTTTGTGGCTCGGTGTTTTGTCCTTTGGGTGGACAAGTTTTTGTCTTAAAGTGTTTGTGGGTTTGAAATAAACTGGGATTTCATGTTGTCTGAAAATCCTCTGTAGTTTTTCCTGTAGAGATTTAGAAAACCTAATATGGAATTATTGTTTTATTGTAGTCTTATTTTGAACACTCTGTGGTTGCCATTTGAACAATGTCTTATGAAAATGGGGCAAAAATCTTTTGGGGAGCTCTGGGGGTGTATTGGCTATTCTAGGGAAGGCTAATACAGGACCTTTAAACATATTATTCAGAAGAGTTGCATAGCCACTTCTGCAGCCATAGTAAAACACTCATACACTACGTAGAATTTGCAACATTTTCAAACCATAAAAGGAGGTGGTTATGGAGGTGACACTGTCAGCCGTGACCAAATTGTTTCTAGCTCTCAGAAAAATGGGTTTGTCTGGTCCATAAATTCATCGCATGGCTGACTTTCTGTTTTATGCATCTCTATGGTCACAAATAAGTACTTTCCACCATCAACTCCTATTGGTCAACCTCCATCTTAAGTGAGTGACAGAGTGCGACTGTAGC
The DNA here is from genome assembly GCA_036785185.1 of Paratrypauchen microcephalus. Classification (NCBI taxonomy): domain Eukaryota; kingdom Metazoa; phylum Chordata; class Actinopteri; order Gobiiformes; family Gobiidae; genus Paratrypauchen; species Paratrypauchen microcephalus. Next base: position 1,445,663 of record JAVJIX010000079.1, on the reverse strand, counting down.
TGACAGGAAAACTATTATTGAAAGTCATTTGAGCAGGTATTGATACTAAAAAAGTCCCATTAACAAGATAGAAATGGTTCTTTCCTGAATGTCTTTAGAATGATCTTGAGCTGTATCAGAACAAGTATAAGAGCACATAGTATACATAGTACACGCCCATGGACCACTATGGAACCTACAGGACCACTGAGGGAGTACACACAGCACTATGATTTAATGTTAAAAATGTAATTCTGTTGTATAAATAGTGCTTTTATTATTGTGGTATGAGAGTATTGAGTATCAAGTCTATTCCTTAGTATTGAAATCAAGTTTGAAGTTTATCATGACAGTGTGCGTCCAGGAGCTTTGGGGTGCCACGTCACTGGGCTAGTGCTCCTGCTGCCTTGCCTTTTAGATTTACGGTGTATTCAAAAATCTCGATCCGGAGCAAACAAGCGACCCGGGACCGATCAAAAAGCTCGGTCTTGGCACAGTACCATTTGAACCCTGGTGCGGTTCGTTTGAGGTGAGAATGCAGACTGGACTCGATCCGACACAGTTGGCTTTTTGTACTTAATGAGCTCCCGTCGTATGTCGAGCATTATGGGAAACCGAGGCTTACCAGACACCAGAGAATCCGCAGAGTGCAACAGCTCAGCGAGGAGGATCGGCTACGTTTTGCGTGAAGACCATGAAAAGTCACAACTTTCTGCGCACACATGAGCGCTGTCCTCCGTAGTCGTCTTGCCCTGTGTCTTCGTCGTTTGTAAATTGATTGTACAATAGTGTAAACCTCACGATGCTGCTCAAACATTTGTGCGAACTGTAAAAATTGTGCAAACCATATCGCTATGACGACACTGAAAACATCAACGCCATGATTCTCCTCCTTCACGTGTTTGGACACGGCTCATTTCTGTCCAATGGCTGAACGACCTCAACACACATGTTTTTGTTTATAGATGTCGGTCCACTTACAAAAAAAGTACAGTGTGAAAGCAAACTGCACCAAAATAAAAATAAAAAAAAATTTGGTCCGGCCCAAAGCAAGTGAACTGTCGGACCTTCCTGGAGTGAATACGCCCTTAGATTATATATTTATTTACCTAAAAGTTAAAACCATTACATCCAAGTTTAATCTTTTGGTACTTTTGGTACCACTGCGTGCACCACACCGAATGTCTCGGCAGTAAAGTCCATTCTGAGAGCTTGCCCCGCCTGTGGGTCTGATAGGAGAATGTGATTATGGAGGAGATTTGAGTGATAAACGGCTTAGTGGGACTGGGGGAGGGAGGCCAGACGGGGACAGATCCAAAGCACAGATACAATGAGGAAATCAGTGTGTCTTTATTGGCCACATTTATCCAGGTAATGTGGACACAAATGGACCAAAAGAGCAGACAGGACAGCCATGGACAAGAAGAAAGGAGCAACATCTGAAAAACAAAATACTCACCCCTTTGGGCTTTTGACAATTTTGTGTGCCGTAAAAAGCGCAGCGGCCCCTCTGTGTGCCGATAGCAAGGTGTTTCCGTCGTCATTGTCTAATCTATCTTGTTCGTCTACCGTGTTTTATAACAAGTACAGTTTTTTTTTTGGACATCGGCAGAATTGCCCAGCACAACTCCCTAGACACTGCATTAGAGGAGAAACTTGCGGAGCTCAGACTACTCCGCCGGCCTGCTGCTACTGCTGCTACACCGGACTCGACTGCTGCCCCCCGCCCGGAGAGGAGACGCCGCAAGCGGTGTGCGAGGAAGCAGAAGAGAGGCATGCATGGAGGTATCTGAGCTAGGCTAGCAGCTAGCCGGCTATTCCATCTATTCTCCTCGCCAACATGCAGTCTCTGGACAATAAAATGGACTATCTCAGACTGCAGGCTGCCCAGCGCGAGGTGAGGGAGTGCTGTGTTTTGTATTTACGGAAACATGTTTATACGGAAATATCCCGGACTCGGCTGTGCGCCTAGACGAGCTAACATGCTACCGCTCAGACTGAGCTAGCAGCGTCCCTGGAGTTAAATCCCGCGGAGGGGGTTTATGCATCTTTCTTTGGGACGCTTATTGTTGGGACGCTGTGGTGGTATGTAGACACTGTTCACCTCTGCTGGAGTTTATGATTGTGAAGTGCCGGTCCTTTTATCTCCCGAGGGAGTTTACTAGGCCTCTCTAACCACATCTCTGTTCTGTTCAGACCAGCATACAGACCCCGGGTGAAAGTCACCAAACTGGTTCTGGAGCAGATCCGAGTGTGGCCAGAGGGGGCCTCGTCTGCACTACAGGACTGCTTTGGCACAACAGACTCGGCAGTGTTCAAACAGGACGCCACACACAACAACCACACGGACATTGAGGAGTACGCAGACACTGTGACTTCCTACATCACCAAATGCATTGGTGATGTCACACACACCAGGACTATCATCACCAGGGCTAACCAGAAGCCATGGCTGACAGGGGAGGTTCACAGACTGTTGAGAGCCAGGAACGCTGCCTTCAGAGCCGGGGATGTCACACATCTGAAGGCAGCAAGAACCAACCTGTCCCGTGGCATCAGGCAAGCAAAACACAAATACACACAGAAAATAACCGGACACTTTAAAGACAGCAGGGACACACGGAGTCTGTGGCAGGGCATCCAGAACATCATGGACTACAGACCCTCGCCACAGACCTGTGACAGCAACATCACCCTGCTCAATGACAGCTTCTTTGCACAGTTTGAGGCACAAAACGACACCCAGCCCCAGAAAACTCCACCACCCTCCCACGACCAGCCCCTGTGTGTGTCTGCAGCCAGTGTGAAGAGAACACTCTCCAGGATCAACACCCGCAAGGCTGCAGGCCCGGACAACATCCCTGGTCGTGTGTTGAAAGACTGTGCAGAGGAGCTCAAGGATGTCTTCACAGACATCTTCAATGCTTCTCTGAGCCAGGCTGTCGTTCCCTCCTGCTTCAAAACCACCACCATCGTTCCCGTGCCAAAGAAGCCCACTCCAGACACTTTTAATGACTATCGCCCTGTTGCACTGACCCCCATCATCATGAAGTGCTTTGAACGGCGAGTCATGGCACACATTAAATCCACACCCCCCCCCCCCCCCCCCACCACCCTGGACCAATTCCAGTTTGCATACCAGGCCAGATCTCTCTACCGAGGATGCAATCTGCTCTGCTCTTCACCCAGCCCTCACCCACCTGGACAATAAGGACTCATATGTGAGAATGCTGTTCATAGATTTCAGTTCATCATTCAACACCATAATCCCAAAGCAGCTCATCATCAAACTGGACCACCTGGGGCTTCAGACCTCACTGTAATTGGCTGCTGGACTTCCTCAGCGAGAGGCCACAGGCGGTGTGGGTCGGCAGAAACACCTCAAGCTGCATTAGACTGAGCACAGGAGCCCCCCAGGGCTGTGTGCTCAGTCCGATGCTCTTCACTCTGCTGACCCACAACTGCACACCGACCTTCAGCACCAATCACATTGTGAACTTTGCGGGCGATACGACTGTGGTGGGTCTCATCTCTAATAACGATGAGACAAACTACAGGAGAATTCCTGAGGGTGCACATCAGTGAGGACAGTGAATAGTACATCACTGGCAAAGAGGGCTCAGAAGCGCCTCTATTTCCTCCGCAAACTGAGGAGAGCTGGAGCCCCCCCACCCATCATGACCACCTTCTACCGAGGCACCACTGAGAGCGTTCTGACCAGCTGCATCACTGTGTGGTACGGGAGCTGAACAGAACAGGAAAGCCCTGCAGCGCATAGTGAATGCAGCTGGGAGGATCGCTGGTGTCTCTCTCCCCTCCCTCCTGGACATTTGTAACACCTGCCCTCGGGCAGAAGGTACCGGAGTCTCTGGGCTATTCTTTTGCACTGCTTTAGATTTTAGATTTTGTCTTAGAAGTTTTAATTTTGTCTTTAGATTGTATTTTGTACACTGTGTTTTTGCACTGCTTGGAAATGAAATTTTGACTCACTGTATGTTGAACACATATGACAGAATTGACAATAAAGCTCACTTTCAACTTTCAACTTTGAAGTACATTAAGAATTTCAGTCACCAACTTCATCTCAGGACCTAGAACCTGTGCCCGCTTCTTTAAAGAGGGGATAATATGCAAAATTTACGTTTTTAGCTTCCTGCCTTGTTATAATCTCTCATCAAAAACATGCCTGAAGAAGTCTTAGATGTCATCAATGTGTGTCTAAGTAATCTAGTGATCTCTCCCAGGCCCTATCAAGCCATGGTGATGCAAAAATGTACACAGCAACTTGAAAATACCGGATGCACTTTTCACAATTCTCAGAGATCAGAGCGGTGTTTTGCAATCATGGTACAGCTAACAACAACTAGCACGCTAATGCACACCTCCTTATTATCAGAAAATAAAAAGCTTTAGAATTAGATGTAGACAGCAAACTCATTTTGACCTCAAGAGCTGCTTATACAATATATCTGCACTGCTTTTTGATGAAGCAATAACATTATAAAAGGGCGTGATAACAGGAGAAGTTCAATTTGTCAACTGGACAAACTTTGTCCAGTTGACAAATTGAACTTCTCCTGTTATCATGGATTCTACCTGGACGACTGAGGGACTTTTCACGCATTATAAAAGGGCTTAAAGCGCACAAGTCCATTTTGGCCACGGCTCCGGGAGTCGGGCTGGATGCGCAAGGGGCACGGAGACATGAGTCACTGGATCCACAGAAAGCGGCTTTTTTTGGGTCTGCTGAAGCTAGTGCAGAGTGTGTCCCTGGTCTTCGCATCTTTCCTCATGCTCCATGTTTCGCGGGGAAGAACGCACTGGGACTGAAAGCGGGCGAACCCAGAGCCTGGTGTGGCCCCAGAGCCTGGTGCGGCTTGGACAGCTTCTCATTCAAACACAGTGTGAGCACAGAGGGACCCACAGAACAGGGCACACCGCGTTCATCCAGTGGCACTGCCACGTCCTGGGACGCGCAGGTTCTGAACTGTAGTGAGAACGCTGCCGTGTCTCAGGACTGGTTCTGCCCCCTGGACTCCAGGTTCCACCAGTTTGTTCTGCAGAAACACTGCCGCTACTTCCCGATGCACACTGACCACCCGGAGAAGTGTGCGCGCGGACACGTGCACCTGCTCATTGTGGTCAAATCCGTGATAGAGCAGCATGACTGGCGCGAGGCCGTGCGTCTCGCCAGGAGCCACGAGTACGAGACCGAGGCCGGCAGTGTCTGGACTGTGTTTCTTCTCGGGACTGCGAATACCTAGCGAGTGGGCTGCATTGCCGCAGCCCACCCACTAGGTATTAGGTGCAGAGTCTGCATAGTCTCACGGCCCAAGGTGTGTGGCATGTGCCCAAATGCCAGACCGCTCAGTCTGTCACTGGCATGTCTGTTTATAAGAATCTTCTCACCCAAAAGAAAAAAAGAGCGCACTCAGTAAAAGAACCTGCAGCGAGGCAGAGCGGCGCCAGGACGAAGAGGCACGGACAGAGGAACTGTGAAATACACGCGTCACTATTAATACATTTTTTGTTGAAAATCTACTAAAGTTTGAGTGTTTAAACAAGAGAGAAATATGAGAAACCGTTAATTGCAGTGTGAGAAAAGTGTAGAATGTGTGTGGTGAGGCGTTTACAGCCTTAAAACATGTAGAATAATTGTAAAATATAAAGTTGTCGTACTTCGCGGATTTCGCTTATCACGGGTTATTTTTAGAACGTAACCCCCTCGATAAACGAGGGACCGCTGTATAACATTTTATTTTACTATATCTCCATGGAGACAAGAGGTGAAGCCACAAGACAAAGTTAAAGGTCGACTCAGGCATGCCCATTCACAGTTTGAACGTATATTTCTCAAGCTATTTTTGAAAAACAAAAACATCTCTAAATGAAATTAAATGCAAGATAGTTAAGTTTAATGCCATATTGTGAAACATTTATTTATTTATTTAATTGGTACAGCATTGATATCACAGGAAAAAAGTGGGTGACTGACCCTGCACCAGGAAAATTACAGTGAACCATAATATATATTTTTACAGGATGATACATTATAACAGACGTTTACAATACATATCTTGCTTTATTTATTTATTTATTTGTTTATTTATATTGGACATATTTTTGCTTTTTTTGTCCAGAATGTCTCTGAAAAATAGCAGAATAACAGAATTGAGCGATGATTTTGGCATACTGATACGCCTCTGTTAAACAGGGTTATAATAGTGTGCGGTAAACTTCTTTTTTTCTAGGGTTATAATAGGGTTAGGTTTACTGTTTACAGAGAATTAAATTCTTCTAAACATATTATATTGGATCCTTCAGTGCCTCCTGCAATGGAACTTAAATGAGACAAATGGTCCAGATTAGGCCATGCTCTTTTGCACTAATAACTCTTATGATTACTATAATTAGCATTGCAGCTCCAGTCTGGCAAATTGACAGGTGTCAAGGGGCTCTAATCACTTCTCACTTGTGGACATAGAACACTCCATCTATCCATCCATTTCCTTCCGCTTTTCCGTAGTCCGGTTCACGGGGGCAACAGTCCAGACAGGTCTGCCCCCCCCCCTGATCTCACACAATGCACCAGCCCCCTAATACATAGAACATAAATATTTCAAATGCTGCATGAGTCCCATTTGCTGGTCATATTTTGTGTTTGTGAATGTTATTGGTTGGATTGCATATTTTTCTACCACGGACCATGCTAGAGGGGATATTTTACTTCTATGGGGTATTAACATATTTAGATCACCGTGTTACCTTTTGTTGTTTTAAAAATGCTATATTTGCCTAAAACAATATATTAAAATGTTTCATCAGTCTCACTTTAGTTTTGATGTCATTAGTGGGATACAGACGTGTAACTATAATAAAATCTGGAAGGTGAACCCAAGATGGCGTCGTATTGTTTTCAATGGCCTGTGCTCATTGGCCCAAAAATAATTTTCTTTTCCGCATTACTTCCTCGATAAGAGCTATCACCTTCCACCCATCTGTAACGTGCACAACGTGGAGCATTTTGACCAATCAGAGCAATAGCTAATGTCATTATGTTCATTATGTTTCTTTTTCCAAGAGTTTGTTTTCATCCCTGACAGTTTTGACTGCTCACTTAAAGGAAAACTAACGTTTTTTTTACAATCTGAGTCTTATTTCGGTAATAAAACAAGTTGTTTTACTCACCCATAGCACTTTGGTGTCATATGGAGCACTTCCGGAGATGTTTTAGATTTGCGATCTCCATCATGTGAGTTCTCGGGGCACTGATTTGCGGTCTCCAAATAACACAAACTTTAGCACTTTTCAAATCATAGAAGCTCGATGTCTTAGTCTACGATTTTGTGTGGTCAAAAGTGGCCTGTAATCCGAGATTTAGCCATAGTTTCGAGTAGATGAGCACGACTGTGCTCTCAGCTCCCGGGACCCAAACATGAAACGCAAAGCTGTAAACTATGGATGAATCTCGGATTACAGGCCACTTTTGACTCAAACGAAATCGTAGACTAAGACATCGGGCTTCTATGATTTGAAAAGTGCTAAAGTTTGTGTTATTTGGAGCCCGCACGGGGCATATTACATGCTTGGGGAATATATTATATGCCCCGAGCTATGGCTAGAAGTCGCGCTAGGCTAACCGCAAATCTAAAACATCTCTGGAAGTGCTCCATATGACACCAAAGTGCTATGGGTGAGTAAAACAACTTGTTTTATTACCGAAATAAGGCTCAAATTGTAAAAAAACGTTACTTTTCCTTTAAGGTCTTCCTCAGAGTGGTCTATCTGCAGTCCGACTTCCTCAGGACAGTATACCAGGTGTGAGAGAGTTAAAAAAGCCTCCTCGTCCCGGTTGATTGTCCCATTTCGCATGTGGGTATTTTGATTGCCTCTTTAATCCAGCGATGATGTAAAGTCTCTTTACAATTTAAACAATTTATTACAAAGGCAGTTGTTGAGATATATTAACTAGATTTATTTTATTTGAATGACTGTTTATTAAATTTTTTTTCCACTTCCTTTAATAGACCTCTATATGGGCACCATTAGTTGCACGAAGCACATCAAGACGGTACTCAATTGTAGGATAGTCTCATTAATGGTGGCATTGGCTTCACAAATCCTTTGCTTCAAGTCAGCAATGTCCCGTACCTTTGTTTGATACACGATATCCTTTACGTAACCCCATAAAAAGAAGTCCAAAGGAGTGATATCAGGTGAACGCGGTGGCCATGGAATTGGCCCATCCCTACCAATCCATCGGTGTGGAAATGTTTGATTGAGGAAGTGACGAACATGCAGTCCCCAATGTGGTGGTGCACCATCTTGCTGGAAAACGATGGTTGGTTGTAAGTCAATCATTTGTGGTGCCACATATTCGGTCAGAAGGTCGTGGTAAACATCTGCAGATATTGTGGAAGAAAAATGGACCAATTATTCGAAAATTTAATACCTCATCAACTGCCTTTCAATTTTTTTTTTTTATTGTAAAGGGACTTTATGGACACCCTGTATATTGTCCTCTGTCCTCAGTCGATAATGTGGTTTTCTCTTATACAGTGGTTAGAAATAGCCAATTTGAGTTGTTCCTTTTCTTCTTTGTGTTTTGTGGTATGAAAACAAACCCCTGGAAAAAAATAACCCAATGTCATAAATTATCGGAAGACCAAATGATCCTTATTGGACCAGAATGATAGCTGCTAGAGAGGAGCTGCATGTGCTCAGAGCAGTGTTGTATAGTAACGAAGTAATAATACTTCACTACTGTACTTAAGTACATTTTGGGAGACTTTGTACTTAACTTGAGTTTTTTAAAAAATGATAACTTTTACTTTTACTTCACTACATTTCCGAATTTAATTGCATACTTTTACTCCGATACATTTTCAATGTGCCGTTTAGTTACTCGTTACAAAAAAACGCTCTACTGACTGCAAGGAAATCAGGGTTTGGGCTTGTTCGCTACTTGCGCATGACAATCAGCCTACACCTGTTGGTTTCATGCAGCTCGTTTAATCAATCAACATCCCTGATGGAAGAGGAGACAGCATCCACGTCGGCTACAAATGAAGGGGGACCTGACGATGAGCATCCCTGGCCGTACTTAAACACAATGTTCTCTTACGCTGATATGAAGGATTCAAGTGCCTCTTGTGCCTTCCAAGAAACGTGGAAATCCTATCTTACAGAAACTCCCCGTCCAACCTCAAGAAACACATCGAGGTAAGTTCTAGATTAATGAAATTGTTAGCGTCTATATTCCAATTACAGTAACCATAGCATGGACATTAGAAATTAACTTTGTGTGACATTGTTTCGGTTACACAAAGCATATTTGACGATGTTGGAGCTAACAGGCTACCTAGCTTTTTCGGCTCAATGGAAGGCATAGCTGTAGGCTAAGTGTAACAAATGAGAAAGGCGTTTCATGGATATCACCAAACCCAATATCTTCGACAGTGCTCCATATGACACAAAGCTACCATGAGTGAGCCGAACATGGTGTTTTACAGTAGAATTAAGGGCCCAATTGCAAAAAACCCTCTTCCTCCAAAAACACTCCTTCAGTGGTGTTATGTATGCCTTATTTTCAGCACAGTTATTTAAAAAAAAAAAACCAAAGGTTTGGGGGGGAACATTAAAAAATATTAAATTCAGACTGCCTTTGCTTGATACTTTTACTTGTACTTTTAATTACATTACTTGAGTACATTTATTTTTACATTACTTGTCATACTTAAGTACAAGAAGTTCCAGATACTTTAAGACTTTTACTCAAGTAACATTTCAGTCAGTGACTTCGACTTTTACCAAAGTCATTTTTGGGAGGGGTACCTATACTTTTACATGAGTTTGATTTTCCAGTACTTTATACAACACTAGCTCAGAGTGGGGCTAGGCTAAGTTAACTTTTAGGTGGTTTGAGGATTTTTTAAAAAATATATATAGTTTAGGTTATGAAAATAGAAAGGAATCCCTACAAAATCCAACCTTTGTGAAAGCTGGATGCCCTGTCAGCTGAACATGGGCAGTTTGAATTCCCAAAAAATTGTGCCCAATGGGAGAATTCTTTCTGGGCCCAAGCTCCCGGGAGCTGCAGTACCTGGAGTGGCTACTAGCCGGTCGAGCCAGGACAGAAGGGGAATGCCTTATAGATCCATGGATACATGCATTTATGTTGTAATAGTGCTCTGAAGGGGGAGTGACTTGGGAGCAAGGGGTCTCAGCTTAAAATGAAACAAAAACTTACATTGTTTTAAGTGAATATAGCATTTTCAAAACAATAAAAGGTAACATGGTAATCTCAATATTTTGTGTTAGCAGTTAATACCCCATAGAAGTAAAATACCCCCTCTTGATGTCACTGTTTGGTCATGGGGCCAGTAATCATAAATGTATAAAAATACGCTGATACTGATATAAAACAAATCAGTCAAACATTTATGAACAAGTCCAGCTGTGAAGACTGAAGCCGAGTGAGGATTTCCAGTGCTGATGCTACACTGTTGCTATGGGCAACAGTACTAATCATGAGGATGGTGCTGTTGCAGAGATGTCAGAGAAATGTGGGATAGCAGCCAACACCAGGGAGTCGACCTCAGCTCTGTGAAGGAGGAGGACGGGGCATGTGCGAGTGTAGTGCTGGTGAAGAGGAGCATGTGGAGAAGCTGAGGAGACTGCTGTGTCTACTGCTGCAGCGGTAATGAGGCTGAGGAGCATTGTGTTTGAAGCACCAGACAAATGGGATCCATAACTAAAGCTACAAGATTAATCACAGTCAAATTGAAATTGCGCAATTACCAAATCACAAAGGCTGCACCATATTTTCTTGCTCAAACAACAAAATCTCCTGTCTTCTTGTCAAAAGGAGAAATTCAATTTGTTGACTGGACAAAAGTTTATTTGCTCTAGAGAAGGACAACAGCACCAACATCCTGCCAGCGGACAAAGGGAGATGCACAGTCATCCTGAACTCATCTGATCATGAGGCTAAGGTGAACAGCCTGCTCAGTGACATGGCAACCTGAGAATTATTAAAACGAGACCCCACCAGTGGGTACAAAAAGAAGATCATTGATTGCTTGTAGAAGCTGGAGAAGGAAGAAGTCATTGATCAACAGCTGTATTACAGACTGGACCCTGGCGACGCCATCCCTTGCATCTATGGCCTCCTAAAGATTCACAAATAATTCAATAAAACTAAGAGAGCTAAGAAACAAGACAACGGAGACTCAGAACCCTGGAGAAAGTGTGTAACTATTCCTTACCTGCTTGGCGTTTCTAAAAATCTACAGAGGATTTTCAGACAATATGAAATCCCAGTTTATTTCAAACCCACAAACACTTTAAGACAGAAACTGGTCCACCCAAAGGACAAAACACCGAGCCACAAACAAAGCAATGTGGTCTACTCCATTCAGTGTAGTGAAGACTGCAGTGAGCGCTACACTGGAGAAACAAAACAGCCACTTCACAAGAGGATGTACCAACACAGACGAGAGAGTCAGAGTGGACCTCAGTCTGCCGTACATCTCCACCTAGAAGCCACGGGCCACTCCTTTGAGGACAGTGAGGTAGGGATGGGCGATACCAGTTATTTTTGTTTCGATATGATACCAAGTAATACCAGGGTTAGAATCGCGATATTGATACCGATACCGATACTTTCATATTTTTTTTAATACTACAGAAAAACACTAACCTGTCTTCGCAAAGCTCCACCAGGGGCTTAGCTCCACACATTCTAACACCAGATATCGGGAAAAAAATCTTTGATGAAATGAAAATGGCAATGCAGACATCAAATGTGAGCACTAGACTTTTGTTTGTGCTGCTTGTATTGCACGTTGTATTTTTATGTATTTGCCTGCCGAGGGACTGAGGATGAAAACTAGCTTTGTAGCTAAAATTCGGCATATTTACATTTGTTTTATATTTATGTTCATTAATGTGCATTGTCCCTATCAAATAAATAAATAAATAAAATAAAATAAATAAATCTATTGTAAGTTGGGCACTTGCAGCCTATGAAAAAAGACAACAAATGAAGTATCACTATTCTCACTCTCACATACATTCTCCTCTCACATACACTACTCTTAGTCTTCTACATGGTTGATGGTTACCTGGATTCTCCCTCTCTCAAACGCCTCGGCAACTGACCTCAGATTTATGACCTGAGGTTTATGATTTATGATCAAGTGTTTATTTAAATTTGTGGTATTGCCACAATATCGGATCATTTTTTAGCACACACTGCAATTCGCAACATTGTCGTCCACGATGTGGAAGTAACTCCACACCACACTTCGCTTGTGGTCTCCCGCAGCCCTGCGCCGCTTTGACTGAAATCTCACAGCAGTGAGTCTATCGCGGGATGACGTTCTACCCCACGTTTGGTGAGAACGTGGAAGGAAAAGTAGTGCCTGACAAGTGGCAATGGTTGAATAATGAACAAAACACATATGAATTTGAACTAAATAAACTGAAAGTTAAGTCAGTAAGAAAACATGACTTGGTATCGATATTTTAATACCAGGATCGATGCATATTCAATACCCCATCAGGATCGATATATCGATACTTTGGTATCGATCCGCCCATCACTACAGTGAGGTACAGCTCTCAGACAGAGAAAAGAACTGGTTTGAGAGGGGAGTTAAAGAGGCTATTTTTGTCAAGAAAGAGAATCCTTCCTTGAACACAAATGGAGGTCTCAGACATAATTTCCCACACAGGAGGTCTTCCACAGGACGGGAACCCTCTCCAGGCTGAGGCTCAGGTTGAAGATGTAGCAGAGAACCTCATAGAGCTGGTCCGTGCAGGTTCTCAGCAGTTTGGGGCAGATACCGTCAGGTCCTGCAGCTGCTCCCCTCCTGTGTGTGTCATATCGTAACCACAAGCAAGATACAAACTCAGGAGTGGGTGAAAATAATTTAAAGACAACTTAATTACTCACCTCTCATAAAGTTGTAAACTGCAGCATTCTCATCCATATTATCCACTAGAATGTGTCCTGTGCAAATAATGACACATGGTCGACAAAACACTGCTATGAATCCAGTTTGAAGCATTCTTCTAAAGGAAAAAGGTGAGAGATTCTCATATGTTTACAAGGATCAGGGTGAAGCCACTGCAGATTAGCGACTGAAAACAGTTCTCTGTGTCCTGTGGAATTTATCGCTAGCCTTTTGTGCACTTCCACACAGAGATTTAAAGCCTCATACAATTCTCCTTTTGTTTGTGGTCTGTGTTTTTTGTCACACATTTTAAAATCCTGCAGTGTGCGAGGCTTAAAGCATGATTATTGTATCCATGAGTTGTATCCATGTTATTTATGCACAATTTCTTCAGAAAAAAAAGAAAAAGTTCTCCACTAGTACTTGATCTCTCACTATTAAGCTATAAGTACATATGGTAACTATGGTGACACCCCATGGAGTACACTGAGGTAGTATATTGCGTATAAATCATTTTACTTATACAGGGGGTCCTCGGGTTACGACGTTGATCCGTTCTTAAGACGCGTCGTAACCCGAATTTCGTCGTAAGCCGGATTTTGCCTTTGATCTTCCAACCAAAGCACCAATAAACTTTCCATCTCAATAATTAGACAACTACGCTGCTTGGTTATCACTGCCGCTTTCATAGGAGCAGATCAGAGCCCACATCAGGTACTTCCACCCACATTGGGCACACACACGAGGCCGTCTTCTCCGCCCTACAACCACAACAGAGCGTATTCTTCCGCCGTGCGCCGCGCGCCGTTCGCGTTTGTTTACATCTCTTACCACGCTAAACCGCGTAAGACGGAATGACGCGTAATATATACATATTTTTTTTAATGGGGGCGCGTTCGTAACCACGAAACGTCGTAACCCGAGACCGTCGTAACCCGAGGACCCCCTGTATTATAGCACCACATTATAACAAAAAGATGAAACAGACATATTAATGCATATGTCTTATTTAAAATTATGCCATTCAAAATGATAAAGTTATACTTTCATAAACACTCAAAAGGATGGGCATAAAGACCGTAAGATCAGAACAATGTTTTAGAGAGATACAGTTCAGCAGTGAGCTGCCTCTTCAGTTCTGGCACAGGTCTGACCGGGACCGGTTTAGCTCTGAAAGAAGGAGTTTGGCTTCACTAAAAACTAACTCACCCCTGTTGTTTTCATTTCATTTTTATTTAACGCTCACTACCATTCTCCGAGGTATGAAGCACAAACACAGAAACAAAACAGAAAAAAAAACAATGTCTCACTTTTTCAAAAACATGCTCAAATTATGAATAATTTTTGACTTTCATTTTGCAACAATAATGTTATGTTTTACAATGATGGGTGTTCAACATAACATTTAGGCAAATACATTTTTCTACAGATAGTGACTCCACTGTTCAAGATTGCAAATTGAGCGCTCTATTTTCACCCAGCAAATATTTTTCAAACACTTAGATTCCGTACAAGTACATACTTTGTTACTCCCCATGTCACTTGTGTATAAACTGTGTTTGCCTCCCCCACTGTCTGATCATTCTTTTCTGGATGGTTATAAGTGAAAGAGCTCCATTAATAGCTCACACATTGACTGAGTCCAAAGTGATTCACCACTGCCACTATTCTAAAGTCAGATGCAGGAAGTTGTGAGTTGAAGGCATTCTTTTCTCTTGTTTTGGGTCTGTCCTCAAATATAAATGTTCTGGTCAAGTATTTTGTTCTTTTTGGTCTGCAGTCTAGTCAAGGACACTTTATCCAGACAAAGACTTTGTGCAGTTTGGAGCCTCTGAATCCTCACTGGACCTCCCTGTTGATATGCAATCAACCATGTTATTGGGGACATTAATTGCAAAAAGGATTCATATTAAAAGCCTGGAAAGCACCAACAGTGAACTGATTTGTGACATGCACTAAGAAAAACTTAACCTGGGAAATCCCAGGCTGCTTTCGTTCGTTCCGATCTAAAAGACAGCCTGGCAACTATGGTAAGCGAGCTCTCCCGATTCTGGGAGCCAATCAGAGAGCGGGGAGGGGTGGACAGACGGTGACGCGTACTACGTGACAAACGGAAACTTGTAGTTTGAACTGACAACTGACATGATGGGCTACGTATACGCCAAATGATAGACATTCGTAACGCCCAATAAACAGCCGTTGGCGATCGTAAACCACACCTCCACTATGAGATATTTCGAAGATGGCTCCCAGACCATATATCACTGTGATATGTGTCCCACCACAGAAGCTGAGGGCGCATGTCGGCATTACAGATTCTCAGAAAGTGCCGTTTTTGTGTTGTTGTTTTTTTTTCAAAATTTGTGATTTTCGTTTTTTTGCAGAATGTGCTAGTTGAGATCATGAAGAACCCACTCCATGTTTACAGCATTGGCTGCTTAAAAAGCATACATTTAGCTTAATGTCATGCAAATTAGGCAAGGAGTCCTGAAGAGACCAAACTTCCAGAGGGATTTTCTGGGATTTAGAAAACCTGGTATGGGTGCTTTCAAATAGAGACAACTTTTTAAAATATTGTCAGATTTTCACATGTAAGACATCATTGGAAAGCTCAGAACCTGTACTTTCAGAATCTGTGAATAACTCAAAACACCTCCGAGACGACTTGGTATTGGTTTTCCTGCGGTTGGACACATATGGTCTGGTGTAAACCGGGCAAAGAAAAACTGAGCTTATTGAACAAATTTGGGAGAACTCCCAGATGCAGTAAAAGAAAATATTTTAGACTGATATAGCTTTTTTGTGAGATTTGAAAATGAACAGGAAGCTTACCACTTCCTCTCAAAATAACACTGCTGACTCATTCTCTCTGGTCTTCCACACATTATAATGTAACAGGAGCACCTCCTCACTCGCACCATACCCGCTGTGGATAACAATGGTATTTATTATTGTTTGTGTACTATTTGTATACTGTTTTGTTTTTGCATACAGTCTATATTCTCAGTGTTTGGCAGTATCTCAGTGTAACTCTACTTGGTGTTGGTTAATAGAAGGGAAAAATGAATAGCTGTGCACATT
This sequence comes from Paratrypauchen microcephalus, assembly GCA_036785185.1. NCBI lineage: Eukaryota > Metazoa > Chordata > Actinopteri > Gobiiformes > Gobiidae > Paratrypauchen > Paratrypauchen microcephalus. The sequence continues at coordinate 1,429,644 of JAVJIX010000079.1, read as the reverse complement.
GGACCATTGGACTCTGGATGTGTGCGGAAGAGCGGATGTGAAGTCTATGGGGGTTGGTTTTTATACATAAATATTTTGTGTTTTCTCCCTGGAAGGAAGATGACAGCATGCAAAAAATGAATTATTAAAAATAAATGCATATATAAAATAAAAAATAGGATACTGGTGACATATACAACCATATACACACACTTGAGAGTCTACACTGCAGAGAGAGATGTTTCACAGAACTCAGTTTAGCATATTGTACTGTTTTAAAATGTTGCCAAAAAGTTATAGCACTGCGTTAAGTATTGCACCACAGGATATTACACTGTAATTAGGTATAATTAGGTTTTGGTACAAAACCCAGTTCAAGATAAAAAGGTACTGCAGGTAGACATCGTTACTTTGAGGATAAACTTTGGAACCTGAGGTGAGCTTTTTATTGTGAGCGTGTGTATTATACTGTGTGTGTGATAAATTCCTGCTGTAAAGTGTGCAAGGCCACCACCAGAGTCCTGCTTTACATAATCGCTCAAAGCTTTAATGAGTCAACTACAGTCTTTTAGCAAGCTAATACCAGTCCATTAAAACTAGCCCCTACAGAAGCTTGAGAAGTATTCAAACTTAAAGGTCCCATGGCATGAAATTTTCGCTTTCGGAGGTTTTTGAATGTTAATGTGAGCTCCCCTACCCTGTTTAGGGACGGGACCCCCCCCCCATGGCTAAAAGTTGCGAAATGTGTAAACTGAGCATTTGTGATCCTTTTCCGCGTTTGAAAAAAAGACAGCCCAAACGGGCGATTCTGAACAAGGGAACTTTCTGACGTCACGTTCAAGAAAAAATGCAAATGCAGTTCCACCGCCCGTCTGGATGTTTCTGTAACTCACGCCCAGAGAACTTGGGCCGCAAACGAGCTACGCAATGTGAGATGGCAGTTTTTTATTTGCCTGGAGGCACGTGAGAGTGTTTCCAGGCTCGGATGTTCTTTATCCGAGCCTCCGAACCTCTGAAACAGCAGTGGTTTAATTTTATTTTCTGTGAAAATGTTTTTATTTTTCAATGGAAATCGTCTCATATCTTCCTCCCACTAAAACATGGAAGTGGGGCCAGCGCACAGCGCACCGCTAATCCAGGAAACAGCGGCACATTTGGCCACACCCCCACCCGCTGCACTGGCAACAACGCCCAGAATAAAGTGTTTCAGAGACATATTTATGACTCTGACTGTGTTCATGAAGCTCTCTCATGCACTGAGTCTTGATTTTGGAGAAGGATTCATTTACAGTATTAGGGAACCATTAAGGCGCCATATAAAAGCATCAAGAAGTACCATGTCATGGGATCTTTAAAGATGCACAATGACATTAACTTTTCTAGTGGAGGGTCTGCTACCTACTTGTCTCCATGGAGATGTTTCTACTCTAACTTGGCTCCATGGAGATCGATACCAGAGATAATACCATACTGTGGAACATTCCAGGCAAAACAATAACATCTGCATTATTAACATTGTAATACAATTTACTGCAGGGGCTATTGAAGCAAGTGAACATGTACAAGTATTTACAACTAACAAAGTTTAATAAGTTACTGATGCATGGACCTAAAAAATGACAAATAAAAAAATGACGATAGAAATCACAATGCACAGTATGAAATATCTATCAGCTGCGAAATGAGCTGAGCATATGCGAATGTTATCATGACTTTTTCCCATCCAAGTTCTGTTGAGACTGGCGATCCACAATCGCCTCTTTTCCTTTGATAATCGCTCTGTCTGTTCACCCTGGCTGGTCACTACTTTAGGTAAACGACAGAACAGTGTTTTTCTCTGTCCAATCTATTGTAACAGCTTAGAACCCAACAATAGTTGACCATTTTGCTTTTTTAAAAAGTGGCATAAGTGCAATGTTTGCTTTTTTCGATTATCTCCAACATGGCTGACATCCGGATTATGACGTCACGTGAAAACGCTCTACAGTGGAGGTGGAAGTCTTGAAGTCTTGTTTGTATGATCTGATTGCATTTTGCCATCTTCCATTTGACATTTTTCACTGTGCCTCTGGGCCATGTCTAAACGGTGACATATGCATATGCAGAAATGTCACCGCTGGCTCCAGGCTACAGCGTTGACAGCTCTCATAAGTGTAAATGAGCCGCGAGCCAAGGGGGAAACACACTAAACTGGAACAAAACACAGAACTAAACCAGGACTAGACCAGGACTAAACCAGGAATAAGAGGGTGAACATTTCTTGTGAAAGGAGTGTGGTTGTTTCTATGGAGATGACATTGTTCTGGCTGGAATGTTCCACAGTATAGCATTAAAGGACCTATATTAAAATGATGAAAACTATTAACCTATTTGGTTACTGCTTCAAGAAAGTAACTTAATAGCATTATTTGAGGATAATATGAAGTCAATACACCACTACTGTAACTACTTAACCTGGCAGGGAAACCTGCAGGCACAAGGAGAACATGCCAACTCCATACAAAGGCCCTGTCCCACCCAAGAATCAAACTCAGGACCTTCTTGCTATGAGGCAAGAGCATTGACCACTGTGCCACCAACACAACAACATTCACCATGTTTTAGGCTGCACCAATCTGCATGTTTGCAGAAAGAGTCAGGTATCTCTTCCTGAGCACTGATGTTGGTGTCACAAGGAACTATTTTGTTATTAACTGTATTGCAGTAATATATAAATAAGTAACCAACATTGTTACAAACTCTGATGAAGACAAAAGTCACTTCGTTAGAACATTAGACGACACTAATCCCACACACAAAATTTTCATCTGGTCCAAAAATCCTCTCCGACGTAGAGAGAAGTAACTGTGCTGCTCCTGTTGGTGAGGCTCACCTTCAGAACTTGGGATCTTATGGTTGTGAGGCAAGAACATGACTTAGCCACTGCAGAGCACAAGGAAATGTTCAGACAAACTGGGTTGACTGTGACACATATTTGGTGAAAGCGCTCTTTTATCCACTGTCTCTACTCTTGATTTCATTCTGTAGAGGCCTAGCCGCCTAGACTATAAATGGATTGTCTCCTCATCACACGTTCCACACTGGTTTTAATCTGTCTCCCTCACTCTTTAAATAAGTGCACATCCCTGGCTCCTGCTCCTGTTTGATCTCCCATCAGCCGCAGACAGGATCCAGCCCAGAATCTATAGTGCGCTGCCAGCCCATTTTGCATTTTGATGGGAAAGACACACTTGCCGCCTGGGTCTCTTTGCATTTGTGATGGGCTGTGTGCTTTAGAAGTCCAGCCGAAGCTCTGTGCTCACTGCCACACTGCACTGCTGCATCTTTTAGCACAGCAAAGCACTTGGAAGAGAGTCAGGAGCAGGTCTGAGTGTGAAACACGGCTAATACAGCCAAGTGAATGTGAGACCTGCTTTAAACATCCCCAATCTGAAGCAGGAGCCACATCCCCGGGGCTGATTGCTTTCATTCAGCTTGGTTAAAAAGAACAAGAGGCTATTGAGTAAAATCCCTGTTGTATCACTATTTGAAACCTCATTTAGGGCAAATATTGAACTGTATATCCATTATGGGGGCAAGGTGATTTGGCTCCATTGATTCCAATTCACATGGCCCCTCTCTCTGTAACTGCTGCTGTCAGGCTCACCATTTGACCTTAAAATGTAAATTTTTTCCCACTCTGCAGAGGTCCTGGGGTTTTTAATTCATCATCATATCCCCAAATCAAGACATGAGCATTAATAATAGGACTTTCCCCGAGGTGAGGTTCTGCTAGCGTTAGCGATTTACAGCTATTGCTTGGTTCTGCTGCTTCCTACTTTACTTTTAGTTTACTTTTTAGTAATTTAATCTCTTGGCACTGGAAGATCTGTCTTCTTTTCTTTGTCTGATTTTCTTTTCAAGTAAACCAAGACTTTTTTTCTTTTTTTTTTAAACAACTTATCTGATGAGCCAGCATTATGTCCGGGGGATGAAATCTGTGAGTGCTGTTGGAACTATCAGCATACACAGATATTTGCTTTAGAAACAGAAAAAGGACTTCATTGTATGCTCCCAGTGACTGCTACTGGTAACAGAAAAATCTATAGATAGATTTCTAGATAGAGACTTACAGAATGGTGATGGCGAACCAACATGTCATTTTGTTTTCACAACCGGGATAAATGCATATTCGCATCTCAAGTGGAGATGTGTTCTTCTTCTTATTTCTTAGCTTCTTTATGATAATGTAACTGAGAGCTGAGAGTGTCGTCTTATCTGCAAATCAGGTGTGAATGCGGGCATGCGTGCGGTCCTCGTTGATGACGTCATCCAATTGGAACCACGACTGGATCTCGGATTACAGGCTTTTGACTCAAACGAAAGTGTAGACTAACACATTGAAAAGTGATAAAGTTTGTGTTATTTGGTGACTGCAACAACATGCCCCGACCACTCACGTCAAACGGATATCGCCAAACTCCAGAATCTCCAGAGATACTCACAAATGACACCAAAGTACAATGGGTGAGTAAATGACATTGTTTTATTACCAGAAATAAGGTCCAGATTGTAAAAAACGTTACTTGTCCTTTAAGAGCTTATCTCTTGTGATCAGACACACTCTCGCTGTGCACTGCCAACACTCCAGAAGCCTGGAGTACAGGGCAGTACGCAAAGCAGGGTGCATATTTTATTGTTAGTTATGTGTGGTTACTGTGCGATTAACCCCGCAAGGGTTATTACTTTATTTGAATTTGGTTAAAAAACAAGATGCCAGCAAGATCCCTGTTGTAACATTACCACAAACATCATAACCTCATTCTCAGATCTGTACAAGCAGATCACTGTCAGTAGAATTTCAGAGTCAGGTCAAATGGAGGGATTAATAAAATATGCCTTAAAGTTTTTCTGTATTATTGATTTGGTGGCATAGCACTTGCGGTAATTATTAATCATATTTTTACAATACCTCACTAAAAATTCGGTCCAAAATGCAGAAACAATTTCCCATATAGAAGACTTTTTTTTTCTGATTATACAGATCTTATATGGCATCTTTTACCGCTAAGATGCCGTCCCTTTTATCTACCACGGGAATTCACATGTGTTTCTGGCCGCTGTTTACATTCACCCGCTCGCTGACTACACAGCTGCTTTTTTTTTTTTTTTTTTTTTTTCATTGCATTTATATAGCGCCTTTCATGACATGCCTTATCATCCCAAAGCGCTCCACAGTTCACCGTTCATTCACTCCACACTTGGTGGTGGTAAGCTACTTTCTGTAGCCACAGCTGCCCTGGGGCAGACTGACGGAAGCGAGGCTGCCAATATGCGCCATCGGCCCCTCCGACCACCTCCAACACTCACACACACACCACCTTTCATACTAGGCAAATGTGGGTGAAGTGTCTTGCCTAAGGACACAGCGACAGTTTTTTGCAACTGGCGCCCCACTGTGGCACCTGGAATTCCCAGCGGTCTCCCATCCAAGTACTAACCAGGCCCTGCCTTGCTGAGCTTCAGAGATCTGACGGGATCAGGCTTTGACAGGCAGGTATGGCAGCTGCTCTCAGTAAGCTCCATGACGTCATCAGTGATTTGGAGACGGCTCATCCTGATGCTGTTTTTATTGTCACTGGTGATTTCAATCAGTGCAATTTACGGACTGTACTCACTAAATACCAACAACATGTTAACATCCCCCACCTGTGGCAAGAAGACTTCGGACCATGTTTACAGTAATGTAAGAGGTGCACTCAGGGCAGCACGCTCGCTCTGCTGCATTTAGATCTGGCGATGAGGCTGAGTACAAAGCTGCGCAGTACCAACTGCAGAAGGCCATAAGAGCGGCCAAGAGGCAACACAGACAGAAGACAGAGGGCTTCTACTCTTCTGCCGACCCCAGGAGGATGTGGCAATGTCTGGACCACATCACAGACTTCAGGACCAGCTCCAGCTCCACCACCATCAGAGCCTCAGACAACCTTCCAGACAACCTCAACGCATTTTACAACAGCTCTGAGGCCACCACCTCCACCACCCCCACAGAGCACAGACACACCTCAACCATTCAACCCCCCTCTCCCCCACCTGTCGTCACATCAGCCCAGGTACACAAAGCCCTGAGGAGGACCAACCCCCGCAGAGCCCCAGGTCCAGACAGTATTCCTGGGAGGGCCCTCAGAGCATGTGCAAATGAGCTGGCGACGTCTTCACCTCCATTTTCAACCTCTCCCTCAGCCAACGCACTGTCCCCACCTGCTTCAAAACCACCACCATCGTCCCCCTCCCCAAGAAGAACTCCCCATCCTGCCTGAATGACTACAGGCCAGTAGCACTCACTTCAATCATCAATCAAGTGTTTCGAGAGAGTGGTACTGCCCCACATTCAGAGCAGCATACCGGACTCTATCGACCCCCTACAATATGCCTACAGGCCCAACAGGTCCACCTCTGACGCCATCGCCGCCGCCCTCCATGTCTCGCTCTCCCACCTGGAAAATAAAGACTCCTACGTCAGGATACTCTTTATTGACTACAGCTCCGCCTTCAACACAGTCATCCCCCACAGACTCAGCCACAAACTGGCATCACTTGGACTACACCCTGCCCTCTGTGACTGGCTCCTGGACTTCCTGACTGGCAGACTCCAGTCTGTCAGGATTGGAAACAGAACTTCAGCCAACATCACCACTAACATCAGGACCCCGCAGGGCTGCATCCTCAGCCCCATCCTCTACACCCTGTTCACCCACAACTGCGTCGCATCCCACCCCGAGAACATCATCCTGAAGTTTGCTGACAACACCACTGTGATAGGTCGTATCACAGGCGGAGATGAGGCGGACTTCAGGAGGGAGGTGGACAGTCTGGTGACATGGTGCAGGGACAACAACCTCACCCTCAACACAGACAAGACCAAGGAGATGATAGTGGACATGAGGAAGGAGAGGAGACCTCATCAGCCACTGTTTATCTGGGACCTTGAGGTGGAGAGGGTGAGCACCTTTAAATACCTGGGGGTCCACATCAGTGATGACCTCACCTGGACACTCAACACAACACAGGTGGTGAAGAAGGCTCAACAGCGGCTCAACTTCCTGAGGAGGCTGAGAAAATTTGGCATGTTGCCCAAGATCCTCAGCAACTTCTACAGCTGCATCATCGAGTCCATCCTGACCAGCTGCATCACTGTGTGGTACGGCAGCACTACTGTGAAGGACCGCAAACGCCTGCAGAGAGTGGTAAAGACGGCCACAAAGATCACCAGGACTCCTCAACCGTCTCTGCAGAGCATCTACCACCGCAGAGTCCACAAGAGAGCTGCCTCCATCATCAAAGACCCCACCCACCCCCAACATGGACTATTCACACTCCTACCTTCAGGCCGGAGGTACAGGAGTGAGAAAAGCAGGACTACTAGACTTTAGAATGTTTACACTTTCTGTTTGCACTTTTTTATTTTTATTTTATTTAGGCCCTGTCTGCACGATGTTTTTTTTACGCCGGGGGTCGCGTTGTCGTGTGGGCGGCAAAAAACGCGACTTTTGGGAAAATGATGACGTCGCGATGCCGTAATCATCACGTGACCAGTGACCAGAAGGTAACCCTGCGCCTTCCGCCGGTAACGACCAGATAACAACAACCATGGCGGACAATGGACTTAGTAGTTATGCAGTATGTTATGCAGACATTTGCAAGTTTATTTGCACTGTTGCATCAAAACCTGTTTATCCGCTATGCAGTGCAACAACAGCGGAGATGCATGCACAATTACACACGTTGTGGCCTGGCAGTACGCACGACACACAAGTGTTTGCCAATTCAAAACTAAACACGTATTTTAAAGCTGGAAAGATCCCATCGCTGAAAAGGCAGATAGTGAACAATGAGGAGCCCATACCAATTTGAGTGTGTTGTGTGCTGTAAATAAAGAAATAGAGCAACCATTTCTTCTTTTTCGTCTTTTTTATTGAATGAAAATTTACCTTTTACAAACAGGCACATGCAGTATCACACACAAAAATATATGAAAGCATTTCTGTTTTCTTTACACAAATTCACACAACTATATAGCTGCCCGTTGGTGATGGTCCCCGGTTGTATATTCTCGCCGAAAAGCCAACATAATGTCCGAGTATGTTTAACATTCCCGCATTAAGATCCAAACAAGCATTTTGCGTAAATAACACGACCAAGGTTAACGAGAGTTCTACTTGTTAATGTCTATCTAATAAAACGATAGCAAGTAATCCTAACTATCGATTTATAGGCAAAAACTCTGCTCACGCAGCGCAAATCTTCGTTCTGTGGCGTCTGTCTATGTTAGGGACAGTCAGCATTTTCACATTACCAGAGGGAGTCCCTGCTACATTGGTGGAGCAGGGGGACAAAATAAATTTGCGTTTGTTGATGGTCCCTAACACATGTGTTTGCTTGTTTACGAAAGAGAAAGGACTTTATGCGCATGTGCTCTTTGTAGTCTTGCGTTTCCGGCGGCTCTGGCTCTTTCCGGTTTACAGCGCCACTTATCGGTGTGACATATGTATTACATCGTTTTCACTCAGCGCTCGGCGCTCATCTTGACGCAAATATTTTCTGATCCAACATGTGTGTGGACGACACTTTTTTTTACCCCGCATAAAAAAAAAAAACAGGAACGTTGTCGTGCAGACAGGGCCTTAGTAGGGACAGTGCATATTAATGAACATCTGCAGCATTGCAGTGTAAATATGCCAGATTATAGCAAGAATGCTCATTTTCATCTGTAGTCCCTGGGCAGGTGACACCACAGCAAAAACAATAAAAACAATGACAGCTGACAACACCAACATTGAAACATTAAAACATTAAAAGTGTCCACAAGTCTGGTTTTCCTTTAGCCGCTGTTTCAAGTATGATTTGAAAGTGCCCGGTGTTGGAGTCTCTCTTATTGATGATGGGAGAGAGTTCCAGAACTTGGAGCCTCTGACTGAGAGCACATGTCTATATCAGCGATGTTTACACTTTGCACACGGTTTTACGACTGACAGTTGCAACTAATGTTGCACATTATCTGTAAATATGTACATAGCACCTAGCCTATATTTTTCATATTGTATATTCTGTAAAGATTTGTTTCAATTTGATTATACTTTTTTTTTTTACATGCTCTCTTTGTCTTATTTATCTATTTGAATTTTTTACATGCTCTTGGCATCCAGGGTGGGAAGCAAAGTAAGAATTTCATTGTACAGGGAAACGTGTTTCTTTACTGTGCATATGACAATAAAAGCTTTGAATTTTTGAGTTATTCACAGATTATTTATTTACCAAAACAAAAATGTGAACACTGCAGATACTCCCATATGCCTGGAGTTCAGTGTGTGGAGAGCAGGGTCTATGTTCTATTGTTGGCCACGTTCCAAAACTCACCCAGAACACAGCCCTCCTCTGTCTATTATCTGATGTGTGCACTGAGCGTCAGCAAACACTATTAGAGAAACATGCTTGAACAATATGTGTACAATCAAACAGCCTGCAACCAGGATTATGTACGGATCAACGCCACTCCACAGGGTCAGGGTACAGAGGCTTTATATAGATGCAGATCCGTACAGTTTGATTTGAAAGATGTCCCAACGAATGAGATGTACCTTTTGAACTAACTGGGTATAATTATATGAGTAATATATGGCTGATGTTATTTGCCTTAAACCACGTTTCATCTACAATCATTCTCCTGTAAAAAAAAAGAAAAAAAAAGAAAAGAAAAGAAAACACAAGCACAGATGGGATTTGGCTCCATCTACACCAATTCACTTTGTACTGAAAAAACGTCACCTCCCCTCCCCTTCTGCTGTCAGACTCATTATACGGATCTGTTCATTTGCACCCGTTCTACATGATCCTGGGGTTTTTATTGCATTATTTTGTCCCTAAATCAAGATACATTAATAACAGACCAATCAGAATCTACTTGGTCTTCTTTCCCAAAGGCAGGTCCTGCTAGCGTTAGCAGCAGGTTTGATTGACAGCTATTGTGCCTTCTTGGTGGCTGAAGGGCGAATACCTTGAATAACCTCGCTTCCAATTGGCTCTTTAGTTTGAGTGCTCTGGAGTAGAGTGGACCAAGGATGTCTTGAATACAGGAGAATAAAGATTACTCAAACATGCACGAATCACTCCAAATACAACTTCAGAGGGTCAGTGAGAAGGGGGAACAATAATAACATGATTAAAAGCTCTGAAAATCGATTGTGCAGATAGGCCCACTTTAAAGATGAATAGGGCAGAACAAGCACCCATTATTTATAACAAAATTGAATATTGTTTTTTTTGTTTATTCTTTTGTTGTAACTGATTGGTGCTCCAACCTGGCTTTGTTATATTCTCATCTCCTTGAGTGCTTGTCACTCACCAGGAATGGCCTTGAATAGTCATAGATGTGATGACTGGTGGCAACCGCTAACGCCACCAGTCACACTGCATGGAGTGCCACCACTCCAAAAGATAAGAAAACACAAGGTGATAGGGACCAGATCTGCAAATGAGCCCTTGGCTGGGACATGGAGATGCCATCAGTTCTTATTGTAAATGTAACAATGGCCTCTGTTCTACGGAAGCCGACAGAGGCTTTTCTTTTCTGATTCTGATTCTGAGGCCATGTTCGTAATGATTATTTTCCACCTTAATAACGAGAACATTAAAGGGACAGTGTGTAAGATTTTTACCCGTTAATTACTGAAATTGAAGATACCCATTCAAAAATACATTGTTTTCCAAGCCTTTTCACTTCCATCATGAAATCAAAGTATTCTTTTGGACTTAGATATAGTCACATAAAAGGGGGATCTTCCCCATGCAGAGGCAGCCATTTTGAATACAAGAGCCACAGAAGGACATTTGGGCTCCGCCTTCGCCTTCGGCAAGGCTCGTGGTTTTGGGTAAACAACACAAGCATGCTGCCGGATCAGACGTCGTAATGGATCTAACACGTGTTTTGGACTAAATTGTTTTACTGGATTTTATTCGCTGGATCCTTACGGACAAATTGAGAGCAAGTTTATGGTGAAATCCAGAGTTTGACCTGTGCAAAGCATTCTAAGGTAAGCTAACCTTGTTTTGTGCTTTTCCGTATAAAAGCCCCATGTGCTCTGGGAGTGATTGTTGTGCAGGGAAATTAATTGCATAGTCAAAAAGAGGAGACTGTAAGGTTTCATTTGATGTGTAGAGTGTCATGGTACATGATCGGGAATGTGTGTTTTCATGAGAGAAAAAAAAAAAAACTGGACCGCGTTTTATTTATACAGTAGCGGCTCGTGCGCGCGCCCGGGTGACCCTCGAGATCTGCCGTAGCTAAAACAGAAAGTGCAATAGCACCATCCACCTATGCGCCACGAATCCTACACATCCTAAATCGAGATCTCAAGAAAACGACACAATTATTCCGTGATCTCGAGAAAACGATCACTGTATCTCCATCAGTAAAGATGAAGCTGGGCCAGTTTTCTGCGGAGGCGCCGCGGACTAATTGTGAAATTATCCCGAATTAAAAGACGTAATGCAATCTCCCCCCGTGTCAACCCCTGATCAAAATATTGCCTTATCAGCTGATCGATTATTATTCCAGACATTCTAATGACCAAAAACGCGTCTTTTCAGAATGAGAAATAGCCCCGAAGTCAGACTGTCACAACGTGGCGGTAGACGTTTCAGTTGTTTTGTCAAGATCACAGAATAATAGTTTTGTTTTGTCGAGATCACGGAATAACTCTTTGTTTTCTTGAGATCTCGAAATAACTGTTTTGTTTTCTCGAGATCACGAATTAACTATCTCGTTATCTCAGGATAACAAGGAAGAAAAAATATTGCTTATGAATATGGCCTCTGTCGACTTCCGTACTATTCTGTCTCTTTTAGGTAAACTAATTAACAATTAAACATATAATACAATTGCAATATTATTATGTGACACTCAATTTGTCCCTATACAGTGGTGAGTAGAGTAGCTAAAAATAACTAAGTAAGTAAGAGTATTGTTAGTTCAAAATAATAATACTCAATTAGAAGTACAAGCAGTGGTCCAAGAAATGACTCAAGCAAGAGTAAAAAAGTATTACGACTGAATCAGGCCCCAAAGAGTAACTGTGGACGTAACATCTGATTTATAATTTGGAGATAATGTAACTGACCAAACATTAAATTGTGCACAAAATCTGGTATTTTCAAAGGATAAACCACAACAATTTGTGGAAAAAGTAACCAAAACATTTACACAAGTGAGAGTACACTGTCCAATATGCTACTCAGGTAAGAGTAAAAGTTTCTGGAAACAACTCAGAAAAGTATTTAATTTAAAAGTTAATATCACCCACTTCTACTTGTTGCACGCTCTGGCACATTGGTCCTGAAGCAAAACAGAACATAAGGTTAAAGAGAGAGGACAATGGAGTCCAAAAGTAGGCCATGGTGTCTGGGCTTTGTCCTCTTTCCCCACTGAACACAACAGTAACAATAGTCTGTGAAAGTCAGTTGGAGGAGAGCAGATGCTAACAAGTTCAAACATGTTCAAACATAATCTAAAAGGCCTGTACCCAATGGTATTCCATGTACTGAAGCAAACTGTCGTGCCCAAGAACAAATATACTGCAGAACTTGAGGTCAAAATAAGTCTACTGTGTACTGTCTGCATGGAATTATAACGTCTTTTATTGTCTGAAAATCAGTATGTTAGCATTACTGTGGCGGCGCAACTCTCAAACCTCTGAAAGTTGTGAAATGTGTTTATAAACTCATCGCACTGAATAATTAGGATGCTTGGAATGTAAGTGAATTTTTCATGTTCCATTTTGCTTTATAACATCCTTGTTTGTAAGTGATCACATGCACAATATGAGTCTATTTTGACTAGCTTTACCACAGTTAAATAAAGAGTTCAGATTAAACATATTTTCAAATGTTTAAAGGAAAATTAACGTTTTTTTTACAATCTGAGCCTTCTTTCGGCAATAAAACAAGTAGTTTTACTCACCCATAGCAGTTTGGTGTCAATTGGAGCAGTATCGCAGAACTTATGTTGAGCCGTTCTGTTCTACTAATGATCCCGTATCCGTAAGCGTGAGTGCTCGGGGCACTGATTTGCGGTGTCCAAATAACAAAAACTTTAGCACTTTTCAAATCACAGAAGATCGCTGTGTCAGGGTAGACTTTTAGTGGATTCTAAAACGACCTGAAACCCGATATCCAGCTATAGTTTCATTTGATGACGTCATCAGAGAGGACAGTGCGCATGCGTGAACTCAGCTGTTTTGTAAACACCGCTAGTCCGAAAGAAGCTAACACCGCTCTGAACTTTACTTTTCTGTTGCGATATCGGGTTTCAGGCCGTTTTGGAATCTACTAAAAGTCTACCCTGACACAGCGATCTTCTGTGATTTGAAAAGTGCTAAAGTTTGTGTTATTTGGACACCGCAAATCAGTGCCCCGAGCACTCACGCTAACGGATACGGGATCATTAGTAGAACAGAACGGCTCAACATAAGTTCTGCGATACTGCTCCAATTGACACCAAACTGCTATGGGTGAGTAAAACTACTTGTTTTATTGCCGAAAGAAGGCTCAGATTGTAAAAAAAACAAAAAACTTTACTTTTCCTTTAATATTGATTTATTTAAAAAGCAGAAAAAAAGCCTATAAAAATATGTGGCCATGGGGAAGTGTCCACAATAAAAGTTAAGTTTAGGGAAAATAGACGGTATATCTGGGCAAAGGTGCCAATTTCTCCTGTAGAAGGAAGTCAGTCCAATCCCTTGACAATTGCGATAAAATAAAAGTGCCCTGACACGCTCCTGCCTAAAATGTATCCCTCAACTTGCTTGCTTGAATGTTCAACATTACTATAACAAATAGTTTTTCTGAGTTTATGTGATTATGTGATGTCTGTGTAAACCTTCAATCATCCAGAAAGGTTCCGTAGTAAAAGAAAATGTCATTGTGTCAACTGGACTCAACTGGAACTTCAACTGGAAGCTTTTAAGAATAAACATGTTTCTTCTGACAGGGTATAGGAGTCACTGCTTTCATTTTTTTTTCTGTAAAACATTATGACAATCTGTCCACCCAGAGGACCCTCCCCCACAGACCTCCACCAGGATGCACCTCCACCCACATGTCCCTTGCCATTTACTCTTCATAAGCAAATTAATTACATTATCAGCTTTTGCCTTAGTTCGCTATTTAATGTTTTTAAAAGCTAATTTCACTTTTTGCACTAATATTAGCACTTCAAAGATTATACATTTAATCCCCAGTCCCCTAAAAGTGTTCTTATTTGAAAGTGTCTTTGTGTTGTGTCTGCTCAGCTTGCATATGGAAATTAGCTGTTTAAAATATTTCACAAACATAGCCTAGCCCAGGCCTGGACTGGTAATTGGGCATACCAGGCATTTTCCCGGTGGGCCGACAGTCCTAGGGGCCGATGCCCTTCTTTCTTTTTTTTTTACTTAGAGACCAGCCCACAATTTAGGACTGAACCAGGACTAAACCAGGACTACATCAGGTCTGAACCAGGACTAAACCAGGTCTGAACCAGGACTGAACCAGGACTACATCAGGTCTGAACCAGAACTAAACCCCAGGACTAAATCAGGATTGAACCAGGACTAAACCAGGTCTGAACCAGGACTAAACCAGGACTAAATCAGGTTTGAACCAGGACTAAACCAGGACTACATCAGGTCTGAACCAAGACTAAACCAGGTCTGAACCAGGACTAAACCAGGACTAAACCAGGTCTGAACCAGGACTAAACCAGGTCTGAACCAGGACTAAACCAGGACTAAACCAGGTCTGAACCAGGACTAAACCAGGACTAAACCAGGACTAAACCAGGTCTGAACCAGGTCTGAACCAGGACTAAACCAGGACTAAACCAGGACTAAACCAGGACTAAACCAGGTCTGAACCAGGTCTGAACCAGGACTAAACCAGGTCTGAACCAGGACTAAACCAGGTCTGAACCAGGACTAAACCAGGACTAATCAGGTCTAAAACAGGATTGAACCAGGACTAATTATGAGGGGCTGGTCTAAGCCAAAAATGCCAGGGCCATTTTTTTGTCCCAGTCCAGACCTGGCCTAGCCTACACTGGCGTAAATACAAGTAACAGGGATTTTGTCCATGACTGTGTTGCCATAGGCCCTGTGCCTGGTTTAGATTAGGCAAACATCTGTAATGGTTAACTTTAGTCTCATGAACAAAACAAAAGAACAGAGACTGAGGCGACATTTATACGGCGACGACCAAAACAGAAGACGCAAAAGTGGCGTCTCATCTTCAATTTTTTATCTGCGTTTAGACGAGCGTTCTCAACAGGAAATGCTTGTTTATACGAAGACGCAAAAGTGGGCGAATTCAATTGAATATGCATGCCAGGCCGCTAGGTGGCACTGTGATAGAGCGGCGGCATGTCAGTGAGCATGCGCAAAATTGTCATTTTCTAATAGTTTATTTTACCCGTCTCTGTTCACCTATGGTATCCGTATACATTTTATAGAGTTGGTGAAATGACTCTTGTATGTTGACTAGAGCTGCTAGCTTCAATGCTAGCTTGAACATCCGTGGTATCAAGGTAGTCAGACATGTTTGTTATTGTTTTGACCAGCTTGGCGCATCCAGTGTGACGTCATGTGTATGCGACGTGAACATGTTTTGCGCTTCTTGCCGTTTAGACGGAGACGCGACCCGGGCCGTCTTCAGAACTCCAAACTCTGGAAGGAGTCTTCAGATTTTTGCGGTTTCAGAGCCCGACGGCGCCGCCGCCGTGTAAACGAAAGACACTTCCGATAGAATATTTTGTCGTTTTCAGTCACAATCGTCCTCGTCTAAACGGCCCCATAGAGACAGGTTTAGTCTGAGTCCAGTTGCAGCTCTCTATTTGATATACAATAGCTCCTGTGATCGTGTGTAGTGATCTGAGCTACAGTTCAAATCATGTGTAAAGTTGTACATGTATCCTGGCATGCTGCCCCTTGGCTGCTGTGATGAGGCAGCCCTTCTAAATGGGTCATGTTGAAGCCACTCTACACTTGACTGCACAGTTTTGGTCGGCAGCGATAGCACAGGCCCCTGAACACGGGCTCTGAAATAGATGTGATAGAGGTGCACTTTTGTGATGAAGAACACTTTTGTGGCTCTCTGGTTCTGTGTGGAGCCTGAGGAGCTCCTGTGGCGCTGCTCCCATCACACTGCTCTCTCTGACTCTGGCCCCAGGCTGGAGCAGGGTCTGAGCTCAGAAGTGCAGCAGTGTTTATGGGGTCGTTTTGTGTACAAAGACTTAGATGCACTTATCAGAGTTATTACAGGTAAATATAACATTTTGTATCAGTAATAAAAGGGGAGCATGTTAGCCAAACACACTGTGAGGCCTTATTTTTGAGTACCTCTCAGTCAACCTAAAAAAATGAATGGCAAGTTCACCTACCTGTCTGTGGACTATGAACCAGCCTAATGAACCTTCACAGCCACCTTTACATTTCACACCTTACAATGAATGTGCTGTGTGAGCTGCTGGTGGTTGGCAAATGAGGCAGTGCTTCTGTGATTGGCAGGGCAGGTTTGGCTACAGCACAAAGTGAGGATCAAGCTTCAGTTTATATTAGAATTATAGTGACGTCAAAGAGAAACCCGGAGGGAGCCACACTGACTCACGCACAGTGAAGAATTTCTTAAAGCCGACCTTTTACGGTCTCGTCTTTTCAGATCTTTTAACAACTATAACATGCTTATAGAAAGAAAGAAAGAAAGAAAGAAAGAAAGAAAGCTATGCCTTTATTAGTCCCACAGTGGGGAAATTCCATTTCTGCATTTAATTAGGAGCAGTGGGCAGCACATTACTGCGCCCGGGGACCATCTCCATGATCTTCTTGCTTCGGCTTGGTCAGGACCTCAGCTGGAGGATTTACCTATGGTGCATGATTTGGGTTGGTGGGGAAACCGGAGTGCCCGGAGGAAACCCACCCAGACACGGGGAGAACATGCAAACTCCACACTGAAAGGCCCAGGCGACCCGGGGATCGAACCCAGACCATGCACCTCTATTACATCTATTTCAGAGCCCGTGTTCAGGGGCCTGTGCTATCGCTGCCGACCAAAACTGTGCAGTCAAGTGTAGAGTGGCTTCAACATGACCCATTTAGAAGGGCTGCCTCATCACAGCAGCCAAGGGGCAGCATGCCAGGATACATGTACAGCTTTACACATGATTTGAACTGTCTCTATGGGCGACCCGGGGATCGAACCCGGAACCTTCTTGCTGTGAAGCATGAGCGCTACCCACTCAGCCACCGTGCCGCCACGGTTGTTTCCTCTCACCATTTACTGAGCCAAAGTTGTATTTGGAGTGATTCGTGCAGGTTTCAGCCATCTTTAATTACTTATGTTCAAGACGCCATTTTGCCGATTAATTCTTGCCCGTCAGTTTTCTAAAACAGAAATCAGTGGACATGTTTCTTATATTAAAGGTGCACTGCGTAATATTGATAGTGGAGGGTGTATCTGCATGGAAATGTTATTACTTTGTCTAGAACATTTTACAGATAAACCTAGACAAGCAGGTCACAGCACTAAACTACATTACAAGTTAAATCTGTGAAGATTCGTCCCTATTCACAGAAGGAATTTTACTTTCGAGCAATAAAAACACCCATAATGAATAAATGTTGGATGGATATGTTTAGAGGTTCAATAATACACAAAATAGATTCTTGTGCACCATGTTAGAACATTGTTAACTCCTCAAAAACATAGCTGGAGTTGTTTTGTTTCATTCACACATGTTTGAGTAATCCTGTAATTACGTTTAAAATGCTCTGTTCCAGCTTCTGCGCTTGAATGAAACAAAACACAAGTATGTTTTTGATGATGAAACATTATAAAATAGATCAGAAAATAGTGCAATATAAGCCCTTTAATGTAATACCATGGAAAATTCCAGACAAGGCAATAACATTTCCATAGAGATAAGAAGGAAGCAGACCGTCCACCAGAAAATCTGCGCAGTGAATAATGAATATGACCAAATTCTAACATAATGATCCACTGGTGCCATAGATTATAGCTACAGCAGACACAAGCACAACATGCCTCACAGCAAGATGGAGCTGAAGTTTGCATCATGTATGTATGTAGAGATGTAGAGTTGCTTGAGTTGCTGGTCCCTTCCACATGATGTTGGAATGCAGAAGGGTCTGCAATCTGAGCACAGCCTCTCACGGGTATCACGTAACTCTCAAATGCAGAAGACATCATCCTCAAAAATTCTTATATCAACTTCTTTTACCTGAAATAAGTAACTGTTTAGTGCTTCTATTGGTGCAGAAATTCCTTTATTATGTAAACTGCCATGTTTGTTTTAACCTGGAGTCTCTCTGACTGGTTAATCCACCTCTCTGTCACACCTTCTGAAATAGAGCAGACAGGATACAGGTCCAGATCTACTGAACTTTGTAAAGTTTTGTCAAAGCATGTGCTTCTTGCTGGGCAGGCAATAGACATTGCACTTGTCCTGGTGTTTCCTTAAAGATCCCATGACATGGTACTTCTTGATGCTTTTATATGGCTCCTTAATGGTTCCCTAATACTGTAAATGAATCCTTCTTCAAAATCAACACTCAGTGCATGAGAAACAGAGATAAGATGAGAAAGAGTAATTTTTCTCTCTCTGAACAGGCCATAATGGGCGTTGTTGCTTGAATGCAAATGAGGAGAAAAGAGATAAGATAAGATAAGATAAGATATGCCTTTATTAGTCCCTCAGTGGGGAAATTCCAGTGTTGCAACGCACAGATCAAGAACAGCGTCGGCCTCTGCGCGTCCTCCGTAGCAGCTCCTCCACACATAGCAACGCACATAGCAACGGTGAAAAAGTTAAAATCCAGAGAAAATAGAGGTTGAAATGGAGCAGAAACATCGCGTATCTGAAGCACTTAGCCTTATACACATAATCTTCAAAGTGTGCAAACGAACAAGCAGGTAAGAGAGATGGCATATAGTAGAGGGTGGGGGCGTGGCCAAACTCTCCACTCTCAGCTCTGAGCTGTGCCCTCTGATCCATTTCCGTGTTTTTGCACGGGGGGAGAGATTTGAAGCGTTCCATTGAAAAATAAACACATTTCCACAGAAAATAAAATTAAACCACTGCCGTTCAAAGGTCCAGAGGCTCAGATAAAGGACTTCCGGGCCTAGAAACACTCGGACGTGCCTCCAGGCAAATAAAAAAACGCATTTCGCATTGCCTAGCGCATTCGCAGTCCAAACTCTCTGGGCGTGATTTACAGAGACGCTGAGTACAGACAGACGGGGGTGGAACTGCATTTGCATTTCTTTTTTCGATCTGACGTCAATAAGGTGCCTTGTTCAAAATCGCCCGTTTGAGCTATGATTTTTTTCTAATGCAGAAAAGGATCGCAAATGCTCAGTTTAGACATTTCGCAACTTTTAACTATGGGGAGGGCCTAAACAGGGTAGGGGAGCTCACATTAACGTTCAAAAACCTCAGAAAGTGAAAATTTCATGCCGTGGGACCTTTAAAGAGGGGGTAATATAATTTACTTTTCGGAGCCTTCTACCATGTTATAACGTTCCCCCGTTAAAAACATATCTGAAGATGTTTTAAATGTTGTCCATGTATGTTTGTACAACTTAGCCATCTCTCTAAGACACTATTCGAACCCTCCTTATGGTTGCGACTGTGCAATGCTTTCCAAACAAGCCCACATCACCCACACTCCCACACGACAATTCATCATAAAAATACAAAAAAGTGATACAAAACTCTATACAAATTGACAATTTCATCTACAGTTTCATTAGTGGGATGCACGTTGATAGTGCTGTGATAGCGCTCTGAGGGGGGAGCACAGACAACAAAGGGAGGGGATACTCAGAGCGTCAAAAACAAAAGTGAAACTTATTAAACATGTTACTGTGCTGTTTTCAGCAACTGCAGCATTTGCAAAACAATACAAGGTAACATGGTGATCTAAATTTGTTATGTGTTATAGGAGTTAATAATGATGATTAAAAATACATTTGTATTACACACATGTAATACACATGTATTTATAAACAGACATAACTCCCTCCTACAGAGTAAGAGTATTAGCACCATAATGCTTACCTGGCCAGCCAAATGATATCTCTCTGTATTTGCTATACAGCGAGATACCATTTGGACACCCTCGCTCCACCCTCGCTCCCCCGGTTAACAACGGACTCCGCGATTCTGATTCGTTCAAAGATGGTGACGTCAGTGCACCCGCCTTTGCCCGCAACGTCACTCTTAGGCAGCGGAAGTTCCTCCTCAGTTTTGAATCAAGATGGCGCATCGGAGAACTGAACGTCCCTTCCATTCAGCTGTAAAATTGGTCTTAAATGACCTAAAACACATCGATTCCTTAAAACCACAGCAGCTGACAGCTCTAGAGGCCTTTCTTTTCTTTCTTTTCTTTTGTTTGATTGGTTCACGTCGCTGTCCGTTAACTGTTCTCTGATTGGTTCACTTAGCTGTCTGTCTACGCGCAACGGCAGCGCATTCTGGACCAAGCATTACCAGACTCGCCGCTGGTACAGCGATGAGTCATGGATTCTTCCAGGCAACCATAATGCACAATACTGCATTGATTGGGGTTTGAGCTTGAGTCCCGATATAACCACATCATTGATTCTGAAGTACTACTCCAGCTCGTCCACTCTCCTTTCCAGGAGCACAATCCGCTTGTCTTTCACACTGTTTTCTTTGCGCAGATGTTTAATTTCTTCAATTATGTTCAGAATCTTTTTTTGGTCCTTTCGAATCGCTGCAACTTCTTCAATCAAGGATTCAAGTGACTTGTTGAGTTCGTCAGCTTCCTCCACCGTAATATTTCTCTTCGGTGGCCTGCTGATTCACTGTCCTGACCGTGAGCCAGCAGCCAGAGTCACTTGTGGCTAGCTTTACACAGATAATGCCGGGTGCCGGGTATGAGCCAAAAGATGGACACTCATGTATCAAAAGTGTCCAGCGACTGTACAGCGATTGTTCAGTGGTTCCTTGTGTAGTGCATTTCTTGACAGCACACTTCACCTGTGCCTTTGATCAGATGTGTGTATTATGTATGTATGTCTACTGGAGTCACTTAAAGAAAATAAAGGAAAAGATGACAGAGGATAGAAAACAAAAGTGTCTGGAGGTGATATGTTTATGTACCCACTGTGTGCTGCCTTAGAGTCCCAGCAGGGAGCTGTGCTTCTGGTCATGTCTGTGTCACCTGTGCTCCGAGACGCACTTGTCCATAATATATGTAGAAAGCAACAATACACTTTAGGTATATTCATTAAAGGTACTGTACCTGTTTTTTTACAGTCTTAAAGGAAAATTAACGTTTTTTTTTACAATCTGAGCCTTTTTTCGGCAATAAAACAAGTAGTTTTACTCACCCATAGCAGTTTGGTGTCAATTGGAGCAGTATCGCAGAACTTATGTTGAGCCGTTCTGTTCTACTAATGATCCCGTATCCGTTAGCGTGTGTGCTCGGGGCATTACTTTGCGGTGCCCAAATAACACAAACTTTAGCACTTTTCAAATCACAGATGATCGCTGTGTCAGGGTAGACTTTTAGTGGATTCCAAAACGGCCTGAAACCCGATATCCAGCTATAGTTTCATTTGATGACGTCATCAGAGAGGACAGTGCGCATGCGTGAACTCAGCTGTTTTGTAAACACCGCTAGTCCGAAAGAAGCTAACACCGCTCTGAACTTTACTTTTCTGTTGCGATATCGGGTTTCAGGCCGTTTTGGAATCTACTAAAAGTCTACCCTGACACACCGATCTTCTGTGATTTGAAAAGTGTTAAAGTTTGTGTTATTTGGACACCGCAAATCAGTGCCCCGAGCACTCACGCTAACGGATACGGGATCATTAGTAGAACAGAACGGCTACAACATAAGTTCTGCGATACTGCTCCAATTGACACCAAACTGCTATGGGTGAATAAAACTACTTGTTTTATTGCTGAAAGAAGGCTCAGATTGTAAAAAAAATATGTTAATTTTCCTTTAAAAACATGAAAAAAGAAACACTTTGTGGCAGTGGCCCAAAGTTATGTCTCACTTACCGTATGCATTCTGTACATCCTAAGAATTCACTATAAGTGCTTCACAACTCTTATCAGTGCAGGGTTTTGCTGTTGGAGTGAAGCTAACAACAACATCTTGCACTTCCTGATAATAAATAAATAAAATGCAATCAGATGCAGGCAGCAAGAAGGTGACTTATTGTGACCTCAAGAGCTGTTTATACAATATCTACACTTTGGTCAGCTTGGCTCAAATACATGGAACAAAAATTAGGCACAGTTTCTCTAACTTTCAAATTAGCAAGAAAAATGTTTTATGTCAAGTAAACAGAAATGGGGGAGTTAGACATAACTTGTCTCCCATTTAGAATTCGATTCTTAAACCAAGTCATAACAGACGGGAAAAAAACATTAGGGCAGACGAGTCAGGGACAGAGGGGTGGAGACGGTCTGTAGTCTGAATAGAGATGCTAAATATTCGAATAACAAAAGGAACAAATGAGGGGATAGTTTCAGAGCTATTTCAGAGCAGTGAGCTCCTCATAGGGCTAAATAGAGATGCTAAACGAGACGCCAGGGAAACAAAAGATACAAATTAGTTGAGATAGTTTCAGAATGATTCCAGTGTAGTGAGCTCCTCCCTGCAGCTAGATATAAACAGGGACCAACCAGCACTAGAACCAGAACTGAAGAAGTCTCTCGGATGAGCGGCGAAACGTCTTCAACCAAACAAACTTTGTCCAGTTGACAAATTGAACTTCTCCTTTTATCTGAAGTTAGAGGAAAGAAAACTGACTATCTCCTGTAGTGTTACCACTTGGATCAAACTTAAGTGCAAACTGTGACGGGCAGTAGACATTGTACGAGAGGAATAATATGGTATTAATATTGCAAAACCTTGTCCAGGCCTTGAGCAAAGACAAGCATGATATGAGATGAAAATATGTGCAACTTAGGAACTCATTAAAACCGAGCCATCAAATATTGAAGTGCTTTGTGAGGGATTTTCAGAGGAACAGTTAAAACAGCTCACCCCGCTCGCTTCAGTCCACTGTACATCACACATTTGGGAGGTTTAGTGGAAATATTGTAAGCATCAACAGAGCTCGGGATCTTGATTTTGACTCAAATTTACCAAACAATATATGTTTTTAGTGTGGTTTAACCCCGCTGTCATACATTTTGTTTTAAAGGTGTATTATGAAAAATCAACCATCATGTTATAACATTGTTCCCTCATCAAAAACATGCAAACAATGTCAAATTATATGAATAATATACATTATTCATATTAATATGAATATGAATAATTATTAATATTACTTTATTTTACGCTGGGCTTATTAAACCGTAAAGGAATATATATCTCCTGATCCTACATTTATTTGATGAAATAAATAATGTTGCAATGTTGACAAGATCTCTATGCTGACAGTGGCACTGACAAAAGCTGATGTCTGAAT
Source organism: Paratrypauchen microcephalus (assembly GCA_036785185.1). Lineage (NCBI taxonomy): Eukaryota > Metazoa > Chordata > Actinopteri > Gobiiformes > Gobiidae > Paratrypauchen > Paratrypauchen microcephalus. The sequence goes on along the minus strand of JAVJIX010000079.1, from coordinate 1,406,124 downwards.
TGTATATAAATATATAGAATCTGTAGGTGAATAAGAATCAAGCTGGTACGTTGTGAAGGTATATGTGTCCATATGTTGTCACAGTAATTCTTCTGCACAGTACACTGACAGCAGTGCTCTGACATCAGCATTCTCAGGTCACACATGCTCCAGTTTGGACAGTTTGATGAGAAACAAAATTGAGTTTTGTTTAGAATACTGCAACACTGCAGTTATAATAAGACTTGATAATTGGCATAAGAACTGCAGCGGCTCCTGACAGCCTGTGGGTGATAAGAGCCCATGGTCCAACACAACATGCTAAAGAATCATGATTATGCAAATGAGACAGCTTCACTTTCACAATGTAACACAGTATTTATTAATACCTGCCCCAGCTCAGCGTTACTGTCACAATATTTGATGAAAGACATCATTATGTGACCCACACACAGCCCATCGGTGTGACGGCATTAGATCTACTTAGCTTTTTGTAGTAGTTTTACTACTACTCGTAATTGTGTGAAGAATCCCTCAGTCATCCAGGTAGAATCCATGATAAAAGGAGAAATTCAATTTGTCAACTGGACAAAGTTTATTTGGTCAAAAACGTTTCGCAGCTCATCAGCTGCTTTGTCAGTTCTGGTTAGAGTGCTGATGGACACTGCTTATATCCAGCTGCAGGGAGGAGCTAACTACAATGAAATTATCATGAAATTATGTCTTTGAAATTATGACTCCCCCATTCCTGTTTAAAGAAGAGAATCCTTCTTTAAACAGGAATGGGGGAGTCAGACATAATTTGTCTCCCATATATAATTCCATTCTCAAACCGAAATCAAAACAAACAAGGTCCAGAGGTGTGAAAACAGACATTAGGGTTTGAATGGGCATGCTAAGCTAGACGCCAGAGAGAAACTGGAAAAACAAAAGAGAGAAACTGAAAACAAAGAGGTGGGATAGTTTCAGAATAATTTCAGTGTAGTTAGCTCCTCCCTGCAGCGAGATATAAACAGTGTCCATCAGCACTCTGACCAGAACTGACGAAGCAACTCGGATGAGCTGCGAAACGTTTTCGACCAAATAAACTTTGTCTAGTTGACAAATTGAATTTCTCCTTTTATCACTACTCGTAATTGTAGTAG